>JAXCHO010000005.1:2370000-2970000 GCA_036630365.1 Acanthiza pusilla | reverse complement strand
AGACAACATAAAGATGAAATGAACTTACAAAAGGAGTCAAACAAGAAGACAAGAGCTAGAATCTTGATCTACTGAGCAGTCCAGTATTGTATCTTGAGATTCATATCTTCATTACAACAGTCTGTGGACTCATTAACATAAATTAGTAGAAGCTGACATTGCCAACAAAGGAAACAATGGTGCATTCTGCAAACCTTGCTTGTGCATTTCTGCCTCTGCAGCAAAAGGGAGGGCAAACAGCAGCTCTCAGTGTTCATTACACTGTAGCCTTGTCCCCTATTCAGGAAGGGAAAAAGGTATTGAAAATATCCAAGTCTCCAAGTTGAGACTGTGCTAAAACTTCAGGATTTGGTGTCACAATTTTGTAGCACCCAGTGTCTATGTCATACCAAATTGACGAGAATGACATGTAGAAGTTCAGTCATTAAAGGGATAACTGTGTGTCACATTGGACTCAAACTTCACCAGAAAACCCAAACCCAAACTAGGTCCCTTCCTTCACTCACTCCCTTGTACATGCAGAACAAACAGAACTGCAGTATCAGGTCACATTTTATTTTTATCTGATGGGCAGTTTCACAGAAATCTAACTTGAATTCAAGTTCCTGTCAGACAGCTGGTGCCAATTCACATAATATCACCTGGCTGTCAGTTCTTGAGCTCAGCTTGTGCCACGGAGTGGTTTGGGTTGGAAGGGTCTCTGGAGATGCCCCAGTGCAAGCCCTGCCATGGCAGCAGCTGCTCACAGACAGGCAGATGTTGGAGCCCCAGCTGAAGGCCAGCTCAAGTGCTTCTCCAGGCTAATCTGATGCACCACATATCTGAGCAAACAGGATTTTGCATGTCTGTGCACAACACTCTTTCATCAGATTACAAGGGAAAAGTGAGTCTAGACTTGCCAGAGCATATTTGAAAAATAGAGGATTACCGAATTTGCCATATCCCTCCTTTATTTTGGACTCTCCTAATGCTGCTGTAATAAGGACTAATGACATTATATATAACCAAATTATGTAAAAGTTAATTGCATTCCACTTAGATTTCCTTTTTACATAGCAATCTTCTTCCTCATCCATGTTACAGCCTACACAGAAAAGTGGAGTTTTTACCACAAAAAAAGCAACAGGTTTTGAAAAGTGTCTCAGCTGATGGAACATCAGAAAGCTGCACAAGAGTGCCAAGAGTTCCAAGCCATCTAAGATGAGCGAATACAGAAGCAGATTGGAGGTAACTCTGATACTATGGGGCCAAATTATCATTTGAGGGGCACCTAATTCTCTTCATGGAGTTATTGCAAGCAGTGGTTTAACTCTCCAGCTTCATTCTTTCGGAAGTTTTCTGGCAGATAAACTCACCCAAATGGGAAAAGGGAATTGCTGCATTTGACACCTGGGCCTGATAAAGCTGAAATGTTATTTCTGAAGGCCCAGGCAGCAGCTCAGCAGTGTCACACTCACCTCTGTGCAGGAGGCTCAGCCTCTCCTACAGTGCAGAGGCAAAATCTGATCAGAGCTGTCACTGCATTTCAACAGAGCCATGGAAAGAGTTAATGAGGGACTTAAGGCCAAGCTCAAGTGGGTGTTCTGAACCAGCCTGCAAAGGGATTCCTGAGCCCAGACCAGCTTTTGTTTCGGTCCAGACCCACTTGCATTGGAATGCTGGAAGTGCTGCCCAGGCACAATGCAGACTTTCTCTCCCTCCAGCTATTTCTGCCTTTTCTTTGCACTTTGTCCTGCGTTTGCACACTGACAGAGCTCCGTGTACAGAAATATGTAATGCACATTCAGGAGTCATCATCCTACAAATAAAAAATTGGTTCCCTACCAGTCAGTTTATATGGCATAGCAATAACTGGAATAGATCACCTAACTTCTGTGGTGCCAGAAGAGACAAATGATGCAATACACCCATTTCACATCTAAATTTCTGCACTTTTCTTTTTCAAATTCCTTGCAAATCATTTTATGGAGAGAAGCACGTTTAGGTAATGATAAAACTTGATGGCAGCCTTTACTAGGAAAAGTAGCATCAGTAAATGTGTAAGAAAGATAAGAACTAGGGTAAAGACAATCATGGATTACTTATTTCATTGATAGGCTATTTTTAACACACCTACAATATAAATATATTCAGCTAGTAAAAGATACACTTATCAGCACAAATTATAAGTCAACAAAAAGCTAAACTGATCTCACAATTGCTGGAAATTTAACCAAAATCACAAAATTAGGTCCTGTGAATACCCTGCCAAAACTTTTAGTGCTGTCTACTTCATTATTGCAGGCAGTAAATTAAATGTATTTCAAGCAAATGAGTCCCGTGTTGAATAAATGAAGTTTTGATTTAAATATTAAGCTAAATAATTTTTTTTTAATTTCTTTTAAATGCAAAAAAACCCCAGCCCCTCCTCCCATAGCACAAATTCATCTGCCACAGACATCAGTTACACAATTCCCTCCCTCCTACCCAATCTCCAGTCTACACTTGATGTGCACAATCACATCTGTAATCTCCAGAGCTTCCTAAGAGAAGAGCTCATTTTTCCCTGCGCGAGCTGTCAACACTGAAAAAAGAGCAACAGCCAACAATAGTTATTCTTTGAGCTCTGCATCTCCCAGCTCAGTTCAGACAACTCCATGGCACAGAGCCACAACCTGAGGCACTATAAATCCCAGTCTCATCAACTTCAAGAAAAATTTTCCAGAAGCACTGGAAAGAATCAAGGAAAAAAGTTGCAATCTCTTGACAGTCTCATCCCAGGATACTAATTTACATTTTTTACAAGTTTTACAAATTCTGCATATGAAGCTCCCTTCAGAGGACTGAAACCTCACAGACTGTACAAGCAAGGACAGAAGAAAGATTGATTCAAAGTTGATCGCACAGGGCTTTGGTTGTTTTGGGATTTTTTTAATACACTCTACCCAAACTCTAGTCACCATACCAGCTATACAGAAAAAAGGGACTGAGGAATTTACAAGCACAGTTCCTTCAAATTTAAGGAAAAGTAGAAGTCCCACATGAAATCTGAATATAATAAACGTAAATTTGAAGAAGAAGGAAAGAGCGCATTTTCAATACCAAACGATAAGATGACAGGATGGTGCCCTTGCACTTACCTACTGTGATGATGTTTGCAGAGAGGAAATGCACGCAGTTTCCCTCATGAAGAATGGATTCTTCTCTTTGTGTCAAATCCCCTGCTACAGATTTTGGAGAAGTCAGAGCCATCTCAGGCTTTCAGAGCAGCCTAGCAACAGTGCTTGCTCCAAGTCAAACAAAGCACTTCAGGGCAGGTATCTGCAGAAAGTTGCAGTCAAGTAATGAAAATATCTGAGAAAAAGCAACAATTTCAGGATGTCGCTGGTGTGCTTGCTTTGGAAGTGCCAGTGAGTGCCTTCTCTAGAACTCCACATTCAGGAGACTGTCCTGGTTTAACTCTTCTGATGCATATTCCACTCATTGAACAACAGAATTTGTAGTATCAGTGTGGAGAAAGAATCATGGAGCTCAGTCTTGACAGGATGGATGTGAGGGCCCTTCCCAGGAGCACAGCAGTTACAAATATTCCTTGTATCTTCCCAGTGTTTCTTGCATGTGGCTACCCTGGAGAAGACAATTTTTTTAAATAGTGGAAGTTACTTTAACTGTTTATTGTAAGATATTTACTACAGGAACATACTTAGGTGATGTACAGTGGATTGACCTCAGCAGACAGAAGGCACCAACTCTTCCTTCCCTCACCCCAGGATTTTCCACATAGAAAGCTCCATTTTTGCCATCAGCAACTTCTCCAGAAGCCAAAGTACTCATGCTGGGGTTAATTATTTTATACATAGATATAACATATACATATATACTTAACTCAGTCATTGTCCATAACCAGTGAACGTATCAGGTACGCTCCCAAAGGACTCTGCTCTGATGTTGGCTTCTTCACTCTCCTCTGTCTCTAACCCTTAAAGCCCTTTGCTCCTCTTACCTGTTGTCAGCTGTCTCCATACTGTATCTCTTTGTCACTGTCTGGCATTCCCTTTCCCTTTCCTTACCCATCTTCTGCCCATTGGATACAGAAGACTCACCTTTCCAAAACTTTCAGTGGATACCTTCCTCAGAGAAAGAAGGTCAAAGAAGGCTCCCTCCAAAACAACAATCACACCAGACAGAAACGTGGGATCCTACTTAGTGCTGGTAACTGTTTGAATCTCTGGGAGTCTCCTGCAGTTTGTAATTACAAGTTGAGCTCTGAAACATTGCCCTAACACGTTTTGTTGTGAAAGCACGGATCCAGTTTGACATTATTTTAAAGAGAGAGGGCAATGAAGCTCACTATTAATTACAGTGATTAGAAATAGAGGAGGGGGTTTGAGACATCTGTAGCAAAAAATGAGTAAGAGAATGCCTGCTAGAGCATTTGCCTAATTGAAGCTGTACCTCGCTCCTTGACTTTGGTCCCTCATTCAGCTTCTTTGGGAAGTCACTTCCTCCCTGCCATTATCTTTTCACCAAGCCCCACCTTCTCCATTCTCTGTGCTGTCAAAAACTCCTCTGTTCAGAGGGAGCATCAGTCAGTGAAGCAACACCCTTAAGTGGAGCCAAATGCATGGCAACTTCATCTATGGGGCAGCAGCGCCTGGTAATATTAATCCTGTAAAAAATCAGTATCATAACAATCATTTGTTCCCACATTTAAATGGGAAATATCTCAATGGGAATTCTGTGGCTCTGAAATAGCTTTGGGCATATCAGAAAGTGACATTCATTTGGCAAAGAATAGCTTTATTACAGAGCACAGCTGGAGTAACCAAAACCAAAATTATAAACTTAGAGCAGACCTCACAAACTGCCTGGAATGAGAGGGGAGGAAGGTAATAGATTATTAAAGATACGTCCTGTGCCCCCCAAATATTCATTCTTGTACATGCTGTCACCTTTCTCTGTAATCGTATATCTTCTTCATTCCCTGACATGTACATGATTAGGTAAAAGAATACAGAGCAAACATTCTGCTTTAGACTGAATAAAAGCAAATTGTACATTTTCATGTATTCATTTTGTGCATCCCAAAATAAATGGTTTTTTTCTTTAGGTTAATCCTTGAACTGATACCAAAAATACATAACACAGAGCTGACTTGATTTTTCAGAACAGAACCCAAAGTAGATGTCAGAAGGCATGTCAGGATTTAAATCAACTTGTCCAGTGAAAAAACCAAAACTGAGCTCAACAGCATTCCTGGAGCTGCTCAATTTCATGCTCAGGGCAGGTACTTCTATCAGTGACAGGCACTACCTCAGTTTATCATCTGCTTTGGTCAACTGGGCAACTCCTAACCACAGTTTATAGCCACTAGCCACAAGGTGCCATTTCTGGCACCTGTGCACTGAGTGTTTAACCCTGGGATTAATCCAGGAAGCCTCAGCTCATGGGACAGATGAAACTGTATTAACATCATGACAAGATCAGTCCATTTCCTTGGCAGAACGTTGAACCGGTGGGTAGATACTTGGCCAGACTCTCTCACCTCTTTGCTTCAGGATTTTTTTAAAAGGCCATTTCCTTTGTAGGAGGTTCAATCACTGTGACTCATTATACACCAAAGAACATATCCATGAGGGTGAGGAAGCCTGAATGGGCACAGGTGTTCCTGCTGGTGCCAGCCCAGCATCATTCCAGTGAAAGCAGATGAGCTTTACATTGATGTGGCTCATTAAATACTTTATTGTCTTATGTCAAATTCATGTTCTTTATGCTTTGTTATGATCTGAAAGTGAAGCTACTTTGAGGCAGCTGATGTTTGAATGTCTTCACTTTCCATGCAAAATACGTTCTTCCTGCACTCAGTCAGTCCCACCTTTTACAGCTTCCTACAGGTCCTCACAGTTCCCTTCCTCCCCGCCTCTCTTCAGCATATCTGTGTTGGTAAAAAATAAAAGCCCAGCCTTTCTCCCCAAACCAATCCCCATAACTCCTATGCAGCCAATGGAAAAGCACACAATGAATCCCTAAAAATACAGACTGGTATCTCAGAAGAAGATTCAGGGGCCACACTTCCTATTAAAGTAAATGAAAGAAGCTCAGTTGGCTTTCCTGGAAAATTTGTTGTGAAGGTTGTATGATGGAAAATATCAGTTGCACTCTCTGGAAATACCTCACCTGTGTTACAGCAGGAACCCCTGTGGCTCTGAGAACAGCACTGCTCATTGACAGAAGACATCAAACAGCCAAAATGAGCAACTGTATCTGTTCAGACCACAGGAACAAGATTGAAAGTGTCTGCTCAGGCTAAGAGCCCTACCTAAGTATTATTGTGTGAGCTTCTGTATTCCCTTGGAAAAAAGGGACTTAAAACCCTAGAGGCAGGATACATATCACTTACAGACAATAAAAGCTGTGTACACCATTAACAATTCTCTAGCCATTTTTATATCACTGTAGTATTTAAAGCTTAACCCCACAAGACCTGCTTTTGTTCAGGGAGGTTTTGTGTGGCATCCACAGAACTCAGACAAGCTCTGATATCCTTCCAGAACAGATACACTGATACCATGGATGAAACACACAAAAACTAAGCCATCACTTAAACCTGAATAGTTTGATCAGGAAGCAGATCAATGGATAAAAGATCAAAGTGCCATCAAATGGGAGGAAAAAATAATACTTTAAAGCATTTAAATGTGAGAGCTGGGATTTGCTTTTGAGCTGCAGTGTGGTTGCCTCTGACACGCTGCTCATTTTGAGGAATGCAGCTCCATTCAGCGGGCAATTCCGCGGAGATAACCAGCACGCCCGGGCACGTCAGCGCCCAGCCAGAGCAGCTCCGGAGGAGAGGAGGCTGTTCCAGCCCCATGGAACCAGGGGGTGAGCCCACACCTTAGGGTGTGAGCCAGCATTCCTTTTCCCAAGGGACAGGGCACACACACAACGCTGCCGTGTGATAGAGTCCCCCGGCAAACAACTCGGTTAAAAAGGAGAAAGTGAGGAAAAGGCAGTCAAGAGGACATCAGAATAGCTTTCTGGCAGCCTGGTGTGTTCACCTTCACCCAGAACAGAGTCATCCCACTTAAAAGGAACACTTAATATTTGTCAGCTTTTCCTCACCCGCCCCTTACAGCCTGAGCTGGAGCTGCACATGCAGGAGCCCTGCATTTTTGTTGAGTGATGTAACTGAATATTCCTTATGCAAGTAAAGAGACTTATTATTAAATCCAAATCATTTATTTCAGGTTTATATGGACCATGTCATATGACTTTAGCATTTACTTTATGAAACAAAATGTGAAATTTGCAATGATTTCTATATATAGGGATGGACTTGCTTGTAATCCCCTTCCCTATTTATCCTGAATTGCCAAAACCCCTCTCGGTTTCACCATCATTACTTGTCACCAGCCAGTTCCCAGACCTGTCTGAAGTGACAATGGAAACACAGCAGCCTCTTGCTTCTGAAGGACATTTGCATTTTGTATTAGCAAGGGAGAGCTGGCAATTTCTATTAGGATGCAAAGGGAACTAATTAACCAAAGCTCTAAATCTCATCCAATAGCTTGGCTCAAAAGAACTTTGAAAATACAAGTTTCATACTCTAGACCACAAAAAAGAAAAAGCTTCAGAGAAGAAATGAGGAGAGGAAGATCTCCTTGTTAGGAGACAGACAGAAAGTGAGGACTGCTGGAAAACGTTCTGCTGCACTTGGGAATTTGTGAGTCATACTGAGGAGGAGATAGACCATGGGATCCAATGCCACTTGTAATCAGGAGATCTATCATTCTAATAATGTTCACGCTCTCAATTATGCTGGCAGCCTTGGTCACTCTCCAGAGGTCTGATTTTGTTTTAAAAACTTTTTCTTCAGCTTCATCTAAATGAGCAGGAATTTCTTTTAAGAATAATGTCTTTAATCAAACTGCTTTAATTCTGCACAGCAGCTTATTGCTGCACTGATCAATCTTTTGGATATTAAAGAATAATTTATGCTGGGGGAGATAGAGAGAAGGTGGCAACTTGTGTTCCCCTTTCACAAGTCAGTGGCAAATGATCATCTTGCTGCTGAGGATGCCTGGTAGAGCCAAACACAAGAGCCTAAGTTTAGGCAGACAGACACTAAGAGAATATTGCACACTGCAAACAAGAAAAACATGCTTGTGCTTGGCAACTTCAAGAGAATGCTGCATTTTGGAATTTCTTTTTCTCCCCAAACATCCAAACCAATTTCTTAAATGAATGAATCTCCTTCTCTGTTAGCAGAAGCAGGTCTGGGAACCACTCAATCCACCCTCATTTTGTCAAACAGAGGCAGTGATGTGCACACATGGGAGCTGCAAGGCAGCAAGTCTTTCAGGCCTGATCCAATAAATATCAAAGTACAGCTCTGCTTCGCTCACTGCCTTATCGTGGACTTTAGTACTTGGTTAGTCAATAAATAACATTACTTCAATTACCTCATCTCATTCAGTGTAAACTCACGGGAGGGGAAGAAGTGGGATAGGTCACTTTATAGTGTAGGAGACGAAGACCTGTTGTTTAAATAGAAAATATTTCACTTAGTCCTTGCAGCAATCCCACTAAACAATGACATTATAACACATCCCAAAGTTGTGTTTTTGAGGTTCTCCTCTGCAGGCTATAGAACTTCTTCCAGGCACCTCAATTGCAGCTGCCATTGTTTCCTCAGGCTCCATTCCTTGCAGGTTTTTTTTTTTTCTTTTTAATTAAATAAAACACAAATTACATGTTTTCAGTCAAAGGCAGAGAAAACTTCCAGAAAATCTGTTCCAGCGTCTAAGGGCACTAGGAAATCTAGAATAACAAGCTGTAGGGATGGGGGGGTTATATTGAAGGGGAGAAGAGGCAGGGAGGAGCTTCTTTTAAGTTATTTTACAGTAACTAGTCCTGCAAGGAGAGCTGAGGAGAGACATCCTCTGAACACCAGATTGAACACAAAGAGTGTTATTGAAACTTTCTACATAACGGCCCTTGGCAAACACCACCTCAGGGAATGGGAACTGCAGAGCTTAGGCAGCACTTCCAGTCTCTCCCAGGAATGCTAACATGGAAAGTTCCTTCACCTTCCCACCTGATTTCCCTTGTCATCTCTGTGGCAGAGCTCCCTGACAATTATTAAGATGTCAGAAGACTCTACAGGAGCCATTTCCTAATTAAATGGAAACAAGTGAGGCTGTGATGAACAAAAAAAATTGCAGGGCCAGATCAGAACCACGTATACAAAAATCAGTCTCTCAAGTTTCATGCTCTTTTTGTGATGCAAGTGGATCTGAAATCCTCACTCAGGTCATTCTTGTCTTGATGTCTACACCCAAAATTTCTCTCAGGACTGCAGAGCCTTACGTGCAGTCTGCCAGAGAGCAAAGTAGAGAAAAAGAGCAGGAAGGAAGCTCAGAACTCTGTCTCAGCATGTGTAAAGGTTTGTCACAGCCTGCACTGTGCAGGTACCTGTCCAATGACTCTACTGTGCACCTACGTGTGCTGAGGGGAAGTGTTCCACCCCCACAGAATGAAGGCAGATTAAACAATGAATAAAAAATTCGGAAATTCCCTGCAGATTTCGAGCCTGTGCCCTAAGCAGTAATGCAGAGACCAGAATTTCATAGTGACTTGCAGCAGAACCTGGGCTGAGGTGGGTGGCCATGAATGGCTGTCCCCTTGGAACAGGGCTTAGCTCATGTCGTACAGGGCTTTCCTTGCCTGCCAGCTGAGCCTGGATGCACGGTCTGTACCTACTGCTCATGTCACAGCTGCCATCAGGACTGTCACAAGTGATGTACACAAGGTTTGCCATCATCCAGTGAGGCCAGAGGTACCAATGGGAGCAGAGGTGAACTCAAAAATGAGGTCAAGACAGTGGAAGTAAAAGAAAATTCAGGCACAACAATGGAGAATCTATTTCAATAGTAAGATCAGATCAATTTAAGCTTATCATGGGAAGAAGTGGGTCATTGTAAAGATAAGAAATGCAGAACTGAGATATCTGGGTGCATGAAAATTGTGCTGCAGTACGTTCAGATGATCCTTAGTAACTGGAAGACTATCTTTGCTGAAAAATCTCTTCAGCTTTATCCTATAACCCCCTGAAATTCATTTATACAGTCATTTTCTAAGCTCAGGGCAAATTAATAAGAACAAATTCCAGTGATATTCACAAGCATGTTGTCCCCTTTGAACTACATTTAGGAATGGAGGGCTCTGTACCATTTATTTCAAAACCAAAGTAAGATTGTGTTGTTTTGAAACTATAAGTACAGGCCTTAAGAATAACTTTGCAAACCACATATTTTATTGCTCTGTTGTTCCTGCAGCACCATTCACTAAAATGCTCTAAGCCACTGTGGGGTAGGTATGGAGTAGCTTTTAATTCAGCTAAATTACAGAAATGATGAATGAAAACAAAAGCCTTTTCAGATGATGTAGAAGGAGCTTGGCTATAAACTAGAATGTTATCATCCTTTTTTGCAAAGGCTGAGAATGATCAACATACGCTGCATTATAGGAACTCATCTTGCCTAGAGTCATTAAACCTAAGAGTCAGAGAGGCCTGAGTGTTTCAAGATTCAGTTATACAGGTTGATATTATACAACCATATACGACAGAAGCAGTTCTGGTAAAATATTGCTTACTGAATAAAAAGGCCCACTGTTAACTGCTCTGCCATGACAAATATCTGTATCCAGCCGTGGCCTCTACTCTCTGCAATAAACCCTCGGTGCCCGAAGCAGACAGCCTGCAGCAAGCAGTGCTCCTGCTGAAGAGCTCAGAGCCAAGTCACCATTTCTCCCTGTCCCCCACAGGCAGTGCTGAGCTCCCCAGAACACAGGAACTGTGACACCACTCAGCCTTGCCCGCATGCAGATAACTCAGTGTCCTCGGCACTCACCGACCTTCCCTCACACCCCCGTCCTTCACTTGCACTGAACAGTTTCTCACAGCTAATCTCACTGGGCAAAAAGAATTCTCCCCAGCACAGTTTTTACCCACTCAGTAAGAACAGAAAGAGCTCTCTCAACAGACAAAACTTTCACCACGTTCTTTTGAGCAATAAGTTAACTTTCAGATACATTCTGAGCATGGCATCAATTTCCTATCTCAAACTGACCACAGTCAGCACTGACTCTTTCTCTACTTCTATTTTTCCATCTCTACCATGAAACAGAACAGAAATTATCACCCTGAGGATTTGGGGTATATTTAAGACCTATATCTGAACCCTGGAGTCTGAGGCATTCGGAGCATACACAGCCCTAGCAATCCAGCCTTCCTTATTATTTGCCATCTCTCTGCAACCATTACCCACATTTTATGCCAGGAAAGAACAGAAAATTCTTTCTCCATAGCCCAAAAGAATGACAAAATTAAAATAATCATAATAATTTTTAAAAAGCAAAAAAAAAATGCATATGCTTTCAAAGCATCATCCATGTCTTTCAAGTTAAGACTTGGCTGTTCAGTCACAGAATCAGCCACGTTCTATTGCTAAACTGGTATTTTATTTAAATACCTGAAGTTTATTTTACATCCAATCTCTCTCACCCAAGTCAGTTTTCATTTTGGCTCAGTACACCTGGGAAAGCTTCAGGCTCAGGTTATCGGTTCAGAATGAATGCACAAGTCTTTCGTGTTGAAAAAAGCAACTATCCAGTTAGAAAAGTCTAAACTTGAATCACAAATGTGGTTTGCTTCATCTCTACAAGCTCAGAGAATCTAAAAACTTAGGACCAACACAAATCCAAGGTTCCTGGACATTTTCATGAACAAGAGAAAGCATGACCAAAATAACACAAGCATCAGACAAGATGCTCTTTCTTTTCTCCCTCTTCCTTACAAAAGACAAGAGCAAAAGCAGCGGTGAATTCTGTTACAGCCATAAGGGGTAGCGTTATAAACTTTGTTCCTAACGCCCAGGACTGAGCAGAAGTGTTAAAATCCACCAAAATGATTGCTGCAAGAGAAAGTAGCAAAGCAAGCCGAAAGCAAACGCCGCACACACCTTTGTCTGTCCCGGCCCGGCAGTGCAGGGCTGTCCCGGCTCCTGTGCGCGGAGCGTCCAACCTTCATACCCGGGACAAAACCGGGAGGAGGGAGGGACCTGCGGAGTCGGAGCGAAATCCCGCCCCGCTTTTACATGCCGAGGGCTCTCGGCTCTCTGATCACAAAGCAGCTTCACAGCCCCTGTTCAAACAGTTCAGCTCCAGGGTAACAAGTTCAAAGTGGGAGGAGGCAAAAGGAATCGGAGGGTGGTAACAATCCCGAACAGACGTTTCGTTCCTTTGCCATCCGCAGAACCTGTTCTTCAGGTTGGAAACTGAAACATCTGCCTGGTGCCCTGTTTGAAAGCTGCGCTCCGAACCTCTTGTCTCCTAACAGGTCTGCAGAGGTAAAATCAGATTTTATAATGCACAGACAAGTAGCCTGTGGGAGGGAAAGTTAATCATTTCTGAGCACCGAGTTTGTTTTACATTTTGGACTTCCTTGTGGTAACGTCGGTGAAGCAGCTCGCTCCCCTGTTAGAAGGAAGAGCAGCGAAGCATGGCATGGAAATCAAGAAACCTGGCTCGCAAAAGCTTCATCAAAACACAGCAGCTACGTTTTCAGAGATAATGGCTGTTTTCTGAAGTCACCGATATCAATCAGAATACAAAGCAGAAGAAACAGATTTTTCTGGCAGATCACAGTGTAACAACCAACGTTATATTCATGTGTGTTTCTATATGTGTAATTATATATATCAAAGCATATGAAAGTAAGTTTTCTACACGAAATAGTTACTTGGCGTGCTGCACCTCCTCAGTTCGAAACACTGACAGAATCCCCACTCTTCAAAATATCACAAAACAACTTAACTTTTAGAATATAATAAAATTCATATAATTAGTCAAAATGGCCATATCACAGAATTTACACACTTCAAATATTTTAACATTTGTTGGCAGAGTCCGACCTTCACCTTTATAAATGGTTTCCAACCTAAATTGGTCATTAGTCAGGACTTCAGCTTTGCAAAAAACCTCTCGAGCTCTTCTTTGGTTTCTTGACCCATAAAATAAGAAAATCATATTTACCCACCTCAATAAAATGGCAACAAACATGTTCGGTGTTTTTCTTAACAACTGAGCTGTTGCACTTATGAGATACCATGTAGATCATAGCTCTCCATTTAAACAAAAATCAAAACACGAGATTGGAATTGGAATTCTGAACAAAATTATCCAAGGACTGGTCAATTAGTTTTAATTTTCTTTATTTTTAAATGCTCTAATTTAGGGTGGCAGCTTCGAGTTTCTTATTTTATAGCAGACGCCCAAGATTTAAGTGTGAAAATGTCCCATTCCAGAGCCCATTTCCCGGGGGACATTTCCTTATGCAGGTGCGCCCCCTACTGTTTTACTCCATAAATTGTTCCAATGTTTTTCCCTAATTCCATTGATTTTGCAGCTATTGAGGGAACGATCAGCAATTCCATAGAAGCGATACAGCCTAGCAAATAAAACTTGAGTAGCGCCTGGAGCAGGGAGGGAGAGATTAAGAATGTTTTGCTTATCTGTAAGATTGACCACAGGTTTACTTATCACATAGAACTCCTGGTGCAGTTTAATTAGA
The DNA here is from genome assembly GCA_036630365.1 of Acanthiza pusilla. Taxonomy (NCBI): domain Eukaryota; kingdom Metazoa; phylum Chordata; class Aves; order Passeriformes; family Acanthizidae; genus Acanthiza; species Acanthiza pusilla. Next base: position 2,956,388 of record JAXCHO010000005.1, on the reverse strand, counting down.
ACTTTGATGTCACGATCTGTGCATTAATAGGCTACTGAAAGGACAACAAATATCCAGTTTATTTGTGGTTGTGTTTGGCCACAGGCCTTTCTTTGCTTTTGAACAACAAGAAGGAAAAAAACCCACCAAGCTACCACTCTCACAGCACTTTCCAGTGAGTTTCTGCCAGGTCAGTCTGCAAAAACTCCTCAGGAAAACACCTACTTTAATCCCTGTGAAAGCAGTTTTGTCAAATAGATTAATTAAATGTGGAACTGTTTAACTGTCCCTTCACTTTAGCATGTTGCAAAACTGAATTTATAACAAGGAGACATTAAAATCTGCTAGGAAGAAACGTGTTTTGACAAAAATGAATGTACCAGACTTCAGAATGTAAATAAATAAATAAATAAATATATATATATATGTGTATATGTATAGGTTGTAAACATTTGCAGAATGATGCTAACTTTGTTAAAATATTGTCCCTTTTTTTGTTCTAATTTTACAAAAATATTAGCATTATTTTTAAACGTCAGGCACAGCTGCAAGAGCCTCATGGCAGGTAGCAGGACTGTGGCTGTCTCCATCGGGAGGTCAATGAGCCTGTCACCCGACAGCTGTCCAATTAATTCCCTAAATAAACTAGGAATTTATTAGGAACTTTGATAACACTCCAAGTCCCTCCTGTTCCCAGTGGTTCAGCCACAAAAGAACCTCTGGGAGGCATTGAGGGACTGATTTGGGGACTCTAGTACAGAAAAACTTACTCTAGTACTGAAAAACTTACAGTTCTGAGCTGTCACACCCTCACAGCCTACAGGCTTTATCCTCCTGGTACCAGGATTTTGAATATGGATGTACTGTTTTTGTAGCTTAGCCGTGTGGAGATGGTGTTTGTTATTTGCCTCATGTAGAGCTCGCCAGAAAACAAAGGGCAGCTTGTTCGGTTTCCCCAAATAAACAGCTCATCTTTGAAGGGATGCAAGGAGCTGTTTAACGCAGCTGTTAAAAAAGGCAATGACAGGACACTTAATACACCTTCCTTCTAAATTATCCCTGGGCTGCGGAAGGGCTGGAGCTTTTGTACGAGATTGTGGAAGGCGGCACCCGCCCGGGGAGCTGTGATTTGGTGGGTCCCTTGTGAACTGTGCTCTAAAACATCCAAGACCTCACACTTTTACTGCTCTTACTACCTCGGTCAGCTGTGATCCCGGTGCCCCTTCCCGGTGCCTGTTCCCGCTCCTTTTCCCTCCCCTTTCCCCGCCCCTCACGGCTGCTCACAGCCTCTTCCCACCCTTTTTCACGCCCCTCACTATCCCTTTTCACGCCCCTTCTCCCGCCCCTCACAGCCTCTTCCCGCCCCGTCCGCTCTTCCCGCCCCTTTTGCCGCCCCTCACGGCCCCTACAGCCCCTTCCCGCCCCTTTTCTCGTCCCCAACAGCTCCTTCCCTCCCCTCCCCGCCCCTCACGGCCCCTTTTCCCCACCCTTTTTCCCACTCTTCCCGCCCCTTTTCCCCTTTTCCCACCCTTTTTCCCACTCTTCCCGCCCCTCACGGCTCCTTTTCCCACCTTTTTCCCACCCTTCCCGCCCCTTTTCCCCTTTCCCCACCCTTTTTCCCACCCTTCCCGCCCCTTTTCCCCTTTTCCCACCCTTTTTCCCACCCTTCCCGCCCCTCACGGCTCCTTTTCCCACCTTTTTCCCACTCTTCCCGCCCCTTTTCCCCTTTTCCCACCCTTTTTCCCACTCTTCCCGCCCTTTTCCCCTCCCTCAGGCGGCGGAGGCGTTTCCCGTCCCCTCACGGGGCCCCGCCCCTTCCCGCCCCTCACTGACGAGCTATCCCTGCGCGGGCGGCCGGTGCTCCGCCGCTGCCGGGGCCGCAGTGCCGCCGGGCGGCTCCTCAGGTCGTGTCCCTCCGCCCGCCATGGCGGCGGCGGCGGCGGGCCCGGCGCGCCTGGTGCGCTGCGGGCAGAAGGACGAGCTCTACCGGGCCGGGCTGCGCAGCGGGGCCGGCACCGCGCTGCGGGGGCTGGCGGGTAATGCCTCAGGGTGTTGGATCCACCCCGAGCGTCCCCGGGCGCTCCGGGATCCGCCGGCACGGATCCTGCGGCTCTGGACGGGGGTCGGAGGGGGCGAGGGGGCATGTCCGGGAGGAATTCCCCGGGAAGGGCTCGGAACAGCTCGGATTTGGTGTAAAGTGCCCCCGTCCCGCAGGTGCCCGGCCGTGGCTGGAGTGGCGGAGGGAGGTGGAGCTGCTCTCCGATGTGGCCTATTTCGTGCTGACCACGCTGTCAGGTAACCGCCCGCAAACCTTCTCTGTCGATTTTTATTTTTTTTATCGTTTCTCCCAACATGTGAAAGCTTAGGGGCAGTCCCGCGGCTCCTGTGCTGGTGATCATTAACTCAGACTGCTCGACAGTAGTTCCCTTTAGTATGGGGGGTGGTTTGGTTTGGATAAATGCCTTTTAGTAAATATGAAACCACGAAATTGTCGGAGTTGGGTTCAAATGCATTTTATCAACACATTTATATGTTCTTCTAAAAGAAAATTCTCTTAAAGAAGCATGAATGTATGGCATCATGAAAAGTATCCCTGCTTAAAGCCTAGAACTGCAGATACTGGATGTCACGATGCTTATCTAATTCAACACAAAAAATTAACTATTTCCAAAACTCCAAAGCCAGATGAGTTGTGACCTGAACAGCCTGTCCGTACTGCTCACCCCACCCAGAATGATCCTGCAGTTGCTATCTCACCCTGTTTTCCGATGCACACGTTGTTTAGGTTATCAGACTCTGGGAGAAGAGTACGTGAACATCATACAAGTCGACCCAAGCAAGAAGAAGGTGCCTTCTTTCCTTCGGCGGGCCGTGTTCATTTCCCTGCACACCGTGGTACCCTACTGCCTGGAAAAGGCACTGCTGCACCTGGAACACGAGCTGCAGATGGAAGCTGAGGAATCCAGGACTCCAGAGTATACCCCAGCACTTGGCTTTCCCAGCAGGACCCTAATTCGCAGCTGGATTCGGAAGCAGGTTGGGGAGCTCACGGAGCAGCAGAAGAAAACAGCCTCCCAGGTTGTGTATGTGCTTAAACAATCCATCCCTCTGCTGCACCGGCTCCACCTGGCAGTGTTCTACATCCAGGGCACATTCTATCATCTGTCCAAAAGGATCGCAGGGATCTCGTATGTAAGTGGTTTTGTTTGAAGGCGGTTTGCTCTGCAGAATTTTGGCTTCTTCTGGGATGTCATGTGTGTAAAAGGGATAAGGAATTTGGCTGTGGCTGATTATATGGGCAGAACAGAGGGGTGAAATGTTTTGCATTATGTGAGGGGTGAGTCCCTGCAGTGGAGAGGTCACAGGTAATAAACATGAACACAGTGTCAGAAGTTAATGCCCTGTGTAACTTCAGTCTGTCTGCCACAAATACACTAAAAGTGAGCGGTGCCTTGATAAATCCATGGGAAATACAGTTTTGAACAAAACCCAGTACATGTTTAGATAGCACTTTTCTATATAAAGAGCTTAATTTTGTGTCTTTACAAAAAACCATCAGTCACTAGCCCAGAAATGTGTATATACAAGAGTCTTCAACAATTCCCAGTGTCAGTGTGGAAAAGAGGTGTCTGTTTTCTCAGAGATATGGAAGAAAACCAAACCAATTAAAGCTGCATTTTTTGTGGATGGACAGACAGCTGATCCTGCACAGAGAGCAGCTAAGTCCAGCCTGGTGGAAAGTGGTTGCACTGCTTGAGAGATAGCAGGTGGAGAAAGTCGTAAAATATAAATTTTTTTGACATAATGAGAATCCCAAATCAAGTTTATTGAAGGCAGGGAAAGGAAGAACAGTTTCATAAAACCACAGTAACAAAACACCTTTATTTTTGTGAATTCTGTAGCTGCATTTTGGAGGACCGCAAGGAGAAGATCAGAGTATCCGATCAAGTTACAAGTTTCTTGGAATAATTTCACTCTTCCACCTTCTGCTAACCATTGGAGTTCAGATGTACAGCTTCAAACAGAAGCAGAGAGCAAGGCAGGAGTGGAGGCTGCACCGCAACCTCGCTCCCCAGAAGTAAGAGGTGGTTTTTACTTCCTAGGAAAGAGGTGGGAATGTCACAGCTGTCATGAACAGGGGCAACACAGGAGTGAGTGACACACCAGTTTAAGGCAGATGTAATCAACCTGATGTAACATTTAATTGGTTAGCAAAACTAATTCCTCACTGGTTTGCGCATGTCTTGGATTTCATGCTTTGATGTTTTTAGATCTTCATGGAAAGGGTTGATACTTGAGCAGGGGGTTTACTTCAGGATTGTGTTATCAAGTATTTCTTACAAGCAGGGTAAGTTCAATTAGCCCAATGTGACTGTGTTAATTAGGAGCACGAGCAAGGAGCCAGCTGCTGGGCGCCAGTCCCGCTGCACACTGTGCTTGGAGGAGCGGCGGCACAGCACAGCCACCCCCTGCGGGCACCTGTTCTGCTGGGAGTGCATCACTGCCTGGTGCAACACCAGGGTGAGTACACAGCCCATCCGTGCTGCAAAGTGCCCCTCAGCCTGGCTGTTAGTGCCCTGTGTCTCACTAAGGCACCCAGAGCTGACCAGGACCTATGGAGTTGTTGAAATACAATGACAATTACATAGGTGAGCACTTTAAACTCAGCCAGCTCAGGTGAGCATGGACCACAACTGGGACTGAAAAATTATTTTCTCAAAGTAGCTAAGCAGTTCTATACCGATTTTTAAAAACTTTTAAATAGAACTATTCAGTATGTCCATCTAATTCTTTTCCTTTCTGTAGGCAGAGTGTCCACTGTGCAGAGAGAAGTTTCATCCTCAGAAACTGATCTACCTACGGCACTATCAAATGTAAAGGAAAAACCTCCTCTGTCTCCAGACAAGGGCCTCATACTCTCATACTTGTCCTACAGCTTGGGTTGGTCCAAGAAAAGGCTTTATTAAACTGGAAACTGGCACTTCATTCCTGTGTGACAGAATATTGTGCTTTTATCCTTCTGTCGCTTCTGATCTGGCACTTGACCATATTAAAAACGTGTTTCTAAAACATGTTTAACACAAGTTTAATAATTTCCTTCATTTTGGACAATGGAAAATTTAAATCAGATTCTCATTCTCCAAGTACAAGTCTGGATAACAAGCCCTCCACCCTTCCATAACATGCTTAAAGTCTTAGTAAAATTCCAAGATAGGGAGTCTTAAAATTCATTCTCCTGTAACATCATAATGTCCACGCTGTGGGCTTCAGGGGCAAAGAACAGAAGCTGTACACAAAGCCTGAGTTTAAGTGCAGTGGAAGTTGTGGTTAGAAATGCCATGTGCCATGGTGTTAGCAATAAAGCAGGTTCTGTGATTTGAGAAACTGAAATCTGCTTACATCAACAGAAGCATCACATACAACCCCCCAATAATGCAGATTGTGCACATTGATCTATTAACACTCAGCTTCCAAACTCAGGTTTTTCCATCACTATTAGCAATGGAGACTTTCCAACAAGGATTCCAGACATTTAGGCTGTAGCAATGTAAGACGTGGTGTTTTCTAATGCCCCGCAGTGCTACCAATATCCCAGAAGTGCAGCAGAAAGGATTGTTAGTTGTTAACATACCTTGCTATTCTTGCATGATAGAAGATGCAGAAAATGAATTTATTTGTATTTTTCAAATACAGGTGGGGAGAGAAACCCAGGTGATCCACCCTGTGCATCATGAGTTACAGCTGCAATAAATCTTTCACAAATGGCACTGAATGTGGACTCGGGGCAGGGCTAGGTGTGCTACACTAAAAGCACTTTTAAGATGGGTATTTGTGCTGCAGAAATCGTGGTTATCCAGTTAACAATTAAATCTCCAAGTGTTATCATAAAAACCCCAATAAATTTAGTTTAACTTTTCATGGTACCTCTAAATGGAATAAAAAACAGCTGCTGGTAACTATGTGAACACTTCACCCCTACAAAAGTGATACCATCCCTTTGTCACACTAGAAAACTTTCAGGCATCCCTGACCTATTTAAAACTGTCAAGGCAACAGTGGAAGAAAAATCACAAATCAGAACATGACAAAGAAAATCATTGCCTCAGCTCCTTCCTAAGAAAATAGGAAAAACATTTGGATGCATATAGGAAACTGGTGACTGGGAAGTGCTTTTGAAGTTGCCATGCCAACTTTTTCATGCATTCTTTAAGGGGAATTAATTTTTGGCATTTTTAAGTGATACAGTGGAGCAAAGTTTAACAAAATGTCATCAGACTTGCCTGGCCATGGCAGGCTGGGAGTCTGCACTGTTGTCCAAACAACACCTACAATCCACATTTGAATCCCACTGGGTGTAGGGCATCTGCCTTCCCAAAAGGAAGCCACTGATCTAAATCTGCCTAAACTAAACCTCAAAAAAAAGTGTAGGTGAAAATGTCAGATTTGCAATGGATGTATTAACACTCTTGTTTAGTAGGAGCCATCCCAGTTGGTAATTCTAATATTAATAAATATATTTTTCTCCCTGATTTGTCTCTATTATTCAGAAACTCCAGCAAGCCTAAAAACAGCTTCTCCAAGTCAAGGCTTTCAGATTTTTGGGAACAAACCACAAGCATCCACAACTGGTCTTTTACAAGGCCTATTCTGGAAACTTTCCCTAATTTTAAGTGTTTACGCTCCTCGTTTCCACGCTGCTAATAAAACAAACACATGCAAAGAAAAAAAAAGCCACAGGTCCATGTGAGCTAAAACTACCTGTCATTTTCCCAGGATTACTGAATTCCAGAGCTCCACAAAGACTTCATTTGACAAGATTTGAGGAAAAGGTTCCTACATATATTTTCCAATTACCTGTCTGCTGAAGCTGCTGAATTCCATTCAAAATCTTCCAAAAGCTAATCTTTTCCTACCTTCTGCATGTGAATGGTCCCTGAAGAACTGAAAAAGCATTTCAGGAAGGCAAATTGAGGGCAACCATTACTGAAAAGGAGTCATAAATACTGTTAGATCAAGAGATGTATATAAAGATAGAGAACAAGTAAAGGGGAACACTGTCTTTTAATAAATTTTGGAATTAAAAAGTCACTTAATAAAACTGCAGTTGTATCACATGAAAAAGTTTACATGCAGGTCATTTATCTCTCATTTTTTCCCCCCATAAAAAAAAGAAAATCTGTGTTAAAACCGCCACCACTGTCTGTTCTGGCCAGTTTGGGTATGTCCTGTGGGGCTGCATGAAGTCAGCTTCAATTACTCAAGAAACCATTAAATATGAAAAGAAACTCCAACTAATAACAATTAAAATATATATTTTTATAATTCCAGGTCCTCAAAGGAAATTGTGATAAGAGTTTGAACAAAGTTCTGAGTCATCACGAAAGAGCCCAATTTTAGCATCTGCTGGGAGATGGAACAGTGAAACTGGCATTAAAACCCAACACAAATGAGTTGCTTTAGAAGCTAAACGAGTATTTTTGCCCTACTGCAAACCCCAGAATTTAGTAATTTCTTATTCCTATCTATACTTGTTTGGTTATAACTCAGTAATACCATGCATTTAGGAAACTGGCTTAAGTTCTGCGTCTAATTAGGGCTACTGAATTTTTCTATGAAAACAGCACACGGCCATGAAGCAGAAAACAGCATCACGTGTGCCAGCTTACACTTTCCTCCACAGATGTGCACAGCACCTCAGGGTGATGTTGAGCAGGAGAACTATGTAAAAATATCCAACTCTAGGCCATTAACCTCTCCAGTGCAACGGATCTTGAAAGAAATACGTCATCCCAAATCCATGGGATTATCCAAAGTTTCTCCAACTTCTTACAAAAGAGAATAAACTCAATGCAATTTGGTTAGAATGCCAGTTTCCTCAAGAAACTGATATTTCAGATAAAAATAGCAAGATCCTTGTAAAATGAAAATTCAACTGCTTTGTCACCACTCTGTTAATCACTTTTATGAAGAAAAAAGGCATTGTTACAATGGCTCAAAATCGTTCCTTTAGTGAGCAGTAGAATTGGTCAACAGGTTGATTGCTTCTTCTAGCTAGCAAAGGTCTTCCCCACATCCTCTTTCCCTTTGTATTTCCTCTTGCCATGTGTGAAGGGTATATATCTGTACTTTATCATGTGCTGCAATGAGAAAACAGCAGTTGTTGAGGCAAGAAACTTAGGTAATATTTAGAAAAAATTACTTATAATACACATTGTAAATTGAAGAGTCCTCTAGAAAGAGAGTTTTTAGTAAAAATAATGAAATAGCTAATCCTACAGCAATTTAAATCCAAATAGGAGTATGAGAGCAGTTTTATAAATCTCAGATTTGGGTTTACCCAACAATTTGTACAGTTCAGTGAAGGTTACTGATTGGGAAACCATGGGAAACTGGAGAAGAACACAGAGGTACTAATTCTTTACTACCCTTTAATCTTTAATTTAGCACTTTAAATCACAGGACCTGTTCAAAATTCTGATTGCCTGGGAAAAAATTTAGTGATTTTTGAAAAATGCCAACATTAGTAATTTGTTAAAATGGTCTGAATTACTTGTCTATGTTCTTTCCCTTTTCCCCATGTACTTTCTCACACCACCTTGTGAGAATTTCCCTTTTCATCCACCAGAGAGGGTTCAACACCTCTGCATCCAAAATAGCCACAGGAAGTGGATGAGAACCTGCATAAAGACCTGATACTGCACTCTAAAGTAAAAAACTTTTTGACAGAAAGAATAAAGTTTTGTAAATTCTGCCCAACACTGTAAACATGCCCCACTTGAATAACTCATGTTCAAGTATTAGTTACTCAAGTTCCTGCAGTAAAATAAGTATGAGCAGCACCTTTAACCCCTGAAGGGCTTCACTGAATGGCCAGTTTGGAGCAATGCTGTAAATCTTGACATCACAAATCTGCTCCTGCCAAATTACCTTGATTTGCCTTTTCATAGTGATACAAAATAGCATAATGAAGTACATCACAAGGATTGGCCAAAACACAGGAACGTTGAAAGCCTCAAAGAATGTACATGCCATAGCAACCAGGATTCCTTTAGTGGCAGAGTGCCTGAAAAACAATAGTGACAATTAATCCTTCAAGCCCAGCTACCACTAATGTCATGCAGGTATTTATGATTTTCAAAAACAGAACACAGGCAGATGGATCCACTCACCAGAATTTGAATTCTGGGAGCCTTCTAATGAAAGGCCGAAATTCTTCATTTTGCCTTGTAGGTAAGGAAGGACCATCATCTAAAAATAACAGAAAAGAAACCAAACCACAAACCTCCTCACAGTAGTTTTCCACACTATTCGGACTTCAGATTTGTCTTACTTTCTATCTTAAGGAAAAAAAAAAATCACAAAACAAAACCACACCCAATTTCCATTGTTACACATGGGTCCCAGTTGGAGTTGCTGGTTTAATGTAAGTTCACATAGATTCCTCTAAAGAAAATAGGGAATAGGAATGCCAGGTCACTTGAGTTACTATGGGGAGAGCTTAAGTCATAAACCTCCTTTCGAAACACAGAAAACTAGTATAATATGAATATATTCAAGTCCCATTAAAAAGGACACATTTTACAGTAACTCTTGATGACAAGTTGTACAGATTTTTTCTGGTCTAAAAAATACAATTTAATGCTAAAATTACATTATCTTTACACTACTGTATCAGACAAATGGAACTGGAAGTTCGATCAAATTTAAAATGAGGGTAAAAAGGAACTTTTCCTCATACCTGAATCTTCCATTAGAGAGGGGTCTACCTTTGGCGACAGGAAAGCTATGAAGAGGTTGAGGTGGTAGATTCCCAAGGCATATGTCACAATGTACCAACCCTGCACAGGGAGGAAGAGACAAGGGTAAAGTCTTCCTGAAAAGCATTTTATGATACTGTTTTTTTAACAAGATTAAACAACCCAGGTTTTTTTCTTCCTTGAGAAGCTTTTCTACATGCTCACATTAACTGAAAGGCTTCTGGGCTGGTGAAAATACCAAAAATTCTCACAAAACACATCTCATCAAAACAAGACTTAGAACACAACAGGAGAGCAAATCCCTCATGTAGTGACAGACTGAATATGAAATCTTGGTTAGGCACCCAGGTTCTCCACATTCAAGATGTGCACTTCAAAATTAGTAAAGAGCATAAAACCATTACTTGTTTAATCATCTTTGCAGCCTTCAGTCTCTAAAATGTTGCTATTACTATGACCTGTAGGGCTTTCATATTCTGTAATTTTCAGGTTTTGGGAGCAACAGTTCCCAAGTTGTTAACTGAATTGCAGACTGGCATGGAACAGAAACATCTGATGAGTGGGGAATAGTCTGCCTCTGGTCCGCAGGGAGGGAAATGCTGACAAAGCCATTCTTTATGGTTTGCAAGGCAGAAAGGAACCCCTGACTCTGAGCATGTTGTTACACAGCTTTAATATAAAAGTAAAGACTTTATTACAACAGTTTTCAGAGGTTAATTTTCTGATTTCATCAGATGAATATCCTTGTGTATTCACACATTCTTCTCACTGCAACAGCAACTTCCACACCCACAGGATGTGTTCTCTCTTGAGACTTCACAATTTACCTTCTACCATGTGCTGAATGACACCACACATGATTCTAAAGTAACATCACACTTCAAAAACACTCTTAAAATCAAACTTAGACCAGCAATAATATCCAGAACTACTTCAGCATCAAATGCAGTTTTCTTACCTGCAGTAAATAAACTCTAATCATGTAGATAAAGCTCAGCCCCAACGTTACAATCCATCGCACTGCGGTGTAGGGGGTGGATTTGTCTAACCACGACTGGTAGATCTAGGAGGAAACACAAAGTGCACAGCTGTAAAATACTTGAGGCACAATGAATGAGTATTTGGGGAAAGAGGAGTATTTTGGGAAAGAGAATAACAAGAAACATTTGTATTCCTTATTGCAAATAAATTATACATATATAATTTATATATGTATAAATTATACTTACAAGGTTCTATATTTTCACAAAGGCAAAAAAAATCTCTAATGCTTAGTGAACTGTAAAGCAATTTAAATTTTCTGTGTTTTATGCAAGTTACTTTCATTAAGAGGAATTTGACATGAAATCTGAACTCACTCCTCATTTTTGAGAGTAATGATGTATTTCCACTGTGCAATGTCATATATATGTCCAGTTAAATATTCCAGTAAGCCATTTATTATTAGATAATTAATATCTAATTATTATATTATTAGATATTTATCTATTTTAAAAGGCTTCAAAAGAAATGTTTTGTACAGATTTTAGCATTTCAACAACCCATCCAACAAGCAGTGAGTTCAAGAAGCTGCAGTGAGATCTGCTTCTAAAGGAGTCAGAAAAATTCTTCACAAAACCAACCTGTCCAAGTCTTGAGAAAAATCTATAGACCACAGAAGGTTTTCCATGCACAGACTCCCCAATGCTGTCTCCTTCTGACATGGTGGCTGTGGAAACAAAACATGGGACAAGGGAACATTGAAACCCAAAATCTAAGCTCAGGGAGGTTTAGAGCACAGTCTCTGAAGCAGTATTTACATACAATGGCTTGCCCTGTTTGAAACAAACTTTGAATGAAATATTCTTAAAGAGAGGACATTTATGACAACATGAATTAAAATTCTGTGTCCAAGAAAGCAAAGAAAAAGGTATTTTACAAAGGCAAGACAGGATCCAGTCCATTTTTGGGGAAGGAAATAAAGAAATCCATAAAGAAATTCAGGAAGAGCCTGGTTGGACATTGTCACCTTGCTAAGGCACAGGCAGAGGTACAACCCCTAAGCAGTGAGACAGGAACTGCAGCACCTCCCTCCTGCCACCTCAGTCTCCAAAGGCAAAGAACAAAGCCAGAATAAATGTATTTTTTTTTAAAGCTGCTTACGATTTTAAATACTGAGTAACTACATAGTGAAGAAGTTCAGGACTGTGCACATCAGTGGTTTCAGACTCTGCCAGAGCACCAAACCAAAATGCTGCCCACGCTGGAATCATTCAATGAGTTTCTCTGTCTCTTGGACACCAAGAGCTGAGCAGTGACAGAAAAGTTTTATGCCTGAGTAAAACCGTACAGTCAAAGGGCCAAGAGCCTGAACTCAAATAAAAAAATTACCCAAGGGGATTATTTTTCAGCACATGCTTCAGCTACCAATTGAAGAGCTTTATTTTTCTTATCAGTTAAGTGTGACTGAGTTTTACAGCTCACTTCAAGATAGAAGCCAAATAAAGTGGATCCTAAGCAGAAAGATTTTGCCACATCACCAAGAGCAATCCCTGGCATTACTTCCTGGAATCCTCATCTGTGGGTGGGACTATGTAACTCTGGGATACTGGGATTACATTCAGCCCTACTCTAGAGCCTCAGAGGATAATAAACCCATATGAAACATTCATAAATTTAAAAAAAAAAAAAAGTGAATTGTCTTAGATTTTGCAATACAGTGACAGCTGGAGAAAATTTAAGACCAAGGACAATCTGAGGAGGCACAAAACCTTAAAGTTGTGTGTTTTTTCTGTAAACATCTGTCCTATGGAATACTCAGAAAGCAGAAAAAAGGAATCCTGTTACATTTCAAAAGCTAAGAGACTCATCAGGAGGTTTCAGGAACTGAGTCCACTTTAATTCACATTATAACTAAAAGAAAAGAATCGAGTACTATAAAGGCATACAATATACAGAGTTTTCCATTGCAGGCAAAAGGAAGTAAATATTCTTCTCCCCACTCTCTGCAGGGCAGGAATTATTCAGCATTCTCAGCTGAGCATCATTTGGTGCTTTATTTTTTGTGGGATTTTTTTTAATGTCCTGAAGTATAAAGCCGTAACAAAAAGTTATTCAACTAATTAGAATCACAGAATAATTTAACAGAGACCAATGAAAACTCTCATAGCCTCAAAATTAATTCTACAGATACATTCCCAGCAAATATGGGCTACAAGCAGACCTTACATGACAATCTTGTAAATGCTACCCTGTGCACAGCAAGTGGAAAATCACGTATGTGAGGCTACTGAAGGCTTTCTGCTGGAGCAGTGATCTTGCTTGGTGTAAAAAATTACATTATATGTGATTATGTAGGATGCTTTATCATGCACACAGTTCTTCCAGAGCAGACTAAGAAATACAACACTTCTACTGAGGAGAAACCTCTCAGGGGCTCAGTTTTATCACAAGACACACACTAGAATTTAAGGTAATATTTCTTATCACATTAAAACTTTGCCGAAGGAACACCTGCAAGGAGCAAATATCAAGAGCAGGAGTCTTAGGCATTGCTCTGAGGGCAGTGTACAGTTAAGAACCCTGGGTTTTACTGGTTTAAGGGAATAATTACACCTAGAAGTTGCAATCACTCTTTCATAATCATGGACCCACAGATTGGTTTGGGTTAGAAAGGACTTAAAAGATCACCCAGTCCCACCCCTAAAATGGGCAGGGACACCTTCCACCATCCCAGGTTGCTCCAAGCCCTGTCCAACCTGGCCTTGGACACTTCCAGGGATCCAGGGGCAGCTCCAGCTTCTCTGGGCACCTGTGCCAGGGCCTCACCACCCTCGCAGGGAAGGATTTCTTCCCAATATCCCATCTCAACCTCCTCTCTTTCAGTTTTAAGCCATTCCTCCTTGTTCCATCACTCCAAGCCCTTGTGAAAAGTCTCTCTCCATGTGTCTTGTAAAGGTAACATCAGATTCACTGTTCAGCACAAGGAGCTGTGCCCACCCTTCACTCAGCAAGACACACACAACCAACAAGGGAATAGTTTATTACCAGCAGAACTGAGGCTGTTACTAAAACTAAACCATATTAAAGCAGTTTTCTCTGCTGGAAACAGCACGTAAGTGAAGGCATGGCCTTAACAATTACGCTTGTCCCCACAATTGTTATGGTAATTTCATTACAAACACCACTGATCGCTGAGTTCTGAAAAGCAGAACCTCGGGCAGTAAAATTATTTACTTTAAGCCTCACATCATCACACAGAGGTACAGAATTTGAGGACGCTGTTCATTGTATAGATTTTTCTTAAAAGGTAAATGAAGCTGGTAACTAGCAAAAACACATTGCTCATTCAAGTTACCTTATCTCATAGAGGAAATGTCTTTGAAGAGCAACACACTAAGGTGAATTATTAAGAACTGGGTGAATGGACAACCACGGGGAAACAGCCCATTGGGCGCTCAGACTGGTTTTCTACACTAAAAAAAGGCAGTGTTTAATTTTATCCATTGCAACAGCAGCTGAGCAGCACCTGCGCTTCTCGCCTGTGCCCGCAAGCGGGGACTTCCCCTGCCCGGGCACTGCTCAGCCCCGGCGCGCCGGGACACTCACTGCAATGAACGGGTACGAGCCGCGCTGCCCCGGCACGGAGCGGAGCGGGGCCGGCAGAGGAGGTACACGAGCCCCGGGAGGCCTCGGGAGGCCCCGGCCGGAGCGCCGAGCCCGCAGCAGCCCCCGCGCTCCCGGAGGGGCCGCTCGCTCCAGGCCTCCGCCCGCCCGCCCGGTGGTGTCAGCGCCGCGCCCGGCGGCTCGGAGGCGCAGTACCCGCTCCCGCTCCCACCCCGCTCCGGCCCCGGTCGGTCCCGGTACTCACAGGCGACCGGGCCGGTCCTGCCTTCCGCTCCCGCCCCTCCACAGACCCAATATGGCGGCAGCGCCGGGACCAACTTCCGCTTCCGGGGCTCAGGGGCGGGGCACAGCCCCGGTGCTGCCCCGCTATTGGCCTCCGGGACAGTGGGCGGGGCCGCGGAGCCGGGCGGGGCGGCTGGAGGCGCGTGCGGCCCCGGAGTGCGGACGGGAAGAGGGCGGGGCGGTACCGGGTGAGAGGCGGAGGTGTGTGCGGCCCGCGAGGGAGGACGGGGATCGGGTGGTACCGGCGGGGACCGAACGCAGGACGGGGCGGGGCGCGCGCCGCTGAACGGGCCCGCCCTACTGCCCTGAGGGTGGTGCCCGGCCCCGCCCCTCGCGCTCGCGCAGCCAATGGGAGCGGCTGCTGAGGGCGGGGGCGGGCGCGCGGCCAATGGCGGGACGGCGGCGGGCGGGGAGGCGAGGACGGGGGCGGGGCCGAGCCGAACCGAACCGATCCCAGCCGAACTGAGCCGAGCCGGAACCGAGCTCTGCCGAGCCGGAAAATGCCGAGTGGAGCCGAGCCCGAGCCTAACCGAACCCGAGCAAGCCGAACAGAGCCGAACCCGAACAGAGCGCTGCCGAGCCGAGCCGGAATGTGCCGAGTCGAACCGAACCGAGCCGAGCAGAGCCGAGCAGAGCCGCCTCACAGGATGAGGGCAAAGCTATTGAAGGATTTAAAGTTCTCAGGAGTTCAGTGTATTTTATTCCATGAACACACGAATGTTTGGGAATCCAAATCAGTAGGAGAAGACAAGAAATACTCGTTACTTGGAAAAAGAGGTGACACAAACATCCCTACACGTGCAGAGGTGCGTTTGTTCCCGTGGAACAGAAACACTGATAAACGAACCCCAGGGTTCCTAATTTATTTTCCCTGGATCTGCCACCAGGCCGTTCCGGACACTTCTGTACCGCCCGTGGGCACCACTGGGCGTCTCTCCAGCATCTGTTTTGGGGCTGAATCAGTAAATTCTTCAGGCTCAGTGGCTGCAGCATTTACTGCTAAAGTTTACACTCAATACATGCTCAAAAGTGACAAGATGCCCCAAAAAAATAAAAAAAATAAAAATCCTGGCACTCCTGAAAATCATTGATTTCGTATTTATATTATGCAAGTATATGAGTATGTTTATTTATTTTGTACATATAATAAATGGATTTAAAATTAAATATATTCATATACAAAAATATACTATATTAATACATTTATATAAAATATGTAAGGACTATTTAATAGATAAAAATATAGAATAACAATTTGTTTTATATATATTTACCCATATTTACACATAAATGTACATATATATAATTATATATTTTATATGTAACTTAAATGCACCTCCTTAATACAACTGATCCCTCAATATATACTGCTGTCAAAATTATATAGCTGAACATGAAACAAAAAAAAACCATAAATACTTCCTTTTCAGGCAAAATAATAGTTTAAAGTACTTTTTTTTTTTTTAACCTGTTTAGAATTATATATTTATTTACTTAGCAGATTATCTTCGATTTATGGAAGAGCTAACCAGCCTTCTGGAAAGTAAACAGGAAATGTGGGAAAGAATCGTAGAGTTCTGGGATGTTTTGGGTTGGAAGGGACCAGAGGAATTACAGCTAGGCAGCCCAGGGGACAAAAATCTGGTCATAACACAAATGATAAAACTTGGTTCAGTGCCAAAAAAAAGGGAAAATCTTTAGGTTAAGGGTCTGGAATTCTGCCTGCTTTGTCCACGTAAGGTTTTGCACATGAGATTTTGAAGTTTGTTTCATTGATCAGATCATCCCAATCTTGTTTCTGGTCAGTCTGTGTACCCAGACATCTCACAAATAGATCTATGCCTGAAAAGTGTAAAACTGTAGGGATTTTGAAAAAAATCCAGGGTTTTCCCCTATACTGAAAGAGTACCAGGAATATCCTAAAGTAATCTTCTGGAGCAAGGAAACATGGGCAAATATTTCAAGCTTTAGGGTATCCCAGCATTACTTCTGTGGGGTGTAGAATGGATTGAACCACGGCATGAATGTTTAATCAGTCCTCAGTTTCAGCTGCAGCAATGTCAGGGCCAGATTTTTAGATCAATCTTTGGCAAGTGATAATTTTTTAGTGAGTGGATGCTGTCAGTTGACAGCACACTGCAGTATGGGAGCCTTCAGAGATTCAGGTCAATTAAATGTCCAGTAAACAAGCAATAATTACAATTATCGGCAGAGGAGACCGTTATAGCAAACAACTCTGATTTATCTCCTTTTTAACAATAAGACTGGTTTTGCATTTGGTAAAAAGGTTGTGAAGAGGTGCAAGACAGAAAATATAATTGAGTAACGGGGAGCATGTAACAAAGTCTCTGAAAGCTAATTTTGAAAATAATTAAATGAAGCCCCCAGTGACCTGCGGTGGCCTGTCTGGTTTTCATGCATTTGTATGTGCGCAGCTTTGAGAATGAAACAAGGACACATGACTGAAGTTTGCAGAGGTTAATGAAGGAAAACACTCATTTTTGTCCTGAAAATGTTTCCTCCCTGTGCTCTCTCCTCTCTGGCTGCCGCTCTCCTCGGTCCCAGGAAGCAGATGCCTCGTTCTGGTCTGTCCCTGTGGCTGCTTCCTTGAGTGCTTTGGCTGTGTGTGGTTTGTCCTCCTTCCCCGAGGAAGCCCTGCTGTCTGACACACCTGTTAACCACACAAACAGGTGCCCAACCTTCTGGGCTTCCTCACCTGCAGGCTCTGCTCCCCCCGAATCCATCTGAGGTACCTGTTCAGAACACTCTTAGTGGGTTCAGTTCAGTGCAAATTATTTAAATTTCTGGAAATCCGGTTATTTAGAATTAGGCGGCGTGTGAGTGGATAATATGACATTTGAAGATACAATAGATCTTCCCAAATCTTGATTATGATTACAATATAAGGATATATGATACAAAAATATAAAGTTATTGCTGATTTAAAGACCATGAATGAATCTCCCCACTAGTAAGTGTTGAGCTCTATTTTAATGGCTTCTGGAGGGCACTGCTAATTTCTGGTTAGTAAGAGACTACCCTGAGTAAAGCTACGTGTGAGTTTTTGTAGTTAATTTACTACTGTTCAGTTGTTTTCTTAGAACTAGCTGTTTCAAAGTTGTTCCCCATGATGAATATATTCGTAACATCTCAGGTTTTTCAAACACAAAATGAGTCATGCCAACCTGTTTTCGTAGGCTGCTGTAGAAATGAATTAATATGATAATATGACCCTGTGAAATTACTACTGTTCGTGTACTAAATGTTCTTATTTATTACCCGTAACATTTAATTGTGGTTTAAATAAATTCCATATAAACACATTTACTGCAGAGTTTAGAAACAATCCACAATTACATGGTGCAATTGCAGAATAAATTCCCTATCAGTGATTCTTAGAAGAGGAGGATTTGTAGGGTTGATACCATGCTGATGATAAACAGCTTTGCCTTTATCAGTTACTGTTTGTCATGAACTCTTCACAGAATCCTGGAATGGATTGGGTTGGGAGGGACCTTAAAGCCCATCCAGTCCCACCCCCTGCCATGCGCAGGGACACCTTCCACTGTCCCAGGCTGCTCCATGCCCTGTCCAACCTGGCCTTGGACACTGCCAGGGATGGGACATCCATTTCTGGTTTGGTCTCTATCAGGAGCTTGCAGCAGCTTTGTGTCTCTGAATAAATACAGGGCCTTGCTAAAACACGAGGACTTTGATATGGTTAAATCAGAATTTCCAGTTCTAGTTTAAAATCCAAACCAAACACAAACAAACACCCCACAGCATAACTCATCTCATCACTGGGAGCTTGGAGCTTTGCCTTTTTCCCTCTCCCTGCTCCCTTTGGGCACCGGTGGCTCTTTTTCTGGAGGCCCCCGTGTCACTGCGGGTGTTCACGCCTTTGTTTCTCTGCAGAAATGTGTGATGTAGAGATAGTGCTTATGTGGACGTCAGCATTTCCAAACCTTGCATGTGTTGCATTGCTAAGCAACTTTTAGCAACACTTATCTCGCGTCCTTATGCCATCTGGAAAAGAGGATTAGACAAGGAAATGTGCCAGGGAGAGACAAAGGCACATCTAAGAAAGAGGTGGCTTAATTGCTTAAGAGAATGAGTGACATTAATAGTAGGCAATCAGCAGAAGTGATTGAAAGCAGGCACAATGCTTCACAGGTAGTGATAAGGAAGCTCTGGGAAAGGTGGCATATTTTATACCCCCTGGCCTCTTCCCTCCCTGCAGGAAGCAGAACTTGGCTGCATCCCATTGCATGATGCAAGATGAAGGCCCCTGGGATTTCAGTTTATTTGGATACAGTTCCAGCGACAATGAGTCTTTTCTTCAACCTTATTCCAGTTGTTCTGTCCATCCAGGAGTATGACTGGCTGGCTGCTGTTTAAAGGTCCCTTCCCATATGGCAGAGGAAGTTGTGAAATGCCAGTGGAGCCTGGAACTTGTACTCATGAGTTACCATCAGCCAGCTATGCTGAGATAACTGCTGAGGAAACCATCCTGTGCTTTGCGGGGATGGAAGGGTTGGACCAGAGCATGTGGTGTCAGTAGTGTCTTTCTAAGGAACTGCCATGCCTTTGTTGTCATCTTCAGCACACACAGAGCTGCACCTTGGGCCACTAAATCCATCTGGAACTTCAGCTGGGTTCACACACATTTGAGAGTTGTAGGAGCCCTTTTTTTTTGGCACCACTGCTGTTACCACTCAAAAAGCCAAATATCCAACTTAATAGAATAATGATCACTTTAGATTTTAAATATTCTTATTCTCTAGTTCCTTATGTACTCTAACATTAGAAGAATGTTGCCTGAAAGCTAAACATGATACAGTACCCTGTAAAACCAGTGATGTTTGTTACTGAGGTGTTTTACTTCCCATACCTGGACTTCTGACTGCACTTTGACCATTGTCTGCTTATTTCTGTGTCAGTTGTGACTCTAAAGTCTTCCAATAATATGGAACAATTCACACAAAATTTCAGTGCCAGCTCTGGGCTTCAAGATGATTTTTACATGTATCTTGGAACAGAACTGTGTCCCACAATACACAATCCTATACCTTCTTCTCCCAGCAGGAACTGAACCCAGTATTTCTGACTGTGACCTCTCCTGTCCTGGTTGGCTCTGCTGTCAGTTAATGTCATTAAAATGGTGGCTGTAAATTCATGTTCATTATGACGTCAGACTCAACTGTACAGTTACGTGTCCAATTTTAACATTGCTGGAAACTTAATTGGCTCATACCTAAACTTCTGTGGTATTTGGCTTTACAGCCCTAGGAACCTTTAAACTTTTATGCAAAGGGAATACCTTGGGTGAAATGCAGACTGGATTTAAATAACCAAAGCTTTTTGGAATGGAGTTTGGTACACTATTTCACTTTTCACAATCTTTAAAAAGCAAAATAATGTGTGATTCTGTATGTGACAAAGCAGTTATTCATTCTTGCCATGTAATTTAATGCGATGTTCTATATGAACTGAAGGGCTTCACATAATAGTATCCCACAGTAACAAACCTTGGGCAAGAAATGTTTGATTCTCTTCCCTTTCCCCTTTAGAACAGTGCCACATAATCCTTGGTTGTTGTGTGGTCTCCTATTCAACTTTTCACACAAATGTTGGAAGGGTATTTATAAAAAGCCTTGAGGACCACCCACTCTGCTATTGAAAATTGGCTGAAATAATCCCTTCTTTATAATTTAGCTGTGGTGTTGTCGAAATTTAAGTTGCATGTGTATTTCTGTTAAAGGGGCAGAGCAGAAATGACGTGTTGGATGGACAGGACGCTGTGGTCAATTGTGGTGGTGACACCTGTGATGGGCTCAGTGCTGGGACGTCCCTTCATTGAGCTCCCCAGTTATTAACAGGACCTTGACATAATGCTTTGGCTGTCCTTCTGATGGATATGATCTGACTGTAGAGTTTAGCATCCTCTAAGTGTTCAGCTCTCCCAGAACTCATGGTTCTCTGGAGCAAGAGGGACAGAGACCTTTCCTGGAGGGAGAGAGCTTCATTCCAATTAAATGGAGAAGTATAGTTAGGTGTTCAGTGTTCTTGTCATGGATTTTTATTCTTGCAATGAGGGAGTGGTTTTTGTGTTTGATACTGTGGATTTTTGATTTTAAAATGAAAGTATTTTGGAATTAAAATGTGGGAAAGATAAGAAAAAAACAAGCTCTGACTGTGCATGCATGGCTTGTGTGTTTGTCAGAGAATAATCCCAGTTAGAGCAAATTACACATTACACACTGGAAACAGTAAAGAATTGCTCAGCAGGTTGTAATTTGTCAAGCACAGAGCACAAATGAATCCCATCCCAGTGCAGAGATATGGAATCCGTGGCTTCATAGAAAGCTTGTCTAATCCAATTGACTTCTGGGGGGGACAGTTTGCACAGCACATTCAGCTCCAACCCGAGCACAGCTGGGCAAGAGGTGCTCAGAAATACTTCTTGGATTGCCTCGCTCAGATATGAATGTGACACCTCAAAGGAAATGGTCCAAAAACCTGGGAATCCACTCTCAGTGTCAGGCAGCAAAACACATGGAATGGAGCTCGGAAGAACTGATCTATGCAGCAGCCCATCCAAAGAATATTTGCATGTCAGAATCTACTGTGGGATGTTAACACTCTCAAAATGAAATATTTAATTTTAAAAATCAGAGAAATATAATTCACCAGATTGATTTATTTCTACCTTTAATACTAGACATGCTTGTAATGCTAGGTCATATTTTCTGAACCCAGAATGAAAGTACTTCTTTTTAGAAGCATTTCCTCTAAAGGAATAAGTTTTTGTAGGTTTCAAAAGTCTCACAGTAAAGTGCTTCTTTAATCCAGCCAAAGTTGATAGTAATCAAAATTCATAGCAATGTTCAAACCCTGTGGAATGTTGGGATGGTCTGTTCCATGATTAGTTAGCAGATGTTAACTTTAACAGGCCCTTTTTTCTGGCACTGTAAGCTGAACAATAAGGAATTGAATAGGTCTTGAAGAAATCGCTACACAATCATGGGAGTATTCTCTTCAGATTACTATAAGGATATATTTGAAGAGAGAAAATTTGTTCCACTCCTGTTCATTGGGTACTTAGAAGACTTAATTTTCCCTTTTCTCAGCAGTGCAATCATTTACATTCTGCATTAAGAAAGCATGATATTCCTGTTTATTGCAAAAACTTAATTGTTTTTTTGAATCTTTTTTAAATGCATTTTTGTGGAAGTTGAGGTTATTCACAGGACTTCAGTTTAAACATCTAGATAAGTATTTCAGGCAGAAAGAAATCTTGGCTTTTGTGAAGAAACTGCCTTAAAGGGAATGAATCTATGTCTTCTTCCCATCCCTCTGGGAAGACA
The DNA here is from genome assembly GCA_036630365.1 of Acanthiza pusilla. NCBI lineage: Eukaryota > Metazoa > Chordata > Aves > Passeriformes > Acanthizidae > Acanthiza > Acanthiza pusilla. Next base: position 2,934,397 of record JAXCHO010000005.1, on the reverse strand, counting down.
GGTTTGCTTTGACACTGCACAGCAGGGAGGATCTGGGGGGAAAAGGAGTGCAAGAAACAATCCTGTGGAGACTGAGGTGAGGGAAAGGAGGTTCACCAGGTGCCAAAGCAGCTGTTTTCCTGCAGCCTGTGGAAGTTTTGGAAGAAGCAGTGGTGGAGCAGGTGTTTGTGTGCTGCCCATGGAGAGGGACTGCAGCGGAGCAGATTGGTACCACGGAGCCCACACCAGAGCAGGGGGAGATTTCCTGAAGGAAATGCAGCCCAGGGAGAGCCCACACAAGAGCAGGTTCTCCTGACAGGAACTGTGGCTTGTGGAGGAGCTTTGCTGGAGCAGGGGACACGTGAGGAGGAAGGAGCAGCAGAGAGCATCATGGGCTGACCACAAACCCCCATTCCTCATCTGCCTGCACCACTCTGTGGGGAAGGGATGAAGAAAAGAGGTTGAGGCTGGGAAAAAAGGCCCTGAGGTAGGCAGGAAGGCTATCCAAGCATAAATTAATTTGCAATAAATTATTTTCCTGAGCCTGTCTTGCCCATGGTGGCAATCAGTAAATGTTCTCCATGCCTTTAACGTGACCATGAGCCTTTTCATCTTATTTTCCTCCCTGCTGTTGGGAAGAGGGAATGGGAGCGCAGCTGGTGGGCACCTGGCAGCCAGCCATGGGCAGCCCACCACTAATGCTATGAAGGTTAGCACAAATAAAGCTACAAAGGGTCATTCCATTCAGTGGGTTCTGATCTGGTTGAGATTTTCTTTCACCTGAGTCATAATTTTTAACCTTCTTAATTTTACCCTTCATCATCATCAGCCTCTGACCTTCCTCTATTGAATGCTGTTGGCCAAAATAGAGAGTTCTGTTGCCTTTTTGAATAAGTACAGTAAGAGTGTTTTATACTCTGACTAAAAACCTTTGCCTGAACTTGTAACACTGTGCCACAGCAACAGTAAGAGATAATTAGTATAATTTATGTGTTTTTCTTTTGGTGATCAGCTGTGAATGGTCATGGTCTGGAAATCTGTGCTGACATCAGAAACCACCAAATCCCATCCAGTTCTACTACCAGCTTTGAGTCATTTGGAAGAAACAGAGGAAAATGGTTAAATCCTGTGTCCAAGGTGTGGGGAAGTGCCAATTTCATTATGTATTTCCCATGATTAATGTATAAATGCAGTATTCTAAAACCAGGTAGTTAATTTGCCAACTTCATCAATTACTGCAACCATACAAATGTTACACAACAGAAATGGTAGAAAATACTTTTTTAGATGCTGAGGTGGTTTTGTGATTGTCAAATACACTTTTATAATATAATATTCAGCCTTTAAAGAGTTCAGGTTTTTCACTGCCCTTCCCTGCCCCAGCTGGTGGTTTCCAGCTCAAGGAAGGATTCTCTAGTCAGGGAAGTACAGCAAGTTCTGTCTTCAGTAATTAGGACCATTAAAATCATCCTTCTAAATACTGATTTGTGGTCCTAAATTAAAAATTGGTTTCTGAAGTATTTAAGTCCCTGAAATGTGTCAGTATTTTTAAGAAGCCAGGAACCTTTAAATCTCATTGAAACTTGTTTCAAAAATCTCACCCAGCATTAGGTTTCTCTCTATATTTTATAGCAACATTGTTCTTTTTTTCCTTGTCAAGGATAATAGCTGATGTCAGAATTGCAAATACTCTACAATAATTATTTGAAGTACAGAACCAGATAAAATAGACCCTACAGTGAAATATTTCTTTGAAGCTGTGAAACTTGATTCTTTGTTTATTAGGAAAGTCACCGCTTTAAGTTTGTGCAGCATTTCAAAAGACTTGAAAAACACAAGAAGTAATCTAAATGAATTTGAAATCCCCATTTGTCAGCTCTGTCTCCAGTCTGACACAATCTAATAGACTTGAGTTGGTGGAGAGGTAGTTCTCCATATGATGCTTAATGTATGTTTTCCGCTGGATAGCCAGCTGTAGATTTAATATACTGAGCACCTAATGGCTGTCATGGTGAATCTTTTCCTTTTATTTGGACTTAATTAAGATTTAAAACCTATCAGCACAAACAAACAAAAATGTCAAAACTGTTTTCTCTCCCTGGCCCTGAGTGTATAAGCTATCTTTTGACATATGTTGCATCTGGAAGCTGGGAACCGAAATCTCCTCTTTCTGTCATTAGCAATTCTGGATTTGCACTGGCTGATTTGCCATTCCCTAAGGGAGCTAGAGCCAGAATCTGGGGCTGACACCCAATATAGAGGAGGAGATGCTTCGAGCAGCCAGCATGGTGAGTAAAGATAATGGATTAGTTGACTGCTCAGCTTTCTAGTTAACTGAAAAATAAAAAAAAAATCTTTGCATAGCAGTAAAATAACTTAAGAGTATAAGAAACAGCCATTGTAATACAAGCAGGCAGGGATTTTTTTTTATCAGAGTGCTGAATTCCTTATAATAAATACAAACAAAATAACTTTTTTACATTGATTCCATTCTGTAAGAGAAATCTTTCCCTCCTGAGGTTTCTGTTCAGTTATTTTATTCAAGCAAAACACAGTGGTGTGCAATAAGATCAAAAGAGTTCAAGTTAGTAATTTCTGCAGTCCTAGTTCATTTACCAAGAATTAAATAGGGCCTAATACTTAAATCTGGACCCCAGACTTTATACCCTTCACTGATGTTCAGAAACGCTGCTGGTACTTCGCATAGTTTCAGTAACAACTTTGGCATGTGAAGCTGGTCCCATAAATACAGCAGCTCCAGGATCTTAAACTGTGGGAGTGCTACTTTCAGGGAAAATCGGAAATATTCAGGCATGTAGGCTTTTATGTCCACGCAAAGCCATTTTCATATTTTACAAAGTATTCAAGCAGATGGTGGAGGCAGAAATGTTTAATTTTTTCCCCTGGTTTAATATTCTGTCTGATCTGTAATTCGTGGTGATTGAAGGGCTGTTTTAACCTGGGAGTTACTTTGGTCCTGAAGTAACAAGTTCTAGCACCGCTACTCCAAGCAGTGGGAAGTTGAGTGTTAAAAAAATACTTTTCCTCCAGAAACACCTGATTTGATTCATTCTATGAAGATTCTAAAGGTGGTGGATTTGGGTTCTGTTTATTTATATTGTGAAATTTGCAACGTTGGAATTCACAAACCATAACACTTGATGCGTTACACTTTCTCTTTATGCCCTAATTTCAATAGAAAGTTTAGGGGGAAAAAAACCCCAAAACTCGAAAATCCTCCTGGCTATGTAATAAAATCGGAGGAGTTGGTGATTTCGATTTAAAGTTTAAATGTGATGTTTCTGAGGAGTTTTTTGGTAGCTGTGGTTGCAGAGGTGACTGTCCCACCTCTATCACTGTGCTAAAGCCCTGAAAAACAACCAGTTGATTTGCAACCTCTGTGCAAATCCTGTGTGTGACTCATGAATTTAATCAATTAGAAACAAAATATCTTGTGACTCCCTGGATGGGGCACCATATGTTGCAACAGAAAAAGAGCGCTTCAGGAGGAGGCAGTTTGGTGTTTTTGGAAAGATGACATTGGAGAGAAAATGTGGAAAATGTGTTTTGCTTTAAGTATTAGGACTTCAAAACAAAACCCAGTCGTTGTTTTCCATAGTTCACTGAGCTAAAGATAGTTTTGGGGATTGGAGTCATCCTGTTGTTACGGGCACTCAACTATTTCTAGTGGTGGTGTCACTGCTCGGGGGTGTGTTACTGTGCATGTGATTGCATTTTGTCCTTTCTGAGTGTTCATGGCAGGCAAACATTGGGGCTTTTCAGAGCTCACTAATCACTGATTTCAGTTTGGCCGGGGACATTGGGATAATTGGCACTGGAAGGTAAGTGAGGCAGAGGGGGCAGGAGTGGGGAAGACACCTGGGAGACTTGAAGAAAAGGAGGGAAGAGAAAAGGAAAAAGAAGAATGAACACAAAGATCTATTCAAATCTGTTCAAAGATCTTTTTGCATTACTTTACTGATTTCCCTTCTGATTCTTCTCATATCTGTTTTTGGAGAGAAATGTTGGCTAGCTCTCAAAATACCTTGGGAATAAACCTCTACTGATGGTAATGATGAGATCCTTGAGGCATTCGTGCACTACTGCCCGTGGTATGGATATAATCATTCAGTGATGGAGAGTCAGCCAGTTTCACCCACTATTGATGAACTGTCAGTGAAAGAGTTCCAAGAGGTTTTGCTGTTCAGTAATAATACCTGTGTAGCTATACTTCAAATATGGAGGGTTTCATATTTCAAATAGGCAATGGGATCCAAGCCCATGGAAGGTGTTTTTGATGTTATTTGATGGGAAAACCTCTTTTGTCACTACTTAGTAACATGTGTTAATGCTTACAAATTAATTTCTGGTACTTTCATGGTGTTGGCCAAGCAAGAGAGCTCAGTACCAATGCAACTCTTCATTTTGGGTGTTTTTTTTTCCCTCTTTTTCTAACTACTAGTGATGCATTTTTGCATTTTTTTGCTAAGGTATTAATTATTTTCCAAGGCTTTTTAGAAAAGGTAGTCATGACTGCTTGAAGTAGGACGAGATACATTGCTAAATGGGCTTAGGGCAGCAATTTTCCCTTGGTTGTTTCAGTTTACCACACTCATGGAAGCAATGCGTGCATGGTAAAGAATGTTCTCCTCCAGATTCTTGATGTTATTACAAGATATCACAGTGTAATAAAGAAAACAATTTCTAGGCACTGATAGCAGTGACATAATATTGCTGCTTATCCAGATCGCTGTAATCCCTCTGGTTTGCATTTGCTCCATATCATCACATTTCTGCTGCATCAGCTAAAATATTTTTCATTTTTCTGGATTGAAGAACGTTCTGGTCTGATGTGTCTTAAATTTACGGGAATTTACAAGACTGAGTAACAAGCTTTCAATTGAAACCAGGGCTGGGAATGCACGGAGCTGAGGTGTGGAGCCAACTCAAACACATCACTGGGTCATTGTTCAGGAGGCTGAGCTGTAAAAAATTGAAATTTTGGCTCCTACTGTTTTTAGGTCCAAGTACTGTCCTTAAGTATTCTGCCATCTATTTCAAACTTGTCAGCATTGGATATTTTTTCATCCTTCACCCTCTGTCACCACCAAGTTCCACTAAAAGTTTATCTAATTGGGATCCTTTTCTGAAGGTTCATTATGAATGAATAGATCCCCTCTTTCTTTTACAGTTGTATCAGTTGTACAGTTACACTATTCTGCAATATCAATTATAAATTGTAATATCATTGTATATAACTAATAACGCTGGACTTGAGTGGGAAACCAAACCCACTCAGGTGAAGTAAAAACTGATAATTTTAGTTTGTCAATAAAGCAGAAAGATCACAGCTCAGATAGGCCTGCATTCAAATGACTGGATAGTCAAGAGACAAGGCAAACCAGACTGGATTTCCAGTTGTGGAGCTCATGGAATTGTAGGCAGTTTGTTTAACAAAAAATGTAACAAATGAGAGCCACTCTTCGCGTCATCATGTCGTAGCGCTGAACTAGAAAAAGTTGACTGTATGCATAAATTTAGTCACATAATCGGAGGTTTTATGGATTAAAACCATGTGCATGGGGGAAAATATCCTGTTATCTCCCCACTATTTCTTCATCCAAGAAGCCCTTTTTTAGACTATTTGACAAAAGTGAATGTGTAACTGAATTCAGGAACAGCATCAGATGACACACAGGCTGTCATATGTTAGTTAAAAAAATAAAAAGAAAAATAGTTACCATAACAACTGACTCACCACTTGTATTTCCAAGAGAGAGAATATCTTAAAAGAAAATGTGATGGGTCAGTCCATGCGTGTTAGTGCTGTCAGTGAACAAGCAGGAACATTTCTCATACGTGGCAAGAATGATTTTTCTTTTTCTTACTCAAATTAGGATTTGATCTCAGAAATAAAGTTGTGCTTCTTAGAGAATCATTTCCATTGAAACAACAATGCAAGAAATTATGTTTAAAAACAAAACCAAAACTCCCAACCCTGACCACTGGATTTCCAATCAAATAAGGAAACATTCTTTTTTTCTTTTAGAATTACAGATTTTTTAAAAAAAATTTTTTAATTGGGTTCATGGTTGAGGAGCTGATCTTGTTCATGTCTGAAGCCAACAGGACTTGTACTTTTGACATCAGTGTTTGCGTGATCAAGCCTTGCTATGATTTATTTTCCATTCTGTGTCAGCCTTGCTGGGCCAGCTTCAAAGCCACTTCCCCAGACGTGTTTCCTGCGTCTCCTCTGAAGCCCTCAGTGCCAAAAACCCTTGACATCATCACTAGAGGTAGCCTGAGGATCATCAGAGACTTCTTTGAACACTTGGTAATGATTTCCACTACAGACAAATACTCTGCTGAAAAAAAGGTTTTGACTCTGCCCCCTCTTTGCTGCGGGCAGTGATAAATAAAGCATTTCTGCAGAATCAGATTATTTTTAATCTGACATTTCTTACATTCTCCTGGGTGAGAGCAAAGGGAATCACAGAATCATTTCTGTTGGAAAAGGTCTCCAAGGCCTTCGAGTCCAACCTGTGACCAATCCCCACCTAGTCCCCAGCCCAGTGCACTGAGAGCCATGTGCAGTCATTGTATATATTATCGCTGCAGCTATTGTGAGGTTTCCCTTCTATTTTATTATTCAGTTTTGTTCTTATCTGACCTGCATTTCAGCAAACAGTTCTGCTTCTTTTAGCTGATAGAAATTTATTTTGATCATTTTATCTGGAATTTTGCATGAGCCCATCACTGTGGTAATTACCATATCTCAAAAATAAAGAAGCCTGACTTCTCCACATATAACATGGAAAAAGAAATACTAAGTTTTGGTCTCATGTAAATTAGTGTGCTCTAAGAAGAAATAATTTTTATCTGAAGTGTCTACAATAACTTTACTTTCTTAATAGTTTCCCTTTTAGTTCTCTTAACGGTCTGAAAGACATTTATTTGGGTATAATGAGACCCTGCTGGAGCCCAGGGTCAGGCATTTCATGGCTGTGCGTGCAGCCCTCCCCCAGGCACTGCTTCCCACAGATTTCTCAGCACCACACGGTGGCTGCTTGAAAGAACAAATTAGTCTTAGTGTACATAAGTTCTGTGAATTTAAATATACACGTTTAACTCCCTGGAGACAAGTGTCAGGGCCAGGGACCCAATACAGTCACATGGCCAGGGCACACTGATTTCGGTTCTCTCTAACATCTCAGACCTGTCTGTAGTAGGCATAAAATAAAAACTACCGCCCTTATCCATAATTAGTTCTATCCATAATTAATTTTTGGCAAAACCAGAAATCATTATTGTCTTTCAACTGATGGAATTAAATCTGTCCTTTCAGTCCCTCCCAGCTTGCCTCTTCCTCCACCTCATTCCAAGTACTTTGAGGCTTTGGCAATGTAGAACTAAAGCTTGTGTGTGGAGTGATGAACACCCTGGGTACCCCTCTGGCTGTGCAGATGATTTATTCTCGATTCAATTTCTGAAATAATTAATAATAATAATCTGTCATGGCAGGTCCATGCACCACACATATGTATGAACATGTACATACAGACATACGTGTGCATGCTGTGCTTGTTGAGTTTCTTGTAAACCTCGGAGTTACCTCTGATGGGATTTGACCTTGCAGACCTTTCAGGTTTTACCTTTCAGGCACCTCTTTGCACACTGCAAGCCCCACAGAACCACAGCTTAAAAGATATAATTATGAAAAGCACCTTGCAGTCCTGTGTTGAAATAGCAGCTAAATCAATTTGTCAGATTCCCCTCTATAATCTCTAGTACACATCTGTAATCTCATTTCACAACAAAGTGATGATTAACATGTTTGCTGATTTAGCAATTAGAAACCTTGGGCTGGTCCTGAACATGCTGATTCTCTCCGAGATGTGAGGAGAGCAGGAGCTGCAGCACTGATTGGGATAAGAGGGGTCCCAGCATGTGCCAAGCACATCCAGCTCAGTGTAATGAGGCATCAATTTGGAGTCAGACTCTCACTGTACAAATCTCGTACCTGCAGCCTCTACAGCCCAGGATACATTTCCCAGGTTGTTATTCTGAGACTTGTTAATTATTTTTTAAAGGATGATTTATTGGTTGGTAAAAGGAATTAAGGTTTCACATCAAAGCTCTTACTTTGAATTTATCTAGATCCAGAGTTCCTGCATGGCCACTTCTCTTCTCAACCAAAAACAAAAAGGACAGCCTAGATAAATTTATACTTACCAAGTCTGTATTTTTACTGAAGATGCTTCTTGTTGATGTTGTTATAATTCCATGTTCTCATCAAATTCAACAATTTGAGTTAGTACTTTTAATGACCAGATTTTTTTTTTTTTTTTGCTTTCCTCTGTTTTTCTCATAACTTTAGTTAAATGAAGGAAATCTGTGGTCCCAAGCATTATAAAAAATATATCATTTTTAATTTCTTTTTCATTGCCCCCTACTGAGAATTAGAAGCCACTTCTGAACGTACAGATATTGTGATGTAGTGATGACCTTTGGAGAAAACTGTGTGTTATGAGAGCTCAGCTGAGTACAGATACTTCTAGCTGATTTTGACAATTTTTTTTTTCACCACATTTGACATACAGCCCCCTCTAAATAACACATTAAAATAATTTGGGATTTCAAGTCTGACTATGTAACAGGACCATTGTGAGCCCTGATAGGGCTGGTGTTCCTTTTGGTGCTAAGGAAAATGAAAAAAAAACCCAACTATAGAATGCTTTCCTTTGGCTCTTGGGTTTGTTTTGTTTTAAACTTTCAGATTGGCTGCTTAGCATTTTGCTTAAAGAAAAGCCAAGCTCACACACATGGAAGATTGCCAGAGACTCTAATCCCTATTTTGGTTAAATTACAGTACCCAGATTTCAGTAACAAAGCGCATTGATTTTATATTCAAAAAGATTTTTATATTTAGTCTGTTAACCTTTTGTAATTCCCACCCACAGCTTTACACTGGGGAACATTTTGATGCTAATTGTTGTCAGTAGGGAATCTGCCACGGCCCCTCGGGAATGTCAATCCACTGAATTGGAATGCAGGTGCTGGTAATTGCAGGACTCTTATTGTCTGCTGGCTGCAGCGGGTATGTCTCAAACAATTCTTTTCAAATTGGATTTGAGAACACTTTAAAAAAATAAATCCGGCATTTGAAGATAGCCTTACATTATATTGACAATGAAGAAAGGACTTGGAGACATTTTTCCTCTAATTGCTAAGACAGTTTTCCATACTTGCAGTTTTACACCACTCTTCACTGGGCAGACTCTCAGGTTCAACAGCCATTGTGTCGTTTTTAACATTTCCCTCTGGGTTTGGATGCTTGCAGGAATTTTTTCGGTGGGTCCTGAAGGCTGTTTGGTGTAACATCATCAGGCAGTGGATGTGACATGGGAATGGCAGGCAAAAAGAGGGTTTTGCTCTGAGCCCAGATCCTCTGAGTGATACTGGACATATTGCTTCCTTCTAGCCCCGCTTTTCTCAGGATAATATAACTTATTGCTTTTCCTTTAAACATCTCAAGCCGTTGTGGCTAATCTGAACTCCAGCAAAACTCTTTCCTATGATCTTTATGGGCATTAGTGTTTTCTCTCCGTAAGAAAACTTCATATTCTTTAATTTACTAAAATCTTCAATATTTTCTTTGTAAGATCTCCATGGTGTAGAGTTAATGATTATGCGACAGCACTTTGTTTGGAATACACAATATGCTAAAGTGCTGCCTGGGAAAATATTTTAAATACAGACTAGTCATTACTTTTATTAAATGATTATAATTTTAGTGGGTTTGATGAACCCTCCCTCTGAGTGAAGTCTTTGTTTCCACGGAATGCTTTAATATGGATGAGAGTCATTCTCACAAAAAAAAAAATCTTTAGTGAACTGAAGTTACTATACAGAGAAAGAAAGGAAAATTAGGGTAAAAAATGGAAGATTCTCCTATTCTTCACTGTAAGATAATATTTTTTTCAATTAAAACCACTCGAATTCCATTTTAATTTCTAAGGATTGTGTCAAAAAGTTTAAAGGCAGTGAGCAGCCATGATGAAGTCACAGAATCACAGAACTGTTGAGGCTGGGAAAGACCATCGAGTCCAGCTGTGAGCCCAGCACCAGCACCATGCTCACCTCTAAACCATGGCCCTAAGTGCTGCAGTTTTTTGAACACTTCCAGGGATGAGGACTCCACCCAGCTGCCTGGTCAGCCCAGGAAACTTCTCCTAATTTTTCTAAACCTTCCCTGGTGCAACTTGAGGCCGTTTCCTCTCCTCTTGTCCCTTGTTTCCAGGGAGAAGGGACTGACACCCACCTCCCCATTTTATTTTGCCAATGCTATCAATGAAATAGAGTCAAGTTTGGGGGTTGTTTGCATATTCTAATGTGTTTATTCATGCTCTCAGAAGTTTGGCCTCTGTAGCAATGCTAATGGGATCATAAATTAAAACATGTTTGCTTCTATACTGCTCCTCTGCTGAGTGCATTAGTGCAGACACATCACACTTGATAATTTTCTTTGGCATCAGTACAGTAGTGAAATAGTCCTCGGTAACTTGAGTTAATACTAGTTCATTTAACAAAAATTAAATATATTTTGCTTCCTGCTGAATAGATCATCTTTTATCTTTTTTTCTTCCCCTGAATGAACAAAGCTCTTTGGTGAATTGACTCCAACATTAAAGACTAATGCAGTGTGTCTGGTCACCTTTAAATGAAATGTCTATTACCCATAGGACCAATAACTCTTTCTTTTTAAAAAACTTCCATTAAATGAGGATGATATTGTTGCATTTACTCTGCTACAAACAGATAATAACTCTTTGTGTGATGTTAACAAACATTTCAGCTGCATCTGGGGGGTTACTGCCCCATCAGCCTCGCTGAGGGTCCTTCCCTGCCAATGTTTTTTCCCTCCTTTCCCCAACCACCCGCCCACCCTCAACTTCTGGCTTGATGTCCTACACAAGTGATTAGTGTGCTGTAATTGAATTGGCTGTAAAAAGATAATTAATTGATATTTCACTCCCAGAGAGGTCAGGCTGCCCTATCTTGAAGGGTTGTTCTGGAAGGAGTCGTTCTGCTGGCACTTAGCCCTCGAAGGTGGCACATGAGCCTTGTCTTGCTGATCGTAATAATTGTTGTAATTAAAATTAACACGAAGGGGGTATTTAAGGAGTGATTCTCTGATTTGGATGCTTTAGCTTCACTTGAAAGCATGTGAAACTGGTATTTATTTTAATGCTCAGCATAAGACACTCTCATTTTCTGTCTGAAACTCCTGTGCTATGTAATGTGGGACCACAGAAACATCACTAGAGGTGTGTGAGATTTGAGAGGACTGATATGAAATCCTGTCAGGACCTCGAAACCATTGATCTTAAACACCTTTCTTTGAACAGCTGCTTATTTTGAAATTATTTCACCTAAAGAGTGGCATGAAGAATTTTTTTAATAAATGGATTATCCAAATGTAGGACTTCACTGATGTTTAAGAGGCTCTTAAACATTTCCTTTAAAACTGTGGGGCACAAAAGCTATCAATTATATCTATTTTAATATAATAATATTAAAAACACATTAAATTTAGTGACACAGGAACCTTTCTGAAACTGTTAGTGCATTAAGAACCTGGAGTTATTCTGTAAGGAGTGTGGTTCTCACTCATTGCCCAGAGAATAAATACTGCTACTACAGCAAAAGCTAATGGAGAGAAAGATGTTATTTAATGTCCTTGCAGAGGCAAAGACTTAACTTTTATCACACCATATAATGATAAAGTTATGGCACTGTGGAGGGAACTGCGGCACTGCCAACTGCAAAGTTCTTCTTAAGGTCTTCTAGCTCAGATAAAACATTGCAGTAGAACATGATCTTTCTTGCCACTTCACCCCACGAAATTTGAGGGGAGCAGTGCTGTTAATGATTATATTAAACAACAGCTTTCCAACGCCAGCCATTGCTGCCAGGGTGGGAGATGACCCACCAAACATCCTCCTGGCTTCTGGTTTGTGCTGTGAAATGCTTCTGCAGGTTTCCACCCATTAAGGACGTGACCAAAGCAGCCCCTCTGCAGGTCTCACAGGGAATAGAAGTTAATTCATAGGGAAATTTTGGTTCCTGCAGGGTATAAAATTATCATGAGGGGTCACAGTGTTCTGTAATTGTTCACTGTGTTGGGTATGACAAAAACCATGCAAGGTGGAATCAGTTCTGTTACACCTGAGTGGAAAGAGGAAAAAAAATCCCAATTTTGTGTAATTCTGTCAACAGAATTCCTCAGGCTTTGCAGTACTTCTTAGAGTGGGATCCTGAAGAGATTTCAGGAAAGGAAGAAAAGTAAAAGCTGTTAAACTTCTGTCTGTGCCAACCTTAGTGCAAAATACTGTGTTTGCGTGGATACAATACATTAAAATGAGGAAAGCAATGGTGGATGCATTTAGTTCCAGGAAATAGTTCAGAAAATAACTTGTTCTGTATTCAATACTTTGAAGCTGTATTGGGAAAATTCGAGGGGAAAAGCCTAGATCCTCTTTCTCAAACTGAGAAAGTAGGATGTGCCAATTCCCAAAGTTCAGGTATAGAGAACTATTTACTATTTATAGAGAACTATTTACTTCACTCCCAGTAAGAATGTTCCAAAAAGGAGGAGCAGATGAGAGTCTCAGATCAGAAAATGTGCTCCAACTTCTGCTTTCAAAATCTTTTGATTGTTGAGTTCTACATTCTGGCTTTTGTCTTTTCATTGCAGGGGATGCTGATAGTTTAGTGACCAGGATCCAATTTTGTTTACAGAAATAAATAATAGGAAATCACAAGAGAATCTTAATGTATGTAAATCAAAATCCACCATAGTCAAGTGCTGATGATTTTGCATTTGTTCTTAACTTAAGAATGCAAAGGAAAACACTAGCACATCATAAATTACACCATTTTTGGCACTTCCCCGAAGCACTACAGAAATACTTTTTTTTTCCTGCAGAAAGGAGGCAAAAAGCCAAGTGGCAGGATATCTGCTGAGAAAGCTGAGAAGATGACAGTCTCGCAGGAGAAGAGGGAAGGCAGCAGGTATGTGTGAATCGGGATTGCTGCTGCTCAGCTGGAGGGTGCTGCCTGCCCAAAGCACATCTTATCCCTCCCTGGTGGTGCCCCCTTGGACAAGGCCCTGCTTTGTGCTTCCCTGAGCACAGTAGGGTCACCCTGCCCTTCACATTTCACTCCACTACACCTCTTACTTCCTTACAGCCTGGGCTTATTCTTGGAACAACATTTTTCAGTCCTTAAAGTGAAGGAAAGGTTTTGGTGTTTGGGTTTTTGGTGTTTGGGTGGAGGTTTTAAGTGTTTATCTTGTTTTATTAGAGCTTTTTTCCTCCTCTTTCAAATGAAGCAGATGGGGGAGGGGGTTCCACCACATCTTTAAAATTACCTTCAGATCTACTTTACCTGGTTTTTCAGGTGGGATAACCTTTTCAGTTAAGTTTTGCAGTCTGCTCTGATGAGAGTTGAATAATTCCATCTAACCATGCCATTACATCTCACCTTGCCATTTGAAAACTGGTGTGTTGAAACAAACCTCCAAAATTGCATTACATAGGATGTAGATAGATAAAAGAATTACACAGAGAAGAAAACCTTCTCTTCTGCTGATTAGGTTGGCCAAGTTTTGCAATGGTGGTTTGAACTATGGCAATGTAAAAATTATTGTTTATTTAATGACAGAAGATCTCTGCTCTCCAGGAAAAAAAACCAAATCAAACCACCACCAAAACCCAGTGGTTTTACTTTACTGAAAAATTAGGATGGAATTTGGTGTGGAAAGTATATAATGACCCTCTGTGGTGTTAATGGATCAGAAGTTACCCCCAGCTGTAGATTTTTTTTTGTTGTTGGTTGAAAACACCAGCATTACATTTTTCTGCTTGATAGGGGAGAATTAACTAACTGGAAGAATAAACTGTCATTTCAAGTACAGTGAATAAACCTTCTTTTTTATAAGCACCATATGAGAGCATGGTAAATAAAGCCTCTGGTTTCTTGTAACCATTTAATCGATAGGCAGCTCGGAGAGCAATCCTGAATCTTTTCCATGCTCCAGCCACAGATGTGCTCACATTAAGGCTGTGGTATGACAGTAAATGAAATTGCAGCTACAGCAGCAAGTATTAGGGGGAAATGAAAATTCCTGACTCAGAGGAGCAGGGCAATGACAGAAAGACTCCTCATTATAGATCTCTTCATGTGGAGAAGAATGACTGGTAAATGAGGTTTGTGTGACACAAAGAGGATGGAAATACAGTTGGACGTTCAGGCAGAAATTGTGCTCACTGCACAAAACAAACAGAAGAATAGGGCAGAGCTCATTTGCATTTCTTAGATTAAAAAAAAAGAGCAGGGAGATAGAAATCCTCTGACATGGATGAAGTTGCAGCAGTTCAGAGAAAGGTATTGTTTAACTTCCCCATTATTTAGGTTGTGATGAACGTGACTTTTAGTCCAGCCTGCTCCTGGTAAGTTTTTCAGTGTTTCCTTTCAAGTCTTTGTTGTACAACAGGTTACAGGCCCTTAAAATCTGAGCAGATCTGCCCTGATGACATTCTCCACCTTTGTCACTATAGTTCAGCCAACAGCAAAGCACCAAATAATGACAACAGGATTGGCTGCCATGAGCAGAGAGGAGTCCCAGTGCAGACATGGTGGTCCCAGTGGCTAATCAGCTTGGCCCCACTGATGTGCAGTCGTTTCCCTGTAGCAGACACGTTGTTTTCTCACCTTTAACCAGTATGAGAAGTCATGTTTAGGTCACAATAGAAGGGACAGTGTCCACTGGTAAATCCTAGAAAACAGAGGTGTGGTGTCTGGAATAGTGGATGGAATCTGTGATGATGGCAGGGGATGGAACTGGATGGACTTCAAGGTGCCTTCCAACCCAAACCATTCTGGGATTCCGTGATTCCAGGAACTCTTTAAAACACATTCAGAAAAGCTTCATTTACCACATGCACAATGGGAACCCTCATTTTTGCAGTGGGACCAGGCAACTGAGTGTAGACTGTTGGGGGTTTTTCCTTAAATGACATCACTTGCATGCATTCGACCCCCTTAGTCTGAACCTCTTGGGCCATATCCAATTAGTGGCCTAAAGAGTTGCAAATTCCCAGATTTATGGATCTAGAACAGCTGAAGGTACCTTCACAAGACACCGTCATCTTCTGTGGTCTGTTTTTGGGCACAAGATTTCTTAGTACTTTTTAAAACTTGAAGAAATACACAGAAGTCCAAAGGGTGTCTTCATCCAGCTTAGATGGACTTTCATACTGTGATGTGGAGGATATGTCCTTGGGTGCTGAGGGGATCTACCTGAGAGGTCCCTGAAATTAAATGCTTGAAATGCTTCACTTTTAAATATTCTACACCATTAAAGACCAGGAATAAGCTAAATAATCAATGTACGCAGAAAAAGCATGGTGCTGAATTTCGGACAGGGCACTCAGTGTCCTCAGCTCTCTCACACATTGATCCTCCTTTGTCTTCTGATTCCTCCCAACCTGCGGCAAGATCTGAGTTATTAATTAGCCTCACCCAGAAGTCGCTCTGTGCCTGCAGTGGCAGCCGCTCCATTATCACTGGGTGTATTTCAAACAATAGAAATGATTGAAACAGGAACTCCTACATTTCTGAGAAGATTAAGAATGGCACACCACCCTGTAATTTAGGTAGTTGTGCAAGTTTTCATTTGCATTAGCAGAGTAGTGCAGATTGTGTTGAATTATTCCATAAAAATATCTTCAGGTTTTGAAAGATTTACTGTGCCATCTGTATGTTGTTTATTTTGGAGTGTTCTGGTGTGGTGGTGATGGATTTCGTGGTTGTTTTAAATGTATGTGTCTTCAAATGGAGATGAAACTGAGCTTCATTAATTCCCTAGAAGCCCAGAGAGTGGCACGTTTGAGTCTCAGTGCAGGTTTTAAGCCTTGAGAGCCACCTTAAAATTCTGATTGACATTTATAGAATAGCTGAATTTAATTTTAAAGCTATCACTCAATTCTCTTTCCTTTATTAGTAAAATGAACTTCTTTCATATGTGACACTGACAGTTATTGCAAGCAGAGATTTGTTGTCACATATTTTTGTTTTCTTCTGTTATGTGGTAAGTAGGGTCAAGATTGTGTTATAATTAATTCAGAGTAGTTGAAAATTGTATTTTCTTGAAATCTGGATGAAGCTGCTTGATGTAGCTTTACTTATATTGTTCTGTGACTTGCATGACTTTGAGTGGTTTAGACAGGGTAGTGCTTAATCATGCCAGAAGTATAATTGGACATTATTGAGTCATGTAATGGCTTAAGATTCTTTTCATATTTTTTGTCCCTTTGGCTTCTCCCTCTGTATTCTGAGCCCTATTTTTAGTCAGCTGGGTACTCTAAAGCAGCACATTGTCTGCTCACAGGAGGATGTTCATTTTCAGTGGCACTGCAGAGATCTTCCTCATCAGGAGTGTGGGTCAGAGTACTTCTGGTTAGGAAAAACAGCAATTGAGGAAACTTAGAACTGAAAGTTGGTTCAGTTATTTTAGAAGAGCTGGAACTCACTTGGCCCCTAATTCTACATCTGCAGCTCACACCAGTGGTGCATGCTTGAATTCAGAATTTTGAAGGAAAGTTGAAGAATTGGACATTTGTTGATAATAGTGACAGGGCTGTAGCAACTTCTTTTTTCCCCATTAAAACATTTGATTTTAGTTTTATAAAACCCCTTATTTTATACATGATAATGTACTGTTATTTGGGATATGGAAAATTGTTGCAGCTGGTGGTGTGCAGATTTGCCATGGCTGCAAATAACCATTTCTAGAATTTCAGGACAGCAGTCAGCAAACAAAATACTTTGTGTTCCAATTTGGACTTTCATATGCAACGTTTCATTGAAAAAGTATAGGTGCTGTATAAAGGTTACATGCCAGTGGAAAGTTGGTTTATCCAGTCTCAAGATGCACTTTTTTATTCCATTACACATTTTAATACATTGTTTTAAATAGATTCTTCTCAGCTGTTGAGGTGGAAGCAGCTTGTTATTTTTCCATAGCAAAGATCACTATGCATCAGGTTGTCAGGTGGCTGGGAAATAAAACTTATTTTAAGTTTCCTACTGCCATCCTGCTTTACTTGAAAAGGATCCTTTTAATTGCCTTGTCATTTTATTCATGCAGGAAAAAATTCCTGGAATTTCCCTGTGTGATGGAGATCCCTGTCAGTGCATGAAGGATGGGATGGCTGAGGAGGATGTGCTCGATGGAGTGTGTGAGGTGTGGGACTTCACCAGCAGTGTGTGGAAGCTGTGTGTGAATCTGGGCTGGTGGTGATGGAAGAGGAAATGTCAGCTTCCTTTATTATTTATGCTGAGCACTATTAATTACCTGCTCTGTGATGGGGAAGAAGCAGCCCCGTGCAGAACCCAGATCCAATCAGTGCATGTGAGCACAAAGTTTACAGAATGACCTTGTGTGTAATTACTCATTTGGTGGCTGTTAGGAAAAGGCACAAATGGAATCTGACATACATTAGAACGCATTAATGATTGCCTTCCTCCCTCCATCCTCTTCTGTACAGAAAAATGATTTTAATTAAGACTTCCGTGATTAGTCATTTAATCAGTCATTAGGCCAATACAGATGGAGTCAATTAATTTTTTTACACTTGAATAGAGACTTGATGCTACTGCAAAATGTACAAGCTATTTTTTTAACATTGTGTCATGGGCAATTGCCTTGATGTCTGTCTAGAAAGTGTGCATTGCTCGTCCCAAAACTGGGTACATCTACAGCACATCAGTGTTATGGCAGCTATAGGTGTGTTTTATTACATGCTGTCCAAATTTTAGGGAATCAGTTTGGTTTTGAATTCAGACTGACAGTTGTTCTTGTTATGGAGTATCCTTGATTTTTTAATGAGCAATGTGGCAGAGCTGCCTTTTAAAGCAAGTGCATTCAGCATCTCCTAACACATTACATTACAGATGATAATAATCTGTGTTTCAGTGCTAAATTTCATGCAAGAATTTCAAATGTTTTAAGAACTTAAGGGCCTGTTTCTTTGGTGTGGGAAGGTTTTCTGTGTACTTGGCTGATTCAAAAAATGAGGTGGATGAATTGCAAACAAGACACAAGTTTCTCCATCCAATAATAACCTGGTGTGCCAGATGTGTGAGAGGAGCAACTACAGTTGGGAAAGTGTTTGGACAGCAAGGACAAGGAGGCCTAAGACATTTGGTTTGCATTTGAAATGTGTCTGGATTATTACTATGAACAGTTAATTGAGAAGGTCCTAATGTAACACTAACCTGTGACATGAGAGAAGGTTGCAAAAGAAATGACTTGTGAGTCCCTCTCTGAAAGAAGGACTTGATAAAAATCAAATCTCAGACAGTGTGATCCCCGGATAAAGAACAGGAAAGCAATTCAGGTAGATTGCCAGCAAAAAGGCTTCTGGAATGGAAGGGGAAAATGAGTAAAAGTGGAGAACCCATTGCTTAAAGCGCTCCATGAATCAGTTTGTTCATTCACCAGCACCCAAACCTCTCGAGTCCATCTCCAGTGTAAGATGAAGACAAGGCAGTTGAAATCTGTGGCAGTAAGTGGGGTTAAGAGCCTGTGCTGACACAGATTTTTGTAGTTGATGATGTTTCTGATCCATTTTGGGCTGTTGTCCCCATGCTGGGGGAGGAGAGGGAGCTGTCCAGCCTCGGGATATGAGTGGCTCCTGTAGGCCAGATCCTCACAGTGTCAGGAGTTTGCTTTCATGTTCTCTTGCAGAGGCAAAAGGGGAAGGAATAGATTGATTTGTGCCTTTCCTAGGTAAGCTTGTAAAGACTGAAAAATGAGCCCTGTCTTGTCTAGCCCAGGAATAATAAATAAAAGCAGGTGTGAGGTGTTGGAATTGAAAACAGCTGGATATGACGGATGTGATCCGACTTCTCTAGAGCTTCAGTCTTTAATCCCTGTGGCTCAGTGTGAATATTTCTCTCCTGATGCAATGCAGAAATAATAAATAGAACACAGCATATGGAAGGGTTCCTAGACCACGAGTGGAGGAGGGAACAACTCCAGTTCACTCTGTCCATGCCCACTTTTCCCTGTACCTGTGTACTCAGGAACCCTCTCAGTGCATTCTGCTGGCCCTCACTGCCCAGTCCTTGGTGTTTGCTAAGAGGAAAAAAGGAGAAGCCTTTGGAAATTTGTGTTGCAAACTGGAATCTACCTTAATTCCGAGCAGTATTTTGGCAGATGTGTAATGATCCCCTCCCCATGTTTGTGTAGCTTTTGCATGTAAATGCTTCTACCCAATTAAACACTGAATTGGCGCTATGAATGGCAATGAAATGCCTCCTGTGCCATTAAAATGATCTGATATTCAATTAAAATAGAGTCATCCAGGCTTATTCTGTCAAATCCTGACCCTTGTAATCTGCCAGAGGGTGGGTTTGTCCGCTGGAAAATCTGCCACCTAATTCAGAGGGTTCCCTGCACAGAATGGATGGGAAGAACAGTTCCTTGATTAGAGCTAACACGGTAATTGAGGTGACATCAACTGATTCATTGCACTTGTCTGAGGCAGCAGGATTCAAAAATAGCCACAGTGCAATTCTATCCTACCCAGGAATGGTTTTCTATTTAACCTGGGCTTAAAATGCTCTGAGTGTTGGGATGAATCCTTTGGTGTGGATGTGCAGTAGGATGTAAAAAACCAACAAAATACCCACTTAAGTAAATGATACGTGGGTTATTTCCTTCATGTTTATTCTATTCCAAGAGTTTGATAAGATTCATCAGGGTCACACTTGGAAGCTGTCTTGCAAAGTAGATCATTTAGAGAAGCGTTTTGGCACCCCGCGGGTTTGTCGTATCTTCCAAGCAGGTTGTGCCAAAAGAAAATTGTAGAAACTGCTGTCACAGAGTACAAAATCATTGGATTTATAATAGGAGCCAGTGGTGAGAATTCATTATACATTCACACCTGCAGATAAAGAGCATCTAAAATTGGAAGTTTTATTCCACTCATCTTTGATCCTGATATTATTAGATTATATTAGCATCATCCCACACAAGGCTCAGGAACTGGAGCAGGTATGAATTCCATCCATTAATTTTTTCATTCTCTCTGTACACAACTTTACACATTCCTTCTGTACACAACTGTGTTCTGTGTAGAGAGCACTGAGGCTCTTCATTTCTGTTGTTCTGTTGTATGGTCCCAGGCCTCTAGGAATAATTTATCTTTTGTAAATGAAGGGCATAAAAATCACTCGACTCAAATCATTCCACTCTCCTGAACAGAAACTTTTTCATACTTCTAAAATATTTGGAGAGCTTATAGCAAAATAAAGATCTGCCACCTGAAAGTTTTAATCTCTACCCAGGGGAAAGTTAAAAGAGGAATGCAGATTTTTGTCTATTGTTGTAAGGGAATTGATAGTTTACTCAGATGAATTAAGGCAATATTATCTGAAGTTTTATAGGCAGATACTATACCAACATTGTGAAGCCAATTAAATATCTAATAGCAATCCAATTAAGTTATTTTTATGACTAGATGAGAAGTTACTGTTAGTTTATTTGTAGGCAGCAATTTAAGTAAATCCAAAAGGTTACATACTGTACAAAAGAATCTGAAGAATCTGAAGACTTTTGTTGTAAATAATCATTCAGTCTGGACTTTTTTTTGCCATATAGACTCTGTATTCAGAAAAGAAATAAGCAGTGCATTCATTTTTTTCTTATTTTAATTAATGGAGAAAGTGGAATATGAGTTGTTTATCCAGAATTAATGTAAGAAAACAAGAATATTATTTACTTGTCTAGTCCACCTCAGTATTAGCTTGTGATTTTCATCCTGTAAACTTATAAAAATTAAACCCAGATCTGTTGAATTATATGCTTTTCAACTGGAGTAAAAAATACAACTGACAGAAGAGTGGAAGGAGGGGAATCTACATTTGTAGAATGCAGAGGTGCCCCTGCATTTCTGAGAGATAGGAAATCATGAATATAATTTATAAAAATAAGACAATTCGCTAACAAGAATCAGACTGACCAACCCTAGAACTAAAAGTGACACTGTACAAAAGGTAACATTATCCAAATATGTAATATTGGATTTGTACAGAGAAAACAATGTTTAAAATAGGATTTTATAGGTCCACAGATGAAATTTCTTGGCTTCAAAATTGTGTTCACCAACAAGGAATGCTCCTGGAATTTCTAGAGCAGCATTTCATTCACAGTGTATCAGACACATTTATCATTTTTTCTGCTCCTGGAGTATCTTGTGGTAGACAGTTTTTTTTTTTTTTAATATACATTAAATGACTGACATTATTCAGCCATTTCCACAGCATATTCCTTGGCAATATTTGCTGGGCTGCTTTTCCTCGAATATTTGGTCATTAGGAGAGGAGTCGTGTCCAACCACTGTTAACTCATTAAAACCTTTCGGGAAGTCTGTGGAACATTTTTTTGCTGCTTTACTCCATCTGAGGCCCTTCCCAAGCAACAGTGGGTTGGAGTGCCCACACACAGGTGGAATAAAGTTGTTTTCTTTCCCATCCCCAGTGCTCATTTGCACAACCCTGAATGATTAGCTATGAAGACTCCCGAGTCAAAGGAGATGTCAGGTTCTGCAGCCTCTCCTGTGCTGTGTTGGAGCCGTGGCTGCTGAGGTTCCGACAAAGAAAAGAGAAAATGATACTCCATTTCTAGTTAAAGAAGTTATTTTCCTTTGCAAATAGACTTTTTATCTCAGCTGCACTGTTAAGGATCAATGGGTTGTCACATGTATGTCTTTTTAATAAATGTCAGTTGAGATGACATTAAAGTGATAGACTGATCACTGTAATCAATGCAATTCGAAATTGCTTTATGTCTTAAATGAACTTGGTTCCTTTCTGTGATTCTCCTGCAGTTAACATTGTCTGAGCAGCGATCTACAAGGTTAGATGTACAAGGTTACATCTCAGTTTGAAATAAAACGTGAGCATGATATGGAATTCACAGTTTTCCATGCAGGTTTTGAAGTTTGACTCCTGCATTTATGCAATCAAAAGACCTCACTGTAGTTTCTTCTTTAAAAAAAAACAACAAGGGAATAAAAAATTAAGGTAGAAGGGAATCATGTGAAGTTTCCCCTTTCATCCCCTGCACTGCCCCCTCCCATGAGTGGCCAAGGCTTACTGAAGTGATTCTCTCCTTCGCTTTCCTCGTTGGCACCTGGAAAACCCAGGAAAGGCTCAGCAGCTCAGGGGCACTCAGAGCTGCAGTGTGAGCAGGTGTTCACTGCAGAGGAGCCCTGCGTGTCTGTGGAGCAGTGCCTGTGCATTTGGTGCCACACCTGCGCTCATCCCTGGTGCTGATGATGCTGGAGGGTTTGGTCTCATCATTCCCAGCTCCTGACGGCGCCACAGGCAGACATTCCAGGGATGGAGCAGCTGGTGAGGGCACAGAGGGCAAACCCCGGGGAGCAGCCTGATTCCCGACTAAAGGAACCGTTCCCCACCGTTATTCTCACAGTCTAATCAGTGTCTTTAAGATCTGTTTATGCAGAATACTTCAAAACTCTTTTCTTGTTCTGGATTTATTTTTTCAAACCCCCAGAGGTTCTGTAAAAACTCTCAGGATCCTTGTAAACCTTTTTATTTCTCTTAAAGCTGGCAGACTGACAGGCTTTAGTTATGCTTAGTTCTAAATTATTTATCTTCCTTTTCCCTCCTAGCCCTGACTTCTGAATCTTTAACTTGACTCTTGGGACATGTGGGGTGGGTTTTTTGGTGGGTTGGTTTTTTTTTCTCCCGCTTTAAAGTGAAGCCATTTTTATCTTTTGTCTTTTGTGTTTTACAATAAAAAAAGTGCATGTCAAATTTGAATGTTTAAGTATGTTTAACATGTAGCATCTGATTTTCTGTAATTGTAATTCAAAGAGTAGCAAGGTACGTAGGACATATAAACCATTTCATGTTTACTTGTGTATGATTCTTACCACCTGCACTCAATAGGAATCTCTAACTGATTTATAATTTTTTAAAAATGCCATTCTTATACTATCTCATATCTCTTATAGAACAGTCTTGATGCTTTTCCCTTCTAGAATCAAATTCTTTTAATTGTCAAGAGTTTTTCAACAATAAAATGATGATGTGTACAAGTGAATTTAAAAGGCACAGAGTGTTCAAAATGCATCATATTCCTCTTGGATATTTTAGTTTTATCTTTCTTCATTCCAAGTTGTTGACACAGTAGATTTCCTGACCTTGTTCTAGTAGACTCTTCAAATTGCCATGGATGATACTTGCTCTAATACTTCTGTTCCATTTTTACTCACATTAGTATTAAACAGTAACTTTCTGTTCCATTTTTGAAGTTGGTGACCTCTGAAGGTTTTGGAACTCTGAAAGTTTCATTGGTGGAAAAATATCTGAAATCATATTCTGGAAGGCCTATGGCTCATTAACTTATGTCTATTAATGGCTGCAAAATTCATAAACCTTTACATAATGATTTTCTTTAACTGTAGTACTATTAATTTTTATAGTAATTTTACTGTTATTTATGATCATCAGAAGAGTTGGTTGGAGAAAGAGAAAATCACATGGGGCTTCCAATTTGTGGGTCCTCTCTGCCTGTAGTAATTGTTGCAGGCTCTATTAAAGATTAAGGAGGCTTCAAGCTTTGACTTTATAAGGTGAAAGTAATTCTTTGAAGGAAAAGTTATATTATTAGTAGTGATTGGAATTGATTACTCAAAGAGCGAGAGTAATTTGTTCATGAATTCCATTCAGTTTTACTTCTCTAAGGGTTTGAAATGTTTCTATCTGATCATGGGCATCCTCATTTCTTTTTCTCTGTCTGCTCGCCAGTTACAGGATCTTTTACACTCTTAAAAAAACCCCACAAATAAATCAATAAACACAGAGGCGAACAAAATAAACAACAACCCTGCAATTAGAAACAGATTTAAAAGTTAAATTACTCTTATATGTAAAAATATTGGAGAGCAAACAATCTGAACTTCTGGTTATCTCTCCAGAATATACAGAATATACAGAATATACAGAATATACAGACTATATAGAATATACAGAATATACAGATTGTACAGAATATACAGAATATACAGATTATACAGAATATACCGAATATACAGATTGTACAGAATATACAGAATATGCAGAATATACAGATTATACAGAATAAACAGAATATACAGATTACACAGAATATATAGAATATACAGATTATCCAGAATACACAGAATATGCAGATTATACAGAATAAACAGAATATACAGATTATACAAAATACACAGAATATACAGATTATACAGAATATACAGATTATACAGAATGTACAGAATATACAGATTATACAAAATACACAGAATATACAGATTATACAAAATACACAGAATATACAGATTATACAGAATATACAGAATATACAGATTATACTGATTATACAGAATACACAGAATACACAGATTATACAGAATATATAGACTATACGGTAGGTCAGGGCCTATGCTGTACATGGTGTACAGATATTTAACAGGACTTCCCTCTGGATAAATCACACCCAAAATAGAGCAGCTGGCAGGTATTTTCCATAAGGGGCACAGTAAATCCCCTGTGTTCTGCTCCTTTTTACGTGCACAGAGTGAAGCAGAGAACCACGTAACACAGGCAGGAAAAGCTGAGTTTTAGGAGATGTTGGATTGTTTTACTTGGCATCCTACAGATTCACAGGTTCCATAAGAAATGCCTTTTCTGTTCATAATTCAGAACCTGCACCAAAAGCTCTGCAGCTTTTGAGGTCTCATTAAAGATTTGCATAGGAAGAGATATCGGGGTCACAGACTGATTGATCTGTACTGTATTTTTTTTTTTCTATGCAGTATCTTAAAAATGTTTCTTTCAGAGCTGTTGCTTGTTTCCTAACCAGGTGAAGGAATGCAGAGGAGTTACAGTTCCAGGACTGCCTCCAGTTCTGATATCATCATCCTGCCACAGTTACCACTCTGACCATGAGCCTCTTGTCCTGTCAGACAGGAGAGAGGACTCAGAGAAAGGCCAGAGCTGAAGGCTTTCTGTTTGATTGGCTGATTGATTCATTGGTTGACTGATGATTGACAAGAGCATGTCGTGACAGGATGAGGGGGAACAGCTTCACATTGACAGAGAGGAGGTTTAGATTGGATATCGGGAAGGAATTCCTGGCTCTGATGGTGGGCAGGCCCTGGCACAAGTGCTCAGAGAAGCTGTGGCTGCCCCTGGATCCCTGGAAGTGTCCAAGGCCAGGCTGGACAGGGCTTGGAGCAGCCTGGGACAGTGGGAGGTGTCCCTGCCCATGGCAGGGGTGGAGTGAGATGATCCTTAAGGTTCCTTCCAACCCAAGCCATTCTGTGATTCAGAATGAGATTTATTTACCTCTTTCAATATTAAGCCAGGGAATGAAGGGAAGGACTGGGAAATGTTACAACCCTGATATTGGTATTTTGAGAAGTGCAATGAAAACTGTATCCGTAACACCTCAAAAATTGCCATTGTTAATATATTTTGAGGGAAAGCTGAACGAGATAGAAAAGCTCTTCGGGTGTACAGCAGTAGAAATTCTGTGTCTCTGCTTTTCCTTCTTTGCAGACAGGATGAGCAGTTGCTAAAGCATTTGCTTTTAAAAAAATAGGTTAACAGTCAGCCTATCTGGAATATATTTTTCAAAAGTTTGGAGTTTTTCCATTAGTATGTAAGTACCAAGAAATATATCATAAAAGCCAGTTGGCCTCACAAACTTTGACTCTAATACCAGTTAATTGTATCAAGTTGCAGTTGTTTTAATGTTTTCTATGTAAGGGGTCAGAGTTCCAGCAAACATGTTTCTGGAGTTGTTGGCAGCTAAAGGAGAAAGGCTGCTTTATTGCTTTTCATAACTGTTCTGATTTCCATAGCCAAGAAAGCACCATTAGAGTTTTTATTATTTTTCATTTTAAAAATGCCTTAGAAAATACGTTACACAAGGACACCTGCAGGAGCAGAGAAGTTCTGAAGTTTTGGACACGAATTCTGCTTCGCAAAGAGACATTTTCTTTTATATGCTGAAGAAAACACAAAGTTTTAAACCCTTTATTCATGGCTTTGTAGCAGTGCTAAACCTTACATAATAAGCATCTTTCTGCTTTATATCATATGGTCACATCTTCACTGGGCTTTTAAACCAAGACCAGTCTTTGCTTTCATTGCATCTTCATTCCCATTTATAGCTTTTAAGAAGTATTATTAACCCAAATTTCATACACACCCTCAATTCCTAATACCCGTGTGGTGTTTTCCCCTTAAATTTTTGCTCTGTTCCACGGGTAGAGTCAATGACTTTTTAAAAGACGCTGCAGATGTAATTGTGAACTCCTCTGGTCCCATATCAAGATGGAATTATGTAATCACAGACATCAGAGATGGAAAAAACCTATTAGGTCATGCTGTCCATGTCCTCTGCCAGCTCGTTCTGCCTCCCTGCAGGAAGTTCTCCGGGGAGCTGTTGAGCTCAGCTCTGGACAGTTCCTCTGCAAGGACTGCAAAGCCTTTCCCAGGATTCTCCATGGGCATCTTTCAATGGCCTGGTTTTAGTCTGATATGACAGGTGCAGATTGTGTTTCTAAAAAATACTGTGGCTAAGTCCTGCACTGAAATTGGAGGTTCAAATAGAATGACACCCTCAGTACATTGTTTTTACTCTTCAGTCTCATAATGAAAACGAGTCATTACCACTCCTGAGCTTGATTTCGTAAGTTTCCTTTAAATTTCTAGAAAACAGGAGCAGACTGCCCATGCAGGACTGCACTTTAAATTTCTAGAAAACAGGAGCAGACTCTGCCCATGCAGGACTGCAGCAAACCTCAGTTATCCGTGACCCAGCCACCGCTGTCCCAGGAAGACCCTCAGGATTGCTGAGTGATTTAATTATTTGCATTTTTCTTCCTTTCCCTAAATATCTAACTGGAGCAGCATTATTCTGATAGGCAGTAAAGTACAGATGTGAGGACTCGAGGAGCTCTCGGTGAACACTGGTGGTTTACCCCAGAGAAATGATCAGCTGGTCTGCTTTGGCTCTTTTGCAAAGCCCACAAAGAGTTAAATCACATTAACTAACTTTACAAAAAGCTAAGACGTTTGTGTTTGCTCTGACTGCAGTGTCTTCTGTTGCTATTTTAACTCTACCCAGGCCTTTGGAGATACCTTTGGATCTGTCAGGGACGCTGTCCTAGTAAGGATGTGTGGAAGAAATTGTGTGGGAATCGTGAAGAAAATCTGGTCCTTCTCTTTCTTCTTGTATAACTTCAATTCTGCTTTATGTGTTTACCTAATAACGCCAATCAGGAAGGATATAAAGAATGGATTAATGGGTTAAACTGGAGCTGTAATTGCTGCTTGGAGGGGAAGAACAGACTGGGGGAGTGTGTGAGAGCTTCTCCCACTTGGCTGCTCCCCAGCCCCGAGAGGGTACAGGGCCCTGCTGTACTCCCCACAAGGGTGGGGTCACCTCACACCCTCCCCTCTCTTCCACTTTCCCTTCCTCTTTGAATTGCTTTCGCTTAACATCTGGAACTTCTTTCCCTAATCAACAGCATTTCCTTAGCTAGAGCTGAGCATTTTCATGATTGGGGAATTCCTATGGTTGAGATCAGCCAGAGAAAAGCCAGAGAGGTTTTGGCTCCCCTTCCCTTCTCTCTCTTTTTTCTGCCATGTGAAGAAGTGTGTCTGAAATGCGTGTAATGCCTCGTCTAACTGCGCTGGAAAATCTAAAATTCCTTAAAAGGGATACAGCAATTTGGAGGTTTTCCTGGGAACCTTTGTTTATCTTTGGGGCTCTCAGAGCTGTTACACCACACGAGCTCAGGGACACAGTGATGTGGTTTAGTGTCCTCAACCATCCAGATCTAAAGCCCTGAGTGTGTTCTGAACTCCACTTCCAAATCCCAACTCCTCTAGGAAAGAGTGAGAGAGGTATGCAGGGATCACCCACCCCTGAAAGGGAAGGCAAAGCTTTTAAACATCAAACACAAATGTTTAAAAACAAGTCAAGTGTCTGTAGGCTTTGGAATTTCCATGGGAATGTAGGAAGTGGAATATGTTTGTTGCATTTGGAATTGGATACTGAGCTGGAAACCCAAACTTTTCATGCTGTTCTTTAATAACACCAAGTGGCAATGAATTTTGTGTTTTGCTGCACCCAGAAGGAAGCCTCTCCTACCCCCAGGTCCCGTGAGCACAACAGCCCAGCCAGGGAGAGAATTTGGAGCTTCGGCAGAGATCTGTCAAATCCAAGAGGGAATCTGGGAGTGCCAGGCATTCCATTTTGGTGACTTTTATAAAAACCACCCCATGTCTCTGTGCATATAACACCAGCCAAGGGAGCCCTGGGAGGACTACTGCACTTGTGATTGTTTCTGACTGACCCCGTGCCGTTAGACAGCCTAAGTCTTGCTTTAAAAAATACCTGCACACTTCCAAAAGGAATTCAAATTCCTCTTGCTTCAATGATCTGTTTCCTAAGAGTGTGATGATCTTACCATTTCTTTCCAAACGCTTTTTAGACTCTGTTCCTTCTTGGCTTTTCTTCGTTGTGAAAAGCTGGTTTTGGTTTCTCAGCCTGATTTTTCGCTCACATAGTTAATCTTCCTCTGGCTCCTGATAAGCTGCCAAATGTTTAAAATCTGCTTTGGTATTCCCTTGTAAAAGAGGTTGGATTTACCAGAGTTCATCACTGTAAACTCTTTTTCAATCTTCAGTGTTTATTTTGCTGTAAGATCTTTCCAATAAACAAAGGAACAAACAAAACCCCCATTCTGCTGGTTCCTCGTTGTCAGGAATATGAACTGTCACTACTCTTCTAATGAATTCCATCCTTCCCTCTCCACAAACATGGCTCTCCTCATTTGTAATGGTTTTGTCCAGACTCTGTGGGACTCCTGTCTCGGAGCTGTTGCAGCTATTGACTGTTTTTGTAGCTCTTCAGATGTTGTTAGACAGGCTACATGCTTTATGTAGATCATTCTGGAAGGACTTCAAATGAACTTGCTTCCATCTCACTCAGCAAACTCTGCTCCTGACTTCACACTAATATTCAGGATTTCTTCACTGCAAGGGGTGGTTCTGCCTCTTTCCCTGGGCTCTTGCAGCACTCAGACATTGCAGACTGGCACAGTTTACCCACTGTACATTAATTAGTCCCTTGCCAAATGTGGCGCTGAAACTCAGATTTATAATCAGTACCTACAGGACCAGTTTATCATCATCTTCTCTGAGTTTCTGCAAAGCACAGGCTGGAGATTTACACCGAAGTCAGAATTAATTAGGAAGATATTTGATGAATAGGAAACTGCGCGAGGAGGGTAGATCCTTTCATCAGATTTCATTATAGAGCTGGCCATTTGTCACTTGTCGTCTTGCAGTTCTGACTAGTGGAAAATACTGATGTGGGGCTGACAGAATTTTGGGTGGGCTTTGGGAGTGGTCAGACTGAAGCACATTCATCAGCATGACAGGGGAGTGGAGGGCCTTGTGAGAGTGCTGTGCCCATCACACTCTGCATGGTTCTTAGCCTAAAAGATTGGATAGTGAGGAGCTGCTCATCCTTATCCTAAACCTGAATATTCCTACAATCATCCTAT
Organism: Acanthiza pusilla; assembly: GCA_036630365.1. Lineage (NCBI taxonomy): Eukaryota > Metazoa > Chordata > Aves > Passeriformes > Acanthizidae > Acanthiza > Acanthiza pusilla. Next base: position 2,904,707 of record JAXCHO010000005.1, on the reverse strand, counting down.
TTCAGTTGATAGTTCTCTGTGGAAAGCTGTCTCACCACGTTCAGGTGTGTAGTAGAAAAAGGTCTTGTTGCTGTTGATTAATTTTCCTTGGACTTCCTCAGCCCCTGTGTCTGCCAGGGCGTCCTGTATCCCTCCTGTGGTGGGACCATCCCCAAGGACCTGCCTGGGCAGAGCTTGGCACTGCCAGGGAACACTCCTGGGCACCTAAAAAACCTCCCCAAGGTGGCATAGAGCAGTTGATGCCGGTGATTTTTGTATTTTCTTTTCATACCCTTTTTATATATTTTTATACCCATTCCCTTCCCTGGTACCCTCTAAACACACTCCTTGCACCCTGCACAAACACTCCTTGTACTTTAGCCCCACATGTTTCCAACCCTTGTAGTTTGATATTTAGCTCAGTTTGGGGTCCTGCACAGCGAGGAAGACCAAACATTCATATTCTCTCAGAACTAGAGGCTCCAACCTGTTCTCTCTTGGAACGTGTTTTTGTAAAGTAGGCTGTAGTCTCATTGGGGGGGGGTTCATTAGAATAGGGGGCAATTATTCATTTATTAAGTTTCTTATTGGGGGATTTTGGGTAGATATGCTAATTTTGTGAAGTCCATAAAAATCGGGTACATATTGTACTGGGAGGGTTCTCGACTCATCGTTCGCTCCATGGCGTTTTCCACCTTTGATGAGTCTGGGCACCTAGGATCCTATTAAACTGAGGTAAATTCCCTTTTCCCTGTACTGCTGTGTCTGCTTCATATTTTTACCAGCCTGTTTAAGGCATCACAGTCACATTCATACTTGAAACCACCTTTTGCACCATGATGTGCTCCACTAATTCCTACTGGGCAGCTGCTTATTCCACAGACAACTCATTGCAGTAATTACACCATTTGGGGAATATCTGGACTTTCGTGAAACCTCGGGGGTACTTTTTTTTCCAAGTGACAACCATTTGCAAACATTTCTAGTGTATTTTTTATTTCGGTTTAGCTTAAATTATTTAATTTGTGAAAGAATAGTTTTCAGAAACCCAAATCTATTTATAATAGGATTGCTGTCAGTAAGATGTCTGGTTCGAATTCCACTGCTGGTGGTCTCCTAGGAAAGTCCTGTGTCTTGTGAAGCAAAAATGTCTGCAAAATCTGCCCTCTTGGCTACTCCAAGGTCTTTGCCTCCTCACTGTCTGCGGCAATGAGCTTTTGCTTTTGCCAAAGCAATTATGGTTCATGAGTCTAATTAGTTTTCATTTTCTCTCATCTTGGAATTATTTTCTGTAAGATGACTTTAGAAAATGCACAGCCAACCAGTCAAGTGCATAACTCATTTTTATTTGGAGAAGACCATAGTTGGAATAAACCAAATAACATTAAGTGTCGTTCGTGGCTCCATACTGTACATTGTGTAATGAGGTTTTGGTAAAGCAACGTTCCCTAAGAAAAATGAGTAAATATTTGCAGAAAACCCAGGACTAATGCACCTTTCTGAGCACCCAGTAGGGATCCTGACTCCTTCAGGAGACACTGCGTGACCTTTTTCTTGTTTTTTTTCCAGAATTTAAGGCATCACCTTCCTTATCCCGTGCTGGATGTACAATTTTATTCGTGTGGTTTACAAACCACCCAGGGTATGCCTGACTCTTGCCATGATTTATTTCCACACAACACAATCGCCACTTCTCGAAGTATTTTCCAAGCTCTTGGAAAGCCTGAGGAAATACCTGCTGTGCCCTTGGCATTGTCCTGGTGCTGTACAGGGCCAGGGGTGGAGGAATGGGAAGCTCATGTGCTCAGGGACTCTCTGACATCTGAAACCTTTCCCTCCAGGAGGAACAACAGCTTCTATCTGTGCTGAACACCCCACGTTATCCCTGTGGATCCATCCTCTGGTTTTCAAGGGGTTTGAAGGAGGGATTTTTGTCTTTCATGGTACATTTCCTTTCCTCTTTATTTAGAATATTAGCTTTATTGGAAATTAAAGTTTCTAAAGTGCCTTCCTGAACTGTCAGGGACTCAGTCATCGGCAAACAGGCCAAGTTCTGGTTTAAAATGTCTTTTATTTCTGGGCTGAGGGAATAAAAGGAAAATTAGTGTATTCTCAGGATTCCTACAGCCACAGCCAGCTGCTAGGGAACTTTTAACATTCCCTGTTTGAATGTAGAGTCAACCAGTGCCTAGGGTTCTTTTTACCTGTTAGTTTGTCCAGTTTCTGCTCCTAACAAATATTTTTTCACCAAGATCCATGAGATATTTCCATTTTATCATCTAACAAGAAATTAGTGATTATTAAGAGAATCTGCCAGACCCACCAAAGTACAGAAAAGTGTTAACTGATGCATAGAGTGTTGTGTTGATTCTTTTTTTAAAATGTCAAATTCAATCCACAACCCTTTTTTATATCCAGCAATCTCAATTGCTAATGGGTAGAATAGAACCACTGCAACAGCTTCCTCCTTTATTTATGATTTAAGAACAGTTTTATCAAATAGCCATGCCTCAAAATAAAAACCATCTGGTTGGCAGAAGTGCCCTGTCAGCAGACAGCAGCAATTACACCGAGGCCAAACAACATCTAATGAGCTCCAAGGCAGGGACAAAGAGTGGAGCTGCTCAAAGCAGAATCAATCTGGGCCTAAATCAGTGCTTTTATTTAACACACAGGGAGAAAGGCTGGGATGGAACAAGAGGACTCCTAGCACAGCTTCCCCTCAGCTCTGCGCTCCCTCCCGGGCACTGCCCAAGGATTTGTGGATTTGGCTGGAGTGGAAAAGGCCCTCCTTGACATGTCCATTGTGGTTGCACTGTTTTAGAACTCTTTCTGTTCCTTCTCACGGAGAACATAGATAAGTTGCATTCTTTTACTTTCTTGATCTCTGTGTTTGGTATTAGGTGTCATTTAGTTATGACCAATGGTTTTGGGAGGTGGATTCTTTGCTGACCAGGAGTTGCTAGAATATGAATGGATATAAAAGACCTTTCTTGTAAATAAACTTTCCCTTTTCACCATTTTGGTTCATCTGCCTGGTTTCTCTCAGCCAGCCTCCGCACCCTCAGGGACTTTGAAGCCACAGACCGTGGTGGTCACTGCCTGTGCATGCTCCACCATCCCACAGCACAGCCCAGGGCAGAGCAGCAGAGGTGCCTGAGCCGCTGGAGCCTCGCCTGGACCCTGGGTGCCATTTCTGAGCTGTTGGCACTCGGGCTGGGGCAGCACTCTCTGCATGCAAACAAGTTTGGAGTTTGGATTTCCCATGTTTGAAGACTCGTGCCTTGGGGACGGAGCAGGGATTGAGCTCGGTGACAAGCCCATGGGAAGCACTTCAGGATGAGTTTCGGTTCTTTGACTTCCCAACCAGAAAAAAAGTGCCATTTGAGGCTTTCTCTTTCTGAATGGACAAAACAAGATTCCCTTCCTTTGAGGTTTCTTCAGCGATTTCAGCTGAGGAAATGGGAGTGGGAAGAAGTTGGAATGAAAGGCTGGATGGACAGCGAGCAGAAGCCACAGTCCAGAGCTGAATTCTGAACTGTTCACTATCACCAAGGTCTCACCCAGTAGGAAACTCTGACAGGCTCAAAGAGCAGGTTAAAGAGTAGAGAAAGTAAAAACCTGTATTTCAGCATTCACCTTGCGAGAAATGTGCATCTCTTGGGCAAGAGGTGCTTAATCCAAACACTCTATTTCAAATCTGGAACTTTTCTGCCTTCATCTTAAAGCCATTGCTTGTTCCTAAGCTCAAGAGACAGCTGATGCCTAATCTTTCCATCTTCCATGATCCATTTAAGTCACCTGTCAATCTTCTTTTTGAGATATTAAATCACTTTCTTGGTTTAATAATTATTTTAGTAAAAGCAATTTTCTCCAGACCACAAATAATTTCACCCTGTGTTAGTTCTGTGTGCTGTATCAGATTTTTTTTACAGAAAATACTCATCACTCACAAGCCACTTAATATTAAACTTAATAAGTCTCCATTGTCTTTGCCTTTCTATGAATTCATTTCTTTATAACCCTGAACGTGCTGCTGGGACAGACCTTCAAATGGCTGGAATCTGGACCATCCAGAGGCTCTGGAATTGTCTTCAGTCTATGTAATGCAAAAATTAATCAGAAATTATATGTAGAAACCAAATCTGCTTTCTAATTCTGCTGATGGCAGCAGAAATGGAATTTATACAGTGACAGAAACTGTGTAGTCATGAGTTTGTTATGATAATATTGCATGCCAAGGGAAGCCTAGATTTAATAACAATGTAAAGCATCACTCCCTGTAATACATACGTGTGTCTGCTTGTGTTCCAAGTGTCCCTGGGTGGGGCCATCAGCAAAACCAAGAGCAGCTGTGGTGGTGAAACAGGGCGAATAAAAGTTTGAATTATTGTTAACATATGTACCAGTGCAACAACCCCAATCTGATCACTCTCATGAACAAGCTCATTGCCGAACCAACCCCTCTGGATATGTTTGTATTCCAAAACGTGTCGTAAGGAAAGATTAACAGTTTTGGAAAGGGATCTTTTCCTTGGGATGAAGATTTCATTTCCTTGCCTGGTACGCTTGGAAAGGTTCCAGAAAGCTGAAAGCACAATAAAACAATCGAAGATGGTGTTACAACCTGACCGATGGCTTGCTCAGCACAGCACTCAGGGCCAGAGGAGCTCACTGCGAGCAAGGCACGAGCTTGTGCTCTTGGGAAAGGCAGCTTTGCTCTGGGAGTTAAGCGAAAAAGTTTAGGAGTCATTGAACTTTGGGAAGTTTGTGGTTTTGGAAAAAAAAAACCAAAACAACTTAGATCTTCCAAGAACATTTTTTCCTCTGCTGTAAGGAAATGGTCTACAACAGTTTTCTCAGATTAACGAGATTTCTTTCTTTCATGTGAGATTGAAAGAATTTCACTTTGACATCTCTCTTCTGGCCTTTTATTGCAAACAAAATGCTTTGTTCTATTCAGTTTCACCTCTCAGCAAGATCCCACTGCCCAAATCCCCCTGTGCAAGTCCTGAAGAGAAATCATGGACGAGTGCAGGTCCTATACTTTTCTTTTTTATAAACCTTACAGAACAACTGATATTCTTGTTATAAGTAATAAGCGCTGTTCATTGCTCTCCTTGTTTCCCTTTGTTTTTGTTACAAATTCCCTGCACTTTCTAATACCCACCTTCTGATTTATAGTTGTGGCTATCAGTTTCTCTTATTTCATCCATGCTTTTTGTAGAATTAGCTCTACGATTACTTTTGTATCCCTGGTGTTTTATAAATGGTTTTATTTATTTTAACTAACTTAACATTCTTTTAGTAAGATTGCCTTTTTTCTCAATGAGTAAATGCTGTTATATAATTGGAACTATTGTTAACATTTTCACTTTATTTCCTCTAAGCTTTTTTGTTCTATATTTCCTTTCGTCATAGTGAAATTGTCCACTCAAAACTGAAAGTGTGTGAATTATTGATCCAGCCTTCGATTTCTCAAAACAAATGCAGACAAATAATATTCCAACACCACTCATTTTTTATTATTAAATAAACTTATTTTCATTTCTCCAAATTCCACTATGCCAGGTACAATACTTATTGAGGGAGAAAATGATTGGTATCCTCTGTAAACAGGAATAATGTTTTGTTTGTGTGTTTCTGGCAGCATGAAGCCTTCAGCAGACAGAGCAAAGATTGAAATCACTCACTGTAATATAGTTTTCCAACCCATTTCAAACAAATGTTTGAGCAGGGGACATTTATTTTCCCAGTGTGGGGAGCTGTGAGCTCTATAGTGTGAGGAAATAGGATTTATGGGGTAACAGGTCAAATACCTGATGGTGAGAAGGCAGTGCAGGGAGTCAGGGATGGCATCCAGCAGCTCCTCCCTTGGGTCAGGAACAGAACTGAGCTCCTGAGCTTCCGAGCTGGAAACCTAAACCTCAACCTCAACCTAAACCTCAACCTAAACCTGGTGAATTAAAGAGGGTCTGCAGTGGGAGGGTGATGCTCCCAGTCACAAAGCAGAGGGTTGTGGGTTTAGATTTCCCAGGATTTGCAGGAGCTGGCAGAGGAAGCAGGCAGACGAAACCAAGATGGCGAAAGAACTTCATTTACAAAAGACTTCTTTATATATCCATTAATAACCTAGCAACTATTGGTCAGCAGGGAATCCACCTCCTAAAACCATTGGTCACAGCTCTACAACACCTAATACCAAACACAGAGATTAAGAAAGTAAAAGAATGCAGCTTATCTCTATTCTCTCTGAGAAAGAGCAGAAAGATTTCTAAAACAGTGCAACTACAGAGGGTCTTCTTTAGGAATCAAAAAAAACAGTGAAATGCAATGCTCTTTCTTGGCCTATTTCTTTCTTATCATATTCTGTGATCTATTTCCATGTCCATTGACCCCTCCCCTATCCATCCCAAGTGTGAGCTATTTAATGCTTTGCCTACACATCCTCCTGCAGGGTTCTGTGCCTTCAGAGGCTCCTTTGCACCCCTGGCCTCTCTGGAGGGGCTGTGGGTGCTTTTCTGGGATTCCTCCAACCCAAACCTTGGGAGACAAGGAAGAGACAGTGAGCAGAAGCTTTCATGTGTCTCCCAGCTGCCTTCCTATCAGAGTCAAGATCTGATTTCATTCCTGAAAGGTCCTATTGTTTCCAGCAAGGACTGTGAAATAGTTCCTTGTTGAGTGACAGTGAATGGGAGGGCAGCTGGGCCAGCAGGGATGGCTCTCCCTGAACAGCTCACAGCTGTGCTTGAGGGTGGCAGATGTGAGGGTCTGACACCCCCTGCTCCCCCCAGGACTCAGGAGGGGACGCTGCTTTCTCAGCCTCCATGACCAGGGTAAATACCTTTCCAGGTCTGAACAACCTCCACTTTCTCAAGCAGAGTCAGGTGCTCTTTTACACAAGTTATTCCCAAAAGGAATGGCAGATTTTTGATTATTGACTAACAAGAGAAATTTTACATAGCATGGACAGGATAACGCAAACAGTGTGGCTCAGGATGTGTGCACAAATCAGGGGTTGGGAAGCAAAGGGCTGGCAGCACATGAAATTTCCACTTGGTTCTTGTGACTGCAGGAGCTGCGAGTCCAGCCTATGTTTATGAAAGTAACTTCTGCACATAACTACATCATTTCTAGCATTTATTAGTTTATCCATAGCTGTGCAAGTGACTCATTCTTTGTCCTTTCCAATGGGGGACTATTCCACAAGATTCAAATACATCATTCCCATACTGATATTTCCTAATGCTTTGTTTCATTTCATTGCTCCTGAATTTATCCTGTTATATTTTCACAAAGCAGTACCACTCCTTTATTTTTAAGACATCACACCCTTAGTAAGTTTGTCTTACTGTTCCTTTTCATATTCTCACATTATTTATTGGTTGGCTGAATATTGAGTCAAAAGTTAAAATCTGGGCTTTCTGAAGTTTGGACTAATTAGTGGAAGGGAAGCTATGTTAATCCACAAAGTAGAAGAGCTTCAAATATCACTCAAAACTCCTGCAACAAATAATGAATAAATTTTAAGGGAAAGGTTCAGAGTTCCACGGTCTCAAAATTTAGAGACAGAGAAGATAGGAATAGAAGAGAGACCAAAATTTATTTCACATCTGTTATGGAAATGAACATAGTGGTAGACAGCTGAGAGCTTCCTTAAGTTGCACTTCATATTTTTCTGGAGTTGGAGTTTGTGGGAAAACAAGAGTTGGAAATTGAGCAGCTGCTAATGTTTACGAGGGGCCTTTTGTCATGATCATCATCTTACACCCTGTTGAGGGGTCTCGTGTTGGAAAAAGGAGGGGTGAGAATCCCATCCCATGTTACAGAGTCTTGCTGCTGTCCCCAAGCAAGTGGCTGTGGCTCGAGAGTGTCACACCTTTATCTGCAGGAACTTCACAGCACAGTGACCACGCACCTTGTTCCAGCCTCACCCAGGGGCACAGCTCCAGACTGAGGGGAACCACAATTTCCAGACTTGGAAGAGTCTTAATGGCTCTGTCTAAAGCGGGGAGGCTGCCCATTGGGGTGTCAGGGGGTGAGGCAGATCCTGGAAGTTTTGTGATTCCGTGTCCTGTGGTGGTCAGCACTGCTTTCCCTGATCCAGGTGTACACACATGCCCTGAACAGAGCACTGTGCAATAGCAATAGTGCTCTCCTGCAGCTTGTTTGAGTTCAAGTTTCTGCTCTCAGAGCAGAAAACATCATGTTGCACGAGTCTTTCTCCCAGCACACTAAATCCTTTCCCCATTTGACAGATGCAAAAATTTTATTCACCAAAGATAAATTGGGGTTTGTGTTCTACAGCACCTGGGCAGCAGCCACGACAGAATACCACTGATTCCCTGTGCTTTGCTGCTGCCCTCTGTGCTCTGCCCTCTCCAAGCAATAGAACTTCCTGAGGCAAAGCTATTTCCTAGTGAACTTCCTCAGATTAAACTGGCAAAAAGAAAAATAATACTGCTGCAAAAGAATAGGTGATTAGGACAATAAGTTAAGCTATGGGGCTCACAGTGGGAAGATCATCAAATCCTTCTTTCCTGTAACAGCCTGTTCTTGTACTTCAGCAATAGGATATTTGAGAAACGGGCTAAAGCAAAAGTCTCCAGCTGCTCTCTCCTAGCCAGAGGAATGCTCCCGGAATACAGGCAGAGTCTGTCACTTGTGGTGCTGATGTTCTCCCTGTCCCACTGCAGTGGCTTGGGGACCGCGAGGGACAGAGGGGCACCACGAATGACAGGGAGCAGCCTGGAGATCCTGGGGCTTCGGAGAGAGCTGCTAGGAGCAGCAGAAGCTGTCATTTGGCTCGGAGTGGGAGCAATTGTGTTTTCCAAAAGCAGGGCTTGGTTTTATAGGGAGGGAGTTCCTGTTGGGATTGAATGCCATTTGCATGGTGCTTTCCCCTGGCCATCAACAGCCTGTGGTTATTTGAAGGCTATAAATAAAAAAGAACAAAAGCAGCAACCTGCATGGAGTCTGTAAGTGCTTTTAGCAAGGAGAGCAATTTGTCCTCCAGGCAGGCAGACCTAACACGAGTATTCATCACCCCATCCCTGTTCCCAAAGCCTTGGAGTCAATTCATCCTCAGATTCTCTACCTTGTTCAGTTCTTGAAATCAGGGGATTTTCATTTAGAGGGCCTGAGATCACATCAGGGCCAGACCTCACTGTTCTCTTGAACCACATCCGAACTGCTGCCAGCAGTTTGTTATCTCCCTTCCTGGGCCTGCAGCAAAGGACATCAGCTCCTCTGGCCCCTGGAGCTGATCAGCACCGTGGCAGAACTCAAAGGTCAAATGGAGAATCCATCAAAAAGCACAACCACAGTCCTACAGTTCTGCATAGACAGACACATGTACATGCCACGCATACATGTACACTCAACACACACATGGATGCTCTTCAAAATACTTCTTTCTGCCTAAAAACACACAGCCATAATGCTAATTTTGTCCCCAAATAAAATTAGGTACATACCTGTAAATAAACACCCACCAACACCCACAGCACTGCATAACCCCAGACTCACAGCCCACATCCTCCTGCGCTTCCTCCAGCACACCAATCTCAAGCTGATATTCAAACCTGCGTGCTCATGTCAACAAAAATACTTCCACAAATAAACTATCTGGGCACATTCGCACATTGCGATAGAAATGCTCCTCAGCATATTTACACACACAGAATCTTCCTGCTTGGGAGAACAAAAACCCACACAAGCAGCACATACACACACACAAGACAGGAATCACTCAGCAGCTCCAGTGTTTATGCTGGCAGGAGAACGTCAGTCACTGAGCAGCCTCCAAACAGATGTTTGATTGTTTTTGGGTTGCGGTTTAATTGTTGGATGGTGTTCCAGCACTCAGAGGGGATCGAAAATACTCCAGGTCTGCAGCTGCAGCAAATGCCAGCCTTAAAACAAGGCGGATTCTGAAATCACTGCTTGGGGGGAAACTGCTTGCACAGGAAACCTCAGCCAAACTCTGCATTAATACTACTTTGAAGTTAGAAAATTAATCTCTGCCATTTAAAAAAGTTCTGTTTTTTCAGGGCCTTTTGTAAGTTTATCTAAGACAAGCCAATTCCTTCTGGGCAACTGTGACAGTTTATTGACTTGCCCAGGCTTAGAGACTTTATTGGGCCTCTCTTCGTTTTCCAGAAAATCTTTCCTGGATTCTGTCCTGAACTTCAAGGCTCCTGGTGGAAGTGAGAAGCACCTTATTAGTCAGTCTCCTAGTTGCTAGTCAGTTTTTATTCCATTAAAAGACTTCCTCAAAATAATGGAGCTTTGTCAAGAAGAATGACCACTGCAGGACTGCATCTCTGCCTCTCCAGCCACACAGAGGAGCAGGGTGCACTTTCTGGAGGTGCCACTGGGAACAGAGGGTGGGACTTTGAGATTGGTGGCAGAGGAAGGAGGGTATGGGACACATTCTCCACCTCTAGCTCTGTTTTGTGGGAAGGAATCAACAGAAGGGAGTGGGAAGCTGTTCTCCTGAGGATAGAAAAAAGAGACATGAAGAGATATTCAAGAGGACAACCCAAAGAAAACTTTACTGAGGGTGATCAGGATAAAAGTCAGAAGTCTGCATTTGACCATCCATTTTGGATTCATTTAAAAGCATGGCTGCATCACTGACTCTCTTGATTCATCTCTTCCCTGGGAACAGTTTCTGTGAAGTTGACAGGACAGTGTGGACCTGCCATTGTGAGGGTTCTGGCATCCTTCAGAAGATCCCCTGACTGCCTGCTGCAAGAAAAGGAGGTGGGATCTGTGTCCAGGGCGTGCTTGAAGGTAGCTTGAAATTCAGAATATTGTATAAGATCTTTGTTATCTACAGTGGAGCAGGAAACTTTGGGTTCCTCTGGGACAAGACACCAAATACCTGCAAGGTCTTCTGACTATTGCAAACATGGATGGATCCTTCGTGTGGCCTTTTAATAATACAAACATTGTAGAATTAAATGGTTTTTTCGCTATTCTTTTGAAATCAAGGGGGATATTTCCTACAAGACAGAGGAAAATTTAGGCCCAAGCCCCAAAACCAGCTCCCCCAGTTTCATCAGGCATTAAATAGCACATACAGAGGACAAAGAGTAAATTATTCCTTTGGTTCTCCAAACCAATCCTAGGATGTGCATAGAAGAGAATATCCTGACAAGGCAGCCAAGAAAAGAGCAAAGAGCCTCTGCACAGGGTCTGCCTCATTCTCCACATGGATTCTGTTGGTGTCCCATGCAGGGCTACCTTGACAACCCCAAACTCAAAGCTGTGGATTTAATAGGTGTCAGGAGCAAGGGCTGGAGCAACGAGCTCATTTAATGACATCATGGAAGTCACTTGGTCAGCCCTGGGTTAGGTAAGCCTCAGCACAGCTGTCTCAACTTCATTCTCCATTGCAGACTTCCTCAGCTCTGAAGTTTGGGCCCTGCATGGATATTTTCACTGACATTTTTTCCATTTCCATTCCTCTCCTTCCCTTGGAAAAAAAAGATCTGTAATTCCAATATTTGTACCAGTTTCTGTAAAACACCACTCCTGCTGAACTGACCTGTCCAGATGGTGTTCCTTTCAGCTCACACAGAGTAGTCAGGAAAGTAAAGGATATGAAGTTAAAACTCTTTAAAAATCCATATTGTACGATGTGAGGGGCAGAGGAAAGCAGTGGGACCTGCCTCAGAGCCATGGCATTTTCTGCTGGATTTCTACTGTAGCTTGTTTTGTCTTTCTGTGGTCTGGTATTAGATGGTATTTCCTTAATCTTTTCTGAAGCAAAACGAATTTCCTGGTCATATATGTGTGCACCATCACATAGAGTGATAAATTCACTTCCAGACTCCATTAGAAAAAGAATAAATATTTTTTAAATTGCTTTCCACTTCATCCAACATTCTTTCCAGGCCTTGTGACTCTCCCAAATCTATTTCTTGACCTCTGTGTTAAATCCTTGTTCTTGTTCTTTTCCTAAGCTCTTCAGCTAGGTTGCTCCATGTCTTCTTCTGGCACCCCTGACATGAATTCCAGGATTTTCAGCAGAATGCTGAAGGCTCCTTGCTTGTTTCCTTGTCCACAAGCTGTTTTCCATATTGTGTTAATTCCTCTCTGCTTTTCTGAAACTAATCAGTCTAACTGGAAAATCCACAGAATGCAGAGGTGGAAAGGCAGAGGAAAGACAATCAGTACCCAAGTGGAGTTAATTATCTGCATGGACAACACATTCTTGTGAGCATCATCAAAAATCAAAGAGCTTTCCTGAATCAAAAACCTTTCCTGCTCTGCAGGAAAGCCCCAAACTACAATGCAGGGAGCCAGATTCTCAATTATTTTTAAATTTACCCTTAACAGTTTAATGGTGCCAAAACCCAGGAACAGATAAAACTCAAAATGGAAAATTCCTGGCGTAGGAAGAATAATTTATCATCTACTTTGTACATTTTCTGAGAGAAGATTTCAAAACAAAAATGAGCAGCGGAGGAAAGGCTAATCCTATGGCACTGTCCCTGCTTGTGGGAAGAATGGAATGATTCACTCAGCCAGGGCTCCAGCAGAACAGGAGTCAAGTGGGTCTCAGCCCTGTTACCACTGCATTTGTAATCTAGAAAAATATTGTCACTTCCTCTGTGGTTTTGCAGCCAGGCAATGCCCAAATGCCAAATAAAAGCCAAATTTTGAGATAGATTGCTGGGTAGATTAAGGTTGAGTGGTCCACTAAGGTCAAAATTCCCTTCACCTGTTCTTCCAGGTGGAACCAGGTGGAAGGAACCTGGGAAAGCTCAGCCTGATCGGTGCTCAGAGGTTTCCTGAGGCTTTCAGTCTGTCACTGGTAGCAAACTTTTAAAGCCTAATTAGGACAAAGTTGAGGGAGTTTGTTGCGTTGACCTAATTTAATTCTACTCCACCTGTTGGACTGAGTTAAAGCTGCTAAACCATGATCCTAACGCTGTTCCAGTGCTGACTTTTGTTTAATTAAACGAATTCAATCAAGCTATAACTCTTGAAAAAATTACTCTTTTCCTAGTCTAGATGAAACCAAAGGGCTTTAAGACCCAAGCACCACAGGACCAATTTAAGGCAGGACTAAGTTAAGGCAGGACTAAGTTAAGGCAGGACTAAGTTAAGGCAAGACAGCTATGATTCAGACAAAACTACTGTGGTTCCTTAGAGCATGTCTTGAGAGTAATAATGAAAAAGTCAAACAACAGATGTGAGAATTCTGCTCTTTGCTATTTTGTGTGGCTGATTGGTTTGTTCAGCCAACTGTTGAAAGGGAGATAAAAATAGGGACCACATTCATTCCTGCACAAACTCTTCAGGTGCCTGTCCAGGAGCAGATACATTTTTAAACCATTCCTTCTAATCCCAGACTTGCTTTAAGCTCCGAGAATCCACTTCAAACATGATTCCCCAGGGAACCAGAGTGTTTCTCCCCCTCCCTGCCCTCACTACCTCGTCCAGCCGTGTTCCTGCAGAGTTTTCTGGAGGGAGGATCCCGCGTCATCGCCAAGCAGGAACGATGGAGCGCGGATGTGATCTGCTGCTCATGCCAAAGCCTCATCCAGAGGGGAGGTGCTGTGCATGTGCTGGCTGCAGCAGAGTTCAGGGAGGGAAAAGCTGAATAATTTATGCCCTATCTGAGGCCCTTTTAATTCTTTCCTGTTTGTTTTTCTCCCTCCTGTGGCAGCATTTAGTCATCTCCTCGCAGTGTGTCTTCGAGAAGGGAAGGGAAATGGAATGTTTTCCAGGAAGACATATCATTCTTCCCAAAGTGGGTTATACAAATTAGAGTTTAAGCAGCTCAAACCCATAGGGCTGGGCTGCTGAGAGTGTTCCACCCAGCTGCCATAAGGGAAGGGATAACGTCAGAGCTGCTCTCCCAGACGTTCTGCAGAAAACACGGTGTCAGCACATCCAATTCTCTACTCCTTTGAGATAATATTTACTCATTTTATTTGAGATTGATTTGAGACAAAGTAGTAATGCAGAGAAATCTGGAGAAATGGATGTAAACTGTGAAGGAATGAGAAGGCATGAAGTAAACTTGGAAGGGGCTAGCAATTAATCCAAGCATTCATCCAGACTTCCCAACAGCACAACCACCCAGGCAGGAGGATGTGTGCAGTTCTTACAGGTAGTGACTTCCACCAGCAAAATCAGGTCATATTCCCCTGTAATGTAGGGTCTGATCCTGCTCCTACCCATAGGAAGATTCTCCTTGATGTCTTAGTGCCTGTGTGTACTTGCACTGTTTTAGAATCTTTCTGTTCTTTCTCAGGGAGAATAGAGATAAGCTGCATTCTTTTACTTTCTTAATCTCTGTGTTTGGTGTTAGGTGTTATTTGGCTGTGACCAATGGTTTTAGGAGGCGGATTCTTCGCTGACCAGTAGTTGCTAGGTTATTAATGGATATATAAAGAGGCTTCTTGTAAATAAAGTTCCCTTTTCGCCATCTTGGTTCGTCTGCCTGAATTCTCTCAGCCAGCCTCTGCAATCCTCGGGAAATCTAAAGCCATACCTGTGAGCTGAGGACTCCACTCAAACCTGGTGAAAACACAGACACAGATCATCCTGTGATCCACTTGCCATCGCTTTTCTCCAAAGGCTCTCATGCCATCCATGCCAGAACACCCCGTGAACCTCGCAGCCATGACGGTTCAGGCTTGCTTTAAAGCCACACAACTAAAACACAGTCTTTAGGGGAGACTAGTAAAACATTCTGAAAAAATAAACAAGAAAGGTTCTCATAGATCTAAGATATAATTAGCTGTGTTTGCATTGATACAAACATGCTGTCAGATTTAAATGAATATAAATGGTTGTTCAAAAATAAAGGAAAGTATTCTTTTTTTTTAAAGAGCATAGTCTGCTCTAATGGGATCTAATAACTCTTAATAGTCCTCTATAAAAGTAATAGTGCACTTAAATCTCCACTTGGCAAGAATCCGGGGCAGAAAAAAGTGCATTTTAAAAATGGGAACAGCTCAAGGCTGCGTGTTCCCAGCCAGCAACGACAAGCTGAAACAATACAAGGAATCCAGATAATGAGGCACATATGTCTTTCCAGGACCACGCGAGTCAACAGCTTCCTCATTTACGCAATCCAGAGGGGAAAACGGTCCCCCCTTAATCCCAGCACCTGAGGTAAAGGGGTGAGGCCTGAAAACCAAATTGAGCCCTCACATCAGGCCTGGCTGAGGTTTTAAGTGAACTCACTTTGTGCTTTGATTTCTTGTCTCTCTTTCCTTCCCTCCTCTTTCTTCCTGGTGCCTGCATTTCCAAACGCAGGGACTCTGGGAAAGCAGATTAAAGCCAGCCCTGGAGGTTGCTATAAACTCCACGAGGCACATGGCAGGATGCCTGGCATGGAACATTGGGCCTGATTCATGCACGGATTCAAAAACACAGATTTGAAGTGTAAAGTGGAGGGGTCTCTTGGCCATACCTTGTGGCAGAGTTTCTCAGTGGAGTGGAGGAGAAGGAACCTGTGTCAGTGGCTCTTTCAGTATTTGGAGTAACTCAGAGCCCTGGGCTGGCAGCACCCAGGTGACAGCAGGGTGTGACATTGGTTTTGATAAGGACACATTGCACCAGGGCTAAGGTTTGTCTTTGCCCTGCTCCAAACACTGCAAACCTGCATTTGCATTTGCCAACTGTAAAATACCCAGAGTTAAACCCACCTTTTTAACCCTGGATAGAGAGGGGAGGGGGAAAAGCAAAAATATTGAGAAAAAGCCAGAAAGGGTTGCATTTCAGGATGTCCTTGAGTGAAAACTGGCACATTTTTCATTCTGAGATTTGAAGGCATCTTTCATTTGTAATCAAGTGAAACACTCCCAAATCTATGAGTCTGAAACAAAAGAGCAGCAACTCGTGGTTGTATATTTAGGAAAATGAATTCCATTTGAATTCAGAGTGGTTTGGGGTTTTTTTTCATAATGGGAGTAAGAAATCCCCCCAGACCCACGAAGAGCAGATCCCATTAACTGCAAAGGCCAAAGGGGGAATTGACAAGTGAGTGATTTGGCCACGAAACGAGGTGAACTAATTTGCAGAGGAATGAGTATTTCTGAGCATCTGGTGGCTGGCCTGCCTATGATAGCACGGATAAACTGCACGCAGAAATGAGTATTTGGCTTGCTTGATAGTAAACAGCAATGGCCTCAGAACTCTCCAGAGATTTGGAGTTTACAGAAATTCTCTGCATTACCAAATATTTTCTTTTTTTTTAAGCTAAGCACTTCTTCCCTACCCAAATGTGTCCGTGGCTCTGTTCAAAGTAGCAGTGAACAAAGACTATTTAGGCACAGGGCCACAGATGTTTCCCCTGTTTGTGTGATCTACGTGAAGCAGATATTATTCCATGCCGTGTTATCTCAGAGATTAATGATGGACCGGTTTCAAAAGGTTTGAAATTTCCAAATAATTGATTTAGAGGAACTCCCACAACACTGAAGCTTCTTTGGATCTTATCAAAACTCTCTGTACATGGGGGATCTGTAGCAAGAGCCAAAGATGACTGAAACAGCAAAGAGAGCCCTCAACCCCCTGCCAGGGCAGGAGGGGAACAAGTTAGTGAGCACAGAAAGAAAAAGAAGTCATTTCTATGACTTCTATGGAAGGAAACTGTTTCAGAGAATCATGTTTCCTACATATGCTCATTTTCCAGGATCATTTTGGTTCTGATTCAGTGAAAAAAAAAAAAATTGCAATTTAATCTTTTAAACATTGTCATTTTATTACCTGAAGCAGACTTGGAAGAGGAGTCTTTTAGAGATGTCCCTTGAATTAACAAGGATGAGGACACAGAGCCTGCTAATTAGTTACACTGAAATGTTCTTCCTACATATTTTTGTTTTTGGAAAAGCAGTGGAGTGGAATTATGAAATGTGTATTCTTGCTTGCTAGAATCAGCTGCCTTCTTTCTGAAAGCATTTTGTGAGGGAAGGCTGAGGAACAGGAGAAATAACAGGCTTTACTCCGGGAGTGTTAATTGCCATTTCTCATTTGTTGCTATTCTCCTGCTAAATCAGCTTGCATACATAAAATCATAAAATTCACAATTTTAAAAGTTGTTGCCATTAACTTCTTGTTTTGTGGAGGTAGCTAAATGGCAAAGGATTGAAATCTGAGATAGCTGCTAAAAGAGAGAAGTGAGAATTTAAAGAGAATGTATCTTTTAGATCTTTAGGTCCTAACTATCCTTAGTTAGGATTATAATCAAAAGAAGCAGCCAAGTCATTTAGTACAAGAGGACAGAGAACTGATTGGTATTCGTATCAAATTGGGAAAAAAGGAGAGCTGGAACAACTTCTCCAAGTGATGTAAAGCTGGAATAAACCTTGTGAGGCCAAGGAAGGCACAGCAAAATGGAGGCAAGAATGAAGACCCTGGGATGTTTTATCTCAGCCATTTTTGTTCATTATTATGTAATTTTCTCTCCTCTTTCCATTAAAACAAGTGCTCTAAGGTGATTTTCCCCCTGCTCATTCCCAGTTGCTTTGCAAACTCTGCTCTGGAACCTTGGCAGAGGGAACAGCTCATTGCATTTTTCCTTTCCCCTTCCACCAGAGAAGCCATGAGAGACTCAGTCTTACCTCAGCCAAATCTCCTCTGCACCATCAGCCTCTGTGCAAACGCTCTTTTCCCCTAAAACTGAGGATCAGATTCTCCAGCTCGTTGACCCAGCCCCGTCCATGGCTTTGCAGGCAATGCTTGGATGGAAAAGTGGATCTTTCACTGCCAGCAAACCTGATTACCAATGGACCAAAAGGAAGAATGAGTTCCTTAATTGAAAATGCATTTCCAAAGTCTAAATGTATTAAGAAAATGAGTTTGGTTTTTTCAGCTGCTGTCATGAAGGAAAGCACTGTGTAGGAGGACAAGCAAATTCTTTGAAAACTGTTCAGCCTATTTATGGCCACTGTCAAAGTCAGATTAATAAATTTTTATCAAAATGATGCACAATTAATAATTTTAAGGATAAGGATTAGTAATTCAAAGGATAATTTTTCATTATCCTTCTAGTTTGATTGGAAGTAATAACCACGTCAAGCTCTGGGTTTGCACATCCTGTGGCCTTCAAAAGCAATAGCTGAGCCTCGGAGACTATGAGAGCTTTAGTAAAGCTTCATGGATTTAATCAAATGTTATGTTGTAATTTTACAGTGCATTTAAACGACTAAGTTTCTCAAAAATTCAGACTCCTAATCCCATTAATCCAAAAATGAAGAACATTTTTAATAGCATAGTCCCATCTTTTAGTCAAAATAAATGCAAAATACCACTTCTAATACTAATTCACATTTTTATTATTCATTTCCTATATCCCTTTCGTGCAATTGAAAACGATGAAACAAAGTGTGCAACAAAGCCACTTATTTGTGCTGGCCCAAGAGAAATCTGCTCATCCCACACAGCCTCAGACCACAGGCAGTGCCAGGGAGGGATGTGGGCAGGGAAAACCCACAGGGCTTTCCAGGGGATGCTCTGTCTCACCTGAACACATTCCTGAAGGTCTTTAAGAATCACCAGCCTGAGAACCCAACTGTGGAATTGTGGGCACACAGTAAGAGCTACTTTACCGTGAGAACACCTTGTTGTTCTCAATCCTCACAAACAGATCTCTGGTTCAAAACAAGCAGGAATTCATAAACAGAGATAGCCGACTTCATGTGATGCTGGTGATTGTTGTATTTTCTTTTATACCTTATTTATATATTTTTATACCCTTTCCCTTCCCTGGTACCCTCTATACACACTCCTTGTACCCTGCACAAACACTCCTTGTACTTTAGCCCCACATGTTCACAACCCTTGTAGTTTGATATTTAGCTCAGTTTGGGGTCCTGCAAAGCGAGGAAGACCAAACATTCATATTCTCTCAGAACTAGAGGCTCCAACCTGTTCTCTCTTGGAATGTGTTTTTGTAAACTAGGCTGTAGTCTCATTTGGAGCGGGTTCATTAGAATAGGGGGCAATTATTCATTTATTAAGTTTCTTATTGGGGGATTTTGAGTAGATATGCTAATTTTGTGAAGTCCATAAAAATCGGGTACACGTTGTACTGGGAGGGTTCCCGACTCGTCATTCGCTCCATGGCGTTTTCCACCTTTGATGAGTCTGGGCACCTAAGATCATATTAAACCAAGATAAATTCCCTTTTCCCTGTACTACTGTGTCTCCTTCATATTTTTACCAGCCTGTTTAAGGCATCACATGCAGGTGGTGTTTTTCCAAGACGTTGTTCTGGTTGTAGGTAGCCAATGATATTGTGGGGTGCTGAATTGAGAGCCAAAGGATGTGTGACATGAAAGTTAGAAATTAGTATAAAAATCCTCTGGAAAATAAAGAGTTACTTCTTTCCTTTCCTCTGACCTGAAGCTGTTGTGAACTCTTTTCATGCCATGACCATCTCGGACAGCGACACCCAACCTCAGAATTTTTACATCAATTGCAGCAGAAATAAATCCCATTGTATCTCCCATAACATCTCCAGTCCTGCAGGATCAGGAGGATGCTCCTCCCGCGGCTCCACTGCCGTGCTCTTGGCAGCAGCCCTGCTCAGGAAATTGTAAGGGAGCAGAGACATAACAGAGACACTGCAAGGAGAGCTGTTTACATTCCTGTAAGGAAGAGCTGCAGGGCCACTGACTGAGGGAGACACCACAGAGCTGAAATTCCCAACCATTCTCTTGTGCTCCTCGGTGCTCTCAGCTCAAGCATTTTCCCTGGCAAAGTCTGGACACGTTCCCGACTTCTGGAGTTTTATGGGGCTCAAGTCAGACTGTGCAGTTTAGATTGGTGTCGTCTGGAAGTGAAGCCATCCAAGGCAGGAAGAAAATTCCTGTGACAAAAGCTAATTGAGCCCATGTCTGCCTGCCACGAGGTGATTTTACAGGCTGTCCTGTTTATATAGAGGAGAAGCTCTATGTCATCAGCTGTGTGCATCCAAAAAGTCTGGTGGGGCTGGGTCTGAGAGAAGAGTGTGCGTTTTGTGTTTGTTATTTCATGTGAAAGATGCTATTTTAGATGGGAGGAGTGCACACTGCAGAGAATTGGGAGATATTTGTACCAAATATAATTCAGTGTTCAGTTTCAGGGCCCAGGAATGCTTCAGAATCGTCCGTGAATTCAGTGTTAGGGATTGTTGTGTTTCCAAGAGACAGATTCCTGGGCTACAGAGTACAGTAGGGAGAACTTAAAGCACTCTCATCCCTCATGTGAGTTATTGGCACATCTCAAGTGCCTTCAGGAGCTCTGGTGGCCCTGGCTGGAAGTGTTGATAGGAAAATGGAGGGAATTCTGTATCCTCAGCATGGCTGAATGGCCCTGCCCTCTGTCAATGCCACAAATTCATTGTAGATCTGAAGGCTTCCCATTGTCTCAGAGAGAGGCAGAAGGGGTTTAATGCATAAAATCATATTAGAATTTTTTTAATAACCAAGATATAACAATTTGTGTGCTCCCGGACATTCCCCTGAGCAGTCTCTCTGCGAGTTTTACCAGAGGCATTCATTGAAAAGGCTCAAAATCAAACTGTGAAGACTCGTACCTTAATTTTGTGTAGAAATTAATATATTTTTATACTTTTATTCCAATCATTGCAGTGTCTCAAAGTTGAAACTAAAGAACAATAGTGCTGAGGTGTTTTTCTGGATGACAGATGTTTTTCTGGATGACCAGTCCATCAAGGGCTGCTTCTAGGAGCAGTTACAGACTAAACCATCACTTTCAACTGCATTGGGATTTATTCACACTGTTGGCTTCTACCTATTTATCCAAGGTGTAGTAGAGGCAGCAAAGAGATTACACTGAAACTGTGAGGAAATTCTGTCCTGGCTGCTGCCTGCCCATCACAGATAATCAGAGTCAAAATTTTAGAGCACTGAACATTAGCAGCACATAACTTATAGACTGCACCAAGTGTGTAACCTTGTTGTACTTACATAAAGTAATTTCATTTTGATTGCCTATTGAATAAGTCTGATTATTCTTTAAGAGTCGCTTTGGAATGGAGCCTGAAGGTACAATATAAAATAATTGAATTGAGTGTAAAGTTCCAGCTGGTAACCTTGTCAGTAATTTGAACAAAGATCTTGTCTCTGTAATTTAGAGAGCTGTAGATGTGAGTGTGAAGTGGATTCTACTGATACTTAGAAATTTACCCCCTCCTTTCTCCCCCCGCCAGTGGAACTTCTGTTCTCACCAACAAGCTCATTTTAATGGAATTAACGTACCAGTTGATGGCAGCACACTGGAATTACAACTATATGGTTGGCTCAGATTTATTTCATGCTATATCACAGTATGAACTTGAGGAATGATTTCCAGGAGACTAATTATCACTTTGCACTGAACTGCACCGAAACTACAATCAGAAGAGTGACAGGATTCTTTTTTATCTCTCCGAAGCTATTTGTTGCAATTTTTGAGCCCCTCGGTGAAATTCTAAAAAAGAGGAATCCTGGAGCTGTAGCCAAATGTTCTTTAAGAAGTGACAAAATATACTGTCACTAATATCCTGGAGTATAAAATCCAGACCCTCAGAACTTCTGAGAGTGGATTTGAGTGCGTCAGAATTTGAGTTTTGGCAGCTGCTGTCCCCGGGCCAAGTTCTGGGGGACTCTGTGGTGAAGGTGAAGCCATGAAGAACAGAGAGCAGTGGATTGACTGCGAGACAGCTCATTCCTGCCTTCAAATTTAATTCAGGGGCTCTTCACCACCAGCCCCTCAGCCCTGTCTCCCAGGACCCTCTCTCTTTACCGGTGCTGCATTAAATCTGGACAAATTGGCCCCCAAGGACATAGGCTGGAGTCCAAGGGCTCCTCTAGAGATGGGGCAGCTGTTCATTTCAAAGGGAAGCGAAACCTGAAATCACCTGGCTGTGAACTCTTATCCAGTATATCCTCCCCATTTTACTTTGTGCATAAAGAACTGAGAAATTTCTCTTGCAAATCCAGACAGCTCCCTTTTCAAAGTCTAAATTATTAATAACTGAAATAGTTATCTCATGGAGAAAACAAAATACTGAGGAATTGGAAATTAATGCTATTTGGGATGTGGAAAGCATGCACAATTTGTTTTGTGCTGCTTAAAATCTGCATTCAGCTAGAAATAAGTTTATCAATCTTTTTCTTTTCCTTTTTTTTTTTTTTTTTTTTTTTTTTTTTTTTTTTTTTTTTCCCCAAAATTTAGGTTGCACTTTTATTGCAGAGGCAGCTCTTCCTTAGTTAGACAAATCCAAACATGGAAATCAACTTTTTGGAAGCATCCAGATAAATGGTATGTTACTATGGCATTTTGGATGCCTTCTCATTTACTGAGCTTTGTGTTGCTAAGATGCAAGGCTGATGCACAAAGCAATGGGCCATCCTGGTCTTCAGATAATAAGGTCAAAGTACAAAGGCAGTAGGATGTGATTTTCCACAAATGGCATGTGTTCTAATTAGAATTATTTGATTTTTGAATACAATTTGAAGGAAATGTTTTCTGATCAAAATAGGAGCCTCATTACTAATAAAACCTAATTCACGACTTTGGTTTAATAACTGGTAAATTTGGCAACTTGAGACATGCTAAAAACCCCCACGTGGCTTTGGTGGCCCCCTTGGCCACCTGCCACGAGCCCCTGTGAGTGACACCCCCACCTCGATTTCCCAGCCCTGCTCTGCCTCATTCCATGGAACGCTCCAAGAGCTGCTGCCAACCATCCCATGATGCCGTTATACCTCCCTCCTCCTTTGATAGCTCCCTTCTTATGTCCCAGCTGGTATTCCTTGGAGCTTTGCCTTTGGTAAACTGCCATATATTCTTTGCAAATATGCCACAGCTATTCACTTTTCCTTCTGCAAATGACTCGCATTAGCTGCTATTGTTGTTGCATGTCAGGGAGAATATAGTTCCTTCAGCTCACTAGCTGCTATTATTTTTCTCTAGCTATTTTCCATTAAGATGCATTTCCTCCCAAATGTTATGAAAATATAATTCTTTTTTTCGTTTACTTAGAATTTGTAAAGCTTTTCCCATGGATAAATATCTCCCACAGGATTGACTGTAGAGAGTGTGAGAGGTTGTTGTTGTTGTTGTTCTTTTCCATCTGCAATGCATTTCCCCCCCCTTAAATTTCTGTCTGCCCCCTCTTTACGGATCCATGTGGGAAGGAACTGTTAGAGGGAAAAAAAGGAGGATCTGGTGATAGGTACATATTTATTTGCAGAGAGAAGGGATAGTTTTGGGAATATCTGTGGAGAAATGTCTGTGTCTATGAGCAATGTGAAGGCAGCATCAATCTCTTCTGCAGGATAAACAGGCACATCAGGAATTTTGGGTTTTAAAGATCTGATTAACAGTAATCCTGGCAGTTCTGCTAAAGATAAAAACTGCTCCTGAGGAGTTGCGGAGGTGAGTTCCACATGGTGGAGGACTCTCAGCAGGAAATTATGGTGATTCCATTAAAACTCAGGATTGTTTTCTGCACCGTGTGCTGTCCGAGGTGTCCAGCGAGCCCTGATCCTGTGCTGATCACAGGAACACAGAAACCTCACACCAGAGCATGTTCTGAGAGAGGGAATCAAGTGAGAGTTTGCAGAGACAATTTATGCCAAGAATACCAACAGAATATGAACAAGGAAGGGTAGAACACCTGAGTCATAACTTGGGTATAGGGTGTTGATTTAAAAGTGGTGTTCACAGGGTTTATGAAAACATTTGTATTTGGTAGGAAAGATAACTTTGTAGAGTGCTTTCCTGGAACCCAGGAGCTCTTAGTTTCAGCCTCAGCTCTGGCACAGGCTGCCCCTAGTCCTGATGAGGCTGCAGCAGCAGTGCAGCTTGTCCTTATATTTCAGCCACCAGAGAGGGGAGATGTGATGGAAAGGGAGGAGCAGCTCTTGACCATGTTTCCCACACTGACACAGTAGAAATAGTGTGAAATCAGACCGTTCGTGACATTTCTGCCATTCAGAGCCCAAAGTTTTTCACATTCCTTCACAGCACATCGATGCTGAAAAGGAGGCTCAGGAGGGATCTCCTCACTCTCCACAAATCCCAGGGAACAAGGGACAGGACAAGGACAAACGGCCTCAAACTATGGCAGGGGAGGTTTTGGTTGGACACGAGGAGGAATTTCTCCATGGAAAGGGTGGTCAGGCACTGGCAGGGGCTGCCCAGGGAGGTTTGGAGTGCCCACCCCTGGAGGTGTCCAAGGAAGGCCTGGAGGTGGCACTCAGTGCTCTGGGCTGGGGACAAGGTAGGGATCGGGCACAGCTTGGACTCTGATCCTGGAAGTCTTTCCCAACCTCAGTGATTCCATGATGCTGGCTAAACACCAGCCTCAGAAAAGGTGGTGTAGCCAAAAGTGGCCTTTAAAGCCCAGCCTTGAACAGAGAGCACAGGCAGGGCCTCGGGGGCACCGAAATTCTGCTGCAGTTCTGGGGCTTGTGCTGTGAGTCACAGAACTTCATGCTGTTGCAGCCATAGGTATATTTTTAGGATGGGGAAAAAAATATTAAGAGCAAATATTTTATACAAAAAGCTTGATTTCAGTTCCTCTCCTGAATATTTGATCACTGCCTCGGTCAGGCAAGAGGCACTGTCACTGCAGCTGAGCACAGGGGACAGACTCAACCTGCTGGAAACACAGCAGAAAAGAGACATTCTCTGCTTAGATTAAGCAGCACAAATTGGAAGGGAGGGAGATGGAGCGATTTTTCACATAACCATAATTGTGTGCTAATTATATCATGGAATGAAAGCAATTGCCCAATTATAAGACAATGTATCACTCTATCAAAGGCAGCGCTTTGAAGGTTTATGTACTTTAAATTACTGTGACGTTCCCAAGGCTCCTCTGTTTACACATTTGTCTCAACATCTTCTACCAACAACAGTACTATGACTAAAGCCATTAATTAATATATTCCCTGTGTCTTTGCAGAAGTTACAGGGTCCTGTTCAGACTGAATTTATGCTGTTTTGTAAAGCAACTTGATTTTCCTATTATAGCACTAATGGCCACCCTGGGCCTGATAATTGAGGGTAGATGAGGTTGGTTTTGTCCTCTGCTCTCCTTGCAAATATTTTGCTATAGTGTGCCCTCTGCATTACTGAATTTTTGTACCCTCTGCATTACTGAATTTTTGTGCCTCTCTGAACTTTAATATTATGGTACTCCTCCCTCTGAGACAGTAGATTCTCCCATCATGACATTATTACTTCCTTGATACCCAGAATGAGTGAGAGGAAAATCTTGACCAATAAATCTATTTTCTTACTTTTTACCATCAGCGGAAGAATACCTTTGACAAAGACCAGCACTACCATTTTATTTTCAGTTACTTATCAATAGGTGTTTGTCATGCAGGTAAAACTGTGTATACACAACAGCAATAATCGAGTTAGAACAACAACCACAGAGAGCATTCAGTGATAGAGACTTAAATGTGGTTGGTAAAAATTTGCCCAGAACCCCCAGGGTGTGGTCAGATGGCTGCACTGCACAGAACCTTAAATATTTGCATCTTTCCAACTGTTGTTGCTCATCCTTGCAAGATTGAACCTGGTGTAAAACTACCTGGAAAACCCAGTAGGAGACAAGCTCTTATTTGCCATTATCTCTTCTTTAAATAGACAACGAAAATCCCAGAGCACTGGGATTTAGATTCTCTGTATCTACAGACATCATCCTTGTCCATCCTCTGAAATCCATCCCACGGGGGAAGTCATGTTGTATCTGCTAATAAACCTTTCCTGTGCATCCCCTCGGAGCCCCAAAGCACAGAAAATCACCGAGGGCACAGCAGTGATGCTTTCTCCTACCCTCTCCTGCAATTTATGATGAATTAAACCTTGGTCTACTAATGCAGAATAGATCATGCAATGTTTATTCCTGGACCTTGGGAGAGGATGGATCCTCCCAGGGGGTGACAGCCCCACAGGATCTCTCCAGCAAAAGGACAGGAGGATTTTCTGCACACTGCGGGTCAAGCCCTGGGTATCAATCCCTAGGGTGGATCTTGGAGTGCTGGGAACCCCCACAGGCAGCCCTGCTCTGTAGCAGCCTCAGTTCCCAGGGAGGTTTGGGGTGCAGCCCCCAGCACAGCACTCTGCAATATGCCTCCCTGTCAAAGGAAAAACCAGGGAGTGTTGACTTATTCAGCAGTTTCACACAAGGACAGGCTTGACAGGTGGCACCAGAATGTGAGGTCTGTTTCAGATTCTTTCATTAATCTTTTGCAAACTTTAGTGGATTTTGAAAAGAACCATATTGACAACACTCTTTGAGGCTGCGCTCTTGCATTTATCTGTAAAATATCCATGGGAAGGGGCAGTGCTCACCTGCCTGCTAATTGTCCTGACTGAAAAGCTTTCTCTCTTTTCTAGGATGTTTTGAGAGAGTGAGAATGCAGTTGTCTCTTCAAATTATTTTCTCTGATTAGAGGTTCATTAGGGGTTTTTGAACTGTTTCCTCTTATTAAAAGGAGACTCATATGATCTTCACTGGAACTGCTTGTCAGCTATATGGCACCAATTTGTTCCACTTTTTTTTTCCCTTGATTTATTTTTGATCTCCTTGGCTGGGTTTGTAGCTATTTATTTTGGATGTTTATCAAAACCTGTTGGTATCTTGCCTTTTTTACCATTCTTTGAAAAACGAGTTTTATGATCTTGGTACAGTATTAAATTAATGGCTGGCTCAAAAAAGACACTGTTCAAAGTGCTGGTAATTGGCACCTCAACAAATATTCCCAGCAGAGGCCAAGGACCAGAGAGTTTCAGAGATGGGATGACCATCTGCCTCTTCTTGGTGGTTCCTCATGGCTGACTGAGCAATATCAGCAAAGCTTGTCTGCTTTACCTTTCTTGGGGACAAGTCAAGGATTTCTCTACTACCCACCTGGCACCTGATCTTGACCGTATAATCTTTTTTATTTTTAAGATAATTTGCCTTCCTCCGTCGCTCCCCCATGGCAAAGCATTTTAATCCCCTGCCATTTATTTTTTTTAAAGTGGAGACAAGCCCTGAGTTGCTGTCCCCTGGGAGTGGCTCCGGATGCAGCACAGCCGAGGTGTTTGCCATCTCCAAGTCCCCAAGAGCTCGGTATCTTCCTTCCCTGCTCTGCTCTGATACTAATGCCTTGGCACATAAAAAATGCCAACAGATGCCATCAAGTGTAAAGAGACAGGTGGTGTCAGTGCGTCAGAGGAGGGACTTCCTCCAGAAAGATGGCACTTGCTGAGTTCTGTGGGCTGCCCATGCAAATCCTTCCCCGTGTGACACCTCTCTCCTTGTGAGACAGCCCTGATGTCCCTGCGAGGCGGCACGGTGCCATTCGCAGCCCAGCGAGCCGCGGGCTCTGCACAGACCCCAGCTCTTCCACGGCAGCTTTGCAGGGATGTTTCCTGCTGCAGCCCTGGGCCCCAGAGCTCTCCGTGGGACACAGTGGGACTGTGGGCTGGCTCAAGGGGTCCCAGCTGGGGCCCTGTCACTGCTCTGGGTGTTGGGTAAAGGGGCTGCATCTTCAGGTGACAGCAAAAAGTGTCATGGCCAGAACTGCTAAAGCCTTTGGTTTGGTATTTGCAGCTGCAGGGACTCTGTTGGGTCAGAGATAAAATGAGAACACTAAATGCTAAATCCAAGTTTACTGCTCTCCCACAACCTTTAAATTCTTGCCTTCAGGCCAGAGGTTTTCTGGTTTTTCCTCCTACCTCTTCCTTATTTTGCTTCATATTTCCAGTCATAAAAAGATTAGATGAGCTATAAGCCCAGACCTCTTTTTCTTTGGCATCAAAATCCTTCAACAGATAATAGGCTTAATTCTCTAATATGGGCAGACAGCTTAATGAAACAGCTAATCCCCAGACAATGAAAAAGAAGATTTTTTGTCTGTTTTTTTGTTATATGTCACTATTGACCTTTTATATAACTCACCATTATATCATCATTCTGTGTAAGTTCAGAGCTCTGCATCCAAGGTGGAAGATGTGGTTCTCTGACTTTTGTCCCCTTATGGGTCAAATGGCCCAAATCTCATCCTTTAAACAAATCACTGTCAATGCAGGTGCCCCTACTTTCCTCCTGTACCTGTAGGTTATTCCTCTAAGGCTGTATTATGTCATCTAGAGACCTCTGCCAGGATCAGGACTGGAATGCCAACACAGGAACATCACCCTCAGCTCCCACTGTAAAACGTGTGACCTACTGAAATTGATTGGGAGAAGGCTAAAATCAAATAGCTTTGCTCTCACACAAATATTTGCCTTTCTAAAAATACTTCCAGGTGGCACTAAATCACCATCCTGTCAAGCTGTGATTAATTTTCTGACAGGATGTATCAGGGGTGAGCTGTATGTCAGATATCCCCTGCCAGATCAGGCCTTGCACATCCCATTATGTCCAATAACTTCTGCCTGATGCTTTTCAGCATCTTTTTGTGGGATAGAAGGTTCCTAACTTTGATTCCAGATATAAGAGCTGCTGGTAGTCTGACAGCCCAGGGCTGTGGGCTGTGCTGTACTTGCCTTTTGTACATCCCTAGGAGAGCTGTCCTGCCAGACATGGAGCTACCAGGGGGTTGGGATGGAAGCAGAATGAATTATTTACACCAGCCGTGACTGAGTGCTCAAATATGTGTCTGCATGTTCTCTTGGAGCCAGTCTGCTCACAAGCTTTCACCAGCCCCACTTTGGCTTTTCCGAGTGCGAGGAGCAAACTCTGCTCAGTTTTTATGTTCTTTCTTAACAACCCCTGATTGCTTAAAGCTGAGGAGGGGCTCACTAGAAAGATCATTAAAAACAGAACCTGCCTGGGGTAGCTTTTTGGGGAGATAAAGGGCACTTCTCCTCTCCAGAAGGTCCCTGTTCCTTCCCAGGGATGCTGTAATCTGTTGCTAAGGCAGTGGCTGTGCTGTAACACAGTGTTCTCTCTCTCATTGTGTTTATGAGCAGGTGGAGCAGAAATTGCTTGGTTTCTACACAAATAGCTACAGAACAAATGTACCAAAGGAAATGGGAGGTGGGCGGAGAAGATCCACAACATGATTAACATGAAAATAAAAAGATGTGAGAACATGCCATGTTTGAATAGTAAATATATAAATAAAGTTAATCGTTGAGCACCTTCTCAGCATGAGCAGTCCCATTCACAGAGGATCAGACTAAACATCAGGAAATCATAATTTTATTCTTAGCTCTCCCAGCAGCCTGCTGAGTGCTTTCAGCCAAGGTACTTTCTGATTCTGTGCTTCAGTTTTTCCATCCTTACAGAGTGTCACTGATTCTTTGTAAAGACATATGAGAGCTGGTGGAGAGAAATACTGGCTGACATCTGGATTTTGCTGTCACAAGAAGGAGGCATTTGGTGAAGTACAGGAAGGGGTTTTGCTAATGACGAGTTCAGGAGGACGGTAGTGAAAGAAAAAAAAGTATGCACCAAAAAAAAAAAAAGATTCAGTGGGGAGAGTGCTTGCATTTGTGTTCTGTGTCATTTTACAAGGCCGAAGCAGTGGAACCCACAGCCTGAGCAGCCCATTTGCATCACGGGGCTGTGTCTGCAGATGTCGTTACCTTGACATTCGTGGAGCCGCTCGCGGCGCTGGCGTGAGCACAGCACATTTTGCCATGTACCAGACACATTCACTGCAGAGCAAAACAAAGGCAGATGAAGTGAGAAGTGGGAGTCATGAATCATTTAAAAAGAAACAGCACACACAGAGCCCACTGTGAGAGGGATGGCAGTGTCCTTGGGAGGGCCGCCAGCGGGTGAGGGGACAGTGCCACGGCCTGCAGCAGCTTGGGGGAAAAAAAAAAAAACAGAGACCACTGCTTCTTCTAGCAGGATCCATCTTTATCACACACACTTCAGTATTTGTGTTTCTACTATGGGAAAGTTTAGGGAGAGTTTTGGGAACGCACAGCAGGAGAGACAAAACAGCCTCCACCAAACCAAGCACCGCAGAGCAGACGGTTCTGCCCTTAGCAGTCGTTCACACAAACACAACTCCCACCCAGTGCTCTGGGCACTAAGAAAGGCATCCACACACAGGAGTTCATGGCTCAATCCCATGGGATTCGCTTTCCCAGGGGAACAGAGTTGCTTCTCAAGGTCAGGATGACTGCAGCTTCTACACTGAGCTCTTGAGAAGTGACACTGAGCTCTTGGAAGTGACACTGCTGCAGGACTCTGCTTCTGCACTGCCCAGGGAGGGGCAGAGCGGTGGCACCTGTGTTGGGAAGCTGAGACAGGCACCTTCTCTCACAAAGCATCCTCAGAACTTGAAATTAGGGCTTCCATGACAATTGCAATGAGTTCCACCCCACTCCCCTCGCAGGTGTGGGGTTTGGACAGGTACAGCCCATACACACAGACTTGCACTGCTCTGCTGCCATGGGTCTGTGCCAGAGCCACCCACACCGTGCTCTGGGCGGTGGAGGGAACCCTCTTTGGGCAATGTTTTGTATGTCCTTTCCATTTTCTCTGGAGCTGATTCTTCTTTGCTCTCATGAGTTGTACATTGGTGTGGTTTCAGTGATTTACATTAAAAAGCAGGGGTCTCATCACTCCCTGCACTCGTATTTGCCACTAATAATTCAAGTTTTGGGCAACACTCTCAGGCACATGTTGGGATTTTGGGGCTGTCCTGAGCAGGAGCTGGATGATCCTAGTGGGTCCCCTCCAACTCAGGATATTCTGTGATCCTGTGACAATGCAGGGCCAGCATTTTTCTCTTTCCCACCTCTCCTCTGCTTGCTCTCCAGAGGAATTGCTGCCGTCCCATATTGCTCTGGGTTTGAAGCAGTGAGTTTTTCTCCTGGTGCCTTTAGATGATTGTGTGTCATCGTTCTCTGGGCTGGATGAAACAGTGAGTCCTGATAAAAATGGGTCACTGAAATCAGTGCTTCTGTGATTCTCTTCTTTTGAAACCTTAGGATATTAGAAGGTAATTCTTTCATCTCTCCTTGAGGAAAGAAATCAAAGTTCCTGAAAGTCTGGGTTTCTGGATTTTGTTTTTTGACCTGATGTACATCCTGGAGTTCCTGTTCCCAGTATGGCAGCCTGGGCAGGGATCCTTTGGCTTTCTTCTCACCTCAATGCCTTCTCCTGGATGCTGAATTACTCAGAATTTGCACGAGATCGTAAAGCATTTTTCCACTTTATTAGCAGGGGGTTAATTCCAATTACTAATTTTGGATTTCTATTGCAGCTTATCTGATATTTTCTCGGGCACTGAACAAATTGTGAATTTCATTAAATTCCAACCATGTTAAACTCAGTCAAAATACTCATTGTCCACACAGGGTTCTTCCACCAGAAGTGATGAATGTGCCATCGAAATCATGAATCAGAGTTAGGAACACTCTGGGCCATCAGATAGTGCCAGGCCAGTGGTTTTTAGAAGGTTTAGATCACAAGCACAATGTGAGTATTCCTGCATCATCAGTACATTGTAAAGCTTTAGTCATTTAATTATTGCGATGGGTGAAAATGAAAATTGGTAAAAGATCATTTAAAAAGAACCCAACTTGAGTCATTGCAAAAGACCTTTATCCCACATACTAAAGTCTAGAAGTCTTAACCTCAAATCTTTCATTCTCAGTAAATATAATAGGTGTCTATCTTGCTTTTGGTCTTAATCCTACTTTAAAACAATTTACTCTTGCTTTTGGTTTTAATCCTACTTTAAAACAATTTACTATATTTTGCCAGCTATGACTATAAGTTCATGCAAAAAATAACCATGCTGAGTTTTGCAGAGTTTATATAGTTAAAATAAAATTACTCTCTGAATTCATAGGTTAAGTGTTGAGTTTTATTTGAAGTGAAAGAAAAAAAGCAGGCTACCAAAATGATCCAATTTCCCTGACATACTGTAGAAGCAAATAGGAAAAAAAAATCAAGTCACTTAATGCAAAGGAAAAAAATCCAAAAAAACTAAAAAAAACCCCAACTGCCAAGACAACATTTTTAACACTTACACCAGACAAACTGTTGGATTTCAAATTGGCAAACAGTCTGTTATGACAGTCCTGTGATGGAGCAATTCATAGAAAGAAAACTATCAGGAAAACTCCGCTCTGAGCAAGTGGGGCTTCTAATCAAGAGATGGTGCCACTCAAATCTAGATCAGAAAGGAGTCACAGAAATAAAAGACTTGTTCCACATGAAGTTTGTGTGGGTAGGAGCAGTGCCAGGGTGGAATCCCGAAGGCAGGGAGGTGATTTAAACCAGAGCTGAGCCCTGCTGCCAGTGCCAGCCCTTGCACAGGTTTATCCTGGCTGATGTGGTTTAGCACTTTGCAACCTCCACTGCTCTTAAAAAACGGAGGGAATTCAGATATTTCCACCAATTTTCTGATCCACCCTGCATTCTGCAACCCAGAGTACCTCTCTGGGTAGCCTTGAACAGTTGTTTAACTTCAATATCCTCTCATTTGTGAGCCTGTGGCCTCATTCCTGAATCTGTGAGCGATGGACTCCGCAGTGCAAGAGTCGGGGGAAGAATCCTGACACCCTTTTCTTTCAAGCTTTCCCTTTGCTTAAAATACCTCCAGGTATTTCAGGATTTGGGCTTTTTTTAAGTTCAGTATTGCCAATCTTATACTAATAAAGGCATAAGCCTGTACTTCAGAATCCTGAGTGGCATAATTATGACTGTAAAAATAGAACACTTTTTCATAAAGGCTGAGGTATTCAGATGACATTCAAGCAGCTGCATCTTCAAGAGAAATAGCACATATTAGGGTATCGCTAATAAAATTGTAAGTACTGGCAACACAGTGCTTCATGTAATCACAGCCCTTGGGATTTGTATTCACTGGAGGAATTCCTTTGGCCTGACAAACCCATGGCACCCAGAATATCTAAAACAGGCCACTGCCACCCAGTGATGGTGACACCAGGCTCCAGTTTGGCTCTGGCTTTTCTTTTTGGCACAGACTTTTGGTGTTGCCTTGAGGAAAATCAACGTTCAGCCTCCACTGCAGAGCACTGGGAGGTAACTCCTGGTTCTAGATCAAAGTTTTGGACACACTGGGCTCTATCTGACACTCTCCTGCCTCCAAGGACAGCAAGGAGCTTTACCAAATTCCCCAGAATTAAACAGATTCAGGTACAGTTCTTCACAGCCCCAGCTTTAAAATACGAGAGAAAGCACTGCCTTATATCACAGAAATGCTCAGAAAATTAAAGACTTTGAAGCAGTTTGAGATCTAATCAGAAGTGCTACAAAGTGTCGTTAATTATGGTTAATTTGTTCTCTGGCTGTACGTAATTTTTAGCATGAGGTTCTCTGATACAATGATAATGAGGACTAAACAGGGATCTTAATGTGATTTCTGTGATTGTCGCTATGAACTTCACTTGCCATCTATTTCCAGCAAAGTGTGCATAAAATTAACTATCACAGCAGAGAATATTCAACGAGACACATTGGAACAAAAGCTTTAACTGATGCTTATAATTGTGGTATTTTCTTAATGAGTGACAGGTGCTCTGGTTGACGTGACGTTCTCACAAATCCCTTTTTCATTCAATAGGTTGATTCACAAAACCGTGCCCTGTTTGTGTAACCAAACAAGTGGGTTAAGAAAAAAAGAACCTGGGCTCTACTTCTCTCTTTAAACTTTTTTTTTTCTGTTGTTGCTGAACAGCAGCAAGACTGCTTGAACTTTAAATCACTTAAATGGCTGTGTTACACCTACAGCTGAATGAATAATTCAGCTCCCAGTCACTGTCTGAATTTGATAGGAAGGAAAGGGGAGGGTCCCCACGGGGCTGGATGTGTGAGCAAGGGGGAAGGGGAAGGCTAATTAATTACACATTTGCAGTGGGGAATACTTTAAAAGAATCCACTTAAGTACTGGTTTTTTGTTACATATTGCTGATCACAGCTGAGAGCATAATACCAAGGCAACCATATTCCTGAAAACTTAACTCTTTGCGGCCTGTCCACAACCCATCAAAACGAAGGGAAAAGAGCCCAATCCCCAACCCAGCACTGCGTTTCATTAGATAAATGCTTCAGCTAAGGAATGATTCACCACCTGCTGATGTCACATTCATTTCTGGTGCAATTGCGATGTGAACTTCTTTTCTTCTCCATGTTATTTTCAGAGATTTTTCTCTCAGAAAGCGATGCTGAGCTGGCTGCCTCTCCCGGGGCGTTGAGGCAACGTGGTAGTATTACCATTGACACCAAGGATGCAAATTATTTTTCTCTTGGCACGAGGAAGATTTTTCCTGCCAAGAGAACGATCTCTAGATTAAGCTTTTTTTAAGTACTGTAAACTATTTTGGTAGTAGCAAATTACTGTGACTTGGTGTACGTGATCTCTGACTATTTTTAAGGCCCCTGTGGCAGAGCCGCAGTGCCTTCCCCTGGACTTTTACGGTCATTTTAGGAAGTAACCCAGGCCCCTTTTATAGCCAGACCATTCCCATTCTCTGCACAACAAATACCAACTGCAGTTGGAATTGATTTATTTCAAATAGCTCTGGAATTATCTCTCTCTAACAAAAAACTGCCAATTCAGAAGCGATGTTTAATGACTGCTTTTGTTTCATATTCCCACGTGGGGTTTTTATTCTTTGTCGCTTTCTTCTCTAAAAATTGAGCAGACTTTGATCCTCCATTGCTCTGAACCATTAGCGAAGGAACGAGCTTCCTAAAAACCTGCTTTATTTCATTGCAAAGCTGCTCGTGGCATGGGATGTGGTTGGGAAGATGGTGATTATTGAACACTGGCACATTTTGAGGTATTCCTGTATCCAGCTGGGAAGAACAGTTGGAAATTTACTGCCACAGGTCTGCTTCCCTTCCACCATCCACTGCTGTACCCCACAGCAGTTCCATGCAGAGCAGCCACCTCACATGGCTGTAGGCTGCTGTCCTTGAGCCATGTTAGTTCACTGAGGAATCATTTCCTAAGTTTTTAAATATTAGAATTTACTACAACTGTCTGTTACCTATACCTATGGAGAAGTGGCAGTTCCCATATCATTTTCCCTTCTGTCTCCCAGGGCGGACTCAGCAATTTTTAAAATATTTCAGAGTCCGTTCAGTGAGAAGTCCAAATGGTTTGGTTTAGATCCTCCAGTTGATGTGTAACATTTATTGCAGACATCAGGGAGAAGGAGAAAGGTGGGCCTGGCAGCACCAATGGAAGCTTTAGGAGATGCTGTAACATAAAAGTTTATAAGAATGCTCAGAGTAATTGAGTTCTGGATTAAAATATAGCTGGCAGGAGAGATGGGCAATTACCTACTCTTTAATATAGACAGGGAATGTATTCTCCCTCCCAGCTATTATTGTCCATACCTATTATTTCAGAACCACTGGACATGGACGTGCCTCGCTGAGGCGCAGCTTCCACAATGAGGTCACCTGCAGCTTGGAAGTACAGCTGTTCCCCTTGCCTTCATTTTTAATTCATAGGCTTGTTGTGGGTGTTAGTTTTTTTTATCTGCTGTTTATTCTGCAAGCCCCTTTTGGGCACATTGATGCCTCCAGCAAGCTTTGTGTGCCAGGGAATTATGGGTCCAGAGATTCTGCAAATCTGCATCCCAGCCAAAGCTTTTGAAAGCTGCTTCTTTTGAATGCCATGCATTTGGCTCACATTCCTCCTTTCCTTTCTGTCTGTCTCTCTCTCTCTTCCTCTCTTTCCCCTCTCTTCCCTCCTTTTCCCTCCTCTTTCTCTCCCTCTCTCTCCCTCTTACTCTTCATTTTCCCCTTCTCCCTTTCCCATCCCCTTCCCCCTTTTCCCTCCATCTCTCTTCTTCTCTCATCCTCCCCTGCCCCCTCTCCCTTCCCTTTCCTTTTCCCTCTTTCTCACCCAGTGATCCCCCCGGTAATGACGGGAGACTGCACTGCACAGTGAACAACTTGGCAGGGAGGAGGAAGAGGGAGCTTTTCACTCCCAAAAGATGAGCTAGAGACCTCCCTGCAGGGTGGTCGAGACTGTTCACTGCCGTGTGTCTGTGGACTGATGTCTGCAGGACTCCAGGGGCTCTGAATGCCCACTGGAGAAGCTGTTGTGCCATTCAGCCCCTCCATCCCAGCCCTGTGATGTCTGGCTCATCGCTCCATCGACAGGGATAACATCCTTCCCTTCTAGTCCTTTTTTTTCCCCTCACTCCCTATTTTATTTTTAAATATTAAAGCTCTCTGGGTTTCCCCAGTAAATCAGTGTGTGTGTGAAGTGCTGGTTACTTGTAGCTGGAGGCTGTTTTCCCCCTCTGATGGACTGTGAGCATTTTGTCTAAAACCGTCTCTTCTCTCCATCCCTCCTCCCGTCCCTCCTCCCCCGCCAGCCTCAGCGAGCTCAGCTGCACATAATGACATCCAATCTGTTCAGGAAAAGAAAAAAACAGGAGGGGGAGAATATTTCCCTTTGATTTATACAGAAGCTGAGTTGGCAGAGAGCTCAGCTCAGGGGTGGGTGGAAGGGGAACCAAAAAGCAAATTTGTGATGCATGGGCACACTCTCCCCTGGGGTGGTGCCAGCCAGCACAGCAGCCAAAGCCGCCGGAGAAGCTTTGCAGGTTCCGTGTGTGCGCCCAAGGCATCCTCCTTCCCAGCGTATCACCCTCGCCATGCAAACACACCCCCACAGTCTGGGGTTAATTTAATTTTAAAATGACATTAGAGATAACACAGGCCGGCTCATTAGCACCAGACAAAACACACAGATCCCCGCGCAAAGCCCAGCTCAGGCTCAGGGAGAGGTCAGCAGCCCAGGGCTTTGCTCATTCCAGCACTCAGTCCTTGAGCCGGGGTCAGTTCTTAAGTGAGAAGGACAAGGCTGGGTTTGGGGGGAAAGGATCACAGGAAAAAGGGAAGAGAATCTTGTGCTGCAGTTCAGGTGTTGGAATGGGATTGTCTGCTAAAAATCCTAATATCAGGTCAAGGAAATCATACAGATGTGTGTCCCATCACTGACGATGTTCCCAAGCACTTTATACCACATTTTTCATTTATTTAAGACAACATATGAAAAGAAATCCGAAGAGGCCCTGGTGCTCTATCTGAATGGTTTTGGGAGATTGTGAGTGGAAGGGACAGCACGAGGTCGATGCAGGAGGTGTGCGCTGGTTCCATCAAGTCCTGAGCAAGTGCAAGGATCTCCTGTGTCCATAATCTGATGTCTACACTTCATTACAATTCTGGGTGTGTCTCATGGACAAAACAGAGAAAAAATAACGATTGCAGCACTAATTCGATGTGAGTAACTCTCTGGGTAAATTCTGCCACAAGGCAGGGGGTGTTGGAGGGAATGGAGTGTGCTGCAGACCCCCCTGTGAATGACAGTGACTGAGAATGGGAGTGCTTCACAGGACAGGCTCTGTCCATTCAGAATCACTGAACACATCCCAGCTAAAATGGCATTTCGGCCTAGTCCGAGGCCGTGGGGAGGGATAAGCACTGGCAAGTGAACTGGATGTGAACAGCAGGACCCAGATTGCCACAGAAATTAACAGTGTCTGCTGTTATTAGGGACTGGACCAGCTGACCTGACAGTAATTAATGGAGAGCTCCATGGAGGAGGCCCTGTGCAGAACCAGCCCCAAAATCCATCATTCCCCCCTGAGCCCACACCCTGCATCCTCTAACAAAGAGACAACCTCTGAATCCCCAACATTTAATCCCCAGACCGGTGTGAGACCTCGGTGAGATGTGAGCACACATCTGCCCAGACAGGGTCTGAAGGGACAGAGCAGCAACGTCGGTGTTCCAGCAGGGACTGTGCATTGCAAGGTCACTTGTGAGTGGCAGAGAGAGGCAGAGCCAGAACAGGCACATTGGCTGGGCTTTTCCTTGGCTCGGCCCCACCTTGGGACACGGAGCCAAGCAGAGGCAGGGCCCCCAACCTGCAGCACGCTCAGCTCCCCACAGGGGAAAAGGCTTCGATGTTGCTCTGGCTCCTCTTGGATTCATGAGCCCGATGGGTCTGTTCTCAGTGTCTCTGCTCCAAAGGACTCAGAAGATCCCACGGCATTTCAATATTTAATTCTGAATCTCTACAGGGGTAGGTGAGCATTCTTACTCCCTAGGTAGGTCACCAGGACATCCAGAGGTGACACAGTTTACCTGAGACTTAAAGTATGGAATAGAAGCCTGATTTCTGATGATGTTCAGAAATACCTGCTCAACTAATTATGACTTTAATGGCATTTGTAGAGCTCTGGGTCAGGCCCCAAGAACTTGGCCACTCTGCAGGTGAACACAGCCAAGCAGATGTTGTGTATTCAGCTCTGGACAGTTCTGGGCATGAAAGTGAGTTTTACTGCAAGGTGGGGCAGGGGATCACACATGACAGACATGAATGCACAGACCAGCAGAAAGGAATAATTGAGCCAATTCCATCTTAGAGGTTTTGCAGCAGCTTGGAAAAAACAAACATAGACCACTGCTTCTTCTAGCAGGATCCATCTTTATCACACACACTTCAGTATTTGTGTTTCTACTATGGGAAAGTTTAGGGAGAGTTTTGGGAACGCACAGCAGGAGAGACAAAACAGCGTCCACCAAACCAAGCACCGCAGAGCAGACGGTTCTGCCCTTAGCAGTCGTTCACACAAACACAACTCCCACCCAGCGCTCTGGGCACTAAGAAAGGCATCCACACACAGGAGTTCATGGCTCAATCCTATGGGATTCGCTTTCCCAGGGGAACAGAGTTGCTTCTCAAGGTCAGGATGACTGCAGCTTCTACACTGAGCTCTTGAGAAGTGACACTGCTGCAGGCCTCTGCTTCCACAGGTTTCACTTCATTGTTAGCAATATTAGAATATAAACTAAGGATCCAAAAAAAAAGTCCAGACTGCTGTGCTGCTAGGTGCTAAAACAACCAGATTTGCAGCTGAAATAAATGTACAGGATGAGACAGAGGGTAGGGAAGACACAGATGTTCCGAGCTCGGCCCCCAGGGAGATGGAACCAGGCTTCCCTGGGTCTCCAGCCAGGACCACACGGCTTCTCAGCTTCCCTCTCCAATCCTCCTTTTTGTTTGTCTCTCTTCCCTGGTGCATTCTTTTGGCTCAGGGTGGCTGGGGAGTGGAGGTGGCTCTGAGCCTGGCTTTGGGGAGCAGAGCAGCCCCTGAGCTCAGCACCTAGAATTGTTCAGTTCCCCAATGCCTCGGCTCCCGTTTCTGCTGGCACCTGTCCTGGGGACACTCTGTCATCTGCAATGTCCTGGGGGGACCCAAGCCAGTCCCTGCCAGATGGCCTGTGGCCAGAACTGCTGCAAAACTCAGTCACTGAGGCAAAGCCTCACCACAGGTATCCAGGTATCCCATTCAGATGCTAATTAAAACCCTGGTCCTAACCTCTCCCCTCTACTCTCCCCCAGCTCTTCCCCTGCACAAATTTCAGTCTTCAGCTCTCCCCTTCAGTTGCAGGGTGAGAAATTAATTTCCTACATAGGTCTGTGCATGTGTGCATCTATAAATAAACAAACCAATATTCTGGTAACTGAATTGTACCCTCCCCTTCCCTGCCTCAGGAGCATCTTGTTCCCATCTCTCTCCAGCAGAACAGTGAGCCAGAATGAAATGCCTGATTCCTAGTAAGTACTGTCAGCACAGCAGCTGGGGAGAAGAATATCTGAGGGAAATGCACGAGTGCACTGGCATTTATTTATTTCCTGGGGATATTTATATAGCACAGACCTCAGAGCACAAGTGCACTTGATGCTTCTGTCAGCAAAGGAGGGGAAATGAGAATGGAACACCGGCTGCACCGTGCATTTTTTGCTCCCAGAACTGCCAGGGATGGCCCTCAAGGCTCTGAAGGTTACTGGGATTGAATCCTCGTGTCCGACTGCTGTGAGTGGGAGGCACAGAGCCACCAAGGCTGGCACTAGAACAAGATTGACTGCAAGCCCTGGTTTGATTATTGTGCTAGTTTTTCTCCTCTAGGAAAAGTCCCTGCAAAAGGGTAGTGTCACCATTTGTCAAAAGTACAGTTTTTTCTTCTTTACTAGGGCAGAGTTGCCTTGACTTCCCTGGGGCATTTGCCTGAGCAAACAGCGAGGGAAGCCTAAATCGGGTTTTAATTGTCCATGACTTGCAGTTTCTGGACTTTCCCAGCTCATTCCTCCCTAATCACTAAACATCCCCATGCTCCCATTTCCTGTAAACTTTCAGAGTGTCTCTTTCCACTTAAACTTTCCACGTCCTAAAGAGTCAAGGTCCAGCATTCAGAGCTGGGTACGTGACAGCAGCACAGGCCCCAGCGCGGAACTGCAACTCCTTTTCCTGAACATCCGTCTGGCCCTGTGCTCCCGGGGCCGAGGGAAACTGCTGCCCCAGACCTGTCTGCAGGAAACCAGCACCTGTGGCTGTCACCTTGGCTCATTCTTGGTGCACACCAGCGCCAAGGCTGTTCCCAGTGTCGGAGACACTGCAGGAATATCCTGTGTGTGCCTGGGGGAAGAGGGAGAGGGAGGAAGAGGAAGGGCTGGGTTAGTGGTCATGCAAGAGGCTTCCCAACATGCTGCCTTCATCAGAGGGACATGCTGAGTAATTAACAGCGCCTTTCCACAGCCAGCAGCGCCAGACAGGGGAGATCTTTGTTCCTGTTTGGAGGGCGAGGGCTACGGGAGGAATTAGGAAGCACGGAGATGGGAGCAATTTGGCACCGTTCCACCAGAACACACTGCTTTATTAATAGGAGCTGCACATGTTCCTGAGCCGTGGAGCCAGGCAGACACTGCAGGGGCTGGCTCCTGGCTGCTGTCAGGCAGTGATTTACCATGGGCCACTCGCTGCCCTGCCATGAGGATGAGATGCAAGTGAACAAGGAACAACTGTCATGAAGTTGTTCCAAGCAGGAATTTATTTACTAAGATCTGTTCTTTTAGCGTAGCTTTTTCCTAAAGCTTTTCAGACTTCAGAGGAGCTCTAGGCAGATGATTTGTCTGCAGGGACAACCCAGTGTTATTAAAATCCTCAGTATTCCTTCTTCTGCTTAGGGGCTGCCATGGTGGAAAGAGCACTCCATATCCTGCTTGTCTTTTCTTCACAGCTGATGTGCAACAATTGTTTCTGTAATTGAGCTAATCTGTATTCTGTTCTCATTAGATTATTCCCACCCACAAATATTCTTCATATGTCTTCAACCATGAAATGACCTGCTCTAACACCAGCTGTCCCAGGGAGCCCACTGGAACTGGTGCTTCCATGAGTAAGGCTCAGAGCACTTGATCCCAAGCTATTTAGACTTTAGTCACTCAGTTGCTGTCTGGTCCTACAGGGAGGAGGGATGACTGTGTACAGCAGAGCAAGCCAGGAACATTTGATTCACCATCACAGATTCTTTTGCCCATGTCTGCCTATTTGATTTAAAAATATATACATGCCAAGGGGCTTGATATGTCTCTTGTGCCCCATTTAGCATCTGCTGAGCGTCCCGGAGCAGCCTGCAGCGTAACACAAGTCACTGGAGGATAGATTTGATAGAGGCAAAAAACAAAGCAATTGATACCCTCAGGCTCCAGAAATCTTCAAACTGATTCTTGCTGACTACAGGCAACAAAGCAATTCATGGCAGCGTGGCTGAAAGTTCCTTTTATTTCAAAGCTGCTAAACCTTCCCTGGCACTTAAAGTCACTTTTCATAAGGCAAACCCAGTGAGCTTGCTGGGCTCCCAAGATCTCAGCCCCAGGAAGCCTTTAACAGGAGTCAAAAGAGACATTAAGCA
The DNA here is from genome assembly GCA_036630365.1 of Acanthiza pusilla. Lineage (NCBI taxonomy): Eukaryota > Metazoa > Chordata > Aves > Passeriformes > Acanthizidae > Acanthiza > Acanthiza pusilla. Next base: position 2,863,036 of record JAXCHO010000005.1, on the reverse strand, counting down.
CTGGGGAGGAATCAGGGAGACATAAAACAGAAATTAGGGTTTAACACGGGGCCGTGGGGAGCTCAGTAAAGAAAAGGCAATTTTTTCATGTGTTATTTCCCTTCTGTGCATTTCCCTTTTGGTCAGACCTTCAGCAGAGCTTTTTCTGTGGAAGTGGCCCACTTTGCCCAGTGAATGAAGTGCACTCTGCAGATGGGAGCTGGGGTGTTTGGAAGCGGGTGTTTGGAAAGTGGTAGCCAGATTATTTTATTTTAAGGCTCTGTTGCAGCAAAAGGCAGGAAAACAGACAGGGGGAGAGTAGTGAGTGGTTCACTGGCACCGATTGTCTACCACAGCAGGTTCAGCACTGCGATTTGAGTGACTTCTCTCTCCAGATGGTTGGTGGGAGCTGACTACCCAGATCTTTGCATAGCATGCTCCATAATGAAAACGTATGGCATCACTTGCTATCTTTTAAGAGCTTTTTTCTTCAGCCCAAGTATAGCTCAGTGTGTTATGGATCCCTTCTCTGCCTGATGCAGAAAAACCGGGTCCCTGTCACCCGCCCAACCAGGGACTGGGAGCTGGGAGTTCCTGTGTTCGAGGCACACTCACTCATGCTTTTACAACTGTATAATCCCACAGGAGTGAGGAGTAGTCTTCCTGCCACAGGGAAATTGATAGAATGGCCCCAGTTTTCCAGAACGTGGTGCTACTTTGCATGCTTTTGTCTGACCTAAATATTCAGTACAATGAGTGGTTCATGCAGTCACTGATTTTCTGAGAACCGAGAAATTCAAGTAATCTAAAGAAAGTATCTCTGTGTCCCCTCACAAAGCACCAGGGATTTCATGGAAGATAAATGGGCTTAGAGAGGCACCATCTTCAGAAATGCTGGATAGACCTTTCCAGCTATTACAGTCTGGCTTTTCCAGCAGTGCAGGAAAATATTGCTTGCCCAATAGCACCTTCTGATTTTGCTTGAATAAGGATCAGAACTATCTTCTTCTGAGTTCTGGTGCCCAAAACAAAGCACCTCCCTCAATATCATAAAACAGAGAAAAAAGTCAAATAGGTCTTGCTCCAGTATGAAGTACAAGCTGTAACTCACTGTAACTAGGGGTCAGATAAAATTATCCTGTACACATCTTTGCATGTGTCAGTTCCCAGGGACATTTTGATTGATGTGTTGACTGAAGCACCCAGGTCACTGTGCCCTGTCCATGTTCAACATAGAACTATTTCCATGTTCTATAACTTCATTTTCTGGATATGAAAAACCACAAATCTGCCCCCAGAGTCCCCAGTTCTCCAGTGACTTTTTTTATTTGCTATGGGGTTTTTTTCTCAATGGCATCAGGATTTTGCATCTAAATCACTATGCAAACCTAGGTTTGATTGGATTCTGCTGACTCCTTCCCAGGCAAAAGCAAGTCTGAGTTCCTCAACAGCCATTCTCATGCTCTGGTTAAGCTCTGCTTGTTACACATGATCTGTGTGACACACTGGATTCCCTTTGTTTCCCCCAACTTTTGATTTTCCATCTGAGACATGGAGTGAACTGGGAAACACAATCAATGGGAAGAATATACAGGAAATAGAAGCCATAAACAAAACTGCCTGGTTGAGTTTCCCTGAGGTCTGGAGTACAGTTGTTGAAACAAAGCACTGGTGACCCCGAAAGATCTGAAGCTAAACAGAATCCTTTCAAGATGGAAATGTGGGACAAAGATGGCAGAGATGAGTTGGTAATGGCCTCATCTTTTCTTTTGTAGGCTGTATTCCAGATGGAGCTTTAAAATAACAGCAGCGTGTTGGACCCACAAAAGGGCAGGGCTGAGAGTTAGGAAACCTTCGTCTCCTGGGAGACTCATGGTGGGACTTTGTCTTCCTAAACCTGGAGAAATGTCTTTTAAAGATCCAAACAGGCAGGGCTGGAGGCATGTAACCAGGATAATTCAGCAGCCATTTCAGGACTGATAAATACCAACCTTTACAATCTATTTCTGGGGCATGTAAGAAGAAGAAAATACCTGATGTTAATATCTGAGATGAGCTACACAAGACAGACTTGTGTAGCCCTAGCCATAAAAATCAATAATCCTCTGTAAGTGTTCAGATATTCAGCAACCAGAAGCTCCAGCCTTCACCCGTTAGCAGAAGGAGAACAGAAAAATGGTGCAATTCTCACAGCAGGGTATAATGTGGGGATATTGAGTGTGGTTCTCAATGACCAATCCTTGGTTTTGAACGTTGGAAAACGTGGATGCTTCTCACAGATGTTAAAAAGAAAGCAGAGGTTTGGATTCTGCTTCATGGTGTAGGTGCTAAGCCAGGCTGAAAATTTTGGCATCATCCCTAAACGCCAAAGTTCACCACACCTAGTTAAATTCAGTTAAATGCAGCTTTTTACTGCAGCGTGCTCAAACACTGGAACAGGATTCTCAGGCAAATTGTGGATTCTCCATCCTTGGATATGTCCAAAATCCAACTGGAACATGACACTCAGCAAAGTCCTGACCCTGTCTGAGCAGGATGTTGGACCACGATCCCAATCTCATTGATTCTGTGATAAACCACATCTTTATTCATCTGTTATTATGAGGACTCATAGTGACTCAAAAATTCTTCCATTCTAAGAATTCGAGAGCCTTCACATTAATTTAAGTGGGAGTGAGATCAAGTTCCAAGATGTCAGGGTGGCAGAAAGCTCTTTATCTCATAAAGCTCCTGGGCACCTTTCACTGGAATTAACTCTGGGCTTTTTCCCTTCAGATATTCTCCAGCCTTTGCAAAGGAAACTGCAGTAACAAATCAGATTCTGCAGTACCACATTTTAAGTCCTGAAGCAAAATTCAGCAGTTTTAGAGGGACAGCATAAAAGGGAATGGGGCGGGGGAAGTGGGGTGGGAAGTATTTATAATCCCTTTAATATTTTAAAATTTAATTATATCCAAATTGGGTTAGCGAGACTGACAAGAATACTGCATCTAAAGCATGGAGCCCAGAGGCAGCATTGGAAAATGAGAGGAGAAATTAATAATAAAAAACCCCTATTGCTTCAAGGCAGCAGACTGGAACACTGACATTCCATTACTCCGTCTGTCTGCTGAATTCATTTAGCATCTGTGGCCTAAATAGGCTAGTTTTAAAGAGGCATGCTCCAGTTTTCATGTTGGCAGGGGACGGGGGCTGTCAGAGGATTTTTCTTCCTTGAAGTCTGTCTGGGGAAGGCACATCAGGCTGTGGTTAATAGGGGACAGTCCCTCTGACCTCCCAGCAGCTGTAGTTAAGTGATATCTTAAAAATGATATCTTAGAAAGCCTTCCGGAGTGGGGGCTGCAGCACCGGGGGCTCTGCAGATCCATCTCCCAGGGCAAAGCAGGAGCAGGGATGTTGTGCATGGAATTGAAGCCTGAGGGGTTTAACTCTGTCCAGGCACGAGCTCAGCCCTCACCAAAGTCCAGCCATTTCCAGCAGCTCTGTATTAAAAGGTGTATCGAGGTATTAAAGGGAATCTCAAATTAACGGGGTGGGTGGGCAAATGCTCCCCTTCTCTGAACCCCCAGCAGTGCTCAGCACTCCCTGCCACAGTCTGTGCCCCCCAGAACTGCCAGTTCTCCCTCGGGATGCTCCTTTCAGCTCCAAACTCCATCCACCTTTGGGAAGGGCAGGGACAGCCCTGGGGCAGGGTGGCTGCAGTGCCCAGGGAACCCACACCGGAGGCCAGCGAGAGCCCGGGAGGGGGAGAAGGGAATGATTCTCCACTTTATTCCCTAGAAACCTACAAGTGTTTCACTTTTGGGTATTTCCTGAAACATCTGGATACCAGGAGGGTAAAAGGTACCAGTGTAACCTCCCAGTAAGATCAATTGTTTAAAGCTTTCTGTGTATTTCCAGTCTTTTTGGCTTCCTTCCCAAGCTTATAGAAACAGGTCTGTGACTTTCCTTGGAGTAGAATATAATGTATTCTGGGTAGTTCTATTTTTTCTGTTTCCATTTTATGCAAATAAACTTTTATTCCCTCTCCCCAATTTATCATCTTCAAGGTCTTTGTGTAAATTATGCAGAAAGGAAAACCACGGATTTTATGGAAAGTCATAGAGAAACTGTTAAAATTGGCCTCTTCTCCTCCTCCCCATTGTTCTTTGCTCTCGGTGTGGATTTTATCAAAAGTTTTTATCGAGTTTAATGCAGATTACCCAACAGACAGAGACATGATAAAAAATTTTACGGATGCAGCCGACCATGAAACACAGCCGTGCTTTTTGATTTCAAGCATGCAGGGTCTTATCCAGCAAGATTCTCTGAGCTACCTGCGAAATCCAAATTTTCTGAAGTGTTGGCTGGTGGGGAATGACTTCCCCCAGGAGGGAAGGGAGAAGGTGAGACCCTCTGCTTTCTTCACTTCATCTGCTGGGAGTAAGAGCTCATGCACTGCCCAGAAGTTGCTGCCAAGGAGATGCAGCTGATTTCTAAGAAAATCTAATAATATTCTGGATCTGAAGAGAATCTTGTCTATTGTCATCCAACCATAACCAATAGTGACACAGCCACCTTCCACCAAAACAAGTCCTGACCTAAATGTAACCACGGTTTTAATCCTTTCAGTGGCATTTTTTTCCATCACTGAATACCATCATTGTCTCCTTCTCTGGTCACCTTCTGCTTGATTCCACAGACACTGAAGTCAGAGCTAAATTGGTTTAAGAATGTGTAAATACTGCATTAATGCTTCTTGATATCATTTACAGCCTCCACCCTGGCTGTTCCTAAAAACAGGTACTCTGTAAACTTCCTTGTTTTGTCCTGAATTTGTTATTTCTGCTTCCAGGAGGGCCATCTCCTTTTTTGTTTTTGCATTTCAACAGAATTGAAAGTAAATACCTGGCTTGCATCCTCCCAAGCACATGTGCTGCAGGGAAGTCTAACCACTGGAGAGCTGCCTTTAAAGAGTTGTGTTATTCCTCCTTCCTCCCATTAGGCACCAGTCCAGCCAAATTTACCTTTGCTTTGACTTAAACATATTTCTTTTCTAGTCTTTTTCTACGGCAACAGTCTGGCCTTAGGCAAATCTCCTGGGAGACTTGGTTAAAATGCACCTGTGCTACACAGGCAAACAGATATTGCAGAGTTGCTGTAGCTCTCTCTTGGCCAACACTGCAATATTTCACTGCGGCTCTTACGGGATTCATCTCCATCACAAAGGAAATGTCCTGTAGTGTTGAAAGAGGACTTAATTTCAGTTATCATTATTTCATAGAATGAGAGCTGTACTGTTATAAATCACCAGAGAATTTTCTGCAGTTTTCATTGAATTCTTTCTGCTTTAGGCTCACAGCTATTTCTTCCAACTCACAGCCTTTTCTGCTAAGCTTCCTTCCTTGTTTTACTGCTCACTTCTGCCTTTCGTTTTTCCTCTGCAGAGATAGATAAGTCCCAATTAAACCACTGCCCAAAATTATGCCAAGTTGCTCGTTATCATCTCTTTCCCTTTGCTTATGTATCTTCATGGCAGTGTCTGCCTTGATAACAAACAATTCTGTAATCACATCCAAACTGTCAGGAATAAACCTATTTTTGACGATCATATACAGATTCCTGTTAGAGATGTGTTTATTAATGGCAATAATAAATCACTGGTTGGTGTGGTTTCACTGATTTGTATTTAACTCGCATTTGACAGGTTCCACCTCTTTAAGAACTTTCCTTCAGGGAGTAGCTCAGTTCATTTTTCTGAAGAGAAGCAACACCCTCCCCCAGGTTGTTTCTTGACTGAAGTAATTGCTGTGACTCCTCAGGTCCCAGACAACCAACAGATAATTAGTTCCAATTAAGTTCTCTCACAGGTGCTTACGAAATTGCCATTTGGAAGCAGCAGGTTCTCCTGGAAGGTGAACTGAATAGTGGGAAAGGGAGCACCAAAGATCAGAGCCAGAGGAGGATCAGTCCTGCTGTGGTGCTGCTTTTGCCTTTAGCAGGGGTATGTACCAAGTACGTTTTTACTTTTGGACGTGGGGTTGTTGAGTGTGGGTCCTTGTTGGGCTTCTTTTGCTCTTTAAAAAGAGAAAAAAAAAAAGAAAAAACTAACTTTAAAATGGCCACGGTGTGAGAGCTGTGCTGAGGAAGGGAACACACAGCACCTGAGCTTTGCCCTGGAGGCAGGAGCAGCCCTGGGGGTTACCTGTGCTCTCCCAGTAGAGTTTGTGTGCCTTGGGGCAGTGCAGCACGAGTTTCACAAGGACTCCTCAGTCACACACAGGCTCTGACCTGTTCTCACTGCTGCAACTTTGGGTTTGTCAAAGCTGCTTCTCACCCAGGGAAGGATCATGTCTTTATCTGTCTGTAGCCTGTTGCTTTATGTGGGAGGCAGGAGAGAGCTACAGAACTTTTATTAAAAGACAAAAAGCATCTATGAACCTGACATGTGACTAAAAGCACGAAAAAAGCTGCAGATTTTAATTTAGTCCCTGTCTCAGTCGTTGTTATTTCTGTTGTCAGCCCTTGGTGGAGGTGTGTGTTGTGCTACTGTTTCATGGTGTGCTGGCACTTTTCTTTAACCAAAATGCAGCTGCAGGGTGCAGTGGATGCAATTGGAGGGCCTGTTGCTCTGAATTCCAGTCTGTGGCAGCACTTTGAGCCAAAAGAATACTTTTTCTCACAGACTGAAGAAAGTAAGAATATGTAAAACAGCAGTAATGTTAATCTCACCCCACAGTAGTGCCAGCATTGTTCACCTGCTCTGGCAGTGCTGCATTTACACCTCCCCCATGGTTCCCCCCAAGCCTGGCTGGTTCCCCTCACCCAGCTGGGGAGAATCTCTCCTCCATCGGCACTAATTAACCACTGAGGGAGCTGCTCCACCTGGGCTGTGGAGGAAAGAGGAGATTCCCTTGCAGAGACTCTTTAGATTGGTCATTATGAACCTACAGGGCCCCTTTGAGCTCTCTGGGGCTGCCACACAGGTATTTTGTGGGCTGTGTTGATAAGTGGACACCTGGAAAGATCAGGAAGCTTTGTGGCTCTGTCTTTCATGGATTCAAGTATTCTTCTGTGGTTTTGTCACCCAAAACCGTAGCAGTTAAAGGCTCATCATGAATATACATATCTCAATTTACTGACTTCCTTAAAATTTAAGTGTGCTTGAAACTGTTCCTTCCTTTGGCATGACAAACTTTGCTCAGGCAAGGAGAGGCATATTTTGAATAGTGTGCAACGCTTCATTCTATCTTGTATTTTCTACCTGCTACATCCTGAAAAAGAGATTGTTTCAATAACAGAATATTTACTAGTTTCCATCTTCTCTCTATAAACCTAGAAATTTGATTACTGAGAGTCAGAGTATGTGAGCTTCAGTGTTAGAGGGGGAAAAAGGTATATCACAATCCATTATTAGATCAAAAGAAAACCATTAGTCTTCCTTTTTTATTCCTATTTTTTTTTTAGCTCAGGAATTCCTCTTTCTAGTGATATAACTCAGCCACTTCTCATCCTGACCATGTGTAGATCTTTGGGCCTTAAACCTTCTCTCAGCCTGCAGGATTCTGAGCTTTATTCACAAAATGGCACTGGCCTGAATACAAAGTGCCACACTTTATGTGGGAGGAAGAAGACAGGAAAAATGTTGTGGCAGGTGGCTTAAAATAAATAAGACTCAAACAAGCTCTGTTTGAAAGTGCTCAGAGCTCGGGAACGCTCGAAGCAGGCCCTGCAAACCTGCTTGGGAGAGCACTCAGGGGAAGGTCAGTTGCCATTATCGTATGGTTTTGCAATTTTTTGCATGGATGTTATTACAACCAACACTGTGTGCATTTACATCCTAGGAGATACATAAACTAACCTCGAAATACCACCCCAAGCCCCTAATTATAAACCCAGATATAGAGCATCTACCATGGACCTGTACATTAAATACAATGCACCTGAGACCAGGACTTGGCTTTAAAGCTGTAGTTTTACTTAAGTTTTTCACTGCCTGGATTATAATTTTAGTAATGTGAATAAGAGACTGTGCAGATGCTAACCAGATGCTAATATCCAACTGTAGTTCCACATGTTTCCATGTAATAACTAAGTGTTACTATGGTGATAACAGATTCACTGGAGGTTTGATTTAATAAAGCAGGATTGCATGTTAGTGTCTGTGCAGTTGCCATAGTTTTAGCCAAACAATCGTGCTGCTTCAGACTGAATTGATGGTGTTGCCACTGAGCTGAGTTTCCCTTGTAAATCTGTTTTTCAGAAATAAATTTGCTATGTAAGCAGGTTATAGTATATTGCTTTAATTGACCCCTCTTCCTCCAATGGCAAAAAAAGGGATGGTTTTGAATATGAGCACAAAAGCCATTTTGCTTAGAGGCGGGGGTTCTTTTTCTTTCCCTCTTTTATTTTTTTTTAAATCATGCATTTGAGTTCAGATTTAAAGATCTTGAAGCCAACTGCCCAAAGCTTGCCAAGGGAGCCTGAGAAGTTAGAATAAGCAAAGAATCTAAGTTGGCTTTCACATGAGAACACCTGTGTCTGCAAGTGACAGCAAAGGATGTTCAGTTTTATTGCCACCCATCCCAGAAACCGAGCGATAGGGGCTTGAGTGTTATTATTTTAAGCTCATGAAGTGCAGCCTGATGGGCCCTGATGGCCAAGTTCTGCAGTTCCCAGCTCAGTAGGTCTGTGTTGTTGGTTTAAACACACACCAGAACCGTGAGCCCTTCTGTCCTCGCCCTTTGGTTCTGACTTTCCTGGCTGGGCACCCTGCCTGATCATTCCCAGATCCACAGGGCAGCTCCCTGAACTGTGAGAAGAGAAGGCAATGGAGTTTCCACTCGCAGGAAAGCTGGGTCCAAATGAGTCCATTTCTTCCCTTGCCCCAGACCAAGGATTATTCCTTCTCCAGCTGGTGGAAAGCTCTGTGGCTGTTTCTGGTGCAGGATCTTCTTAACCCTCTGTATCTCTACTTCCTTGCACTCCACAACTCCCTGATAGGGTCAGGCTCTGCCCCCAGGGAACAAAGGACAGGATAAGGGGAAATGGCCTCAAGCTGTGCCAGGGGAGGGTCAGGTTGGGCATCAGCAGGAATTTCTCCATGGAAAGGGAGGTCAGGCACTGACAGGGGCTGCCCAGGGAGGTTTGGAGTGCCCATCCCTGGAGGTGCCCAAGGAAGGCCTGGAGGTGGCACTCAGTGCTCTGGGCTGGGACAAGGTGGGGACAGGTCACAGCTTGGACTCGATGGCCTTGGAGGGCTTTTCCAACCTCAGTGATTCCATGATTCCATCAATGTGCTGCGTGACCTGGAGAGCAGCATGTCGGTCAGAGCTGGGAACTCATCTGCTTCCTACGAGACCACGAGGAGCTCTTGGCTTCTGTTATGTCTTAATAATAGAAATAATAATAACAATAATTAATAACTCTAATGATAGTGATAACCTTCCAGCTGAACATGTGCAATTTGTATTGCCTCAGCATTATTCCCAGGCAGAGCTTCATTGATATTCAGCGCATCGGCGTGTCTGTCACTGCTCCGTGCACTTTGGGTCTGGAATCCTTAGGGAGCCTCGCAGCTGTCAAATTGACTTCCATCATTTCTCTTGGAGCTGAGAGACAAATTATCCAGCCAACCATCAGCCTAGGCTTTGCAATCGAACTTGCAATCTCTAAGTGATAAAATGCTGCCTCCCAGGTCAGACAAACAGTCCGGCTGTGAGGGGGGGTTGAGCTGGCTGGGAGTATTGATGCTGTTTGTCGGTGTCCCTTTTTTTCTTTTTTTTCCCCCCAGAAGATGCTATTGGGCAGCCTTTTTTTTTTCTTTTTTTTTCTTTTTTTTTTTTTTTTTTCTTTTTTGTCCTTTTGAGAAGTATTCATGGTCTAATGATCCGGCAGGCGCCTGGGTGAGTCACTGACATATGTCGGCTCCGAGTCCCACTGGGACAGACGCTGCTCCTGGGCGCTGCCGAGACGGAACTGGGAGGCCGTGGGATGGCAAAACTGACCCCGCCAAAGGGACTGGGGTGGTGAATTAATTGGAAAGGCTTTCCCAGTGATGTAAGGGTGGAGAGGTTTGGGGGAAGTTTGTTCTGCGTCTTCAGAAGAGCCTTAGTCCCATCCCTCCTTCTGTGCTCAAGTGGTGACTCGAGGGTTTTGCTCAGGGCTTTTGTCCTACGCTGGACACACCGACCCGGCGTTCCCGCACCCGCTCGGTTCACAGCGGCCAGGGGCCCGGGGGCGATGAATGAGGCAAAATCCGAGGGTTGGACCCGACGGCTGGGAAAATCCACCGGGGGATTCACCGCGGCAGCTGCGGGCCGGAGGGATGGAGAGGTCCAGCCTGAGGCAGGGAGGGAGCGCTCCCGACGGCGGCTCCTCCCGGGCGGCCCCGCGGGAGGCGGCAGTACTGCTCGGTCCCGGGCTGTTCCGCCTCCTCTCCCATGGCGGTTCCAGCCGTTCCCGTCCCTCGGGCCGCTCCCGGGCTGTTCTCCCGACGCTCTCGGAACGCTCCCGGGCCGTCTGCGGCCGCGGCGCTCCGGGAGCCCCGACGGCGGCGGGGGGACGGGGCGGGCCGCAGCCGCCAGGGGGCGCCAGCGCGCGCGGGCCCCTCAGCTCAGCGGGCCGGGGGACATCGGGACGGGAATGCCCGGCGGGACAGGGAGAGATCCCGGCCCGGAGAGACACAGCATTCCCGGCGGGACAGGGAGAGATCCCGGCCCGGAGAGACACAGCATTCCCGGCGGGACAGGGAGAGATCCCGGCCCGGAGAGACACAGCATTCCCGGCGGGACAGGGAGAGATCCCGGCCCGGAGAGACACAGCATTCCCGGCGGGACAGGGAGAGATCCCGGCCCGGAGAGACACAGCATTCCCGGCGGGACAGGGAGAGATCCCGGCCCGGAGAGACACAGCATTCCCGGCGGGACAGGGAGAGATCCCGGCCCGGAGAGACACAGCATTCCCGGCGGGACAGGGAGAGATCCCGGCCCGGAGAGACACAGCATTCCCGGCGGGACAGGGAGAGATCCCGGCCCGGAGAGACACAGCATTCCCGGCGGGACAGGGAGAGATCCCGGCCCGGAGAGACACAGCATTCCCGGCGGGACAGGGAGAGATCCTGGCCCGGAGAGACACAGCATTCCCGGCGGGACAGGGAGAGATCCCTGCCCTGAGAGACACAGCATTCCCGGCGGGACAAGGAGTGATCCCGGCCCGGAGAGACACAGCATTCCCGGCGGGACAGGGAGAGATCCCGGCCCGGAGAGACACAGCATTCCCGGCGGGACAGGGAGAGATCCTGGCCCGGAGAGACACAGCATTCCCGGCGGGACAGGGAGAGATCCCTGCCCTGAGAGACACAGCATTCCCGGCGGGACAAGGAGTGATCCCGGCCCGGAGAGACATAGCATTCCCGGCGGGACAGGGAGAGATCCCGGCCCTGAGAGACACAGCATTCCCGGCGGGACAGGGAGAGATCCCGATCCCGTGCCCAGCCCTGTGAGGTACAGCATTCCCAGCAGGTCAGGGAGGGATCCTGTCCCTGTGCCCAGCCCTGGAGGCACCTCTGGAGTGCTGTGCCAGCTCTGGATCCTCAGCCCGGCAGGGACAGGAGCTCCTGCAGCAGGGCCAGCGGAGGCTGTAGAGATTGAGGAAGGGCCTGGAGCATGGCGGTGCCCCGGCAAGGCTGAGGGAGTTGGGGCTGCTCAGCCTCCAGAGGAGCCCCAGCTGAGAGGGGCCCTCAGCCCTGGGTGTCCGTGTCCCGAGCAGGGCCAGGCTCTGCTCCGGGGGCCCAGCAATGGCACAGAGGAACAGCAGGGACTGAGCCCAGGGAGCTCCACCTGGACTTGAGGAAGAACTTTAGGAGCACTGGAAGGGACTCCCCAGACAGTCCCTCACTGGACTTAGTGTCACTCACTGCTTTAATAGTCTTACACTTTTACATGACAAAGAAACAAAGTGTCCCTCATGGTGACATGACCGTGGCACAACACTGGCTGAATGCATCTCCTATGGGTGAGGATTTGCCTTGTAGTGGTCCAGCTCTTTTGTGTATGATCTCAATGCTGTCATAATCAGCTGTGTTTGGGTGAAGCTCCAAGCAGGATCTGCAGTGTCCTGATGAAGGTTTGAAATACAGCCTGGTCTTTCAAAACACCTCAAGTTTGGTCAAACCCACAGAGGTACTTTCAAGTCCTTATCTCCTGCTGGTTTTATTGTTTCTTTGCTCATATTGCAGTCAGGATTAATTGCTGTTGTACCTTTGGTTTTGCACTCCCAGACTGGTTTGAGCTGGAAGGGACCTTCCAACTCATCCCATTCCACCCCCTGCCATGGGCAGGGACACCTTCCACCATCCCAGGGTGTCCAACCTGGCCTTGGACACTGCCAGGGATGCAGGGGCAACCACAGCTTCTCTGGGCAACCTGTGCCAGGGCCTCACCACCCTCACAGCCTAGAATTTCTTCCTAATGTCCAATCTAAACCTCCTCTCTGTCAGTGTGAAGCCATTCCCCCTTGTCCTGGCACTCCAGGCTCTTATAAATAGTCCCTCTCTACCTTTCTTCCAGCCCCTTCAGGTACTGGAATGCCACAATTAGATCACCCCAAAGCCCCCAGGTTTGGTGATAAAATACTTTGCATTTAAAAATGGCATAAATATTCTAGAAGTTCAATAACAATCTCCAGTGTTTCTTTTTCCTCAGAACATTCCAAAGTTACCAATTAGCATCACTATCAGGTTTTTTTATGCCATTTCCTTTCAGGTTTTTCACTTTCCTCTTTCTACCACCTCAGCTCTTAATTATGGCTGTCAAACAGAGCGCAAGCCAGACATGGCATTTAGCAACCTAATTCTACCATCCTTCTTCTTTTCCATTTCCTTTCCTGTAGCATTCACAAATGCCTATACCAGTGGGTACCTCTGACATTTCCAAATTGCAATTTGACGGTGTCAGGAAGGTTCATGAATTATTAAAACGTCTCAGCATCATAGAGGTTGGAAAATTACATGTAATTTGACAAAACAAGCGCACGCAGAAAAAGAAAACCCCACCCAGGCATTCCCAAATCAAGAGAGCACCTTTAAAACTTTCCTTTGAATTTGCTTAAAAGGCTCGAATAGTAGGAGAGCTGCGTGAGTCATTCTCTCTGTGTCTCTCTCTAGAACAGGAAAGCTCGCAGAGGGTGGAGGCATGTCAGCACAGTGTGGTACACTCTAAAATATCAGCTGAAATGACTAGGCTGGAGAAGTGGGAGGACTGATATTAGTCACAGCCACTGCACAGCTCAGAAGATGAAGGCAGGAGGAATTACCGGACAGGCATCTGCCACTCTGCCCAGCCTTTGAAAATGCATATCTGGGCTCCAAATCTCTTGTCTTCCTGCAGAATGCCCCTTTCCCCCTTTTGCTGTGACAGTCACTGTCCTGGCCACAGAGAGCAGCTGCAGTGTTAGACAGTGGTTGGGTTCACCACACAAACAGCAACTTCCATCCAGGATCATTTTGCTCCAGCCTTCTGTTCCGTGTCCCACTGGACAAGCACAGGAGCTGCTGCCACCATGCAGCTCCATGAGCTTTAGGAGGATGAGGATCTGTGCAGAGGCACTGAGATCACAGGGACATCTTTGCTGGGCACTCCTGCCCTCTGCAGCAGTTCTGTGTCTGCACTGGGGAGTGATGCATTCCCATTTCCCAGCCCCTGCTCCCTCACCATTCCTGGCACTCAGAGCTCTGCATAGAAACCCTGCTTTTGTCCTGGTCACCACAACACACACAGCAGGAACTGGGATGAACTGGGATGTAAACACCACGTCAGGCTCTGTGACTGCAGCAGTAACAAATTAGTTCTGTTCAAGCAAAGGGGCGGTGGGTGCTTTGGGTGTGTGAATTCCCCAGTTATAATGGAATAAAGCTTTCTGAGCACTGGAATTGTTCTAACATGCTGAATATCTACTCTGGTGTCTGCAGCTGAGGGATTTTGAAGCACTTAACACACTTTAGCTCACCTCTGTGTGCTCATCTTGCTCTCCCAATGCCTCTGAAACTATTGTTTAAACCTCCTTTATATGCAGAAAGTGGGGTGACCTGATGAATTTTGCAAGAAACTGCTGGTGTCCGCCACAAACTGAGCTCAGGAACTTTCTTCTCTTTGAGTAAAGTTCTTGTCCTGCAAAAAATCCTGAAGCCAAATGAACAACGGTAATGCAGATCACACAGCATTGCCTTGTGCTGGGTTGAGCATGGATATTTCCAAATTTGTGTACAAGGCTGGGAATATCCCATTTTGCCCAAGCTATCTGATTTTGATAATTTTTAAGCCTAGGCCATGTGGCTGGTGCCAGATATTGGTTGTGCTGAGCAGGTCTGGGGGACGGTCAGGTCTGAGTCAAGTCCCAGCCTGAGGAGCAGGACAGAGCTGGGCCCTGTTCTGTCCACATTTTGGTGTGGTGTGTCCTCCTGCTCATCCAGAGATGGGAAGGGCTTTGTACTCAGCTGAACCCCTCAGTAAATACAAACACCACTCTGCTGTCAGACCCTCTGCTCAGCCTGGCGAGGTTTGCAGGATACAGACCTTTTGTGTAGCTGAATTGTTACCAGAAGGTGTTTCATTAAATAGCCCAGATCTTGCCTCTGTTCTGTGCTGGTTTATCTCTCTGCAGTGTATCTGATAATCTTATAGATCACATTTAACCAAGCCAAAAATAAAACCTGCAGCAGACCTTCCTGATCGTCTGTGACTGTCTGGAGAAGTGATTTCCTCAGCCCTGTGAACTGGTGGGGATTTGTTCTTACCCAGATTTCAGCCTGTTTGCCACGTGCAAATACTTCCTTAGTATTTGCTCCTCCAGAAACATTTTCATGTCAGCTATCATATTTTTTTCTTTGAAAGAAAAAGTCACAATCATTTACTCTAATTTTCTGACAAATTCTGAAAATAATTATTGGAATTGTACCATTCCTCTGCCCTAATTGGGTGCCTGGAAAGCATCTTAACAGCTGTCAAGAATTCTCAAGTGAGTAAAATACAGTGTGAAAGCTTATGAAAGTTATAAGTGAGCTGTACTAGCTGATGTTATTAAATCATTTCATTGGTTAGAACATCCAGAGTGGTTCACCCTTCCCTCCAGGCTGGCTGCAGATTTTTTATGGCATATATTGAAATCTGCTTCCCAAACCATTATTTTAAGGATGGTAAAGGCAATGGCAGGCAAAGAAAAAAGACCCTCTTGCCTTTCATGGTGAAACTTGTCCTCCTGAATACATTTGTTTGCTTTTCTGATTTATTTTCTTTTGATCAGAACCATCTGACCCTCGTGTTTAAAGGAATGTTCTTTGCAGTTTTGAAGTCTGCCTGTTATAACATCAATCCTGCAACCTGCAGCGAGAGGAGCAGGCAGAGGCATCCTCAGCTCACATACTCAACAAATGTGTCCCTCTTGGGCACCTGGAGCACATCAGCAGTGTCCTTGGTCCCTGTGCACAGGGAAAAATCCAGGCTGCAAAGTTACAGATTCCCTCCTTTTGTGAGAATGTTTTTATATGTGCAAAACCCCGCGCACGCTTGGTTTCCTGAGCTGTTCCTCTCGCTGTTTGGAGAGGCAGATTTCTTGCTCAGTTTGAAAGGCATTTTCGTCTCCTCCACACAAAAAAAAAATATTCCCAGCGTCTCCATTCCCTGTGCTGGTTCTAAAGGCAAAACCAAAAGTATTGGGTGCTGGTAAAAGTGCCCCCAGCAGCACTTTGTGAGCACAATGTGCTAACAAGTCACCCAGGATCCAGGCACTTCCCACCCGCTCCCTGCACAGATCCAGGATCGGTGTCTCAGCAGTGAGGTCACGCAGCTTTGGGAGAAACAAGGAGAACTGAGCTGGGGATTCTGTGATCCGTGGGCTCTGTGGTTTATGTTCCAAAGATCTCTGCTGTGGGACAAGGACAGGGGACAGTCTGTGTTTGGTTTGTTATGGAATGTCAGAGCAGAGGGACAAGCAGTTCCTTTCCTGGGGCTCTTTCTTGTCCTTTGAGGCTGTTGGATTCTGTTGGCTTTCCAAGTAGGAAGTTTCTATGAAAAACAAGTCCTTGGAGTTGCAGAAAGAGTCAGAAAGTGCCGATTTCCTGGTTTGTGGCAAACAAGTTCCCCTTTTCCGTTGAAGTGAAACCTCTGGATTTTGCCAAAACTCCATTTTATATGGACCAAAAGAAAGCAAAACAGTTTCAGTCTTGGTCTTGTCCCCTGTGTTTTTCGGAAATTCAGCCATCATTTAAGTACCTAAACTGGGAGTTGAGCTCATTTGGAAAATTTGTCTTAATTTTTGGTAGTGACCTATGAATATGTAGCACCATTTT
The DNA here is from genome assembly GCA_036630365.1 of Acanthiza pusilla. Lineage (NCBI taxonomy): Eukaryota > Metazoa > Chordata > Aves > Passeriformes > Acanthizidae > Acanthiza > Acanthiza pusilla. The sequence goes on along the minus strand of JAXCHO010000005.1, from coordinate 2,846,733 downwards.
TATTAAAGGGTTGCTAGTCAGGAAGAGCTGAACTGTCACAAAAATTACTGCTTCAGGTTGGAAATTCCTTCCTCTTAATTCTTTCAGGTGGCCCTTCATCAATTATTCAACTGTATAAACACACCCCTGGTTTAATTTCTGGTTTAAGTTGTTCTCATTAAGGAGTTACTTTTGACTTCCAGGAGTCTGAGATTAGAAAGTGACCCTGGTGATGTTTCTCTTTGTGTGGTTTGTCTGAGTGCACATGTTTTGTAAGGCTCTCAAATGTAAAACTAAACAAATAATGGGTTAACAGTAAGCATGGCTGTATTTTTTTATTTGAGCAGGTCAGGCAGTACCAGAGAGAGCTGTGCTGACTACACTGACTTTTCACTGCAGTCAGTGACCAGGTACTTCTCTGGAAATGAATCCCAGCATCTTATTTCATTATCAGACGTAAAATAGGTCACTCTGGGGCTTTGAATTCTGTAGTGAATCTGTTCAGGTGACCTCACAGCAGCATCCTGCAATCTGCCATGGTGGGTTGGAGCAGCAACAATTTCTTCACAGTGTGAACCTGCCACTGCCCTCCCTGGTCCTCCTTTGAAGTAGGTCAAGCCTGTGAACTGCGAAGACTCCGTGGACCCCTCATTTATTCCACCATTCCTGCCTCCAGGATGCGGAGTGGAGCTTTCCTCCTGCACCCTGTGTGAGCTCAGGTGCACAGAGCACAGGGAGTGTGTGCTGGGCCTGTGTCACAAAGGCTCTCACTGCCCTCCTTCTGCAGCTTCAACAGGATAACCTGCAAAGACAAGCTTTTAAAGGAGTGCTTGCCATTCTGTTGTTTACAAATGGTTCTTTTCATCCCTGTTCTCTGGCTTTTCTTTGGTTTTTCTGGAAGTTGTATTGTCTGTTTGAAGGTGCTGCAAGTTGTGTAACCACATTCAGGTTTTACTTAGAGCTGTCTCAGTGTGCACAGCTTCAAGGGAACCCTCAGATCCAGGAGAGTGACCTGGGCCTTACTGGAGTGTCTGTCACTGAGTTCTGGGGCTTTTTAATTTCCTTCTCAAATCAGGATTTTCTTTTCCCATCTTTGAGTCGGATTTACAGACTGGTAAAAAAAAAATGCAATGTTAGCCCTGTTTTGTTTCATTTTTTTTAATCATAGCAAGAAAAGGCAAAGTTTCCTGTTAGTACAGGTATTCTCAAATTTCACTAGTGAGTATTGGATGAGAAACTTAAAGAAAAACTTGTATAACTTTGTCATTGATATGGAAGGGAATGTCCCAAGGTACTTGGCTGCTGGTCCTCTCCTTTATTAATGATATTGCACAATTAGCTATTGCACAAAGGTTTGTCATTAAATGCATTTCTAAGGAGAGTGGAATTCATTTTCCCCATTTTACTGACTGAGGAAGTTAAGGCACAGAGAAAGGAAATTATTATTTAGAGAGCCTAGAGAGGAAACTGAGCCCAGGGTTCTGTATAATAACCAAGCAGACAATGTGACATGCCCTGAAATACCCACTGCAGCTCAGCTATGCCTGTCCTGCTCTGCATTCCCAAGAGACAAAATACCTGTGCCGCTCTCTTTAACCAACGATCCCTCTTTCTTTCTTGGAGCTGGGATGTGGAAACGCAGCTGCCCCGTGCCCAGCAAGGTTTGGTGAGTGAGTTGAATTTCAGAGCTGCCCTAAAGGCGTTTGCTCTGTGTGGCGCTCAGAGCCAGCACAGCAAGAGCCCAGCTGCTCCAGGGACCAGCCTGCTTGGGACAACAGGTGACACTGGGACCTTCAGCACAACCCAGCGCAGTGCAGGGGAGGGAACAGCCCTGGGAATGTGGCGTTGATGGAGCAGATCCTTTTGATTTGCTCCTTGACTTCAGGTCCCAGCCCAGCTCTCGAAGCTGCTCGGCAGAGGAGCAGTAAAATGTTACCACAAAAGCATTATTTGTCCCTGTTGCAGTCCTTGTGCAAAACATAAATCTTAAAACAACTAAACGGGCTCGGTGTCCTCTGCAAGCTCTTGCCTCCATGGGGCTGTTTCCCAGCGTGGAGACACCGAGGCAGACGCTGACTGGGCTCTTGCTGGGCACAGTTTGTCTCCTTTTGTTTATCTCCCGTGAGCAAACTCAGCAGTGTTGCTCTCGTTCTCGTCAGACTGATCCCATCCCTGGTGGGTGTTCACCAAGGTCACAGGGAGTTGCCTGGGCCTAGTGGCCTCCAAAGCTTCTCTCACCCTTTCCTGTTAATGTCTCTGCAATCAGGAGCTGCAGCCTGATTTTTTTACTGATAGAGTTACACCTGAGCAGGGAAACCCCATATTCATTTATTCTTTCAATCCATGGATACTAAAGAACCAGCTTCAAAGCAGTGGTTTAAAAGGCAACTTCCTACTGGCTGCAAATCAGGATTGCTGTGGTCAGTTAAAGTCAGGAAATGGGATGGGGAAAGAAGAGACAAAGACTTAAAGGGGTCTTGCAGCTGTTTTCTCATCCTCTCTCAAATAGAATTTGTTTGATTAGTAGCAAGGATCTTATGCAGGAAAACTTGGAAGAAATCAGGTTGCACAAGTATTTGGATTTTTTTCCTCAGGAGCTGCCATAAGTTGCATTACTGCAGGTTATTTTATTCCTCTTTTCTCTCTCTCTCTATGGAACTGCAAAAGTGACAGTGCTTTAAATGGAAAGATTTGCAGCGAGCCATCAGTCACCGTGCATGGAGGATAGATCTCCTGGTTTAGTCTTGCTTGTGCCTCCATAAATCAGCATAGCTAAAATATTTGTGGTTGTCTGTAGGAGATTTATGCAGGTGGGAGCTTAGAGTCAGTCTGTCATTTTTGTGGGGGAAGTGAGAGATGGAATGGGCTGGGGAATGCTGGCTTGCAGGAAGGAAGGATTTATAATGATATTGTGGATATTTAGGGGTTCCTCAGAGACAATTAGCAGAAACTCTGTGAGTGTACATGTGTACACATCTCTGATTTGGAAACAGCCTGTTGTTTCCCTGCATTGTTCTCTAGTCAGTCAGGTGGAGATGTTGTATGGAAGATTCCTTCTCTTGGATCTGCTTCAGGCTTCGTTTTCTTTTTTGCTCTTTCATTCCCTTAAGTCCGAGGTGTTCTGGGCCTGGGTTATGCCTGACTTTTGCTGGCATGTGCAAATGGGCTGTGTGAGTAATTGTGGGTTAAAAAGCTCTTCCAGACTGTTCCTCCTGCCACAGCCTGAGCTCAGGGACCTTTGCTGATGATCATGACTCGGTGAGTCCATCTGAGCAGGGATGAAGAGGAAGGAGAGGCAAGAAAAAGATCTTTTAACAGTGGCAACAAAATCCAGGTCCTGTTTTCAGTAATGTTGTGTGACCCTAGTGTTCCACTGGTTCATGGCAGCTCTGCCTGTGGCCCCAGATTGAGTGGAGATTACCAGCAGCTGATATCCCAACTGGCATCCCCCAGGGGCAGGGAGGGTGGGACAGGGTGAGAGTGCTCCAGACTCTGCAGTTCCTCATCCCTCTGCAGGCTCAGGCAAAGGCCAGGGCTGGGCTGTGTGAAGGTCATGGCTGGGGCTTCTCCTTCCCCTCATCACTGGTGGGATCCTGTTCCTGAGGATTTGCTGGTTTAGCCAAAGTTCAGCTCACAGTGGGGAGGCTGTGGAGCCCCAAAAGATGTAAATACATTTTGGAAAGCCTAAAAAAGGTGCTGCTTATCACACAAGTACTCAAAAGTTCTGTGGGCTTCTTCCTTCTCTCCAATAGTGAGTTTCTGATTTTGCAAATACCTGTTTTGCACCCTCTGATTCTCTGTTCCCCCAGTTTTAATTCAGACTGGGCTGTGATATGATACAGCCTGGGAGTCCTGCGTAATTCCAGCAGGGGAGTCTGCACAGTCCACAAATCCCAAAGGACAGGAAGGGGCAGCTCCACCTGCAAAATCCCAAAATCAACTCACTGACCAGAGGCACTGGGACCTCCCTAGGCAAAAAATGCCCGTGCAGTTTGTTAAGCCAAAAAGGAATTATCCAGTGCTAATAGAGGAGTGATGCTTTGCCAGTTATTTTTAGGGGGGAACAAAAATCAGGAAAATATTAATAGTTTTGAGGTAGAATTGCTGTGCTGTGTCACTGTTGTGTATTCTATTAAACTTCCATAAAATAATTTCCAGGGATGTGTGTAATATGGAAGGACAGAGATGAGTCTTAAATCGGATTTTTTTTCTGTTTTCCATCTTTGCCAAGTCCCTATAAATCTTTGCAGTTGTAGAGACAGCCTAAAAACTGCTAACATTTCCAACTACAGAGCATAACACTGAATAAGGATAGTTGAAAAATTTCTGTCAAAACTGTGTTTAATGGAAAATAGAGTTTTGATAAAATAGCATTTTCACTGAAAATAGCTGCTTTCCATGGAGAATGTTGGTTTTTCATGGCAATATTTTGACAGAAATTTTAAAATCTTGGGCTGAAATATGTACAGCTGTTCAAGTCCGTCTAGTGCCACTCATATTTCTTCACCTCCTCAAATCTGAGGTATTTTGCCAACTCTTTGGTTTTTAACATTGTGATACTTGGGAGTTTTTGTCAAGCCCACCTCTAGATTCATGCCATAGGACTCTTGGTTTTGTGTTTAAAAAGCTGAGTTTCTGTAGCTTTTGAAGTTGGAGGGGAAAAACCTCATGAAAATATGATCCAATAACATCAGGAATTAAAACTCAAAGGAAGCAAATGAAAATTCTGTTGTTTTCTTTCAAATAATTCACGAGATTTTTAAGCAATTTAAAATTACTTCTATAGAAAATGTGTTGCCCAATCTGATTAATTATTATAATCCCTCCATTTTCTGTACCTTTTCCACTTCTATTTTCATTTTTGAAATGGGGAAAAAGGTCAGTAGTGGACCCAAATGTGGCCATACTCACAGGACAAAGAGATGCTCTCTGTTTTCTCTTCCTTTTCCAGTGATTCTTCCCACTGTTTGCCTTTCTGAACATCCTGGAGTATTTTTCTGTTTTCCTGGAACTTTTTGTCCGAGCCTGAACTGCATCTGCCCAGCAGCTGGCACTGGTGTCTCTCTGGGTTAAAGTGACACCGTTTTTGTGCTGATCAAAAGGGACTCAGAGGGTGCAGGAGGTGAGAAGGGAAACCTCAGGCTCGTGGGCAGGAACCTGTGTTCTGCGTGGGCTTTTCGCACTTGTGATTTCACGTCACAGCTGGGGTGGATTGGAGATCCCTTTTTCATTCCAAAATGAGGATCAGCCAGTGGGGTTTGAGTGGGATCTGCCAGACCTGCTGTCACTGTTTTATTCCAGGGCAGGAGAGGAGGGACGGGGAACAGTGAAGGTCTGATGAGCGCACAGCTCCATGGTGCTGCTTCCAAACTGCACCTGGAATCCCTCCTAGGAAATGTTAACTCTAATACTCAATCTGCCATAATAAAGCCTTTTTTTGGTTGGGTTTGTTTTGGGTTTTTGGGGGTTTTTTGGTTGGGGTTACTTTTGGGTTTTGTTTGTTTGTTTGTTTTGGTTTTTTGTTGTTGTTGTTTTGGTTTGGTTTGGTTTTTTGGTTTTTTGGGGGTTTTTTGTTTTGGTTTTGTTTGTTTGGTTGGTTGGTTTGGTTTGGTTGGGGTTTTGAAAATTTGTTTGGTCATTTGGTTGTTTGGTTGTTTGTGGGTTTTTTGTTGTTTGCCTGGGTTCTCTGTTCAGATGACACTGTCCAAGTACAAAACTTTATTCTTACTGAGCATCTGGAAATCTTAGGCCGTGTCCGTGCTAGTAAAATCAAGGATGCCTGGGAATGTTCCCAGGAATGTTCCTCAAACGTGGAACATGATACTGTACTACTGAAGTGCTAGAATGCTACTTGGCAGAATTTTGGCCCTTGCAGGCTGGTATTTGTCTCAACTGTTCCCAGGTAGGGTTTGAAGTTGGAGGCCATTCCCAAGAAGTGGTTTTTGTGCAGTCACTCAGATTCAGAGAGCTGAGAGGCTTCCAGTCCCGGCATGAGCTGCTCTGTGCCAGCTGCCCTCAATGTGCTGGGACATTTCTGTACACATTTCATGTACTGGGACCAGTATCTGTTACACAAAGTGAAAATCTGACTAAACCCTTCCCCCCTTTTGCCTTTCGTGTCACCTTTGCTTCTCAGAGAACGTGAATGTGTCTCAGGAGGTTGTTTACATGGTGTTTATTTAAATTATGCTCCAGCGAGTGTCATTGTTGCTGACTCTGTGTCAGTGATTTCCTTTGATCAGTCACAAGTACTGATTTAAAATGGGGTTCACGGGCATGAACTTTATGCAGGAGCATATTTTGAATATGTAAGACACTTCTGAACAATATTAATTGTTTTGTGATGTGCTGGTTATAAAGAAAGATCAAAGATTTACTACTCTAGAGCTATGCTCGTATGGCATAGGAAGTTCCCATCCCCAAAACACCACAGTTTCAAGAGCTGATCTACAGAAAAAGTGTCCCAGGTTCACCCCTTTGTTTATTTAAAGGTCCAGGAAAAGCAGTGTAGCGGCCAATGTAAAATCCAAGCACTTGTAAGTTGTAAAAATTAAGTAGATATGGGTTCACTGTATAGAATGGAGGCATGGGGTTTTTTTTGTATGGGTTCATCAGAAACAAACAGGTACTGTGGATTTTCATTTTACAGGGTTTTGTTTAATTAGTGATTTTAAGCAGATAGATTTATCGATAAGATACTTTTATATATAGCATATAATTATAATAAGATGATGACCATCAAGATTTTGCATACACATTCTGAAGAATTTGAAATTCGTTTGATTTGTCAGTATGAACTAGAAACGAGAGCTTCTTTTGGGGTTCCAGGGTGTGAATTTGGGGGCTGGCTCTGTGTTAGGTTGTGGCAGAATCTCACCCAGGACCAAAGCAGTGGCAGTACCCCAGGAACGTGGAACACCTGGTGTGTTTGGAGCCCAGGATGTGCCAGAACAGGGCAGGGAAGGGAGGTGAGATTGAGACAGGAGGAAATCAGCTCTCTGCACTGGGAGCTGCACTCTGGACTTTGCTGTCCAGAGCAAGCAGCTCCCCAGCTCCTTTCAAACATCACACAGATGTTTTTCATGGTTTCCATGGGGACTGTCACTGGGATGTGCAAACTGTGACCTCAGTGGTCACTAATGCTAATGAAATTAGTGAAGAGGTGGGTCTGACCTGTCACCCTGAGCCCTGCACACCCTGAGCCTGCACACCCTGAGCCTGAGCACCCTGAGCACCCTGAGCCTGCACACCCTGAGCCTGAACACCCTGAGCCCTGCACACCCTGAGCCTGCACACCCTGAACACCCTGAGCCTGCACACCCTGAGCCCTGCACACCCTGAGCCCTGAACACCCTCATTCTGCACACCCTCATTCTGCACACCCTGAGCCCTGAACACCCTGAGCCCTGCACACCCTCATTCTGCACACCCTGAGCACCTTGAGCCCTGCACACCCTGAGCCTGCACACCCTGAGCACCCTGAGCCTGCACACCCTGAGCCTGCACACCCTGAGCACCTTGAGCCCTGCACACCCTGAGCCTGCACACCCTGAGCACCCTGAGCCTGAACACCCTGAGCCCTGAACACCCTGAGTCTGAACACCCTGAGCACCCTGAGCCTGCACACCCTGAGCCTGCACACCCTGAGCCTGCACACCCTGAGTCTGAACACCCTGAGCCTGCACACCCTGAGCCTGCACACCCTGAACACCCTGAGCCTGCACACCCTGAGCCTGCACACCCTGAACACCCTGAGCCTGCACACCCTGAGCCTGCACACCCTGAACACCCTGAGCCTGCACACCCTGAGCCTGCACACCCTGAACACCCTGAGCCTGCACACCCTGAGTCTGAACACCCTGAGCCTGCACACCCTGAGCCTGCACACCCTGAGCCTGCACACCCTGAGCACCTTGAGCCCTGCACACCCTGAGCCTGCACACCCTGAGCCCTGAACACCCTCATTCTGCACACCCTGAGCCCTGCACGCCCTGAGCCCCGAACACCCTGAGCCTGCACACCCTGAGCCTGCACACCCTGAGCCTGCACACCCTGAGCCCTGAACACCCTGAGCCTGCACACCCTGAGCCTGCACACCCTGAGCCTGCACACCCTGAGCCTGCACACCCTGAGCCCTGAACACCCTGAGCCTGCACACCCTGAGCCTGCACACCCTGAGCACCCTGAGCCTGCACACCCTGAGCACCCTGAGCCTGCACACCCTGAGCCTGCACACCCTGAGCACCCTGAGCCTGAACACCCTGAGCCTGCACACCCTGAGCCTGCACACCCTGAGCCCTGAACACCCTGAGCCCTGAACACCCTGAGTCTGCACACCCTGAGCCCTGAACACCCAGCGCCCTGAACACCCTCATTCTGCACACCCTGAGCCTGCACACCCTGAGCCCTGAACACCCTGAGCCTGCACACCCTGAGCCTGCACACCCTGAGCCCTGCACACCCTGAGCCCTGAACACCCTCATTCTGCACACCCTGAGCCTGCACACCCTGAGCCTGCACACCCTGAGCACCCTGAGCCTGCACACCCTGAGCCTGAACACCCTGAGCCCTGCACACCCTGAACACCCTGAGCCCTGAACACCCTGAGCCTGCACACCCTGAGCCTGCACACCCTGAGCACCTTGAGCCCTGCACACCCTCATTCTGCACACCCTCATTCTGCACACCCAGAGCCTGCACACCCTGAGCCCTGCACACCCTCATTCTGCACACCCTGAGCCTGCACACCCTCATTCTGCACACCCTCATTCTGCACACCCTCATTCTGCACACCCTCATTCTGCACACCCTCATTCTGCACACCGTGTTCTTGTCTGCTAGAAGGAGAGAAAGCCCAGCCCCGGGCAGTGGCTCTTGTGCCATGTCCCACAAAGTCCCCCAGGCTCTCCCTCCACCTCAGATGAGCGCAGGGAGGGCTGTCCCCAACCGCAGCTCTCGTACTTTCCTACTGAGTCACAGCCCAAGTGCCAGACAGGAGCACTTTGAACACTCACATTAATCAGAGTTCTCCCCGCAGCCTCGGAGGGCTCCCGAGCCAGATCACAGAGCTCTGAAAGTCCGAACTTCCATAACACAATCACGGAACCTGCAAAAGAAAATTTCCCAGACTCACTTGAAACCAAGTTTGTGCCTTGTTTGAGATGAAACGCTTATCAGGGTTTACAAGCCTTCCTGGTAAATTTTAGCCCTGTGCTGGGGGAATTCCCTGCAGGGGGTGGTGTAAATGTTGAGGAAAGAGCCTCACTGTAATTGTGAAAGCATGAGAAACCATAGAGGGGTTTTCAAATGAATTTTCAGGTTCATTCACAGCTTGGCTCAAGAGCAGCTGTGGGAAACAAACCTCCTGAGAACTGAAACAGTGCACGGAGTGGAGCTCAGAGCTGCAATTCTTCAGTAAAGTAGGGAATTTAAGCATCTCCGTGCTGGGGAAATGAAACTGGCTGGTGCTGTGTTTCGCTGGGTGAGAAGACAGCCCGTTCTGTAGGGTATGGACTCGTTACAGAGTGGTTTTCAAGATAAAGGAACAAAAAAAAAGAGTAATTTAAAATTTCCTTTAGCCTTGGCATGTCTTGAGAAGGAAAATATTTTTGTTTGAAATTTCAGTTCTAATCATGAATGGCTTAATTTAGAGAGTTATTGAGCATTATGTTTGAAGGCATTGGGTCCCTGTAGCTGTCACTGAGTCAGCTGGAGAGGTACACAGGTGTTCATCATACAAAGATGTCTTAATGGTTGTTCTGCCCCAAACTAAAGGGCTCACTTTTGGCACTGGGATCCTGCTTGGAACTGGTACTCCATCACAGGGGACAATATGAAATATGGAACATGCTTCCCCTATGGTTTCTTCCCTTTACAAGCTAAATTTGCTGATTCATTTGTTCCAACAACTCATGAAGAATGAATGGGGACAGACAGGTCTTTTAAGAAAGTATAATATAAATTTGATTGCCCTTTAAAATCAGTGTCATTAGGATCCAGATTTTCAAAGCTCGTAAGTGCTTTTACGTCCAGTGATTTAAATTGGAATGAGACACCTCTACAGCTTTTGAAGGTCTGTGACTTCTGCCTTTTAATTGCCCCTGTAATGAAGAGGTGGAGCTTTTCAGGCCTGTCTGTCTCTGTGATAACCTCATCTCCTCCTGCCCGCCCTGCAAGGCCTCCCCAGCTTTATCTCCGAGGCACTGAGCTCTCTGAATGAGTTTCCATTTGTTCTCAGCCAGATAAGCAGCACCCTTGTAATATCCACTTGCTGCAGCGTGGCTCTGACGCAGCCGGGGTGGTGAAGTCTTTATCAGATTAGAGCTTATCAGGCTCACAAACGCAGCCTGGGCACTTCTTGTATCTCCAGGGTTACCCTGAGCACTGCTGCCCTTGGCTTTGCAGTCTCCATTCAGGAAAGCGCTCGAGCACGTGCCTGAGCAAGTGAATAGTCCCATTTAGTGGCTGTGCGGTTCCCTTTGGCTTTGGCAGGGATCTGCTTAAACATTTCCTCGGATTAGGGCTTGAGGGTGGCTGATTGATCATCTGAGGCAGCTTCTGTGCAGGAGCAGGATGGAATCAAGGGGGAAAGAGGTTCTGCTGCAAAATTCCATGTGGAGAGCACATACCTGTTGCAGGAGGAGGTGCTTGGAGAGGAACTCCCAGTTCTGGTGGTTCACAAATGGTTTTGAAGCGTGAAAAATACAGGCAGAGGAAGGTGGTTTGCTGAAGGGAGTGCTGTTGTGCAGATGCCCGGTGTTGTGAACTCATCCTAAATCAGATTTTATGCAAGAAGATCACTTATGTAATGGATAATTGAAATATGGCAGAAGTGCGCAGGATTTGAATTCATGCTGAGAAAAAAAAATCCACAGAAACCCCAATGAGCAGGCAGGTTGTTGGCAGGACAAGGCAGTGTTGGTTTGACAGTAAAGAAATGTTTTATATTTCATAATGTTCTTGTGTCATAGAAGGATTGGAGGTGTCTGAAAATACCAGTATGTTCAGCAGTTTGAGCTCACGACTCTCTGACTCATCCCACTAAAAATGCCAAAGAAATAAAGCTATTCTTTTGTATCCTTCCAGAGTGGACAGGAAACACTCCCAGGTGGTCAAGAAAAGCACCTATAGTATCAGGACACCTAAAATTCAGTGGGTTTAAAGATTGCAACACCATAACCAGGAAATTTGGCACAATCCCTTCTATCCGTACAAACAGGTGGCGAAACTGTAGATAATGAGACTAAGAAATTTGGGTCATTTGATAAGGAGATTTAGTGAACTTTCCTGTATTTATTGTACTTTTGTTACTCCAGCCTGCGGTAGGTGTGAGCCTCCACAGCTCCTTGCTGTGAATCTTGGCTGCTCCTAGCCTGAGGTGTGTGCTTAATCTTTGAACTGTGGGGATCCTTGGCCCGTCCCAGTGGGGCAGCCAAGATAAGAAGCACTGCACTGAGCAGGGGATTACACCCAGCCTCAGTTCATACCCATTTTGTAAATGATTAGTGGCTGCTTTAGTAAATAATTGTTCACCCCAGCGTGTGCAGTGCCCCAGCCTGTAAAATGTTTATAACACCTGAGAATAGTTTATTGCCTCCATATAAACTGCTTATAAATGGAAAATTAGTGTGGTGTGGGGCTAAGGGCAGGGGCAGAGAGGGCAGTGTTGGGCCTCTGTTCCCAAGCTCCAGGATCCTCCTGCCACGAGAGGGATGTGAGACCCTGCAGAGGCAGGAAAAGGTCCCCCTTTGGGTGTACATTAGCTGGAATTGTCAGAGCTCTTTGGGCTCTAATGCATAGGGATTTATCCTGAGGATACAGATAAGAAGGTATTACAATGACTGGCAGCTGGAAGAAAATGGGGAATGCTGCCTGTTTGAGGGCTGGAAGGACTGCACGGCTCTGGGAGGTGTTTATTCCATCACGAGTGGGGCTGAGAGTCAATCCCTGCCCAGTGCCTTTCTCTTCGCTGGACTTATCTCAGGTGTCACAACTCACCTGCGGCTGGGGCTGATCCTCATGCTCACCTCCATCCTCCAAGTGTAAATAATCACCAGTTTAACAAAAGATGAGTGATAAAAATCACAAATACCTTTCCGTATAACTGTGATGAACATGTTTTCCTTTATTTTCTCATCTTCCCTTTAACGATGCTGTTGGGCCTGGCTTGACTCACCCCATTCCCTCTGTCTGGATTGGCTTCTGGTGGAAAGTTCAGCAGCTGTACCTTTGTTTTCTGTCTTCTCTCACTGCTGCAGAATGTGAAATCGCATTTTTGTGTGTCAGGGAGTTTCTGATGTGACTCTGTAGCCCAAGAACTCTGCAGTGTCCAATAGATGGAATGTTGTCACTGAGGAGCCTGTGCCCCCCACTCCCCAAACCCAAAGCTCTGGGAGACCTCTGAGGATACTTTAATGTTCAGTTAAATCTGAATTAACCCCACATCCTGGCATTTGTGTTTGTTTTTCATGGGCCCTCCTCCTTCCACAGGCCCATTAATAAGGCTAAAATAACATAAATGTAACAGAAGCATAAAAATAACACAGGATCTCTTCTCTTGATCCCAGCATCAAAACCAACAGGAACATGTGATGGGATCATGTGAATCCACATTACTTTGGCCCCACAAATGGTTCCCTAAGGCATGTGGAAAAAACCTATGGAAAAACATAAACACAAATACCACAAGTATCATAGAATCACAGAATGGTTTGTGTTGGAAAGGAGCTTTAAAGATCATCTAGTCCAAACCCTAAATTTATTTTTCGCCATGTTTTGTGCACTAATCCAAGAGCTACAGTGTGGGCTTGAGAGGAAGCAAGGTGAAGGATCTTTAGGATCCTTCCTTTAGGATCCTTTAGGAAGGATGAGCATCCCATTAGAAAAGTGTGGAAGTCTCTGATGTGGGAGGCTGTTCCAGCTGTGACAGTGGAGGGCAAAGCAGAGGTTCTTTCCCTAGTGCAAAGATAAAATCTGATCAAAATGAGAAAGGAAGTGTTTTGGAGAAGTGGAACCGATGGGAAATACTGGGTAAATTCTGAACTTTTGCCCAGGTCTGACTCACGGGTGATGCTCCATTTTATCTCACATGAAGCTGAAAGTGCTCATTGATAACTTGCACAAGTGAGAGCTGCACATCTCGGTTTTCCTGGTTTTGTATAAATATATATATATAATACACAATATTACGTCTGCTTATGTTCCAAGAAAATGGGATCTGCAATCAGCCTGAAATAAAAGGGCAGTCTCCCTGGAAAATCTGAAAGCTGGGCCCTGAATTGTGGCACAGAGTACAAATTCTCAGTTTCTCAGGATTTTCTGGGTTATAAGCACGACTGTGGGGTTTTTTTGTTTGTTTTCATTTTTTTCTTTTTTGGGGGGGGGTGCGGGGGGTAGAGTTTATTTAGCACTTCTGCAAGATTTAACGTGATAACTCTTGAGATCTCAGCACACTGAGGTAGAATGCCATAAAGGTGTCTGGTAAACAGATGTTCCAGTCTCTGTGAGCTGCTGGGAAACCGTGCATCACTGAATTCATGTGGAAGCAGCTGCAGCTTTGGAAGCTTTCGTTTCCTGAATAAATTCTTCGGACATCTATTCCACTTTGGCAGCTGTGGCTGTGGTGAGCTCAAGGTACAAGTAAAGCCCAGTTGCAGCAATAGGCTGGACCTTTTATCAAACCAACCGATAACAACAGAAAGGTGGATTCACTTCCAGGCAGTCAGGTCTTGAAGTTTTGAAAGGGAACCATTAATGCTCAGCAGATATTAATGCATCAGGAGAGGTTTTTGTCAAGATCTGCTTTGTGCAGGTAGTGAAAAGTGTTCTGTGCTTTAATAATGGTGATGTGAATCTCAGTGCTGCAGGATCACCACAAGACCCTAAGACAAGGCTTAATAACAGAATAATACAGCAAGTCTCTTAGGGAAAGATGTTTTGTTGAGGGCATTCACTTTCTGGCCTTTAGGTTTTCAGAAAATTCTAGTGATTGAAGCTCTAATAATTATATTGGATAGCCAAAATTAGTACCTGTCTTCAAATAACATTTTTCAAAAATAAAACCAGAAATGGGCATTGCGCCCAACGTAATGCTGGAAGGTTGCAAAATCCAAACCAGGACTTGAGACTTTTGCCTGAGCTCCCCAAACTGTTACGAGGCTTAAATGAAAAGTGTGCAGGGAGGAAAGAAAAGCCTCTCTGGATGTTCTGTGCTGCAACAGCTCAGTGGGGGGAGCTCAGCAGGGATTTCCACCCAGGGCACAACTCCTGCTTCTTGGAGGTGGAACTCGGCCTTTTCCATGCTCTGATCTTGGGGTGGGTTCATTCCTTCCCTGTGGAGCTGGCGATCCGTCTTGTTTGATGGAGAAATTGCTATGACAGAATGCTAAAAGCTCTTGCTCCGGGCTATTTTTAATCTACTGTAGGTGAAAGATCAGAACACATTTTTGGAAGATTTATGTGTGGTACCCTTGTGCTGTGCTGGATGGGATAAATGGGAGTTGACAAAATACAGGACATGAGATTTAAACCCTTGACCTGTGACATTCCGAGTCATCACGACTGTATGTTATCACATTTATGTTCTGGAGGCAAAGGCTTTGCTCTGAGGGAATCTCAGAAATGCTCAGCAGAGGTGCAGGAACGTGGTTCTCACTCAGCCTTTGTGCTTTTTTTGTAGGTGATCAGGAGTTAAATCTCCTCTCAGGCCTTGGTGGGTTTTAGTGCAGGACATTTCCGAGCAGTTTTCATGTTTTCTGTGCACAGCAACACATCTGTGTTTTGTGGAAAGGGCGAAGCTATTTAATGACAGCTCAGCTTGTGCAGCCTCAGCAGTTTTGCTGATCCTTTAATAGTCCAGGCTTTCCAACTGCTTCCAACTCTCTGTTCACTGTGTCCATTTCAGAAACAAGAGCCCTGATAAATCCAAGAGACTTCAGAAATTCTATGAAACACTGTTTTCACATCAACTTCAGGGTTCTGCTGAAGCAGGCCCTGCAGTCAGTGACTGTTGGTGATGTTCATCTGCACCGTGTGCTTCCAAAATTCCACCTCCTTGTGAGGGGCACATCGCCAGTTAGTCTGGGGATTTGTTCTGCATGTGCAAATCTTTTCTTGGGCAAGGAAGTGTCACATGGAGACTTGGCTGAAGAAAGCAAGCTGTTTAATCTTAAATGGTAATTGTCATCCTCTGGCTAATGATAAGCAATATTATGGCCTGTGTATCAGCTGTAATTAAGCAGTAAGACACAACAAGGTGTATGTTACAGAGAGATAACAGTGCTCCAGAGCCAGTGACCTGCAAAGCCCATTATCTGCCAGCTGCACGAGCCAGGCTGTGCACGTGTGGGCCCAAACACACTGTCCCCTCTGCCCCTGCCTGCAGGCTGCTTTCGGGGGGCAAAAATGGGAAAGGGCTTTGTGTTGTACGATTTCTGAAAAAGCTTCTTTTTCGAGTAGCTGATTCCTGCATGTTTAATAAACCAGAGTGGAATATTCTCAGGGGTCACTCCCTGGAGTTCTGGGACATGGGCACCACTTCAGGTGAGGCCCTGCAGGCTGTGCTGGCCAGGGAGGGGTGGGGTGTGCAGGGAAGGATTCCCAGCTCCAGCACCAAACCACCTCACCACCTCACTTGCTCCAGGAAAGAATTCCTGTTGCTTTCACAGATAGCAGAGGGAGCTGGGACGTGGTGTTAGATGGACTTTGTCTCAGAGTGTGATTAGTTTTTGGTTAGAATTAAAGGTTGGAGGAGTGAAGTTTGTACTCTTCACACTGAACACAAAACCTTTCCTGTGGAGGTGCCACTGCCCACGTCCTGCACAGAGTGACAGAATAGGAGGAGAGAAAGAAAACCAGGGTGGCACCAGCCCCAAACCAAAGGGGATGAGAGCACCTGAGTCCTGGTTCCTCTAGCACAATCCACATCTGTGCTGAAGCACAGGGATCCTAGAGGAAAAGCAGTGCTGGAGGAGCAAACCCCAGTGAGTGACACCTTCCAGGGACAGGAATGCAGAGCAGGATCAGTTCTGCCCTGCTGAGTCCTGGTCTGCTGTTCTCCATTCCTTGTGTTACCTCTAATGAAAGTTTGCAGGGCAAAGCACTTTGATGTGGATCAGATTTTCAGTTTAAGCACCATGGATGTGGATCTGCTGCCTGTTGGTACCGGGCTGGTACAGAAAATTGCACAAAATTATACTGCAGTGGATCGAATTGCTGTGTTTTGTTCCTGTGTAGCAGTCTGTCTCACACTGAGTTATTCAGGGGTTTTCTCCCCCCAGCCACAGAAATTAGAATGTCACTGGGATCTTGGTAAACAAACTGCTGAGAGTTTAGTCTGGGCAGAGGGAGAAAAGCAGCAATAAACTGAGGTGAGGACTTTCCCAAGTTTGGGGTGATGTTACCCGTTGAAGTGGGTGGATTCTTATTTAGCCAAATAATAATTTGCAAGATCTTTAGCAAGATGGGAGCAGGGTGGACAATCCCTTTGTAGCCAGAGTTGTGCTGTTTGTTGTCAGCAGCAGAGATCAGTTCCACGGGTTGGGATGGCACTGAGCCCATCTGGACCCTGATTTCAGTGGATGTCCTGGATATTACTGTATTAAAAATATAAATACATAAAGTTAGGCTTAATGTAAGAGCAGAGAGACCAGGCAGAGGCCAGAGCCAGCTGTCTGCTCCTCAGAGCCCCTCTCCCGGGTGCGAGTGTTTCTGATTACAGCTGTGCACTGTAAATGCCTGCTCCATGTCTGGGGATAATCCATTCAGAGCAATTACAAGGCATCCGTCACCAGCAGGACCTGAGCCACAGGCTGCTTATCTGGGAAAATTGATGGAAGGGAAGGAGGGAGCGAGGGGAGGAAATCAATGCCTTTCCCCAGTGTTATCTGCCAAATTGAATTAAGCAGCACGGGATCCCTGCACGGGAGCTGCGTGTGGTGTGCTCAGAGCTGGGCAGGGATGGTGGCAGCTGCCCTGGGCTGCTGCTCCCTGGCAACTTCCTGGGCATTCCCTGACACCAGGGAGTTCAGAACTTCCCATGCAGAACCTCCAACCCCACAGCAGCAGGGCCAGGTGGGAGCCTCGTGTCTGTTCTCAGTCCTGATGTACAATCCTGGTTCTTTTTTGGTGTAGCCAAAGTCCCATCCCAGTTTTTCCATGCAGAGCGTTGTAGAGAGAGCAGCAGGGCTGACATCAGCAAAGATGCAGTAATTGCAGGCTGCAGAGCCAGGCCTAGGAAACCTCTATTGCTTAAAAATGCTGTGTGTGTTGAATCCCTTGGCACTGGAGTGCAATCCTGAGCTGGGAGCTGCTGCCAGGCAGGGGGGCTGGAATTTGGTGCAGAGGGTTTGTGGGGGAGTTGGACAGGCCAGGAGACAGAACAGGGAAGGTTTGGTGCTGTGCCTTCCTCTGCTGCTCCACTCACCTTGTGGGTTGGAAAGGTAACTGAAGGAAATTGGACTTCTCTGGGTCTGACTGCTCACTCACTCTGCAAAGCAGCGTTGGAAATTCCTGCATTCAGGAATGCTGAGCAGCCTGGAAGGGACATTTGCCTTGCTGAGCCTGCAGTTGGCACTGCAAAGGAGATGTTTGGTGGGTGCTGCCTGCTGGGACCATGGCACATCCAGAGGCCACAGCAGGGCACTGTCACCTGGGATGCTGCGAAGGGAATCCATCTGTGCTGCCTTTAGGTGCTTTCACCCATGGCCTGTGTGGCCAAGAGCTCTGTTCCTGCACTGTGTGGAACCTGGTTTGATCCTTGGCCACGTAAAGAGAAGGGTTAAATGACCTTTTTTGACAACCAAACAATAAAAAATTTCTGTTCCAGGTCTGGAACTGAGCACATGGACCAATGCAAAACATTGTGTTACAAACAAGGTTTATAAATGTCTCTTTGTAAACTTTCTTCCCAAGCTCATGGTCACTCAAGCTTATGGTCTTTCTGGTGTTTACAGAAATGAGGTATTGGAACAAATCTGACCTCCTTTGAAGGTGTAAAACCTCCTCTGAAGCAATGAAACCTCATTTTCTTTTGACCTGTGCATGTTTCCTCTTATTCTGTGGAGTTTTCCTCTACAGTCCATAGGTGTGGGAGGTGGAAGGGCCACAGGACTATGAGGCTGGGCCAGGGTGGCTCTGGGGCAGCACTATGAGGGTGAAATTCTCCAGGTTCCAGGTTGAGGAGCTGACTCAACAGAAAACAAATACAAAATAAATCCAAAATTATGATCCAGAAACCCTACAGATGCTGTGAAGAACAACTCAGCTGCACCAGTCCAGCCCAGAGAGCTGCGGAAACTTTTTTCCCTCCCAAATACAAGTGTGTGGGAATTTGCATTGGAGTCAGGTAATACTTAAAGTGCACATAAGCCATCTCATAAAAATTCCAGTGGCGCGTACGTCACACAGCTGGGTTTTATTAGAGCTGTGCTCTTCCTCCTGACAGTGCTCGGAGCTCAGATCTGCATTAACTCTGCCATTCCTGGGCTTCTGCTGCTCCCCACATTCCTGGTGTTTTCCACACGTATTCCTTCCTGGCAGGCTGTGTTTCTTTAGTGTGTTCAGCAAATGAAGAGAGGAGCACCTCAGGGTCTGCTTTGGATCCCTGGGGCACTAACAAGGCCTCTCCTTTCTCCCTGGAATCCTCAGGCCTTTCCCTGCTCCGTGCTGAGCCTCCCTGTGCTCCATCTGCCAGGCTGGGATCAGGGGCTGCTCCCAGGACCATGGAAACCACGGAGGTGCTGTGTTTAGCCCAATTTGGGGGATTTTGTGGCCATTTCTTTCAGCTGTGCCCCACACAAGGCTTGGGTTTGCCACGTACACCTCATGTTTGGGTTTCTGGTGGTGTTTCCTGACGGCTGGATAACACAAGCTGTTGAATAAGACATGAAAAGTTTTTACTCCAGGCCTCAGGAAATTGGTTTTTTATTTCTGATATTTATATTATTTCAGCTACTTTGAGTTTGGGTCAGTTCAGCTCAGTTGGGTTACTGAGCAGGGTGAGGTCTCAGTGTTTCTCATTCCTACTGAACTGAAGTTATTCTGTCAGCAGAACCAGAATTTTCAAGCCCAGTTAGTTCTCCCTTAACCATAAACACAAGACACTTGACTGGGCTTTACCAATCTGTGCTGTTGCACTCAGAGGTCCTTGGAGACAGAATATATAATTTTTTCAGCCTCTGCTATTAAGTCTTATCAATCCAAATCTGCTTTGATAGTTCGTTTGTAACAGGAATTACCATTACAAATCTCTCTGAGAAGGAACAGAAGGAAGAAAGTTATTTGAACTTTTAATTTCAGGACCCAGAGTCACAGTGAGGCAGTGCAGGTGGAAGGACACAGATCTGGATGGGACATGGGGCCCAAGATCCCTTCCCAAGGATGTGGAGCTGCGTTCAGGACACAAACCTGCCCCTTGGAAAGCTGAGTGAGTCACAAATAAGAAGTCGAGATTTATTTTTTTAAGCTCTTTGCTCATTCTCCAGCTTTTCCACTGCTTTACAAGGGCACTTCAGAAATGTCCCAGAGCTGTGGAAATTCTGCAGCCACTTCTCAGAAAACCATGAGAGAATTATTCTGACATATGTTTCCATCTCCTGCTTTTTGCATTTTCCCCTCTTGTGTTTCTTTTTCTTTGACCTAGAACAAACTTTTCTATGCTTACAATTCTCACTATTCCAAAGAAATTTCACTTGAGTGTTAGAATTTCCCCATGCAGTGATCCCAATTAAATCCCAGTCTCCTTCCAGCAGTCCTGTGCAGCCCTGAAGAGGATTTTGTGTTAAATGATGTTTGGGGAGGATCATCCTCCAGGAAAACAGGACCAGGGTGCTGTGGGATCGTGGCCTTGGCACACTGAAGGAGGAGCAGCCCTCAGCAAAGCACAGAGAACTCCAAAAACATCCCCGAGCTCTTTATTTTTTTCTGGACAAACAATTTTATTTTCGGTAATGCGTCTATACACTGTACATTCAGTCACTGTGGTATATAAGCATAGCTATTTTCATACATAATCTCATAAAGTCCTTTATTTTACAATATTATCTGCATCGGGGGGAGGGGATGTGGAAAAGGGGGTGGAAAAGGACTATCAAGGTACACAGCGAAATAGATAAATATGCCAAGCTTTTTTCTTATTTTTTTTTAAATCAGGCATTTATAAACAAGAAAGCATACATTACTTACATAAAAATAGTTCTAGAATAGTAGAGTAAGTCATAATATTGTCATTAGCAGCAGCATAGGAGAGACCAGGATAACAAAAATGTGCTGAAATGCTATTGGCTATTATAAATGTAAAGATTTATTTTTCTTCAATTGAAAAAATGTCATTTCTGTGAGTTCTTTTGATTTAAAAAAAAAAAAAAAAAGAACAAAACAAAACCAAAAAACAAAACAACAACCAAGCCAACAAAAAAACTTCTCTCTAAAACACATGGACTGCTGAGAGGGCAGAATGGAACAAAAATCAACCTTTTGGTAATAAAATACTTTACAGTGAAAATAAGGACAAATAAAATGCAAATGATGGAGAAAGGTTATAACCCACATTGAAAACTTGCAAAAAGATTTTCGTTTGTTTTTTCCTAACAGACAGCAAAGGTTCTTCTCAGTTAAAAACACAACTCATAAAACAAGACAACTACCAGGTAAGAAAGAGTTTTGAAAAAGTAAACACCATATACACTTATAATACAACAGTGTAAAATGAAAAAAAGTATTTACATGTTGAATTTACTTTTAATGTTTTTTTACATTGGCTAGTTCTGTTTGAAAAGCAGAATATTATGTATAGAGTTAGCTGCTCCATAGATATGAATGTTATTGCTGTTGGTTTTTTTTTTTCCCTTCGTTAAGTCTTCTTTCAGTAATAGAAACAAGGAGTAATTAAACTGAATATACAAGTAGTAATATATTTGTAGGTACAGGGAGAGTCAACAGCCTGTATGAAACACCTCTTCTCCCTTGGAACTTCTTAAAGGAAACTAAAGCACAGAGGGCGGGGGAGATGGAGGGGCAGCCCCATCCCTGGGAATGCAGCAGGGAGTGGGGGCTGAGGGGAGAATCCACGGGACAGGACTGCCACAGCTTTACTGAGGTGTTGCAGACACAGGAATGACACCCAGAGCTCCCTGGCCTCGAGCACCTTCACACGGGGGGGCTGCTCTGCAGGACCCCCGGCGACAATCGGCCCCTGGGGCTGGGACAGAGACATTTCGAATGACTCTGAATCAAAGAAATCATAGACTGCAGAAATCACTGCTGCATTCTGCAGAAAGAACAATTTGATTGTTACACACGGGTAGGAAAAGCCCAAGAGCTGAAGCCAGACCCAGCCCTGCGAGCCCCTCCTGGGCAGTGGCTGCTGCTGGAGAAGGTTTGTTCCTGCTCTTCTTGCACCTTATTTATCTTACTGCTTTTAAGCCTTAATTGATAGGAATGGCCTTTCACTCCCAAAGACCAAATTCTAGGGAGTCTTGGGGCGAGTTCAGCTGCAGGTATTGCCCTGCACGGAGTTCTGTAATGTGGGCAGAGGAGGAATCCCCCAGCTGGAATTCAGCTTTGGAGATTCTCTGCTGCCCCTGTGGCCCTTCACCTGTGCAGCACAGGTGAGGCTGTGTGGTGGTGATTGAATATTTACTGTTCTGGTTTCTAACTCTGAAAATCCTGCAGATTTCCTTCCTTCAGGAGCGTGGGAGCCTCATGCCCAGTGAGTGACTGCATCTCCCTGGACACAAAAAGGAAAACTCACGGTGTGCTCAGGTGAGTGGCTTTTCTTGGGAAAAAACAGCTGCATGTGGACATGTTGCCTTTTTTTCTTTTTTTTTTTTTTTTTTTGGTGGTTATAAAGGGAGAGAAACTATCAAAGATCAGGGGGAAAACCCAAACAAGCAAAATTTCCAAAGCCAGGCTTCCATGAGCCGCCACAGGAGCAGGGTCTGTTCTCTGTGTGGTTCCCAACACAGCAGTAAAGCAGAGCACGAGAGACTTGAAATGCACAAAAATGATCAGCTACAGCTACAGTTGTTTAGTTTCCCTTGAAGAAATAAGTGGATAATACAGATCTGGAAATCATAAGGCTGAGAACATTTTTCTGCATACTGCATAACAAAAGAACCCCTTTACATAAGACAGTAATAATGCCCATTAATGACTATATGGCAGAGTTTAATCCATGCATATGATTTAATAATCGCAGAAAAAAACATACAAAGAAAATAAAACCCCACATTAAAAAAAAAAAAACCTGCTCAAGCATAATCAAAATTCCTTTTGCATTGCACTTTAGAAGGAGATCTGCACCTAGAGCCAGACTCCAGCATCCCAAACACACAAGGGCCAACCCCTGTATCCACAGACAGGTTCAGGTCATTGACTTGGTGTGACTATTTCTTGCTCCCAACAGTTTTACATTGTCCCAGAAATTCCACTCCTTTCATATTTCTTCTTTTTTGTACCTAAAACATATATATGAACTTCTTTGTTAATGCTCACAGTTATTATAATGGTTATTATAATGGTTTCAAGCAAACAGCTCTTGTTTAAAAAAAAAAAAATCTCTCTAATGTACTGTAAGTAAATACCATAATTTTAGGATTGGAAGCCGCTTTCTGTCTACTGGGAAATAATTCTGAAGCTTACATAGTTTGCATGAATGTCCAAAAGCAAATAAAGATTACTGGAAATATGTTTCTTCTTTTAGAATAACTTCTGGGTATGATGATGCATAGGGGGTTCTCTTTTTTTTTTTTCTTTTTTTTTTTTTTTCTTTTTATTCTTTAAGGTAAGAAAGTGTCAGCATTGCCTAGAGAAGATGCTGAGAGGAAAAATGAGCTGGAAGGCACATCTGCAGCCCCAGATCACATTTTCACTTGCTTGAGTGAGTCAGAGGTGAGTGTTTATGGGTGAAAATAACTTTTCTCTTGCTCAGTAAAGCACCAGCTTTATTTGTTAAGCACTTCTGGGAGCGACTCTGCTGCTCCCCAGCTTGGGTCAGACACACAGCCACAAAACCAGGCTCTAGCTGAACCTGCAGCTCAGGGGCAACTCTGCTCTGGGGATTTGGGACCTGCTGGATCCTCCTTCGCTTACATGGATGCTGATGGGAGGTGGCAGTGGTGGCAGATTGGGTTCATGGTTTGCACAGCTCTTAGGGCAGAATCTCCAATGCTCGACATGTACATTTTAGAAAGAGGGAATAAAATGCAGAGTAAGATTCTCAAAGTGCAGGTTTAAAAAAAAAAATATATAAAAAACCTCAGCACCACCCCCAAGGCAGTGATGGTTTGCTGCATTGTATCCCGGGGCTGCGGCTTGGATCCCAAAATTAAAGTAATTTCTCTTTTTAAAAACAAAAAAGTTTTTTAAAAAAAGATGTAGGCTTATTCACAGCAGCAAAAATGTTGGTTTTCTGTTCTGTAGTATCCGACACTGCGACGTTGGACTCTCCTTGGGCACAGAAATCCTGACTGACAGTTCAGAATGGAAGCAGGGAAATACTGAATTCATGGTAAGATGGTGCAACAAGATGAGTTTTCCAGAAAACTGAAAGCTGAAGATTTCAGAATGACTTCAACACACAGATGTCTCTGCTTTGTTCCTCTACCAACTGCTCATCCATTTCCTTCCTTTCTTCCTTTCTCTCTTTCTTTTCCCAAGGCTGAAGTGCTCCTGGGTGAAGTCTCTGAACACAGGGGGGTCTGTGGGGCTGGGCTGGGGCTCTCAACCCAACCCCTCCTCCTCCCCTCACCCCCTGCACATTCTGCAGCTTCCCTTCTTCCTGTGTCCAGGGCAGGAAATGGACATCATTCACTCTAAGGAAAAAAAATCAACTTGGAAAAGCACTCTGAACTTCTCCTACACCAACGGGACGGATGGAACCGCGATGGCTTCCGAGATGGCTGGAAAACTGCTCCTGACATGGCATCATCACCACTGAGGGGCTTCTGCACGAAGAATCCCAAAGCCTATAAAGTCATTAAAAATTGTGCATCGAAGGTTTTTATTTTTTTTTTCTTTTTTGTTTTGCTTTTAAAGGTTCATTATAAAAATCTTGTTAATTTTTTTTCTTTTTAATACCAAGTCTGTGTAATGAATTATTTTAAATAGCTTATAAGAAAAGTTGGTTTGTTTTTAAATTCCAAAATGTTCCAACAGGCAGGAGAACACAAAGCCACTGCCGTGCTCGCCTTGGACTCCGGGTTTAGCTGGACCACGCTGCTTTGCTTGGAGTTTGCCAGTAGAAAATTTGCTGTGGACTTAAAAGTATTTTGTTTACAAACACTTTGTGTTTTCTAGGCACAGTAAGATGTTGTGCTATATGGATTGGGAAAAAAAAGAGGCGGAATTCAGTGCTTCTGTTCTAGAGAGTAACAACATTTGCCTTCCAACTACTGAGAATCCATATTCCTAAAGTGTGTGCCAGGACACCACTACTCACACGTGCACTCCCAGTCCCACTCTCCCTCCCTGTGCCGGGGGCCGAGGGCTCAGTGGTCCATGGGGCTCGAGGTGCTCTCACTGCTGGGCTGGCTGCTGGCTTTAGGCCACAGTTGTTCCTGAAGTTCCTTGACCACCTTCTCCAGGTGCTCCCGCGCCTCCCGCTCGTGCAGGAGGTCAGCGCGGAGCTGCTCCCGGTCAGCCTCGGCGTGCTGCAGCTTCACCTGCAGGTCCTCGATCTGTGGGGACAGACACACGGGCTAGGGCAGAGCCTGGGCCTCCCACAGCCCTTGCACAGGGTCGGAGAAGCAATAAAATGTCTACTCTGGGCATAGGATTATCAAGGTTGAGGCCAGGGAGGAATTCCCTGTTCCTTTTTTCCATTCACTACTGCGAGTGCAGGACAGTGCCTGCTTAGCTTTTACACCAAAATGTTCCCAGTGACTCCAGCTCCAGAAAGGAAGGTGAAAACCAGAGGAGTTAAGAAATAATTTAAGAATTCCTTAGTGCCACAAACCTCTGGTCGCTTCTTAAAGCATCACTGTTATTCTCTAGGCAGTGGCAGCAGCTCAGCAAAGCAAACCCCAGGTGTTGGCACAGGGGATTTGCTTTCAGCTCTTTCACAATTATTGCTAATGGAGGTGACCACAAATGGCCTTGGCTGCTGCTGGGCCAGGCCTGTCCCAGCTATAGATGAGAGCCCTGCAGTGTCCCCTCAGCTCACAGCAGCTCCTGCAGCTGCCCTGGGCCTCCCTGATCTTCCTGTTTGGTGCTTTCTGACAGCAAAGGCAGAGGAAAGCCCAGGACTGGAGGGTGCAAATAGCAGAGAAAAGCACCCTTGGAAAAAGGAAAATCCAGCAGTCAGCAAGGACTGCCATTTAGCAAGGAAAGGAAACCTCCAATGTTTTCGGCTAAAATGCAGTTAAACCTCCCCCCGTCCATGCTGGGATTTCAGTATCAAAAGGTAAGAAAAAAAGAAGGCATAAAGCACAGCTGCTCCATGGGTATTAAGCATCTAATATTTGAAGCTTACACAGAGACACTTCCACCCTGTGTTGTCTTCTCCCATGTTGCCCTGATGCTGTTCCTGTCACACTGAGCTGGTCTAGAGAACTGTGGTTTCCTCAAAAATAATATGTGACCAACTTCCTGTTGCACCCCAAGCTGTGGCTATAAGGATGTATAAAGCTTTTTTTCAAATTTCTCACAACTTAAGAATTTAAGTAAGGACATCTTATAAAATTCAGCCTTGGGAGTGAGTTACTCACAGGAGTTTTGTGGTACCAGCTGTGCCAGCCCTGAGACAGGAGCTGCCACGTGCTCTTTGCCCAAGGACAGCTCTGGGGGGCTCAGGGGTGCTGTGACAGGGAGCTGCTGCAGGGGACACTGCCAGGCCTGGCCTCAGAGAAGAGGACTAATTGGATACCTGAGTTCTTCTTGAGGTGATTTTTAGCCTTCAAGCTTAGGAAACCTCATCTATTCCTTCCCAAGGAGGGAATGCAGGAGACTGAAAATGCCCAGGGTCCCCTCAGGGTGGGGCAGCCCCACCCAGGACACACCTGAGCCCCCCAGGCAGCCCAGGCTGTGTCCACCTGCCCTGGTGCTGCTCCCCAGGGCCCTGCAGGGAACGCCCAGCGCAGCAGCCCAGGGCAGCTCTGTTTAGTCTGGACAGCCCTTATCAGCCCTTATCAGTGAGACATCCTGTGATGCTGAGAGGAAGCCCCACATCATTTCCTGCTCCTGGCCAGACGTGTCTCAGCTCTCAGCAGCCACTCCCCTTCCCTTATCAGAGCCCTGCTGATTGTGAGCTTTGCTTCTCCTCTTCCCCTCCTCCCTTAAAGCCACCACGCCAAGGACCTGCAGCTCCCACTCCAGCCTGGCAACACCTCCAGGAGCACCTGTGTCTCACAAGTGTCTCTCTGTTTGACAGGAGCTTTTCAGGGCTCTGTTAAACTATGGGAAGTATTTGAAGTATATATAAATATACCCATATTAAATATTTAATATTATTATTAAATATATTATGGGTATATTATTAATATATTAAATATTTAGTATTATTATTATTAAAAGTTTAATATTTAAATATTAAAGTATGTTAAACAGGAGCTTTTGGGGGCTATGTTTGAGGGCTCCCTTCAGCACAGGAGGCCCTGCACAGCTCTGTGGCAGGTGCACAGAATGAGTTTAAACTCAGGCCCCATTTTCTGGAGCCCTGGCTGGCCCTGCCCTCGGGGGATGCCTTTCCCAGCTGGGAGCAGTGCCTGGCAGGGAAGGCCGGGGCAGGAGGAGGGAGCTGAGGTGCTGCTGCAGCCCCTGTGGCTCTCACCTGTGCGGAGTACTTGGCCCGGAGCCTGCCGGCCTCGCAGCCCTTGTCGCACACGCGGATCTGCCGCGCCTGCTCCAGCTCCCTCTTCAGCCGGATCCGCGACTCGTTGGCCTCCTTCATCTTCTTCTCGTTCTCTGCTCGCAGGCGCTCGATCTCCTTCCGCAGGTTGCGCTTGGCCTCCGTCGCTTCCCTCAGCTTCTCCTTCTTGGCCACTCTCAGGAACTCCAGCTCCTGGGACACACAAGCAGTGAGCAGTGAGCAGAGAGGAGCGGAGCCTGCAGCAGCACAAGGATGTGGAGCTGCGAGGGAAGCGATCCAAACCACATTCCCACCTCCTGCTGCCCATGGCTAAACCCCACTCTGAACTTTGTACAAGCCCTTCTCCTTTAAATCCTGTGGAGTTCCTGCTCTCCAGCTACCCTGAAGCCCTGGGTAACAAAAAGCTCGGCGCTACAGCCCCATTTTGCTTTGTCAAGCAGAATAGCTGCGACCATCTGGGCCTGAATAAAGATGAACTGCAGTTGGAGAGAGCTCCAGCACCAGCTCCACGTTCCAAAGCACCCGACTGCAGTGCCTGGGCTGGAGCTGAAGCCTCTGAAGATGCACAACATGGAAAGTGCAGTTCCTGAGTGTCCTTTGTGTACAGCAAGGCTCGACAGGACATCAGAAATCAATTCCATTTTATCAAGTCCCCCAAAAAATCCACTCAAGGCAAGGACAAAACACACACTGTGTCTTTTCCAGTTCTGGGGTGCTGTAGGTGATGGGGTGAGCCCCAAGACTCCTGACAGCCACCCCATGGACTGCTCTGCCACCACAGCTGGAAAACTCCAGGCCAAAACTTGAAGCTGAATGGAAACCACACTTTGCTCTGGGAGCTGGCACTCCCCCTGTCCAGGCTGGGAGCTGCTGCCTTGGAATCTCAAATCCATCAGGGAGCCATTAATTGAAGTGATAATGATAAGGAACCTCAAGGTACAAAGGAACTCTGAAGCTGTTCAAATACATGTTCCCAGCAAGCACAGCTCACTAAAGGTCTGTTCCCTAAACGGTTAAATTAGAAACTAAAGATCTATTTTTTTCCCCCAGAAGCAGCATTTCCTCCCTGTCCCAGTCAAACCCTCCAGCCCCGGTTGCTGTGAAGTAACACTGCAGGGTCATGGGAAATTCACTGCTTTGACAATCTCACTTCCCAGCCAGGCCATTGTTAGCTCGGCTGTGCCTCTGGAAATACACAGAGTCCCTGGAAGTGCACACATGGGCCTTGTTGTGGAACTGGGAATCCACACCTTCCCAAATGGGAAACGATGGTTGGACACCAGAGTTCCTCTGCCCCTGACACGGGGCTTGATTCAACACTCAACTGCTTCATGTCATTCCTGCCTTAGGTACACACTATTGAAGTATCACTCATAAATACTCAATTTAAATACATAAAATAAAACACAGATTTACTGGAACACAAAGGAATTAAGCAATTTGTTCAGGGTAACTAAAAACAAGAGCCCCAGTGCCAATTTTGTGTCTCCCAGTGCTGATTTTGTGTCTCCCAGTGCTGATTTTGTGTCTCCCAGTGCTGGTTTTGTGTCTCCCAGTGCTGGTTTTGTGTCTCCCAGTACCGGTTTTGTGTCTCCCAGTGCTGGTTTTGTGTCTCCCAGTGCTGGTTTTGTGCCTCCCAGTGCTGGTTTTGTGTCTCCCAGTACCGGTTTTGTGTCTCCCAGTGCTGGTTTTGTGTCTCCCAGTGCCGGTTTTGTGTCTCCCAGTGCTGGTTTTGTGTCTCCCATGCTTGGTCAAACCAGGCCCTTGTTTATACCATGCCATGGATTCCAGCCCCAGCTTGGGAACAGCTCCACACAAAACATTCAAAGAGGACACAAAAATCTTCTACTTTGGCTCCATCTTGTACTTCCCTGCACTCCTTCTGCCCCTGCTCAAACAAAAGCAGTTCACCCATCACTGCTCAGTCCTGATCTGCAGCCCTGTCTGACCACTGACCAGCTGATGGATCCAGAATTTCCAGAACCAAGGAGCTGCTGCCCTGACTGAAGTGCAGCAGTGGGGCCAGTGGGATGCCTGACAAAACCCTTACTTCAGCTGTGGCCCTGTCCCAGGAACACCCTCCTTCACAAAGCTTTTAAAACTCCAGCTAAACCCTCCAGAAATGTTTCCTGTTCAGTGAAATGAAAACAAAATAAACTCTGCTGGACTAGGAGATTTTTTCAGTAATGAAAAGATGTTGATTTTGGTAACCATGGATTTATAACCCAAGGAAAAACAGGTGGCAAGCTTAAAAACGTAGGACTGGTTCCTGTGCTTTGGTTTCCCAGCTCAATTTCCAAACAGAGCCCCAGCAAAGGCTGTTGCTATTTGGGAAAAACGAGGCAATTTCTTTTCAGAGCTCCCTGCTGGGCTGTACCTGGCAGGGCAGGGCAGGGCAGGGCAGGGCAGGGCAGGGCAGGGCAGGGCAGGGCAGGGCAGGGCAGGGCAGGGCAGGGCAGGGCAGCCTTACCTGGTGCAGGCTGCGCTTGGCCTGCAGGGCTGCGTTCAGCTTCTCCTCCTGCTTCACCCTCATCTTCACCACCTCGTGCAGGAACTTCTCTTTGGCTTCTTTTGTGTCCAGGCCACTGTCCAGGGCCTGCCGGAGGTGCTCCAGCTCAGCCTCCAGCCCAGTGCTGTGGGGGTCAGGGTGTGCTGCCACCTCGTAGGAGCTGTTGACAGGGGCCGGGGGCTGCATCCCAGGGGAGCTCATGTCCTTGGCAGAGCTGGAGGAGGTGAAGGATGGGGAGGAGAGCGAGGATAAGGAGGAGGTGACTGGAAAACAGAAACATTGACAATTCATTGGAAAATGTAAAAAAATAATACATACATTATACACAACTCATATATATTTTATAATATATATGGTGTAGAGCACAAAATGTGCTGAGGCCCTTTTGTACAGACAATAAAAAAACAGGGAAAAAAACCTCAACTAATTTTATTTTTAAATATTATGAAATATATTATTTTATTTTGAAATATTAATAGAAATAGTAGAAACAGAAAATTATATTAATATTTATATAAATATAAACATACTAATATAAATATATTAATATTAATAGGTAAATATATTTATTTTATTTTGAAATACTATTAAATATATTATTTTATTTTGAAATATTATTTATAGAAATAATATAGAAATAATATAGAAATAATATAGAAATATTTATTTTATTTTGAAATATTATTAAATATATTATTATATATATTTTGAAAATACAACCTTGACTTAAAGGACTGACTTGCAATCTGTGTGAATTGTGACCGTGCTGTCACAAAGGTCCCACTGAGGCACTGAGCCTCCAGAACTCCATTTCAACCCCACAGAAGCTGCACAGGAACTCCTGCAGAAAACCCAGACCAAACCAACCGAAATAAAGGCAGCCACAAGCGTCACTTACATTCTTCCCTGGTTTCTACTTCAATCTCAGCTTCCGACTCCTTGTCCTCCTCGGGGGCGGTGGCCGTGGTGGCCGCGGTGGTGGCCTCGGGGACAGCCGTGTGCTCCGTGCCGTGTTTCCTCTTCCTGGGCTGCCCAGAGCCCAGGGACTCGCTGCTCCGCGACACCACGGTGGCACAGGGAGGGTTGCTGACGATCTTCTGCTGCGCTGGAGGGGCCAGGGCCACGTTGGGAGCCACGGCGCTCTCGAAGCTCTTGTAGGAGTAAAAGCTGCGTCGGAGGGAGGCAAAGGGAAGGACAGAATGGTCACACTGCTGGCTCCGAGAGCTTCCCAGTCCAGTGTGACACTGGAGCTGCAAACACACCTGGGAATGGCAGTGAATCTCACCGAGCTGCACCAGCTGAGAACCTGCTCTGTACTCGTGGTGTGCCCTCAAACCTGGGGATGACCGATACCCCAGATGGGATCCTGTTGTTGACTGTTTTAGAACCTTTCTGTTCCTTCTCACGGAGAACATAGATAAGCTGCATTCTTTTACTTTCTTAATCTCTGTGTTTGGTATTAGGTGTTATTTGGTTGTGACCAATGGTTTTAGGAGGTGGATTCTTTGCTGACCAATAGTTGCTAGAATATGAATGGATATAAAAGAAGATTTCTTGTAAATAAACTTTCCCTTTTCGCCATCTTGGTTCATCTGCCTGGTTTCTCTCAGACAGCCTCTGCACCCTCAGGGACTTTGAACCCACAGGATCCCATCCTAAGGGCCACTTATCCTAAGAGCACCAAAGAGATGAGATCTCCCAGAGCCTGAAAGTCGTAAAGCTGTTCCTTGCTGCTCTTCATGGCACTTTTGTTTTACCCAAATGCACAGCTGGACTTGTGTGTATCCACAGATGTTTTGTAAACTCAAAACAGCACTTCCTTAAGGAAAACCATGCAGTGGAGAAGCATCTTCCTGTGCCTGTGTGATTTTGGCACAGCACTCAAGTGTCTTTGTGTAAAACCAAAGGTACAACAACCAACAAACCTTTGGTTAACCCTTGGTGTTAAAGGGCAGCAACACCAGAATATCAAATACAGGGAATTGTGCAAAAAGCAGAGCAAAGACTTGGCAACTTCAATTCAGCACCTACAACAGGATGTGTCTTCGGTTATGTGTTAAAATTTCTCCTGAAGCTGCTGAAGGTGGGTTTTTTCCAATACTGAAATCAGCCAAATTTCTCACGGGGATACCAAGGACACATTCTTACAGCACTTCTCTCCCTACCTAGTTTAAAAGGAAGGATATGCTGGTAGGCTTTTTTCCTTCTATTTTCCTTTTTTTTTAAATCAATCCCCACAGCTTCTAAAAAACTTGTTCATGAGGGCAGCAAAATATGTTCTCCATAATACTCCCTAAAAACACCTGGTCACTTAAGTCAAACTTTCCAAAGAAATCATCACCCTCGGGCAGAAATCTGGCTCGGAGGTTTTTCAGACTGAACAGTTCCAGTCTGGCACAGCAATGTCCAACTGCCCCAACACTGTCTGCTGCCAGTGTGACACTGCAGTCCCACCTGCTGTGGGTGACTCACTCTGTGACATTCCTGTCCAAGAGCAGAGCGTGGCCTCGGTGTCTGCACAGGTCTGACAGGCTGAGAGCCTTCCTGCCTCTCTCTGCCAGGCCCCCCAGGGCCAGGGGCACACGGAGGGTTTGGGGAAGCCTGTGGTGCCCTTCAGCCTCCCTGGCACTGTGAGGATGGCAGAGGACGGAGCTGTGCTGGGACACTGAGCAGGTACCACGGACAGGGCCTGGGGAGGGCTGGGTGCTCCCTGACCACTGCCCCAGGACATCTTCCCTTCAACAGCACAGCCCAAGAATTTCCATGCCTGCACCCCCAGGTGAGCACACCTTCCCAGCAGCCTCCACCTGACGTTTTTATGGCAGGTGTCACCTCAAACCCTCCCTAGTGCACAAACCATCAACACTTGGTGGTGTTTCCTTGCTGCAAATCAACCCCTGCAGCTGCAAACGCTCTGACTGAGCACAGGGACAAACCCAGAGCCGTGTGGCAGCCCCAAGGCCCTGTCCCCGGGCCCTGTGTCCTTACCTGTCCCTGATGAGGGCGGGCAGGTGGCTGGAGAGCTCCTTCTCGCTGGCAGACACGGCGGGGGACCAGGGCCGGAAGGCGGAGAGGCGCTGCCGGGGATGGACACAGCCGATGCTCTGGGGACAGGGCAGGAAATCAGTGACCCCAACAGCCTCTGGAACCATCAGTCACCACGGACAGAGCCTGGTGCTTCCCAGAACACCCCCAGTTATCCCCACAGCTGATCCCACTGGCCACGACCTCCTCGCTCAGGAGTTCCACCAGCAGAGGGGAACTGCACTCGTGGGTTTTGTTGGCCAACGGGCTCTGTGTAGTTTGTAGGGATCACAAACAATTCCTGAGCCATGCAGGATTCCTGTACCTCAAAGGCACAAGGGAATTCCTTACTCCTTGGCACAATCCAGGTCAACGAGCACTGGAGGGTGGCAAGGAATCTGAGGGAGCTCTATAGCTCAATGCTGACCAGGAAAACCACAGAAATGTTAATGATTTAGAAACCCTGGACATGTTCTTTCCCTCATCTTCTCCTCTGGTTTCAGTGGAGTGATGCTTTGTGCCAATTTGCTCTCTCTTGATTACAAAATATTCAACAATCACCTTATTAGACGAACTGGATAAGGACCGTAACCAACTGGACTGTTTTTCCTTCTCAGTAGAAGCGGGAGATTGGGAAGCAGAGTCATCTATTTTGGGCTTTTTGGAAGCAGGAGGATCTGAAGAGACCTGAAACAAAGACAGGCAGGAAAAATCAACATCAGAATTCCTCATTTTGCAATCAGCTTAGAAACAAGTCATAAGGCAAAAGCAAATTTCGTATTTAAAAGGAAGAAACTCTGGGTGTTTTTCTGCTTTTTCAAACATAAGGCCAAACAAAGGAGTGCAAACAAGGGGCAGACACAGCCTATGACATAACAACTTCATTCCTTTGTGGGACACACTCGGGTCAAGTGTGGACGGTGCAGGGGAGATGGGCAGTGATCAAAGTGAGACACTCACTCCAAGCTGCAGAGAACCACCAGGCTTTTATGATTTTTGTAGGCAGAAAGGTAAGTTTAATGTGGTTGCTGAACTGGAAAGATTATTTTAAACGAGAACAGAACAGACTTTGTTATTCTGTTTGCAGTGGTTGTTATGCCGATGACTTCACTACCCCACAGCTGCAGTGGATTCTGGGGGTGCTGCCAAGAGCTGCTTTGCCTTTTCCACAAGTGGCTCAGCTTGGCCCATAAATCATCCTCAAGCATAAGAAAGCCCTTTGGCAAGCAAAATCCCTTTCCTTCAACACTGTGAAGGAATAAAATTCCTATGGTCCCAGCGTGGCTTGCAAAAAAATTGGTAACTACTGGTTTAACTGGTGCTCTGGGGATACCAGCCTGAAGCCCTGCCAGAACAAACACCTCTAACAGCAGGGAGGGAGAAGGTTCTGGACCTTGTGCTGCATCATGACCAGAAATAATAAAAGGAACATCCCATCCCTGTTTCTATTCCTTTTTCTGTCTTTTTGCACTTCCAAATTCTCTACCTTTCCACATTCCCACTCTGCCTGGCTCCCAGAAATGTGGCAGAACCACGCTGCAGTAATTAATAATTGCTCACATTTGCATTCATTTGTTTCATCCTCACACCTGTCTGTGATTTTTGTGGGCCAACAAGCGTTGATCCAGGTGTGTCTGCAGAACACGGGGGGATGGCAACATCCTGGGAGCCTGAAATGCTCCAGCCCAGGTGTCCTTCCCAGTGACAGAAAGGCTCTTATTTGCCAAAGTCCTGTGTTCTGGAAATCAGTCCCCTCAAGGCACCTTCAGCTGGGAACTCTCAGGCTGCTTCTGCAGGTGATTAGCGAACCCTGAGCACTGTGACTGAAATAATTCACCTGAAAAGCACCTGTGGAATCGTCCAAAGCCCTTCTGCAGACTCTCTACCCAAGAGCTCTCTAACTACACCCCTTTAGCACCTCGATTAGGAGGAAATCACAGCCTCAGGTCCATGCAGAGCTGGGAGGGAGCAGGGCAATGATCACCCAGCCCATGCCAGCCCAGCTGGCAGCACCACTCCTGCCCTGGCCAGCCCCGAGTGCCCAGCAGCGTCACCAAGCCAAGGCTGGAGGGCTCCGCACAACATTCCCTGGCACTCCCCGGCTCGGGGCAGCTTTCCATACGTAGCAGATGAAGGAGGATGACATGGGAGGGGTGTGTGTGTGTGCGTGCAACCCCCAGGACAAAATTAGCCCGTGCCAGTGCCAAATTCCAGCTCCACGGGATTTGCAGCAGATTCTCTGGGCACAGCTTCAGGCTTCTCCAGGGCTGCCTCCTGCCCGGCCATGGCACAGGCCCTCCCCTCAGACCCAACTAGGAAAAGGCATTCCTGAGCCCTTTCTGCAGAAAACACAGGACAATGTGCTGGAAAAGATTTGTTTTTGCTCTCGGAGATGCTGCCTGTGCAGAATTAGTGACAGCATTAGAAAGGTATTTGGCAAGTGAGTCCTGATCCAGCCCTATCCACTGGGGATGGGGAGCTGTGTGGGGAGGGAGCTCGGGCCCAGGGTGGGGAGGAAGGGGGGCTTGGAATGGAAAAGGCAACAGGTGGCAAGACTCAGCACGGACCCATCCCTCCCCCATCCACCCTGAACATTCTGTCCAGGCAGGAATGGGACAGGCCCTGGGATGGGAGCAGAGTGGGACCGGCACCGCTGGCACCGCGAGCACACAGCTCTGATGTGGGGGTGACAGTCACCCCTGGAAAGGCTGGGGCAGGGAATGGTTCAACACAATGGCCTCGTCTGCCTTTTTAAAGGAATCATCTCCAGCTTCTCCACAGTCCCCATTCTTTCACCTTCAACTCGAGGCTTACCCCAAGGACCAGGAGGGTCCAAGCACAACCCTGGAAATGCTGCTGACCCTCCATCCTCCCCTCAGCCCGTGCCGGGCTGGCAACAAGCAGCAGAGGAGGTGTGTGCCCAGGTGTGTGCCCTGTGTGCCCAGGCTGTCCCCAAAGAGATGGGAAGGGAACACAGAAGGAGGTGCTGAGCAGAGCCTGAAGGTTTTTCTAAGCTGAAGCCATCTCTGCTGAAGGTTTTTCTAAGCTGAAGGTTTTTCTAAGCTGAAGCCACCTCTGCTGAAGGTTTTTCTAAGCTGAAGCCATCTCTGCTGAAGGTTTTTCTAAGCTGAAGCCATCTCTGCTGAAGGTTTTTCTAAGCTGAAGCCATCTCTGCTGAAGGTTTTTCTAAGCTGAAGCCATCTCTGCTGAAGGTTTTTCTAAGCTGAAGCCATCTCCCACTGCTGGACACTGCTGACCCCCAGAGCTGCCCGAGCTGAGCAGCACTTCATGGGCTCAGGAAGGGCTCTGCAAACACAGCTTTGCTGTGCTGACTCCTCCAGTCTCTCCATCCATGTCCCACTTGGTTCACATGGATCATCTGATGGTTGAGGGAGGAACTGCCTCTTGGTAGATGCTTAAAAAAATCCACCTTGGATTTTTTGGTTTCACTCTAACAACGTAAAAACGCAACAATTCCAGTAGTTTCTACTACAGGAAGAGACTCAGCTGCGGAACAAGACAGACACTGAGCAGCAAATCTTGTCTCCATGTGACTCAGCCAGTACATCCCACTCCAGGACACATTCCAGCACCAAGATACCCCAACTCCGGCACTTCCAGCCCAGCCTGGCAGCCAGCAAACCTTGGTGCTGCTTCAAATGTGGATGGTTTAATTGCATTTTTTCCTCTTTGCCAAATAATGAAACATACCAAGTTGCAAAAGAAATACTGAAAATCCGATGTCACTTTTTTGCCATCTTCAGAAATGATTTATTAAACTCTCGAACAAAAACTCGAGAAGAGTGAAATAAATATTTCCTTATTTCCTATTCATTTTTATTTCCATTGGAGGCAACTTAATAATCATTTGTCAAATGGGCTTTGTGCTCGGCAGAACCACTTTTTAATAGACATTTGCTCCAATCCACAGATGGAAGAAACTTCAGGATACAAAGCAGGCCCAGAAATGCTTACGTGAAACATTTGCTTAAGCTTTGGGACTGTTGGTTTCTGAAGCAAGCAAATTTTAAGGGAAAATAGATACAGAAGGATTTATAAAGTCACTAAAAAAGATTTCAGAGGTACATTCCAAAGGGAAATTTGGGCCTGTGAACTTTGCCAGCCATTTTAAGGCAAACTGAAATTAGGCAG
This sequence comes from Acanthiza pusilla, assembly GCA_036630365.1. Taxonomy (NCBI): domain Eukaryota; kingdom Metazoa; phylum Chordata; class Aves; order Passeriformes; family Acanthizidae; genus Acanthiza; species Acanthiza pusilla. Next base: position 2,810,266 of record JAXCHO010000005.1, on the reverse strand, counting down.
CTCAGCTTGGCCTGCAGCCAACCAGGGCCACATTTGACATGTCAGATCAAATTTTCTACTTCAATTAAGTATTACAGTAACAAACCATGAGACCAGTGGAAAGAATTTTTGACAGTCTTCTTCTCAGGAAGACAAACCTCCCCCAGAGCTCGGTACCAGGAGCAGAACCAGCAGTTCCACGTCAGGCACCTCAACCACACTTTTTGCTACAGCTGCAATGGAAAATGAGCCCAGAAAAAAATTCTTACATTTTCAGATGTGGGAGTGCTCACAGATAGGATTCTTGGTGCCTGAGTATCAACCAAAATCCATTTCCTGAATGATTCACTTTCCCTTCCTCACTGCATCCCAATGCTGTGCACCTGGACTGAGCAAAGGCTTCTGCTCCCTCCTCATCTTTGCTCCACTCAAACCCACAGCACGTGGTACTGAAAACTGCGCTGCTTTTGCCTTGTTCAGAATGAAAACATCAACAAGTGGAAAACATTTAGGAGGCCTCCATACTTGTGGAATTATGTGCCTTCAAAAATCAGCCCATGCTTCAAATCCTGACCTAGCTCTGCTGATAAAACCTCCCTGTAACCAGGTCTGAGTCTGGCAGTAAATCCCAAAAGCTGCTGAAGACACAGGTCTGGCAGGACAGGGCAATGGCACAGTTTATCTGGGCTGGTCACCGTTCCCAGGCCAGGTGTGACTGCACTGGGGAATTCACCCCTTGGCCTTGCCCACTCCTTTAGAAGAGGGGTGGGAAATGTGGACCCCAGAGCAGCAGGAATCCTGGCACATCACCTGGCATCTTTAGAAATTAAAGCTTTCATGTCCCCAGACCTACTGAGCTATCCCAACACAGAGAATTCTGTATTCCAACCTCTTGCAAAATTAATTGGGAAAACACCGCAAGGCTGAAGAATTCCATTTTGTGTTCTTAAGGCAGGTGTAAATCAGAAACTACTCCACTGGCAAACCTGCAGCTGGACAAGCAGGGATAAGCAGAGAAAATAAAAGCTGGGCTGTCAATCTGCAGTGTCCCCTCACTGTGCTCAGGCTGCTGCTCGTTCTCACCCGGGGAGCTCAGGCACACCCCGAGAACGAACGCGTGGAGCTTCCTGTCCCACCGGAGCCTGCCTGGGTGCAAAAACTCAGCCATGCTCTCAGCAGGGCACCGAGCACCAGAGCTGGGCTGGTGCAGAGCCAGAGGAACCCGGGGAGGCTGTGCTGGGGCCCCGAGGTGCCAGGCAGCACAGGATAAAAGCACAGCAGAGCACGCAGAGCCAACCCCGTGCCCCAAAGAGCTCCCAGGCGCTGTGTTTTATGGTACCCCAAAGGGCTGAGGAGCCCCGGGGAGCCTCCAGAAAATATCTGCATAAACCATCGAGGCTGCTGAGGAATCAGTGTCTGAGCCCTGCTCCTGCTGCACCCAGGGCACTTTGAGAAACACAAGTGGAACTGAGAGAACTCCAGGGTCTGCTCTGGGAGGCTTTCCTGCTTTGCTGGTGTGACCACAGCCCGGGCACAGCCAGCTGGGCACAGGCACACTGTGGGTGACACCACTGACCCATTTCTCCAGGTGCCATGACATTTATCTCCTGCTTTTACTCGGACGAGAAGGACGCAAAGTTTTATTTTAAGCCCAGCAAAGTCCAGAGTGGCCACTCCTCCTCTAGGAGCACCAGGACACATTTTTCAGTATGACATTCCCCAGCTGTGTAAAATGGCATTTCAGAAGAAATGTACCTTGACCAGCGACAAGGATTCAAATCTGCTTCTGGAGGCCACTGAGACCACAATTCCCAAAGCTGGGAACTGAACTTGGAATTCTCTCATGAATCACAGGCCTGAGTCTCTCTAAGAACAGCCTGAACCACACCAGAAGGGAGACAGCTCTGACATCCTTAAGATTTCTTTCAGATTCCCAGTTAAAATCGAATTTTAAAATGCCCACTGGAGGTTTCTTCCTTGTGGGAAAAGGGCCCTTTATGCACATCCTTTAAGCCTCCAGGAGCACGTCGCCCATGGCCAGAACACTTCTTCCTAAAGCCTCTTTGTGACGTGGTCCAGAAGTGATTAATAAGGTATTAGAGGTCTTTGTAAGGACTGCACTTTCACGTGGATTAGAGGAATAAATATATTCAGGTACAGATTGAAAGCTGGGGAGGGTTGTCTCGATAATAAAAAAAGCTAAAAATAAAGCTGTGCCACGGAGCTGTAAGAAGATTTACTGCTTGTCTACTGTAGATATTTAAAAGAGAAAAAACCTACCACACTGCAGTGTCAGTTCCAGGGAGCGTATGGAGCATTTGTTTTATTTTTCTTTTTTTTTTTTTTTTTTTTCCTTACAATTTTGGTTTCATCGGGCAGGAATCCAGACTTTCCATCTTCCCATTTCTCGCTGCTCTGGTGGAAGCACAAGCACTCATTTTCCCCTGTCATTCTGGGACGTGTGATTACGGCAAGTATTTGCTTTCTATTCCTGCCTTCACAGCACATGCTGGCTGTCAGTGTGTCCCCCGAGTGTGACCTGGGGGGAATCTCCAAAACCACAAACCAGGCACAGGCAGGGAAGGAGCTGTGGAAAAATCCCTCCTGGACTGAGCTGCTCTCCCTGCCCACGGATGAGCCCCGAGGGTTTTGTCTCCACCTGAGAGGGGGCTCGTGGCTGTGCAAAAATCTGATTTTTCACTGCAAACACACCTTCCCAGCTGGTCTGGAGGTAAAGTGGAGATGGTTTGGTCATATGGCAGCAGGGGAAGTTCATCTAAAAAAACTGGGAACTGAGTTTTTCTCACACCTGTGCAGAAATCTTTAATTTCTATGGAAACACGTCCAAAATTTACAGCAGCAAAAGTGAAAAGGGACTGGGCTATTTTATTTCAGACACCATCACAGTTTAAAGTAAAGTCCTACGAGTATGCTTTGATGAATTCATTTTGTAAAGGCAAATTTAAATTATTTTCTAGAACACTCTACATAGCCCCTGGCGTAAGTCATCATCCATTTTCAAAGCTTCTTGGCCAGCATAAAAGAAAGAAAAAAAACCCGTTTTCTCTCCTGTCTCAACATTTCTTTCCTTTTATGCCTTTAGCACAAAAATTAGGCCAGATGACATCTGCTGATTGCACTTATCCTTGGGAGCAAACACAAGGCATTTCTCGCAGGCTGTGCTACAGCAAACCCAGCGAGCACCTCCCAGGCACAGCCCAGATCCACAAACTTCAGTCTGAAACGCAAGGAGCAAAGGCAAATCTTTTCCATTTCTCCCACACTGTAAAGCTGCTGGGATTCTTTGGGCCGCTGGGGACTTTACTGCAATTTGTGGATTTTTTTCCCATGTTCCATGAAGCTTGGACATCATGAAGATTCTACCTGGAAACTTGCATTGATAAAATTTCTCAGCCAGTTCACCTGGCTGTTCAATCCCTGATCTCTACAATTACTCCTTTAATTCACTGCTGTGCCAGTACATCCACCATGTAAAATTACTCTTTGATATAGATGTGGATCCATAAATCCATACAAACGCTTCAAATCTCCTATAAATAATGACTTCTTAATGGCCATTCACTTGGTCTTAAAATTCTGTGAATCTTCAGTAGTTGCTCACAAAATCAGTATTTCCCATTGAAAATGATTCTGATTCCTCCAGAAATCTTTTTGTTGTGGGCAGAGCACAAACCCATGGTGGGGAGATTCCCTCTGCCCAGATGGGAGCACTGAAATAAGCCGGGAAAAAAGGAAAAGCCACGTGTGAAACACTTCCTCAGAGCTAAATCCCTCAAACGAAGCACCCCCTGATTCTTTTGATTTTTCTGGTAAAGAAGCCTCTGCAAAGAGCTGATTATTTGTTACATGATGTGCTTGCCTTTTGCCTCTTGGCTGATGCAACTGGAAGCCTCTTTTCCACTGGCTCGGAGTCTGTTTTGCCCTTCCAGTGGAAACTAAAAGTTACAGCTTGAAAAGAATTCCCTGCCCTGTGGTTTAAACCAAAACAAAACAGCTCAAGTCACACTTCCCAGTGGCTGAGCAGAGCCAGCGCTGGAGGCCAGCACAAAACAGGGCAGAGGGGCTGGGGGGAGAATGGCCCTTTTCCTCCTCTTTTCCTCTCCTTTTCCTCCCCTTTTCCTCTCCTCTTCCTCCCCTTTTACTCTCCTCTTCCTCCCCTTTTCCTCTCCTCTTCCTCCCCTTTCCCTCTCCTTTTCCTCTCCTTTTCCTCCCCTTTCCCTCTCCTTTTCCTCCCCTTTTCCTCTCCTTTTCCTCCCCCTTTCCTCTCCTTTTCCTCCCCTTTTCCTACCCCTCTCCTCCCCTTTTCCTCTGGTGGTTTTTACTGGCAGCAGAGAATTTTATTGGTAGCAGAGAATTTTATTGCCTGGGAACTCTGGGATGCCCTGGCAGGACCAAGGGAAGGACAGTGACCCAGAGAGGGAAAAGTGGACAGGGATCTGTGCTGTACCCACAGGCACGAGTGTCCCAGGAGAACAGGGAGCACCTCTGGCACTGGCAACAAGCACAAGGAGGGGAGTGATGCCATCAGGTTCATCAAGGAAAAGCAGAATTTCCTCTGTGGACTGACTTGCTTTGCACAGTTGGTGTTTGTGGGGTCACAGCTCTGGTCATTAAAAAGCTGTTTGTGAACAGAATTTTCTCCTCACACCTTCTCTGCAATGCCACCAGGCTCCCTTGCTGAAACTGCACTCCAATTCCAGCTCCAAACTCTCCCAGGCATCTGTTCCTGGACTGTGGAGACATGTCCACTCTGCCAGCCAAGAACCTCAGCTCAGCCTCCAATGTTAGAAAAAAGGACAAGTATTTCCCTTGTGACTTCCACTAATTCCAGCACAGTTTAGGAAGCCAAGAAAGGAGAGAGGGAGCTCTAAAACTGATAAAACTGAAGGGCTTTTGATGCTCTTTTGTCAAACTCCTGTTCAGCACCTGGCACAGAGGTGCCAAGCTGCAGAGTGCCCTGATTTGGGTGTCCCCAAGTGCCCTGCAGAGCTCCCTGGGGCACAGAATCTGCCCTGATTCACCTGAAGAGCCACCAGCACCTAACCTTTTCGATTCTGGGAGGGAAAGCAAACAGCACAGAGAACAGCCAAGTCAAAAACCAGCCTGGACTGAACAATCTCTCCCAGCTCTGCTGGAAAATACCCCTCAGTGCTCACCCCACTCATCCTCCCAGCCTAAGCTGGTATTTCTGCCAGGCTGCCTCTCCTGGCCTGCACATGTGTGTGAGCGTGTGACACTGACGGTGAGGGCAAGGGACAGAGCCCTCTGCCAGCCTAAGCCGGGGACAGGAGCCTGAGGACATCCCCAGAGTGACTTCAAAGGCTGAGAGCCAGTGGAGCACAGCAGGCACAGCCCCCACCGTCTGCACTGTGCTCACACTCACCTGGGTTATTTCCAGGGCTCCTGCTCTGCATCCTCACCCTCCCGCTCCAGGAAAATGCATTTTATCAGCACATCTAGGCTGCTGCAGCATCGTTTTTTGGTCAAACAGAATAAAAACTGTATGAAACAACTGGGATCCTCAGGCTGCAGAAAGGCAGCACTGCCCTACATTTGTTTTTCACAGGATTTAATTCACTTGGGATGACCTCAGGAAAAACTTCCGAGTTTTTGGAGGATGCAGAGTGTGTGGAATGACAGGACCCAGAGCCAGGCTCTGCTTTGAAACCCAAGTACAATGAGGTGTAGGGAAACAATTGCAATTACCTCAAACAGTCACAAAGTCACTGGAACACATCACCGGAGTCTGAATTTTCTGCTCCACCCAACACCCGACACAGTTTATAAACCCAAGACTGCTTTACATAAATATCAGTGAAAGTCCATACATTGACCATGGATTAAGAGTTACAAATCCTATTAAGGTGATGAGGCAGTGCCGTGGAAAACCCCCAGCCCCAGTGAAACAAAACCGAGCAAGGCCTCAGATATCTAAAAATTCCCACCTTGAGTCTTTTCACCAGAAGATGAATGAAGGAGCCATATAGTTACAGATATTCTAGGTGCCAATGGCTTCAAGTTACAGAACAAATTTAATATCCTTCAAAGGAACTCAGTTTTCAGTCAAGTGCTGTGAGAACACGCTGAGGAGTAACTTCTCCATACCCAGAAAAGAAGAAAAACCGAAATTCTTTGCTTACAAAATGTTTTGAAAGCTGCAGACAGGCAGATGCTTCCCTAAGCACCCGACAAGCACCGTGCTCTGCAGTTCTAAGAAAGCCACAAGAAGCTCATCTACTTTAAGTAACAGTTATTACTTCTGAACCGTCCCCAGAGCTCCCAGGATAAAGGCAGACAACCAATTACAGTCTTAGACTTCCAAAGCTTATTTTGCTGCCTTTAGAAATAAGCATCACATGCTCTTTCCACCAGACGTCGAGCTAAGGGGGGTTAAGGGTGGTTTAAGAGGGGAGGAAGGAGGAGGAGGAGGAATGAAGGAGGGGAGAAGGCCTTTGAGTTTGTTCTTTCTGTGTCAGGAAGGGTTTGCTTTGGAGGAACCTTCCATGTTCCTGTGAGTGATTTGTCTAAACCGAGCTAATTTTAGCCACAGCATCCACCATGCTGGAGTGATGAGCTCAGAAAAGGACTTTCGTCCTGGTCACCTTGAGAGAAGTTAGCAAAAAATTGAAATAACTGAGTAAAATCACATGGTTGGGTTGTTGGGGTGTCCTGTGCAGGGTCAGCAGTTGGATTTGGATGGTCTTTGTGGGTCCCTTCCAGCTCAGGACATTCCACAAAAATATTTTCCCCTGCATTGGGATGGTCAATGTGAACACCATCACCAAAGAAACCTTTAGCAAATTGTCTCATCCATCAGACAGGATTTTGACTAAAAGCCCACCCATTTCTCTCCTTTCTCCCAACATAAACTCACCTTTTGACTACAGGTGAGAGAGCTAAGAGGAAATGCCCACTGAATGGATGTGAATATGGAGAGAGAGAGAGAAAGACACGACATTTCAAAAAACCTATTTTGTGTAACATCAAATGAGGCAGCAAAAGATAATTTGAAGGGAGAAATGGAAGGGGAACAGGACGGACAGGAGGGGGAAATCTGGGACACTACAAGAAGGCTTTCAGTTCTTGTATAACATGATAGATTTTAAGCCTTTAGGGGAGAACTGGCTGAGCAATATTGAGAGCAGCGTGACTGCGCAGCCACATGGGTTGTGTCTGCTACAACTCTATTAATAGGAGAGCAAATCAGGGAGCTTTGACTACACACACTCCACAGGCACCAATAAAACTCCTGCCTGCCCTCCCCACTGCATCTCCCCCCATGGCCACGGTGCCAGTGTGGGGTCTCAGAATGCCCAGAGCCCCCAAAAGGTCTCCAGTGCAACCCCAAACTCCTTCTGCAGAGAACCCCCGAGGCACTGCCCGGCCCCAACTCATCCTCACCAAGCACTCCAAGTTCAGTTTGCCCCTATTGAGGATTTACAGGCTTTAAACACAGATTTTTAGTGCTGAGCTGCAGAATTTAGGCCTGGGTTGGTGGATGTACGAGTGCTGGTTGTGGTGCCCCAGCAATAAACACGACGTGAGCTGGGCTTGGCTCTCACTTCTCACTTTGCTTTACAATGCAAGTTCTATTCCACATCCCCACTCTGTGTGTGTAACGGGCCTGACCCCTATAAAGATGGTCAAATAAATATCTGGTGACCTCACAAGTATGAAAATAAGCTTATTTGAAAGAAAAAAGTGTATCTTCAGGGGGTTTTGGCAGTAACTTTCAATTATTTTTAATTGCCTGGAAAATTAAAGTAAGAAAATAGTGTGGTATAAATGTTAGGGCACATTATTAAGCCGTTTTCATAATATCTTAGCCATAAGCTTAACAGACAAAAAAGGTTTTTTTAAGCCTGGGTCATCTGTTCAATATGAATGGCCTGTCTGTTCCCAGACTTCCTCAAGGGGTAAGTGAACTGAAATATTCCATGATAGAAACCAGATTGGCTTTGACCTGGTAGGCAACGAGAACTCCACAGAACCTTCAAGCTTTGGGTTTAATTACAAACCACCGTGGAGTCTGGAGTACAGCCTGAGATCAGAAACACAAAGAAAGGAGTTGAGGGAAAGTTTGGAAATGCCAACGTCCCTTCCCCCACTTTGCTTTGCTTAAACCACGGGATGGATTTTTTCCTTATTATTGCCAATACAACCAATTTCCACACTGCAAAGTAAGCAAGATTTCCAAGGTATCAGTCTGAGGCTGCCTTTCTTTCTGTCTTTCTGCTCATGGAGTTCTGCTGTCACCACACTGACACTGAACCCCAGGCTTCCAGGTCTGTTATTTAATTTTCTTCTTTTGTCTGATACTTGGGAGCCTCAAACCTACTTGGGCTGAACTCCCCTAAGGCAGCCTCTGATGCAGTGACTGACACACACAAGGCCTTGGGAAATTCTGGAGGTTAAAAGCATCGTGTGCAGCTGAGCCCAAACGCAGGCAGACCTTACAGAAAGCAGAGCTTTGTGGTGTTCATGTCCTGGGCAGAGTAGAACTGGGATGTGTTTTGGCCATAGTGATAGTGATGCCTTGAACAGGCTGGTAAAAATATGAAGCAGACACAGCAGTACAGGGAAAAGGGAATTTACCTCAGTTTAATATGATCCTAGGTGCCCAGACCCATCAAAGGTGGAAAACGCCATGGAGCGAATGACAAGCCAGGACCCCCGTACAACGCGTACCGATTTTTATGGACTTCACAAAATTAGCATATCTACCCAAAATCCCCCAATAAGAAACTTAATAAATGAATAATTGCCCCCTGTTCTAATGAACCTCCCCCCAAATGAGACTACAGTCTAGTTTACAAAAACACATTCCAAGAGAGAACAGGTTGGAGCCTCTAGTTCTGAGAGAATATGAATGTTTGGTCTTCCTCGCTGTGCAGGACCACAAACTAAGCTAAACATCAAACTACAAGGGTTGGAAACATGTGGGGCTAAAGTACAAGGAGTGTTTGTGCAGGGTGCAAAGAGTGTGTTTAGAGGGTAACAGGGAAGGGAAAGGGTATATAAAATATATAAAAAGGGTATAAAAAGAAAATACAAAAATCACCAGCATCAACAGAAATTGGCAGGAAAAGCCTGACCTAAAGGGCTTGGGTCAAGGAAGAGGCTGAACCTGACCCTGACTCTATGGGTGTCACATCAGTGGGAGATGGAGGAATGTCACTGCTCAGGGACACAAAAGGTTCACAGGCTCTGCATTTCATACACCCAGCACCCAGGGAATGATAAATAAATAACAAATCAGGGAAGGAGGTGGTGTGTATCCACCTAGAACAGGGAAGGGAGTCTCTGTCTAACGCCAGGGGCTCAGTGAGGGCTGATCATGCACAGAAGGGACTCAGTACCCACAGGCTGAGTCTGCAGGAGATGGAGCAGCATGGATGAAGGGCTCAGGTGTGGGGGGTTGTAGCTGCACTGTTTTAGAATCATTCTGTTCTTTCTCAGGGAGAATAGAGATAAGTTGCATTCTTTTACTTTCTTAATCTCTGTGTTTGGTATTAGGTGTTATTTGGTTGTGCCCAATGGTTTTAGGAGGTGGATTCTCTGCTGACCAATAGTTGCTAGGTTATTAATGGATATATAAAGAGGTTTCTTGTAAATAAAGTTCCCTTTTCACCATCTTGGTTCGTCTGCCTGAATTCTCTCAGCCAGCTCCTGCAATCCTCGGGAAATTTAAAGCCACAGGAGGTGGCAGCAGAAATGTCAGATACCTGTCAGGTATCAGACACAACCTCCCTTGCTGCTGGGAGTTAGAAGAGAACTCCCATCACTTTCCAGAGGACAGATTTGGACACAAGGTGCTGTGCTGCTGCTCTCTGCAGACTTTGGGTACTCCTGGGCCACTCCATCCCAGTGTGCAGCACAAATTCCACACCAGGGCGCTCAGCCAGGCCTGCACTTGCTGCAGAGGGACAAGGATCAGCACCAGGAAGGCTGGGTGGGAAAATGGCCTGACATCCTCCAGAAAGGAGCAGTGGAAACCCAGGCAAAGCACCCAGGGCAGTGTCATTCATCAGCCAGCACGATCGGTCACATCGCAGTGAAGAGTCACACAACAATGCAGTCCTGGGAGATGGGTAATCCCAAGGTTTGCTTTGAAGTTCCCCAGAAGGAGAATTTAACCATTCTCACACTGCCAGGGCTTTACTTGCTTTAAAGGATGTCTAAAGAAGCACAAAACTCTGAGAATAAACTGCTGTAAGGACTTCACAGATTTGCAAATCACCGTTCACTGACGTGTCTTGTTGCACTGAAACACCAAAGGAAAAACGTGCACAACTCAAACATGAAAGAAAAATCTGAAATTAGACTGACCCCCCCCCCCCCCATTCACTTGTGCAGCCCAACAGAAAAGGACAGACAAAGTCACGGCTCAGATGTTATTGTTACAAGGTGACATCAGGAGTGAGATGCTCCAAATAATGCTTTTTATTAAATTTATTCCCTGCTTTGACTATGTCAACAATCCCAAGCCCTAATTTTTTACCTACATGCGAGGCAGGAGGAGGCTGGAGGAGGTGATGAAGCACACAGAAACCAAGGAGAAGGGGACAAGATGGCTTTGATGGAGGGATGACTCCAGCCAGGGCTGATTTTTGTCTCCCCATGGAAAAAGACAACAACCTGCTGCTATAAACACACTGTCTGTGCTGTAAATGTAGCCTGAAGCAGAGGGAAGTTGACATTTCACCTAAACACAACTGAGGCTGAGAAAATCAGAGCTCACCTCAAGGAGAGTTTTGCCAGCCACCAATGGAAACAAAAACTATCACATTTAGGTAGACATAACCCAAATTTAAGTGGTGCAACAGCGAAAAGCTTCAAAGGCCTCAAACACATTAAGGCAAAAATCCTTTGCAGCCATCAAATCTGTTCCACAAATGTGTCTTGAGAATCATTGTCCAAGAAATTTGGGCAGGTTCCTTCAACCAGGACAAGAAAACTTCTGCTTAGGAGGGAAAAGAAGTGAACCAGGCTGCAAATTCCCTGAACTCTCTGTGACAAAATCACAATCCTGTTCTCAACAAGGCCAAGTTCAGCCAACTTCCCTAAGAAACAGGCTGAGCTGTACAGAAACAACTGCAAATGGAACAGGGAATGGGGATAAAGCAGCAAATCTCAGGAGAAGGGAGAGAATAAGCACTTGAAATACCAATCAGAGTCCCAAACCTTCATTAACGAGCGCAGATTAATTTAGTGGGAGAGAAGGTGATCATTTCCAGCGCTGCTGTGCTGGAGTGGGAGGAAGGAGCTGCAGGAAACTGGGCAGATAATGCTGGGCTCAGCTGTTCAGGGCAGCAGCTGTCCCCAAATCCTCACTGGAGGGAGTGAGCCAGGAGGTCACGGGAGTCACGATTATTTGGAATGAAGGGGAGAAACAATAGGTTGGGGCCCTCTGTCTTCTTGCCTTTCTCGTGTCTTTTGTTAGCGCTGCCTGCCCAGAATAGCTGGGGCTGGGGCTGGATTTTGGGGCCTTTTCTCCCCTGCAGCTCCACGATTTCAAAGGAACACTGACACCTCCATCCCCCCCATTTCTATGCCTGGATCCCCAGCACCTCTGCAACACCTCCAGCTGACCGAGGAGGCAGCTGGAGGCTTTGAGCTTCAGCAAGGGGTAGAAAAAATCAGCTCAAAACAGCCTCAGTCCCATGAAATTTATTTTCTCTGATCCCTCTCCTCGGCTGAATTTCTTTTCCTAGGATGATAATGCCATGCTGCAGGACACTGTGGCAAACCTGTCAGAACCACAGCTTTTCCTGAGCCAGGAATGCTGCTCCAGTCGCTGCAGCAGCTTTACAAAGGGAGTGAAAAGGAGTGGTGTTTGTATAGAGTATAGGAGAGCTTGAAGCACCCTGAAGTCTAAAACAGGATCTATTAACAGCTCACAAAGTTTAGTGAACAAAAATGGCCAGAAATTGGTTTGTGAAGATTTTGGGCACCATGGTAAAGCACGATTCTTGTCCTGCCTGTCACTGCAGCCTGGTGACCTTGGGCAAGGCTCTGAACCCTGACCCAAGCCCTGTGCCCCAGCCATGCTGCAGACCTGATCCAATTGCAGAAAAGCTTTAAAATGGCAATTCTACAATGGTAGAGCCTAACTGGGCTGGCTTAGGAGAGCTGAAGTGAGAGTGTAAACAAGGACTTCGCTGCAAACAAAGCTTCCTTGGAATTTGAGATGAAGGCGCAGACAGAAGAGATGACTTTTCTTACAGAATTTTTCTAACCAAGACTCCAATATCCTGACTCCTACTTCATGTGAGTTTGATGAGAAACAGTCTTGATTTTCACTCTAGGATGAAACTGTTGTAGTCCTGCTGACTCAAAAGGTGAAACATTAAAAAAAAAAAAGTAGCAAAGCTTAATTTAAGATTAGCAATCAGTGATAGACATTCCCTGCCTGTACCAGTAGGGAATGAGCACAGAGCCTGCTGAAAGCTGCACTGTGAGTAATATTAGGGTGAATCTGAGATCAGAGAAAACACATTTCTTGTTTTAATTGGTGCTTTCCCCCCTTTTTTCTCCCTACACTTTAATATCGATCCACAGGCTAAGGATTGTTGGAGGGTGCCACCAGAATTGTTTAATGGGATACCTCCTGTGTTATAATCTTGGTAAAGAGACCCACATATGGATTTGAATAACATCTTGAAAGAAGATTGACTTTAATAAGGTGACAGACAGATTGAAAGAAGATTAAAACTCATTTGATCATCCCCAACTCCCAGGCAAAGCACAAGAACTCCTCCCTGTCCTCCACCCTGATCCCGACACTGCGTCAAGAGGCAGAAGGCACAAGGATGAAAACCCAACCAGATCGAGGTTTCCCTGAATGTCTGGGACAGGTCTGATGTGTTTCACAGGAGATGAAGCCATGGGAGAGTTTGGATCTCCCCCAGGAGCAGCTCGAGAGCCCTGCTGAACGCAGTGCCAGTGATTCACCAACTGGTGGTGAGACCTACAGCTTCCATTTTTTTTCTGATGGTATTTGGCTTGGCTTGGTTTTCTGAACTGCTCTGCTCTCGGGTTCAACAGGAGACATGTTTCTCTAAGCTGATTTCTCTGTGGCTGAGGATTTAATCAGATCAAAGTAGCGATTAAAACATGGGCTATAACCACAAGCCTTAAAGGGAGAGCTCCAACTCTGAGCTCCAAGTGAGCTCTCCCCCTTTAAAATCCAAGGAGAAGCAATATCTATCTCTGGCAAATGCACACTTTTAAAAAATCTTGGATTTCTGCTCCTTCTGGGTCACCTTTCCTCTCGATAGGGTGCGAAGCTCCTGGCAAGTACCAAGAAATGAAGAAATGCAAATGAATTAAGGGCTGCAGTTAATGTGAATGCATTAACACCACCAAGACACCCTGGAAGATGGGTTTGCTGACACTCCTTTCGCTCCAACACATCCACGGTAAACTTCCAGCACAGCTCCCTCAGACCCTGTCAGTGCTCCTGACATTCTTTCCTACAGTTTTCCACTTGCTGCTTTGTAGTGGTGAGAAACAGGATTATAAAAAATGTAAATGGAGCAGCATTTCCACAGCTCTACACCGAGTAAACCACAGCGACCCAAACATTAAGGCCAAAAACGCCTTTTTAGTGACAATTAGTCTCAGAAGTGAGGCCTGATTTTACATCGTGACCTGTATGAAGAGCCAACAAGCTGTGCCATCAGATCCCTGAGCCCCATCTCCCTCCTGCACAACAAAAACAGGCCAAGTGACTCACTCAGCAGCTGAGGATGGATGAAGGCTGCTGGGTTCTGGCTCCTGCTCCTGTTCCTGAGAGCTGAACATCGCCAGGTTGGATGGGAATTGTTCCCAAAGGTGAAGCTTCTCCTGGACTTGGTGCAAGCTCTGCACCAGGAGTGCCATGGGATATTCTGAATTAATGGAGAAGCTCACGTTCCATTGGCAGTCAATATTTATTTGTTACGCCGACTTGGCAGCTCAGCCCTCTCCTCACTTCCATCACTGTGACACCTTTGAGATACCAGCTCCTTGGTATGTGGGATAACATCTTCTTCAAAGCTATTCTTGACACTCTACTCCTACTCCTCTTCTATGTGTTTAACCATTTTAAAGCTGATTTGGGTCATGACTAATAGAATTAGATACTAAAATCATGTGCTGTCAGCAGCAGACATTGTAGAGCCAGCAGGACCCACGTGGAATGCAAGTCGAGGCAGCTTCAGATGGGTGGGAAAGCAGTCACGTTAATGTGTGCTTTCTTCCCCTTTTTAAATAGAATTCGAGCTGGACAAAAATCCCACCAAAACCCCCAAACCTCAACTTCACTCTTTTCAGAGCCAATTTCTTTAGTTTGCATATCAGCCTAAACCCAAAACAAGGGGAGATGAAGTCGTCCTCAAGCACTGCTGGGAGTGAGGACACTGAACAAATAAATGCCAATAGCCCAACTTTAAATCTACTGAATTAAAGCAGGCACATGTGTTTCAAATTCAGGGTCACAGACTTGGGGTTTGTGCAAAACTTTACCTACCTTCATCTCACTGTAGCCCATGTGAAGGGCACACACCTTTCTCATGGGCATTTCCAATAACTCTTTCTTGTTTCCCCAGAAAAAATACTAAAATAAGAGCACCCTCCCCTTCTCCCCAGGGTGACATTTGGAGAACGATCTGTCCATCAGCTCTAGGGCAGGACTGAGAGTTACACAGGCCTGAAGGTCAGCAGCACTGGAGTTTATTCCTGGCTCTGCCACTGACGTTATCTGAATGGCTTTAGGTAAATCAAATGTAAACATTAAAAAATGTAAACACTATCACAATTTCTCAAGGAGTTTGGTATTTTCCAGCATAAAGCACTACAGAAACAAGACTGATGTTTTCACAGCAAACCCCAAAGAACCTCCTTTTCCTAATTCTTTAATAGGGCTAAACACCATTAATTCCAGCTGGGAAACAGTTCAAGATGCAGCTCAGGAGTTTTGTCTTGTACGTGTTGAACATTCAGTTTTCAAACCTTTTACTGCAAGTTGCCAATAGCTGCAGAAAACTGTTGCAGGATGTAGTTGTGGAAACTCCCAACAACTCCCAAGGGTTCAGTTCATCCTTCTGAACAAGAGAATGTTCAGAAGGATGAACTGAAATCTTCAATAGAAAAGAAGATTTAAGTCAGTCTATGATAAAGTTCTCCAAAACTGGACACTCCACAAGAGTTGCTCTTATTTTGCTCCTTTTCCTGACACATCTCACACATCCACATGAATTCCTATTCATTATGTTCTCCAACACTGAGTCCGTGTGCCAAGTTCAAACCCAAGCACTGATACGTGGAAAATGGTTATTTAAAATTGAGTTTACCATAGGCATCATCTGCTTTTGGATGTTTACATGGAGTATTTGAGGTAGCTGTCCAGATTCCCCTACAGGCATCAGAAATTTCAGCACTTTTGGACTGTAATTCATCCTGAAGGAGATGCTTTAAAACCTCCAGATAATCTCTCAGTTAGCACTGACTTAGACACCTACGCTGGAGCCAAGCAGTAACTTAGTCCTGGGTTTATCCAGGTTCATGGACAAGACTCTGCTGAGAGAAGTGTCTAAATATCCTCAAAAACCTGTTCAAAACCCTGCACAAGACTGGTCCCTGTTTCAAAGGGCAATATTTAAGCATCTTTTCTCCCAGCTCCCTCATGTCAGCTGACTGAGATTTGTTAACATCTTAGACAACACTTTTATGCCTCATGCATAAGTCAGATTTATTTTTGTGGTGCTTTCTCCTCCACATGAAACAACAAGTCTAAAGAATTATTTTAATGAATGGCTCTCTTTTAATGATTGCATTTTCCAGCAGAACAGAAGTTATCTGGTTCAGAACCACAAGGAAACCAAGGAACATTTGTCCCAAAATACAGAAAGCCCCAGAGTAGAAATGAGGGAGTGAAAGGCAACTCCTTCCTGTGGGCAAAGATGTTTTACTTGCAAATGCCTGAAACTGCACCCAAAATGCAGATTACAAAAAAACCAAGTTATCTTTGAGTAAAGGTGACTGAGCCATCACACACAGGTTACACTGCTGGAAGGTTTTTACCACTCCAACCACACGCCTGAATAATTTTTCCTGTGATTTGACCCTTTCTGATGGATTTATTGACAGCATTATTAAGAGGAGGTTTCAATTCCGCAGCAATCATCGAGGGTCTGACTAATTCTGCACACACTGCCCTAGTGGGACACTGAGCAGCTCAACTCCACACGCTGCTTGCTCTTCCCTAGAAAGGATCCCACAAACTCTCCACAAGAGCAAGGCCACCAAGCCATTCCAGAGAATCTCCTAATGGAGTGTTGAGGTTGCATTTTTCCCTCTGTGTCCTCTGCTTCCACTTTCTCTGCTGTCAGATCACATTAAAGGGACGATCAATGTTTCTGTCTGGCTCTTCCCCACACCGTCCCCCCGGAGCTGGGGAGGCCAGGGAACCCTGGCTCGGGGCCGAGCGCCATCGATGAGCCACGGGCACGGCGGGTGGGACAGCCAGCAGCACTGGGAATTCTCTCCTCCTTCTCCTGCCTCCTCAAGCCTCGTGCTCAGGCAGAGGGATCACTACCAAGATGAACATTTGCAGAGGTGTGTGGCTTTAGAGTCCCCGAGGGTTGCAGAGGCTGGCTGAGAGAATTCGGGCAGATGAACCAAGATGGCAAAAAGGAGAGCTTAATTTACAAGAAACCTCTTTTATATCCATTAATATTCTAGCAACTATTGGTCAGCAAAGAATCCACCTCCTAAAACCATTGGTCACAACCAAATAACACCTAGCACCAAACACAGAGATTAAGAAAGTAAAAGAATGCAGCTTATCTCTATTCTCTGTGAGAAAGAACAGAAAGAGTCTAAAAGAGTGCAACTACAGAGGTGCAAAATAAAAACAGGAACGGAACCTGGGTGAGGCCGTGGCTGTCTGAGCTGTCGAGGTCTCACCTGAGAGGCTGAACGACATTAATCCCTTCTCATGACTGCAGCATCACACGTGGTTTTCAATAAAATATTTCAAACAGCCAAAGAGACCCCATACAGAAGTGTTTATTCCAGCCCAAGTACACTGCCAGCTGAACGCTACTGAATTAAAATGTCCATTAGGAACTGGAGCAAAACCCAAGTTTTTAGCTGTTCGAGTACACAGAGGTGAATCTTTGCTTAAGGAATGCACAAGGGTGACATTTTCATTGAAATTTTACCACAGGTTTCTTGCCATGTTTTGAAGTAGAAATCTTTGATAAGTATTTTAAACATCCACCTCTCTGAGGCTGTGCTTGACTTGGATCTTGTGGGAACTGTCAAGTTTGGATTCCACCCTAAAATCACGTGAGATTCAAGAATCAGTGCAAGGGAGTTGCATCTAGAACACAAAGCCAAGTCTCCAAAAGTTATGCCCTCGGTAACCACTGAGTGTCCAATAATAACAGCAGCAATCCAAGGGATCACCTGGAATTATGCACAGATTCCTGTCAGAATAAAAGGTCCCAGATGGGCAAAATATACTGAAGCAGGACAGGTAAAATTCTTTCAAGCAGAGTATCAAATAATCCTGGCAATCCAGTGGCAACCAAAACTCTTTAGTGTAAATTACCAACCCCAAAAGTGTCTCAGTTTCCCCTGAAAATGGCTTTGAGCAGTTTGGTACTTTGTGTTTATCAATAAATTCATGGGAACACCCCATCTCCCCAAATAGTTTGTAAATCTGTAATTTCAAACAGTTCTGGATTGGCTGGGAATTTCTGTAAAGAAACTAAAAATGAAATATAATAAATTGCCATTTTCACTGTTACCACTGCACCGACACAAATGTCGGTGTTTCCTACGTGCTCAGGGAAAATCAGTAATCCCATTTTCAGGCCAGACTTTTCCCCGAGAGTGACACACACATTTTCCACAGCCACAGGTTCTTTCTCTCCCTCCCTCACCCACCTGCCCAGCACAGATCTGCTCTGCCTGAATGATCCCCTCAGTGCCACAGGCTCAGCACAGCCTCACTCAGCTCTCACCACCATGGGCTCCAGGGATCATTTCCCACTTCCAAACGGATTTGAGATCAGGCAAAGGCACTGAACTCCCTGCTCCACAGAGGAAAAGCCACTCTCCCTACAGAACAAATGCTCCAGGAGCTCAAGGACCATCAAACATCCTCAGCAACTCTTCCCAGAGCAGAGGAGGAAATCCATTCCCAAGGCTCCTGTGTCCTGGGCTCTCTCCTAAGCCAGCACAGAGGGAAACTCAGCATCTCCCAGCTTTGCTGATGGACCAGAGCTGATCATTTCAGCTTCTGCCAGAAGCCCCCAGGACTTTCAGGGATGAGGGCAGCAGGGCAGGTGTCTGTGGAAACACAGAGAAACCACCAAGCCCCCAGGGAGGATGGACGGGAGAGGAGGAGGGGAATTATTGTGGTTTAGAAAAGGGAAGGGGTTGGTCGAGAGAAATGCTATAAAAGCACCATGACGACAGAAGAGGGTGATGGAAAGGTCAGTCCCTTTCAATAATGCTCTTTTTTTCTTGTCCAAATGAAATACTTGGCCACGTCCACCGGCAGAGTTCAGCTGGAGGTAAATGACCAGACGGGGGGCCATAAACTGTCTAGAGATGCTGCTGCTGCTCTGGGGGGATGCCCTGCCCTCCCAGCCCTGCCACCGAGGCAATTTCCACGGCAAAAAGCTCCAAAGTGCACCAACAAAAGGTGTTCTCGTGCACCTCCCAGCACAGCACAGCGCTGGGCTGGAGCTCCAGCCTCCCTCCAGCAGGGAAGAGCTGAGCTGAGCCTGTCCTGGAGGAGAGCTCAGGATGAACACGAAGGGAATCTCAATAATGAGCCGGTGATTAATCCTGATAGACATGCAGCCCTTGGAATTGCTTTTCAGCTGCTGCTGGTAGGTGGTCAAATTATACCTTTCCATCACATTTCCCACTATACCGCACATCTCCTCAGTACATTTGCTCATGAAACATTGGAAGGATTCAGAACAATTAAACCTAACGACTGAGTAATTCCCACTCCTTTTTTTTTTTTTCTTTCCCCTCATATGAAATCATTCTTTCTAGTGCTTTAGGAAAATAAATGTAAGCTCTAGAGCTCCAAGTCAGTATTAATGTACCAAAATGGTGCATTGTAACAGGAGATGCAGCACAAAGATTTACTGTTTCCCGGAGCGGGTGCTGGAGCCAGCTGAACGGTCATTTAAAGTTTTCAGCTATGCATGACAGGTGGAAATGCTTTCAGGGAAAAAAAAATAAATTATTGTATAGTGACTGGTTCTGATATTATACAAATGAGAGCATTTCCTGCCTATCACAACCTTCCTTAAGGCTGGGAGATTTTTTTTTTCCGCTGTTATTTATTCACTGACAACTGATTTATTTCTTAATTTATTTCTTAATTTATTTCCTAAGAGCACAGGAGTGGTGGCACATAAGCAAATATGTCAGGGAGCAAATATACAGCACAGACATATATTCCTGTAAGGCCAGGGCAGCTCTGCATTCAGTGATTCAGCTTCCCCTTCACACTATTTATGTATTTACAGGAGCTAAAAGTCTTTTATCAAAGTAGCTGCTGTAAGGCAAATCCAAACCCCTTTTACCTGCAGTAATGTGTTTGCTTTAAAGAAAGGGGAGGGGGGAGAACACTATCATCAGTTCCTACCTCCACTGAGCAAGTTGGTTTCTATTTTATTTATCATTTCATTTCCCCCTTCATGCACTCCTTTGGAATAATAAACTGGAGTAGTTCCTCCCATTCCAAGTTTAATTTTAATATGCATGACCTGAGCATCTATGAAGAATATGCAAAAATTTGGGGTTTTTTTTTTCCCTAGATCCTAAAATTTCAGCTCATCCCCAGCAAATTCTCTATCATCCCTGACCCTAGTAATATCAGCTCTCCTTTCATGGTCACTCGTGTAGGGGAGGGAACTACAGGGATGCTCAATCCAGGATTCTGCTGGCATTCAAGATCAATAATACAAAAAGATTTAACTTTTTCACCAAGAATTGGAGGAAGTGCTAAACAAAAAATGAATCACAGGGTGTTGTCATTATTCTGCTTGGAAATTTATTTACTAGGAATGAGTAAATTAAAAAAAAAGAAGTTTTATATGAACCTTAGGTTTGTATGGCAATGCCTGCAGTTTCTAGGTTTACAACCTAAGTTTTACCATTAAAAATGCTTTAGGAAATGGCTGACAGCTCTGCTCCCTTTACTTTCCAGGCACTACCACAGGGTGCATTTTCATGCATATTTTCCATCAATACAATTTTCTAACCCAGTCTACAACCTGTGCAGAAGGAGCAGTGCAGCTCGAGAGGTATTTAAAGAAAATGGGATGTTTGGATGTGCCAAGCAGGAAAAAAAAGGGGGAAAAAGGCAGGGAGTGAGCAGAGGAGCGCAGGCAGTAATTATAACAATACCTTGTGCCTTGCTGAGTGTTCCATAGCATGACTCATTAGATCTAACAATGCCTGCGAGATAGGAAGTGTCATTATCACTATTTAATAAGTGGGGGAAACTGAGGTAGGGAAAAAAAAAAAAAAAAAAGAGAGAGAACGTTCTTGTCCAAGGTCACGGAGCAAACAGCCCCAGAACAAACAGGATCCCATTTTCTAAAGCCCAGCACTGTGCTTTCCCCACCCCACCCCGAGCAGGGAGCCTTGAGCCGAGGAAGCGCCGATCCCCTTCCCGCAGCATCCTCCCCGTTACGGCTTCGTGAAGAGATCACCAGAATGGAAAAGAATTTGAGCTGTTAAATTACATAAGTGTGTAGTCACCACCTAGCAATGGAGAAAAAAGGGCTGGATATTTTCAGTTACAACTAGATTTTCTAACCAGATGGCCAGAAGAACTGACGTCACTCACATTCCAAATTACAGAGCTGCTTGAAAGCTGCTCCAGCATTAAGGATGCACCAGGCCTGCCTTCTAAGTCAGTTTTCCAAACCCTTTCTGCACAGAGATCAGGAGGGGTTTTGACATCATTTCTGCTACGCTGTTGAAAATCTGTTCCTTTTGGGACACACCTGTCCCAAGCTCCCTCAGGGATCCTCACGTCTCCTTTTCCTGGAATGAGGCCCCAGTTCAGGCTTAGCATTTAACGCTTACCAGGGTCCTCAAAAATCCTGAACTTGGGGAGTTTTTTAACTGAAAATTTCCCAGAAGGAATCAGCCTCTAACGCTGCTATTTAACTCACCTGATCAACTGGATTTTGGCTCCAGAAGAAAATCCCAGGCAAACACAGGAGCCCACGCAGGGTGACGAGACAAGGGGAAAAAAAGGAAGCAGAAAGTGCAAACCTGCCTGTTCTGAAATTTTAAATTTCGTCCTCAACACAGAATCAACTGAAATACTTCAGGTTTGCTGTACTTTTTGCTGCTTTTCCCCCTCTCTCTTTTCTTTACAAATTTAAGAGCAGAAAGTCAGTGTGAAGCCAGCAGGAGCCCTGCAGCACAGGCAAGGCTGGATCCAATTCCAGGGTAAGAACCCTCTCCATCCCAGCAAAGTAAAAAAGGTCTGAACAAGTTCCAAAAACCCATCAATCACTGGCTGGACATTTTCCCACCTTCGGTGAAATGAAATACATAAGGGGCCTGCAAAACATTTTTAACCCCAGCCAGTTCAGAGTTCCGGGAAACCAACAGAGAAAACAGAAAAAAAGATCCCCAGTATACTGATTTTCTACTACAGCACCTTAAGAATCAGCAAAGTAACATTATGCATGTTAAATCACTGCTCCTCCTGAGAGCTGATAGGGCCTCAGGACTGCTGGCCACGTTTCCAGGGAATGCTAACACTGACGGGCTGGAGACTCTGTACAGATGTGCCACATCCAGCTGTGACAGGACGAGCATTTCTGACTTCAGCAGCCACTCACCGCAGCAAGAAGGCAAATTCTGGGTGCTGCACAGTCCTAGGTCAAGTCTGGACTATGAATCAAGGAATCATGGAATCACTGAGGGTGGAAAAGACCTCCAGGATCAGAGTCCAAGCTGTGCCTGATCCCTACCTTGTCCCCAGCCCAGAGCACTGAGTGCCACCTCCAGGCCTTCCTTGGACTCCAAACCTCCCTGGACAGCCCCTGCCAGTGCCTGACCTCCCTTTCCATGGAGAAATTCCTGCTGATGTCCAACCAAAACCTCCCCTGGTGCAGCTGAGGCCATTTCCTTTCCTCCTGTCCCTGTTCCCTGGGAGAAATCCTGATCCCACCCCACTGTCCCCTCCTGTCAGGAGCTGTGCAGAGCCACAAGGTCCCCCCTGATCCCCCTTTTCTCCTTTCCCAGCTCCCTCAGCCTCTCCTGGGGCTCCAGACCCTTCCCAGCTCCAGCCCCTCAATGTCTCCTTGCACTGAGGGTCGCAGCACAGGAGGACAAGGCTTAAACCCAAAGTCATGAATTTCTTCATGAATTTCTCCGAACAATCCATTGAAAAGCCCCCGCCGGGAGCCTGGAATTACCACAGCTTTGCCAAGTGTCCCCAGATCCACCGATAGAATTGCAAAGCACCGTCACTATTTGCACACCAGGAAAAAGAGCAACAGGAAAGAGCTCTTTCCATGGCCATTAGCCTTAAAGACTTGGGGGAGGGATGGCAGGAAAAGGAATCTGCTGCAAAGCACACCATTTCCAAGGTGATAAAGGAGGAGTCACAAGAAGAAAACAAGTTCTGGGATGTCTAGCAAGAGGTGATTTCTTTAAATCGCCCCCTGTGCAAAGTCGGCCCAGCTCTGGTTGTGTCTGGGAGCTGGCACCAAACTCTGCCAAGTTTCCATTCAAAATAAAACCTCTTATTTCTTCAAATTTCTCTCTCCCCCCTCCCCATGCAAAAGATTCTCGGTTTGGCATAGAATGATGAATTGAAGGAAGAAAACATCAAGTGGAGCAACAGGAAAAGGGAAGGGAACTCAAGGAACTTTTGGAAAGGATAGGACATGCTACTGCTCAGTTTCAGGAGAAAAGCAAAATAAAGCAGAACAGGGAATGAAGTATTTCAGAGGTACAATACCAGCCCCCAGATAATCAAAATGCATCCCAAGCCCTGCAAGTCACTGACCAATGTGCCAGGGAGAATCGATCCTGGTGGTTTGGGATCCCTTGGGAAGTCCCTGCAGTGACCTCCTGACCAAACCACAACCTGCAAATCTAAGTTAAGTGCAGTAGGAGACAAAAGCCCCAATTTCAGTATCCTTTTCTTTCCTTTTCCACAGGACCTGCTTGCTGTAAAAGGCCCCTGAAATAAAGGAATGTGCCTCGACGGTGGGAGTTTTGATCCATCCATGCAAGAGGCGATTAAGAAACACCCAGCAATGTCCCCATGGTCACTACGGTGGGTCATTAACCCAACCAGAGGAACTTCCAGAAGGCAGCTCTGACACTCCAGTGAAGAGCTGCCTTGTCCACTTCACCCCAGGAAAGAACAAAATGCACCAGAGAAGAGGCAATTTCATT
This sequence comes from Acanthiza pusilla, assembly GCA_036630365.1. Classification (NCBI taxonomy): domain Eukaryota; kingdom Metazoa; phylum Chordata; class Aves; order Passeriformes; family Acanthizidae; genus Acanthiza; species Acanthiza pusilla. Next base: position 2,786,812 of record JAXCHO010000005.1, on the reverse strand, counting down.
TTTACAGCTTGTCTTCAAAATGGTTTAGTGCTTTTGTCCAAATGGAGTTTCACCTAAAGACCACATCAGTTCATGTAACAGTTCATGAAATGGGAAAAGCCAACAGCAGCTGTCAGCTCCCAAAATCCACACTGACAGTTCTGGGGGCTGTGTCACTGGAATGCCACAAAAGCATTGCTCACACTGATTATTGGCTGCTATTGCCCAGCACAGACACACACTCCCATCATCAGCAACCCACAGTCCTGTGCTGTAAATCTTGGAATATTTGGCTGTAATGCTTAGTCCTGGAAAGACCAGGTCTCACTTCTGGTCACTCTTGATGTTCCCTGCTTACCTTGGCCCCGAGCCCCAGCAGTAAATATGGAATATACAACCCTCCTTGTGCTGCAGCCACCAGAGCTGACTGACACCTGCAGAACCATCAATCACAACCACAACATCACCAGGAAAATTCCATCTAAGTACTGATCAGGGCTAAAACACAAACCAAGGTAATGCACTCACACTGAAAATAGCTCGGAAAACATGCAAGCACTGACCAGCTGTGGGGTGGAAAGCACAGACACACACACATTCCCAATCTTCCCAAAAGCTCCCCAGGTCCCACAGCTGGCTGTGGAAAAATGTGGTAAGTGACAAACCAACCCACCAACTTTATGTATTTCAAACAGCCTCCATCAGGTGGTCTGCAGGATTTCAAATTATTAGTCTTGGTAATAAGGAAAACTAACACTTTTTCTGAATAAAGACACAGTGTCGAAGGGAAAAGTTCAAGACTCAAAAAGAGAAAGGGCATTTTGCTCACCTGCCCCAGTGTGACTGACTGCACACTCTGGACACCACCTGATGCCACACACAACTAAATTTACTGCTTGTGTTAAAAAGCAATACTTGAGTCACTTTATAAATACTTTTCATCAGTGAAAATCAGCTATTAATTGCAAACCTAATGTATTGTAGGCCGGGACACCTCTATAAACTCAAGAACTCTCCAAGGAACACCCTGGGATTAAATAATAGTCTTATAGTCATTAAAGGCTCTTTCTTTCTCCACGCATTGGGTTTTCCTGCACTAACTGGTGTTTTATTACACATCACTTGTCCTAGACAATTGATTATCTATCATGATCACGGGAGGTGAAGAAAGGTTGTTTGACTACAGCTATTAAAGATCCATCAGATTTGTTAAAAAGGGAAAAATTGCTCTATTGCTTTTCTAGTTTCACTTCAGTTACAAGAACATCCATTTTTATCAGGGCTCACAGGATCTCCTGCACTTAACTCGAGTCACTGAGGTGTGCTGGGATGAATTCTCCAAGAACAACCATCCTGCTTTGGGACCTACCATAAATGTTTACTTACAATCAATACCTTAATGATGAAAAAAAACACACTAGCAGTAATGTAAAGTTTGGTTTTTCAAAAGACAAACCACCTCTGTTGTTTATCAGGCAATACAAACTCGACTGGAAAATTGCATCTCTGCACTGGAAAGGATCTCCCTGAACCGGAATGGCTGTGGAGGCCAGGCTGGCACACAAACTGGGGGTACTGGTGCTGGATGCTCTGACACAGAGGAGCACTGGCAAGGATTCTAAGGCCACACAGATAATTCTAGACGCTCAAATAAGGCACAGCAATGTAGGATTGACTACAGGCATCTCCAGACAAGGGAAATGACTCTCTGCCAGCAGTGAACAGCCCTTTCCCATCCCTAGATCCCAAACCACTCCATGCCAGGGGATCAGGACCATCACTGCCCTTCCCACCTGCAGCACAAAGCCGAGTGAAACAATTTGCCATGGAGCAGAGCCAGAACAGAACCGAGCCCAGAACCGGCCTTGGGCACATCATCTCCGAGGTTTCAGCCAACACAACCCATTCCTCTCTAAACCCTGGGCGGTCTGGGGAGCAGAGTCCTTGAAAGAGTGACTATTCCAGACACAGAGACAAAATAAACAGCCCCACAACCCAAACAGCCGGCACAATTAGACTAAATTGTTGATCATTCCAACAGCCCGAAAAGAATAGATGATGAAGAAACATCTGTGTAAATTAAAAGGATACTTGGAGCCAGAGGAGCCTCACTTGAGATTCCGGGATGCACTATAAACATCCCAGCAAAGCCCCAGAGCTTGTGCTCACCCCACACAGCTGGGACCAGTTAAGATTCTGTCAATGGTTTCCCGTCGCCCTTCGGAATTACAGTAAGGTAGCAAATGCTTTTAGTATAAACAAGCTTTGGGAGAAGCAAATGTTTTTGCCCCAGTTCAATGTGAACAGCTGGAACCAAGGAGTGCACAGCTCACATGGGAACTGGGAGAGGGCAAAGTAGTTATTATTATTTTTACTACATAGCTGAGGTGCTTTGGAATTCATCCTTAAAACAAACAGCAGCAAAAAAGTCCAAACTCCAAAAACTCTGATTCTTCTTTTCCAAATAGGAACAACTTGATTTCATGAAGTACCTGTTACAGAAAGCGTTTGGGACTTTGTGGAAGCTGAGGGACTGGCACGTGCCATCTCGGCATGGAGGTGTTCCTGGGTGGAATCCTCCTGCCTGAGTTTACCCATGAAACAAACCCCTACACTCCTCTATTTAGAACACTTCCCTGCTCTCATACCTATTCTGATTTCAGGCACACTGAAAGGCTGTGCTGGGTGAAGGGAGTTGGTGTGGATTACATTTATATCCATATATTTAGTATTATGATAAAACAATCAGGTTGCACAACAGCCACCTCGACTCTGCTACACCTACTCATTACCTTTGTCCTCCTCTCAACACTCTCATTCATTTGCTTCATTTTCTGCTAAATTAGATTTCAAGAAGGAAGTCAGTGCCTCTCGATGCATTTACAGAGCACGAAGCACAGAAGGTCATGACTCTGGTTTCCAGCCTCTACTACAGCAGGAATAATAATGAATCTGGTGTTGGTGTTACAGTGAAATGGAGCCTGTAATCACAGCGTGAGATCAGAGAGGGACGTACTACTATTAGCATAGAGAGAAACAAAAGTCAACAAATGAATGCCAAGATGATGTCAATTGGAATCAGTCCAAATTTACACAACTGTCGTGGAAAATAAAACCTGAAACTTGGGGGGAGGGAATTCAGACCATTTCCTTGCACAGATTATTGTCCTAGCCACAAATACTCAGAAGTGGGAGAAGATTCAACATATCTACAATTCTTTCAATTGTCATCCAACGTCCCAGTTCGACATAAACCTGGAATAAGTCCAAATTGTTGTTGAGAAGAAAAAGGAAAAAAAAAAGAAATTAAAATGACTAGATGAAATTCCTGAAAGTACCAAATTAATGCAACAGGGAGACATTTCTTCCCTGGGGTCTTTACAGAATGATGCTTAATCTGAATGAGAAATTGCTTAAACTTAAGCTAAAATTCTGGATAGTTTTTCTTTTTTCCTTTCTGAGGTCAAAACTGTCTATTTAACAAGGTCTCTTTGTTCATCATATATGCATATGCAGTTTACAAACTGAGTCAAGAGAGACATTTTGTGCCATTTCTGATAACAGTTCCACAGACTCAAACACCTCTTTAGCACTCGATCTATGAGTCAACACTCCAGCAACTGACTCCGAACTGCTGGGTTTTTCCTATGGCAACCACCATACTCACTGCAAATGAAAACATTCGGAAAAAAAAGAAGAGAGGGAATGGGATTAGATCCTTGCCAGCACAGTTTCTTCTATGATCAAATTAAAAGTAGTAGTTATTAGATGTGAACAGTTGTCTGCAGATTGTTCTTCAGGTCGTGCAGACGTGCATGGAGAGGAGGGGAAGACAGCAGGCTGAGAAAAGCCAAAATCTGCCTTAATTTATGTTCTCTATAATCTGTTCTTTTTTCCTACCAGCGGTGGCTCAGAATGCTGATGCATGTGCCTCTTGAAAGTTAACATTTAACAGAGATTTCAGGTCTACCGAATTCCAAGAAATAAAAATAAACTCTTGCCCTGCTTTAGCTGCCAGCTGAGGCCAATGTTTGCTGAGGGGAGTGCTCGGAACCGCCGAGATTTTCGGGTGGAGGAGTTCCAGCAGCCTCAAGATCTGTGCCCCCCTACCCCACACACCATTTCTGTGGCAGCTCGGACCCACTGCTGCTTTTCCCTCCCTTATCAAACTTTTCCAGTTACAGGTTATTAGCAGAGTTTTTACAAATAACCACATTCACAAGGGCGCATTGAACAGCTCCTGGGCTCTGTTTGGGCTCCACACCTCAGCTCCAAACTGATGGAATGAGACCACCACACCTTCTCCCACTAGTCCAGGGCCACGCTGCTGGAATGAGGAGGATTTCAACAGAAATGTCTCTTCCTCCAGCCCAGGCTGCAATTAAGATGTTTGGAACTGCCTTTCCTGTGGTCAGTGTCTGAACTGTCAGAATAAAAGGGGAAATGTGGTTAAGTGTTCCAGGCTTTGTTCTAAAACCAACTATTATACGGAGGAGCTCCACATTTCCCAGGATCTTCTCGGCGCTGACCTTTGGGCTGCAGTCAAAATGCTGCTCACAATGACACTGCTCAGAAATGTCAGGACATCCTACAGGACACCCAGTGGGAACAGCCAGATTCTAAATCAGACGTGTGGACCCTTCAAACCAACATCAACAAAATCCAGCATGAGCTCACCCACCTTTTTCTTAGCACAAAACTCCCTCCCACTGCCAGGCAGGTGAGGATCCCCTGGCTGTGTCTGTGCCTTCACCCATCTTCTCCTCAGGTAAAAATACCAACATTCAACAAGCAGATGCAACACTGTTTGAAAATAAAACTACTTCTATTTAATGAAAAGACACACTGGGCTGCTTGGAGCAAATTTATCTTCAGACTGTCACTAATGTGCAAGATTCTGATGGATTCCTTCTCTTTTTTGAAAAAAATAATCTTCTCACTGTAAAAGCAATCTATCAAGTAGAGCATGCTTTTTGAGTATTTCTGAGAATATTATCTACCTGTAAAAGCAATTATACTGAGCCCTAAGGTGCCAGTAATTATGTCCACAGAGTACAGAATTTGTCTTGATTTCAAATGTAAAATGTGGAAGCAGGAAGAGCCCCAAATGTGACACACTTTTATCAGCACATGAAAGTTTACACAAACCAGAGCTGGGGATTTCTTTTAAAGGCAAAGATACCAAAGTTCTATGACTCAGCATTTCTGAGAGATGTACCTTGAGGTCTCAAAAAGAGGGAATATTCCCTATAATGAGGAACAATGAATATTCTGCCGTGAGAAACTGCACCGAGGGTTTTTTCACTTCAGCTATAGATGCCTGTATATGTCCTGTGACTATTTCTGAAGCCAATAAAACCAAAACTCAGGGGAAAAAAACCCACAGAAATTCTGTCTGGTTTCTGCACAAAACCATAAATTGCTCCCAGCTTCTCTGGAACCCAGCTCCAATCCTGGTCACAAAACAAGCTTCCAAATCTCAGCCACTTCAGTCCAAGTTTGAATTATCATAATGACACCTGAAAACCCCAGAATTCCCTTCCAGTCTGAGGTTTGGGACCCTGCAGAGGGTCTTGTTTAGGGCTGCTCTGGTGAGTGAAATGAGGCTGGGGGGTCTCTCCTTTAGGGACACAGCGACACAAAGCTACAAACCCATCCAAAACCACTTCAGGCACCGTCCCAGAACGCAGCTATGAAGACATTTAAAAATGGCCATGTGTCAAGAAGCTGGAGGCCAGAGATGGATGCAGGGGCAGGTGATTTCTTGCTGCTGGGCTGTGCTTCCCCAGCACACGTCAGGCCTCGCTGCTTTACAGGAACCCCCAAAGCTCCCTGGAGTCAGGATCTCAGAGATGTCTCCTGCACCAGGCAGAGGCAGAGGAGATGAAGATCAAATGCGCTCACTGCCATGAACAGGAACGTTGCAGGGGCTTTTATCTGATGCCAGAGAGCTGAGATGTGCAGCTCACCCAGAGGCTCTGGCAGGAATCACCTCTGTGCTGCTGAACCCCAAAGTGTTCCCCTCAGCAGCTGAGTTCAGCTATTCCATGGTCAGGATCCCTCCCTGCTGCAAACACAGCTCAGCTAAAGACACATGGATTTCAGTCTGGGAAGGCAAAACCCACCCCTCAGAATTCAAAACTGGGGAGAGAGGGGTGAAACCAAGATTCCACCTTCAGAGCACAAGAGGATCGTATTTCTTCTCCACCCCACAGTCCCCTCACCACCCTCCCTCCACTTCCTTTTTCTCCTTTTTTAATACTCTTCCAGGTCTGGCAAGGCGTGTGGTTTTTTTTCCTCCATAGAAACCGACATAACAGCGAGTTTGAGCCAGGCTCCAGCTCCACAAACACAGCCTGGCCCAAGGCACACTCAAGAGAAACACGGAGACATGGAAAGAAATGTCCAGGATAGCCACAGGCTGCCAAGCACATCTGATCCTTCAAGGTATTGCTCTGAAGTGCTCAGGATAAAGGCACAGTCCACGGCAGCACCACAATGTTGTGCCCTCTGCTCCACACCAACTCCTAAATATATATATAAATAAATATATTATGTAATAATTTTATATGTGCTGTATTTATATATAAAAATATATAAAATATATAAAATATATAAAATATATAATATATAAAAATATATTAAAATATACATAAATATAGATCCAGCATATATAAAATAATGACACGATGGAAGAGCACCCATCAGATAATTAATCAAGCACAGCAGAAGGAATAATGTGCCCAGAATGGCACTAGAGCAGCAGCAGTTTGTCACAACAGGTCACAGTATCGCCACACACCTCACTCGTGTATGACTGCAGACAACAAAATGCACACAAATTAAACACGTTTTTAATTGACTTTCTGCAGCTGGAGAAACAGACATAAGAGCAAACAATAATTTGCCACAAAAGCCAATACAAGAGCAAACCCCAATTCTTCTACAACTCAGATCTGTGCCCTGACCTGTCGTGTGGGATCAGAACAGCTCAGCTGTGTGTCCCAAGCCATGGGCAGCCATCAGACAGCTCTCCCTTATCTAAGGCAAAGGAATTTACGCTTGCAAGAGGAGGAGAGTATTTCCAATGTTAAAATGAAGTTCTGAGTGGAAAGGCTGTGAGAAAATACCTTGCTGGACACTGATGTGCTCCACTAGTGCATTTTCATAAGGAATGATCTTCATACAAAAAACTGACGCAAAGAGAGAGCAATGAAGCAATAAATGGAAGAAATTATTTATCACAATTTAGGGCTTTCTGCAGTATTTTTGTTGCCTTTCAACACAAGAAGCCTCAAACCCTTGAATGAAGAGATTTCCAAAAGGCCAGAGAAAGTGAACTCCCAGCCCTGCAACATTACAGTTAATTCTTCTGCAATGTTAGGTAAGAAAAACAGCACAGCTACAGCATGGAAATGCCAAGTGAAAACAATTCCTGCTATCAGGAGGGGCAGGCTCCAAGCTCCCTTGCTGCTCCTTCCCTCCCAATCTGCAGGAAACACCAGCCCAGCCCACCCTGGGCACTCAGTGGCCTCCCCTGTAAGGGACAGCAGGGCCACAGAGGCTTGGGAGCAGGAAGATAAAGGGCTGGAGAGGAGAAGGAAAGGGCAGAGACTGCTCACAGCAAGGACATCACCCTCAGGGCTCTGAACACAGCCTGTGCCAGGCAAATTCGGTGACTCTGGCTGTTGTGGGCAAGTGGGGATTCACCCCTGGAGAGAGGAAGCTCCAACACTCCCTCCCCTCCCCTCTCCTCTCTCTAGGCACAGAGACAGGAGGCTGCAGAGCACCCCCAGAGAAGCTGGCACTGCACTAGACCCCATCTGCTCATCCTCGCTGCCAGGCAAAGAATAAACTTAGGCGGTGGCTGCAGCGACGGCAGGTTTGGGGGAGAAGCCGTGGGACAGCAGCTGGGCTGTGTGGGATGCTGCACACCGTGCCTGTGACCCAGCCAGGCCCTGGCACGCTCTGCACACACAGCGTGTGGCCCTGGCAGCTTCAGAGCCCTCCTGGGCACCGAGATGATGCTCCTGCAGGTGACTGATTCACCTTCTCTGCTGGTGGTGACCTGGAACTCTGTGCCAGGGCATTCAGCAGGATCCAGAGCAGAGCACACTCCCTCCAACACAGAGAATTCACAGACTGGACTTTCCGTTCTCCCCCCACTTCCTCCAGACATTCTGCTCCCTCTGTGCACTCCTGTTAACCTTAACAAACGCACAGAGAAGAAGAATCAAACAACTCCCGTGTTTCAGTGAAGTCATATTGGAGATTCCCATCAATGTACTGCCATGTGACTTCCAGAAATCCAGCTTTGATTTAGCCCAGCTCAAGAGAGACTGGGATCAATCCAGCTGAGCTCAACTCCAGCTCTCCTGTACCTTCCCCAGAGTATCATCTCAGCTCCGGGGAGAGCTCTCCTCGTGTCCTGCCCCCCACCATCCTGCTCCCCTTTTCCTCTCTGCTGCTGCAGCTCCTCCATGACCCTGGCACAGTCACGCATTTGGTTCCAGTCCAGGATACGACTGCACTGCAATAAACAACTTTTCTTAGAATTCTATTCCCAACCCCCCTTCCCCATCCTGTGTATGTTGTCTGAGGCTGTGGTTCAAAACACCGAGACAGAATTATTGCAACCCATCTTTTTTACACACTGTGCAGACTGTCTCCTCAGCATGATGCATTTTTAATAGGTTTTCTAAATGCAGACAACCAGGCTGCTAATAACAAGCTGCTTTTTTTTTTTTCCCTTTTCTTTCCTCCTCCTTTTATATTTTTTTTCACAAGGTAAAACTGCTGCAGAGCTTTGATGTCTCACTGCACCTTACTCAAAGAAACACAGTTTATATGGCAAACAATTGCAAAATCCACAGCACTCGAGCTGTTAAAAGTGTAACAGGCACCACTGGAATAACCCTGGTGCTTGCCTGCCACTTCTGTTAGGTCCACCACAAGTTTTACTCTCCCAGGCCACAAAAAGAGTACTGTTTGAACATGAGTTGAACAAAAGATCTCAGGATGCTGGGCACCGAACCAAGCAGAGAGATAAACTCCAAATTTAGCCTGCCACAGGCAAAGCCCATCTCCTGCAACACTTCAGACAACTCAGGGAGAGCTCCTCCTCCTCGTTGGACTGAGATGACGAGAAGAAATCCTGTTGTCTGGCTGGAACACCTTTTATCTCCCGTCCTATCTACATCTTTGCTTTGCAGCTACCCCCTCTGCTCCCTTGGCACCTCATAAATTGCGAGGCCACCCTTGCACGGATCAATCCCCAGCTGCTGGAAAAGGGCTGAGCCTGCACTGCAGGGCGTTGCTCCAGCCCATGGCCCAGGTGTGACAGGAGAGTTTCTGAACAACAACGCCAGGAGAAGGATGGGAGGCTGAGAGCAGGAGGTTCTGGCTCTGCACGTGGGTGGCTGGATGGATAAAAGATGATAAAGGATGATAAAAGATGGAGAGGCAGGCAGGCACTCCTTGCTAGGAAAGAAAAAGGCATCACACCCTGCTCAGGCTTTCCTAAGCCCCATTGCACTTTCAACCTTTAAAAGTAAAGCTACAATTTAGCTTCATTTTTGCTGAAAAAATACGTATATAAATAAAAACCAGGAGCACTGATGTCACTAACTTCTTTTCCCCCTGCTTTTCCAAAAACGGAACTTTAAAAATGGGCCAAAATTCAGGAGAAAAGGCTCTACTGTCTCCAGAGCTAAAATGTACCAGTTTGACTTGGCAGCTGAACAACTTTCCACTGATTTGATGCTTTCCCCCTCCTCGAATTCTCCCATCCAAATGCAGCTGGAAATGTCGTTAGAGAAAAGAAGAGGCATTTCCTGTGCGGTTCCCCCTTCCCCCACCACATTCTTGGCACAAAAGGCAAGGGAAAAGCTAGAGAGACAGAGTGTGCATAAGAGGGAGAAGAGAGAGGCAGTGTGCAGGGATTTCTGGCTGCTCCCCAGAAAACGTACAACAGGAATTGCACGGCTCAAAAGAGACAATTTACCCCTTTCCCCAAGGCTCTGGAGCCCTTGGTTCAGTATGGAATGGTCAGAGACAGGAGCATGGCACTCCAGCCTGGACAGGACACGCTCCAGACGCTGCAGAGCCCCTGGAGGAGAGATCCAGGATACTTTCCACAAGCAGCCACACACAGCTTAGTTATTTACACCTTAAATCCAGCTGCATTCAAATCCTTCAGTGCTCCAAAGTGCAAGGAATAACGGGGGAGAGGGACTGAGGACAGACAGACGAGATGGGGATGACAGAGAAAAGGCTTCTTTCAATGCTTTGGTCTTTGCCTTTTGATTGGCTTTTTTTAACATCACACTCTGGAAAAGGCACCAAGCAAGGCTTTGCACAGGAAAGTTCCCAGCGCCCTGTTTTTTAGAGCGTGTGTATTCAGCACTTTGTGAAAATGAAATCCCTCCAAGGTATCCAAATCCAAGCCCTGGAAGGAGCTGGCATTTCTAAAAGCAGTCTGCAGAGCCCCAAAGGTCTGTGCCACTGGCTGCTGCCCAGTCATTCTGCACTGTGGTGCCCTGCAGAAAGCAGCCATTGTCCCAGCCCAGAACCCCCGATGCCACTCCCAAACTGCTGTAACATTCAGGGTTCTTTGTGAAAACGATCCCACGGCAACAGTCGTGAGCTGGGTACTGCAATCTGACTTCCCCTGGTTTCACTTAGTCACTCTGCTCCAGAATGGATCAAAGCCTCCACAAAGGTTGAGTCAATTTGAACATTCAGTTTGCTTCTTGAGCTGTGAATTAAATGCATTCTTTGGTGGCTGGGTAGGGATGAGTGACTCAGTCTGTATAAACATTAACTGACTCTAAAGCTAATGGAAAAAAGAAATATGGAAAGGAGAAAAACAGAATCATACGTAACTTCTTGTTTCAGCTGGCAGCAAACCCAGGTTCGGTGGGTGCACAGCAGCTCGTGAGGACTCCGTACCATTCAGTCTGCTTTTTCTAGGGCACAAACACACCCCTACCTTTAGGATTCTTTAAGTCTCAGTCCGAAATTCACATCCGTGCAGGGGAAGGGAACACAGAAAGGGTGTGGCCTAATGACTTCCTTCTTTGTTCTGCAATCAAACAGCACCAGGCTATCTCTGCCCTCGCTTCCTCCTTGGCAGACTGAAGAATTCTCAGCTCACTAAGACCTTGCTCTCTCTCTAAAAACTTCCAATGGATCTCGTTCTTTCAGCAGGGACCGTGCAGAAGTTTTTACAGACCTCTAACAAGAGCACAGCGCTGCGAGCACACGCATGTACAAGCAATTCCTATTCCAAAGAGTTTAAATCCAAAGAAAAGGAAAAGAAAGGCCCCTTTTTGCAGATCTGGATTAACACGATTTAGATCATACTTACAGAGGATTTACGTGGCAAAGGAATTAAATTTACATATCCTTAGTCCCAGCTTCCACTGGAGCGGCTGCGAGACTCCTTACTACGATATCCCATGGAGCACATGGAACTCCAGATCCCAGCCTGGCTGCCTCTGCAGAGCCAGAGATGTTCTACCTGGGGCTCGAATCCAAAGGCAAGGCAGAGAAGCAGATGCTGTGTTGACTGTGCAGACACCTCTGCAAACACTGCTCCGAGGGCACTGACCTTGCCTTATCTGCCCCGCGGAGCCGCGCCGATAACGCGCACTTGGCACCGCGGCCGATGGCTGCTCCTGGACCGCGAGGTGATTTAGAGGGGCAGCTCCTGCTGCTCTGCTCTGCTCCTGCATTTCACTCTCACCTCTGTGCTCCAGGACGGGGCAGAGGTGGACCTGGGGAATTCAGCTTCACTGGGACAGAGCTGTGAATGTTGCCATTTGTGTGCTCGGAGGCTGCAGACTTTGGTCTGAACTGCCTTAAACCCTCCTTACAGCAGCCTCAGAGTAAATTAAAAGGCCTGTAAGAATAGATTTTATAGAAAAAGTTTCTGTAATGGTGCAGCTTCTGTTTCAGGCCCAGCACAGGGGTGACAATGCACTGTGTGTGTGTTTGCACCCTTCCAGGTCACGTCTGTACCCAGAAACTGTGAGACAGAGCAGGCCTGAGGCTGTTCTGCAGTTCTAATTGACCAAAAAAACACAGCTCACCTTGGAATGTCTGCTATGCACACTGCCTGGGGATGTCCACTTCTCTGCACATGCAGACACCTGAGCGTCCACATCCATCATCTTCCAACTACTTAGAATGTTTTAAAATCAATCGAGAACTGAGGGGTGAGAGGCAAAAGCTGTAAGCCGTATCACAGAGGGTCATTTGGGGCTCTTCCTTTCTCTGCTAAACCCAACTGTGTCCCGAACACTGTGAACTGGGCGCTGGACCTGAAGAACGGTGTACATTTCCCTTCATGTAAGTAGTGGAAAGCTCAGCCAGCCCTGCTTCCTGCACTTTCTGACCTCTCATGAAGGCAGGAGTTAAAGAAAATTAATTCCAAGGCTCACGGAGAAAAAAAGACACTTTCATATATTGCTCTATATATTAATCACTACAGCCTTACACTTAGGAAAGGAATGTTCCAGAAGCAAGGCAAAAGCAATTAATTCTCATTCAAGTGAGGTGGTTTTCTTATCTCCTCCCTCCACAGCCTCTCCCCACGCTGCATCAGGGGCCTACAGGGCAGAACCAGGAGCGTTCAGCTACAGTTTGCTGTTTTTCTAGAAAAGGAAGTGAAAGTGCACTAACATAGAAAGAACCTTAAATTAATGCTGCAGATCAGCAAGAGGCACCTCACAGTGCCTGGGAGTGTCTCGAGGCCCCAGCATTATCCAGCACACCCTCTGCAGACAGTGTGGACACCTTCCTCCGGATGTCCTTCTCCTCCCTTTTCCTGCAGGCTGAGAGGGAGAGGTGTCCATCCACTACCCCCAGCCAGGTGCTGAAATGAAATCCCCAGCTCCACTGCACAGCAAAAGCAAAACCTTAGGATGGAAAAAGGCTTCCCGGAGCTATTTGAGAAGCATCTCCTAACACGTGTCAGTGAAATTCTGGGCTTCAGGAACTCAGAATAGTTCAGACCTGAGTATTTTCAGCAGCAGAAAATGGATGGAGAACACTTCAGAATGTGCTTTAAGACAGTAAGCAACTGCAGGCCTCACTCGGAATGGGAAAGCTTGCTGACTTTACAGCACAAAACTGACAGGAATCCTGGCTTTACCAAAAATTGCTTTAACCCATCCCAGCTCTGCCTGGAACTCAGGCCCACCTTATAAAGAGTCCTTATTTCAAGAGTTCTGAGTCTCTAACCCCAGCTTGCTGTCCAGGGTAGATGTGTAAAAGAGAGGTAGAGAGACAAAAAGTGTTTCGAGCAAGCGCTCAGCTCCGCAGACACACCCCCACAGGTTCGTGTGTCACTACCACCTTTTCCTTCCGAAGCTGCTCGTCTTCACCACGGCTACCAGTGCGGTTAGATTGAGTTAAGAATCCGTGGTTAAATATCTGTGGTCATATTAAGTAAGTGAAAAAAGGTGGTTGAGCTCGGTAGGGGTGGGGTGAACACAGCCAAGGAGGAATGAAATCTGTCAAGTATCAGCTTCTCAAAGCTCCTCGCCATGAGCAGCCTTGCTCACTTTGTTCTGGGAAAAACGAGGCAAAACACCCTCCTTTTTACTGGCAAATCTCAGTGGTGGTAACCAGATGTGTTGGGATTTACCAAGCAGCGACATCCACATGCAAATAAACACTTCAATTTTGTCAGGATGTTTATCCCTGGTGTGTGGCTCCATCACTGCCAGCTACACTTGGATACTCCCAGCTGTTATCACCACTATCTTGTGCTACAAAACAGGAAGGATGGCAACCTCAGACCCACCAGCGCAGCACCCAGGAGCACTGGACAGTGCAGAATCGCTGAGGTTATTTGGCCCAGGTGGACGAGAAGCTGTGCTGAGTCGCCAGGGATGATGAGGCTCCCAAAAAGCAGCCCAGCTTCTCCCTGAGCTGCTCTTTCCAAGTCCCTTTTGTTTCCCCACAACACTTTGCACACTCACTGTCTGTCTCCGCTTCCTCCTGCCTACCCTGCGGTCGGAGTGGGAAGCCAAGGGACTAAGGCCAATTAAATGTGGGAGCAGGTGGCAGCCAGGTGGAATTATGGGAAAGAGAGCAGAAATTTCCTCTATTCTTGAGGATCTGCTCTCTCTGCACTGAGATCATACTTACAAAACAGGTGCTGCTGCACCATATGTCTCAGAGAAAGTCACACTAAGCAAATTCTATCTTGCAACAGAAGAATCCTTTCCTTTTCCTTTTTTTTTCCTTTGGATCCCTCAGGTATCAGAACTCTCTGGGGAGTTTCTGGGGTGCTTATGCAAAAAGTGCCAGGAGCATAATGTGTACTGGTGAATCCTGCAGTTGAATTGACGTGCAATGAAATTTAGTCTATTACTCCATTTTTGTATAAAAGCTAAAAAGAACTTGGACACCATTGACGCATCTTCTCAACACAGCAAGGAGGCACAAACAGAGGTCTGCTGGTTTTGACCACTTCTTATTCATCCCCTTTAGAAAATGAGTAGAAAAGCGATCCAAAAAACCTCTCAGACATAATGATGTTACCCTTTATTAGGAAGCCATTAAAGAATTATTGGGGTTGTCAGAAAGGCCTGACAGGAACACTTAAGTCATCAGCCTGCTGTCCTCTCTTTCACCCCTATTCTTGGCCCTTCCTTTGGAGATGAGTATCTTGCACAAACAAAATTACCTTTGATTGCAACAGTTGAACTTCAGAGAGCAGGGAAAAGCAGCTTGCTGACTGCAGGGAGTGGGGCTGCCCCAGACAAACACGGGAGAAGGAACGAGAAAAACAAGTTTGAATTAAAAGCCACTTCTAGATTATCAATTTTCCCTTTTGTACCATGAAGTTTGAACATACGCCTGAAGAGTGTGACACCAGTGACACATTACACAAGGCGATTCGGGGACTGAGAACAAGGTGGCAACGTGTGAACAGCAGGATCCTGCAAAGTGCTGAACATCCCCAGATCCAAGAGACTGCACGACACAGCTCCAGCAGGAATATCCCCTGTGACACCTCTGCTGACACGGGTCATACTCATCCCTCCCAGAAAAGCTCATAATTTGACTTAGTGCTGCTGACAGGAGGTGGAGGAGCTGTCACACGCCTGGGCAGAGGCACAGCCACGGGTGGCTCCTGTGTCCCTGCCCCTGTGGGGATTTCCACAGCCTGCATCCCAGTATCCCAGAACCAGGAATTCTTACCCAGAATTTAACAGCCCAACTTTTTGCATCAAATGTTCTAAGTTTAATTGATGTAATCTGAGAGAAGAATTTGGGGTTATTTTTAGCCAGTGGTTGCTGCTGCTTTTTATGTATATACACTAAGGAGACAGCCATTACCAGGATCATTTTACATTATGTTCATGCATAACTGGATGTAGGAACATTTTTATACATCCATGCACACACACTCACTCTCCCTACATTTTAAGTGCATATTTTTTACATGCATGTCAAAGAAAGAGCAAGGAAACCTGAGCACTCAGTGTATCATCCTGCCACCACACCAAACAATTCCCTTTAAACCAATCAGTTACGTCAATCTTTAGAGACTTAAAATTTGTCATACCATCATAGAGAGAAATTAATCTATAGCATTGTAAAAAAAGGAGAAAGCACAATGAATCGAAATTTGCAATTCATGGGCTCAGTGGGGTTTTTTGGTTTTTTTTTTGGGGGGGGGGGAAGGGGAGGAGGTTGACAAGGGAAGCTGATGGATTTGGCTTTTAAAGCAGAGGGACCAGCACCCCCTCCCCAGCTCCCTGCTGTCACCCCCCCCAGCCCTTTTTCCAAGTGCACAGCGCCTGTAAAAATTCCTGCGCGCTATTTGCAGGCAAGGTCACTGCGAAAGGGCATGGCTGGGAGCCAGGGTGTTTTTCAGCTGAGCTGCAGGGAGGGGAGGGGAGGCTCAGGAACTCAATTAGAAGTTTCTCCAGTCTAGCCAGGAGGCTGGAGCCCAGACTGCGGCTGTTCCGCCCCGGCTGCCGCCGCTGACGCATCCCGCAGGCATCCCTGGAGGAGCCGGGGGAGCCTGGGCTCCCTGCCGCCCGCTGCAGCCCTGCCTGCTTTTCCGCCACCACATCCCGCTGCGGCCATGTGGCGTGCCCTTTCCCAGGCGTTCCTGCTCCCATGGGCTGCACAAAGGAGGCTGCCCGGCCCGGCCCGCACCCGCCGCTCCTTTGTCACCCTTTGTCACCCCTTTGTCACCCCGCGACGCGCGGGGCATCCCCAGCCAGCAGCTCATTAATTCTCCGCAGCCTGATTTGTCTCGAGGCGGAGGAGGGCCGGGTCGGGGAACGCACACGGGATATTTGAAATACTGTCGAATGTCACCCAAGGGGAACCTTTGCCCTAAAATTGTCACACAATTTCCCCGGCTGGGACTGTGTCCAAGGCAAATCCATTCAGCAGCACCGCATGACTTCCTCTCGTGCCTGCAGGACAGGCAAACCCCAGCAGTGGTTTAAAGGAGCACCTGCATGGGCAGAGTGCTGCTCTCCGGATTTTGGGGTGTGCAGGTGTCCAGGGGCTCCACCCCCAACTCACATGCAGCTTCTTTCGGGTTCCTGACCCAAATTCTCATCCCACGAACGAGCAGCAAAGGCTGCTGGACAGAGAGCACTAAAAAGTGCCCCGATAGTGCCTGGGGACTGAGCATTAAAGAGTGTTGGGATCCCATAGATGCAGTGCTGGCTACTTTTCAAAATGTGGAAAGGTTACACTAAATATATAAATCCCCCTTCCCCCGTGTTGGTTTTCGAGTTAATTGGAATGAATTTGGCACATCACCTGGGAAATGAGACTGCATCTCCAATCATCTGTGGAGTATTTCATACAGACCCTTTGAATACATATCCATACACAGACATTCGCATCCTCCCAAGTATTCACTTTGCTTGTTGAGTTCAAAACTCCTGAACAACAGGGTTAATGAACCAGCAGGACCTTTCTCTCTTGCCTGAAAACTGGGCAGCACTTCCATAATGCCATAATTGCACAAGGAATCCTCTGCTAACAGGCACACGTGATAGCCCAGGAAACCCAGAAGCCTGAATTTGCTCTCCGGTGCAAGGGGTGTTTTTGTGGACAGATTCCCATCTCGGGGAGGCTCGTGTTGCTCCCCTGAAGCCAAAACACACCAGCCTATCTGAAATCAGAATCCATTTTCTGAAGTTTTTAAGGTCATGTCACCTTAGATTTTTTGATAAAGGCTGAGCAGTGGCTGCCTGAGAATAAATGCAGCCAGTCCTCAGAGGCGTTGTTGCATGTCAACTGGAGGAAGTGATTAAAAATTAATGCAAGCGAGGAGATAGAGAAACCTGAAAGGGTGTGCCCATAAAATACACTTTCAATCTGTCTCGTCAGCAAAAGAGGAAAGAAATCAGATTCTTATAATACCAGACTCTAGGGAAGTGGTTGGGGCATGAACTCCGTGTTCTTTTACAGATTCACCCCGAACAATTAACAAGAAGAAACTCCACGTTACCACAGAACTGTTTCTTTCTGGCTTTCCGGGTGGGGATGCTGGCAGAGGGGGAAGGGAGCGTGGGGGTGTGGAGGTGCAGCTGTGGGTGGTGATTACACTGCTGGGATGTGCAATCTCACCAGCCTCTAACAGATGGGAGTGAGCTGGCCTTGGACCATTCACTTCTGCCTGCCTTGGGTATTGGTTTGGGGTTTTTTTTATTTTCTTTATTATCGTTGTTGTTTAAGATCCTCGTGGAACAGCCTTGAAGGGATACAGAACCTGTTTCTCAAGGCTTGTCTGTGTTTGGGCACAAAAATGAGACACATGCAGAGCAGGAAAAGGAAAGACAAACTGAACAGCTTTTCAGGAAGTGGAATTCAGAAGTAATTTCGGTGTTTTACGCTGCCTTCGTGCACAAACCTATGTGTGAAATGCTTAGTTTGGTTGGTAATGAAGATCTGAGGAACCAGCAAAAGAGAAGAACCTTCCATGTCCACTAAAAGGGTATTTCTCCTCCAACTGGAAAGGCATTAAGTTGCCCCAGAGTAGCAATCCTGTTTGGAACCTGCATGGCTGTTTGGACTGTAGTAATTTAATTAGTAGATATAATTTCTACTTAGGTGTCTGGCAAACAGCAGGATTCAGTCTTATTCTCCTAAAGAGACTGAAGAGTTTATTTGGAAAAAAGCTAATTTTTGGTTTGGAAAAACATGAGGTAGGCAGAGGTATCCAGTTCATAGGATTAGCAGCCATATTCACGATTAAGCTTCATGACACTTCCCAAAAGCTGGGGCTGCTATTCTTCCCCAATCTCCTCACTTTCCCGACCCAGCTAAAAATCACAGTCATTTCATTAACAAGTTCAGACTTCTGTGCTCCTCACTGAAGGGTCTTAACCTGTGACCTTTGCCATTTGCAAGCCCTCCTGACTCCTCCACGCATCAGCATCCACCCCCGGGACTGGCAGGTTTTACTGCTCCCTCTCCAGTGCTAGCAGGAGAATGAAAGATGGAAATGAAGCTTGAAAAGAGACAATAATAAATGCAGGGCCTTTCTATGATGCCACAGCCTGTAGGTTGTGACAGGAATTCCTGGGTGTGGATCCCAGTAGGGCTGGAAGGCCCTGCAAGAAGGCAAATGGGGCACTGGGGCAGGACCTTCATCCCAGAGCTACATCCCAGCTCTGCAGTATTGAAATAAAGAAATAGATTCAGGAGGGGAAAACCTTAGAAAACCCCTCAGGAAAAAAAAAAAACAGGGAGGTCCCTCATAAACCTGCCACTGACCCCTGTGGGAGTATTGCCAGTGCAAAAACCCACCCCAAACAGCAGCACACATCACTTGGAGGGGAAAAAATCAATAAAGAAATGGTCCCCTCATCATTTCTTCTCCTGAGCACAGAGCACACACGACTTTTCTTAATTATTCCTGATGTTCATTGTAAGTTGCATCATTTTGGAACACCGACGGTATCATTTTTAAAACTCTGGTTGCCATGGCAGCACAGAATGTGGCTCTTAAATGTACTCTGCTTGCACATTCCTCTGATGAGAGGCTGCTTTTCTTTCTTTTTTTTTTTTTAAAGAAAAAAAAGCATCTCCACTGAGAAACATGATATAATGACAAAAAAACCCCTAGAGAACAAGCATAGGAAGAAAATGGTGGCTTAAAAAAATATGGGGGGGAGGGGGCAGAAACTGGGCTGAAAAATATAGCCAAGAGGACACTTTTCTTTCAAAGGCAGAATGTAAGCAGAGCATTTTGGGTTGTCTCAGAAGGTTGTAAATTCAGACAAACCCAGTCACTTCCTTAGTGACAGCATTTACAGCTCTGTATTCAGCCTTTGTTTCCCTCTGGAAGGTCCTCCCGGGCCGATTACTCAAACCCAGAACTTTAAACCTTGAGCAACCTTTAAAGAAGTGGTGGCAGGTGATAAGCGCCAGCCAAGCAGACACTCCCTCACCTCCCCGGTGCCCCTCTCCAAGCCTGGCTGGCTGCAGGAGCTCCAAAGGGCACAGGAAGAGCCAAAAAGCCTCTTGGGACACACTGGTCCTACCAGCAAGCCCAGTGGAGGCAGAAATTGCCATCCCAGTGGGATGGAGGAATTGCAATCCCAGTGGGATGAGGGAATTGCAATCCCAGTGGGATGAGGGAATTGCAATTCCAGTGGGATGCAGGAATTGCAATCCCAGTGGGATGAGGGAATTGCAATCCCAGTGGGATGAGGGAATTGCAATCCCAGTGGGATGAGGGAATTGCAATCCCACTGGATGCAGGAATTGCAATCCCAGTGGGATGAGGGAATTGCAATCTCAGTGGGATGCAGGAATTGCAGTCCCAGTGGGATGAGGGAATTGCAATCCCACTGGATGCAGGAATTGCAATCCCAGTGGGATGAGGGAATTGCAATCTCAGTGGGATGCAGGAATTGCAGTCCCAGTGGGATGAGGGAATTGCAATCCCAGTGGGATGAGGGAATTGCAATCCCACTGGATGGAGGAATTGCAATCCCAGTGGGATGCAGGAATTGCAGTCCCAGTGGGATGAGGGAATTGCAATCCCAGTGGATGCAGGAATTGCAATCCCAGTGGATGGAGGAATTGCAATCCCAGTGGGACACAGGAATTGCAATCCCAGGGGGACGCAGGAATTGCAATCCCAGTGGGATGCAGGAATTACAACCCCAGTGGGATGCAGGAATTGCAATCCCACTGGATGCAGGAATTGCCGTCCCAGTGGATGCAGGAATTGCAATCTCACTGGATGCAGGAATTGCACTCCCAGTGGATGCAGGAATTGCACTCCCAGAGGGATGAAGGAATGGCAGTCCCAGTGGGATGCAGGAATTGCAGTCCCAGGGGGATGCAGGAGGCTTCTCTGAAATATATAATTTGTAGAGATTGGGAATAGTGACTCCTTGACACCACCACCAATTCTGGCACTGGAAAGAAGCTGGGACTCCTAATAACCATCTCTTAATAATGAATTTTCCATCCGACAGCAGCAAGCTTTGCCATCCCTGCCCTACACACTTTAAATGTACCATCCCATGGGTGTTTTTTCTGGCATTGTCTCTATTTCAAACCCCAATCCTCTCCCTAGGAATCTCCTAAGCAAAAGCCTCCGCTCAGATCAGCAGGGCCCTATTTGAAAAGGAATGGCAGAACACGGTATTTTTTGCACCTCACAGGACTGTGTTCTTCAACACAAGCAGCTGGGTTTGAAACTTGGTTTAAATAAGAACTCAGCCTCATCAGTGATCCCCCAGCCTCAGTCATTAAAAACATGGGTTGCACCTCCTCCACGGGAGCTGCTGCACTCCTGCCTTCCAAAAAGAGTCCAAAATGAAAAAAAGCCAGTGAGACTTGCTTTTTGAAGTGCTCCTTCCCTTCTGGCTTCCACTAGCAGCAAGAGTGAAAATTTAAATTAAAATCAATTTCTCCAAATGTTCAGTGCAGTCTAGTTTTGGCACAAGCTCTCAAGCCATTTTATCCTTCCCTAACAAGCAGCCTATCAAAAAAGATAACCCTCTAAGTGCTTCATATAAGTCTATAAGCAGCATTATCTCCATTTTTGCAGGCAGGTTAACAGAGACAAGGATTTCGAGTCCATCACTCAGCAACAGCCCAAAATAGAAACCAACTGCCCGACCTTCACGCCCGTGCCCAGTTCTTAATACCCCCATGTACTCTCTAAGAAAATTAATGATGTCCTAGGTCAGAAATTCAGCTGGAATGATGTGAAAAGGGGAGATATTGAGGAAATGAGAGTCAGAATGACACAGCAACCTCCTGAGTTTAGTAAGGTCACAAATTGTTGCTCCAGGTCGAATGACCAAATACGAGTTTGTTCTGCCTGTGGGAGCAGTTTAAGATTTTGGGAACAAATTATGATTTCACATGCCTTCCTTTCTGGGGGAACAAGAGAGAAGGTCAATGCACATCAGGTGCTAAAATCAAGATAAAGAGATCTAATTGTCACCAGCTGCCCAATCATTACTTGGGCAGTCCATGCAAATTCACAATCAGCTTTTGGCAAAGAATGCAAATTCCTGGATTTAAACTTTATGGGTTTTTTTCCCTTGCAGATTTTTCAACAGCTGTTAAATCCACATTTCAAACACTCTCAGGTTCACTCTATGATCATTATCACAATGTAAGCATGACCCAAGAATCATCTCATCCCAGTTCTGTATTAGAATCATAACCCATTTTTTCCTGTGTTCTAGAATCAACTCAAAGAGGTTATCCTCACACGGAATACTTAAGATTAAACACATGAACAAAACTGATTGCCACAGAATCAAAGTAAGAAAGTAAAACTCACACAAACCTACTCATTCCCATGTTTTCCTGCACGGGCAACTTCTTCAGAACCTCACTGAGGGGTGAAGTTAGGAGGGAACAATAACAATCCCAAAACCACACATTAACATGCAAACTAAGCCTCTACTGATAAATACTGGACTTGGAGTCATGTCTGCATCAGATTTTACCATTTTGAAAGGACACATTTTGGAATGACAGCACAGCTGCAGGGGATGTGTCTCTTCCCCCTCTTCCCTGCTTGCACAGGAACAGGTAACTCCAAATTTATTGCTTCCATGGCTGCACAATCCAATTCCTGAGAGCTCCCAATGTCATCCAGGAATGGAAATGGGCAGGGGGGACCATGAGGTGTCAGAGCAATGGCCTCAGTATCAAAACCCAAACCAACCCACAAAACAAAAACCAGTTCCCCTGCAAGAGGACTGAGTTTCCGTGAGACTGAACAGACTGAGCCACCTCAGAACAACACTTCCTCTTTTCCCTCTTTTTCCACTCCTGCTTTGTGTGCTTCAAAGCTCAGGAATCACACAAGCCACCCTCCCTGCCCTGCTCTCAGGTGCAATAGCCTACTTTCTTTATTTGGACAAGGTGAAGAGGAGGAGTGGTGTCCTGGCTGGGTCTGACAGCTGATGCTGCTTTTATGGGGGGATTAACCATAAACTGGATTGTGCCCCGAGTTCAGAGTTCAGCCTTATCTACGGAATCCTTCCCCTCTTTACACATTCCAAGGGTTCTTACAACTTCAAGTCACTCAAGCCCGCAATGTTAACCCCTAAAGAAGCTCTCACAGAACTGCCTGAAGGAAAAGCGGGTTTGGAAATTTTTTGACAATGTATTTTTAACTGCTCCAGTTTGCAGAAACAAAACAACTTCCACTTCCTTCAAAACAATCCATATGTCCATTTCTGTGTCTGTGCCATCGAATGCAAATCATTCTGCTTTCAAGTTGTGTACAAATACAGACCAGGCTCTTGTCGCTGGATACACCAAAAAAAAAAGCACATAATCTTGTAACCGGTTCCGCAGCCAACAGGGACACCTCCCTGTGACCCTGCCTTTTTCAGATTCCCTCTGGAAGCGCAGCTGGGAATCGGATCTATTCCACATTCAAACACTGACAGGCAGATTTGGTGTGATGTGAATGTTGCAGGATCATTATTTCCTGGGACACAATGGCATTCCTGCTTTTTGCAGTTCAGAAATTGCTCTGGCCCGATAGTGAAGCCAATGGAATCTGGCAAGGATTTGGGGTTGGTTTTAGGACACATCTACCACTGCACATTGGGGAGGTTTGGTTTTCTTCCTCCACTTTTCCACTGCATCCAGTGATGCCCTAAACTTCCCAGCAGTGGGAACATCTATTGTGTTTTTACTACCTCCAATTTCTACCATAATACAAATAAACTGTGACTAAAAATACAGGCAGTGATTGAATAACACTTTGTGGAACACACTATGACAAACCTACAAACCAACACAAGCCTCACTGCTTCCCAGAACCTGAGCCCTTTTGAGGTGGTTTTGGTTTGGACAACCAAAAACAAATATTCACTTCCTCACTTTCAATATTTTGTGACAAAAAGGGAAAAAGTTCAATAGCAGCCAAGATGCTGAACTTTGATTGTGAGCAACTCATTGCACTGAAACACCACCAAGCTGCAGTTGGGAAGTTCCAGGACAGATCCAGCTCAGGTTTCAGGAGCAAAATCGAGAGCTAACAAACTTTAGGTTGATCTTATTTTAACTGGGGAGAAAGGAAAAACGCATATTTGAAATACTTCTGAATTAATGTCTTGAAAAATGCAATTTAAGCCTCCAGCAAACAAAGCTTTACCTGGCAAAGCCCAGGAAAGCCCAGGGCCTGAAGAAAATGAGTTCCATAGAAAAACCCAAATACACCACACTGACCCTGGACCAACGCAGCCTGCGCCTCTCCTCTCCTGGCACTGCTTTCCAAACAGCATCTCAGCAAATCCTCTCATCCAACACCATCTGCAAAGCCCAGCTTTACTGGAAAGGAAACCCAATGCTTCTAGTCAAGAAAACTGAGGCTTCCCTGGAAGTATGACAACACAATACAAAAATTAAGATCTTAAGCGCATTATAATCCCTCTGATTTTCCTGTGGAGATCCTTATCTTAATTAAATACATCTTCATTTTTCTACCTGTTCACAGCCTTCATTTTTGATGAGCAAATGTTGCTTTTTGGGTCTTGTATTGCTTAATTTTAAAGAGAAGAACAACTCCACTATCCTGAAACACTAGCCTGTTTGTAATGCAGCACACGAAATTTAAAGACCTGTTTCTATATTTTGACTATGCTCTGTTACTTAGGCTACACCAGCAAAACCCAGGTCTCCTACAGACTTCTCTGGGGTTTTCTGCGAAGGCGCCTGTGATGGATTAGGAAAGATCCCAGTGAATGATGAAAGCTGATCTGCACTTGGGGAACGTGCACTTCTCTAACAGTCCACCTGGGCAAAGCAATCAGTGCTCTTGGATATTTCTCCGAAGATACATTCAAATTCTGTGATACAGAACAGCAGCTCTGCTGTGCTTTTGCAGAAAAATGCCCCATTACTGCCTGTTATCAGCAAAGCTCTGGAGAAATCCATTTGGAAAATGTTTTCCTATAGCATTCACGGGGAAATTAAAATGTAATTTAATGACAATGCATATGAATGGTAAGACAGATGTCTTCTAACAAGAAGGAGTAATACATTCCTCTGGTGTTCAAGTGCTCTAATGAACATTTGTCCACTTTCTGTTTGTTTGCTTATTTTAAATAAATAAGGGGAGGAAGAGAACTAAACTACGAGCAAATAAAAAGTCCCTAAAATACAAGGAATCCCATGTGAAATAAGAGCAGAGAGATAACCAAATTCTAGATTAGAACAGTAAGGACAAAACACATCTTACAGTCAGAAAGCAAGATATTTATCTGGGAAAAGTCTTCCAAAGCCATCATCACAATTTAAATAAATACAAGACACAAAATATGTTTTACTTACCCAACTCCACCACCCAGCACAGTCAGATTAAAAAAAGGGGGAGAGTGTGATTCTTCCTCCTTCTCCCCAAACCTGTTCATTTCTCCTCAGAATTTAGGTGTACTTTTTTTGTGCCTCCTATCACAGCAAGTCCCATTTTCCAGAATTATGTTTTACATTTTCAGGGGAAAAAAAAAAAATCCTAAGAGCCCTTGAAATGGTTTATGAGTGCACTGGGCACCAGTAAACTGTAGTCTCCAAGTCCTTCACTGGGAAAAGGGTTCCTGCTGTTAGCAAGGAGAGGCCAAAACGAGGCACAGCTGTTTCTCCCTTATTTCCAGGCCTGCTCGTTTTCCTACACTCAGGCTGTTATTCCAGACAGCTGTGAAGTCTTGCAATTGCTCTGGGTTTTGAAGTTTATGTCTTGTTTTAAAATTAACGTGAACACTCAGCTTCTCTTAAAGAATAAAAACGTGTCAAACCTCGATAGCTGATGTTATTTCTACAACTTTCAATGGAGCTGGTGAGAAAGACAAGGAATGACTGCTTCTCCTAAAAAAAACATCGGGAGTCATAAAAAAAGAGACAACAGCCCTGACCTGCCTGGTGCCCCGGCCAGGGCTGATGATGGTCATGAAATGGGACTCCTGAGAACCCAAGGGAAGGTCATAAAGACTCACACACACAAGAGCTCTGACCTTTTGGGCCTTGGATCCACACAGAGGTGCTGGACGTGACTGTTTTGTGAGAATGATGCCTTTGAATATTTCTATTTTTTTCTCTTAATGCATCTGTAACTTGCTGCAGTTTAGTGCTTCTTACAAAGTGCTAAAATCCTCTGTCCCAGCACCTTTAGCCAAAACAAGGCTCTCTGAACACAGATCCAAGGACATATTCATTGCCTTGGGGCCTGAAAATATGGAAACAACTGTAAGATGGAGGGGGGCAGGCCTGGGGTGGTGAACATTGTTACCAGAGGGTATGATTGGAGAATTAGGGGCCAATATCTAATGGACAGAACTTGTAAAAGGTGAAGGGCTCGGGACCCAGGGTCCATTTTGGGTGTAGTCCCTGGGGGGATGTTCGTCTGCCCGAACGTACCTTGAAGAAATTTGTCCGCATTTTATACTCCTGATTTGTTTTGGCTTCTCTTTTAGGCATCAAGAAGGACACCTGGGAGCTGCAGAAAGGGGCAGATCCTCACTCAGGGCAGCAAACTCTTTGGAGAGATTCTTGGTCTTAAACCCAGGAGCAACAGAGGCAGGAGAGCAACAGCTCTGGACAAGGAAGCTACAGAGTGCTGTTATCTTAATAAATTCTGTGCAATTTAAACGTCAGGTTGGGTGCCAAGCCAGTCCAAGAGGCAGCGCACACTGAAATAAACAGCCTGCAAACAGATGAATTAACGAGAGGCAGGAATTCAGGCTCGAGTCAATGATGCCCTAAATTACCCGAGTCAGATGCCGGGGGATGATTTCAGCACCACAGCGTGCAGCATCACCTGCACTCCTCGCTGCCCACGGGAGCAGCTCTGCCAGCCGTGTGTGAGCAGGCAGATGGTCCCTGATGGTCCCTGCAGCAATCAGGGAGGAATGGTTTCCTCCTGACCACTTTCACACTCGCTCCCAAGTGA
This sequence comes from Acanthiza pusilla, assembly GCA_036630365.1. Taxonomy (NCBI): domain Eukaryota; kingdom Metazoa; phylum Chordata; class Aves; order Passeriformes; family Acanthizidae; genus Acanthiza; species Acanthiza pusilla. The sequence goes on along the minus strand of JAXCHO010000005.1, from coordinate 2,760,399 downwards.
CAGGCACTAAATCCTGACATAAATCACTCACGCCTGCTCCATCTACCCACCCGCCACACAGCACGGGGATGTGTCAGCCTATTTCCTACAGCACCACCTCCCATGTGAGGAGGAATCGTGTGTCCTGTGCTTTTTAACGTGCTTTAATAAACGTTCAGACCAGCCTTTCATGCTCAGCGGTTGATTGATAGCAATTAGTTGGCACTGACAAGGATATTGCTTGATGTGACAGACCAACAAAACACACCAATTTGTGCCAAGAAAATGTGTTCAAAAAAGGTGGTACATCTATAGCTCTAACAGGGCTCCTGCACTAAAAAATTAAATATAATGAGCATGTTCAGTATAAATAAGGGAAAGTGACACCTCTCTGCATGACTGTATATGGATTTAATAAGCTGCACAAGTCCTGCTGCAGGACAGGCGTGGTGGTTTGGGTTTTTTTTTTTTTTTAAATCATCGCTGTAATAAGAATATCAAGGCAAAATTCAGTTTTATGCTAACGAGGCAACTTCATTACCTTAGTTTTATCTCTGCACCTAACACCACTTTCAGCTAGGCCAAGTCATTCAATTTAAGTGATTTTATATGCCAATAGTGTTGTTAAATAGCAGGCAGGAAAAGACACAGTTCAATTGTCATGCATGTCAGGAGTCTGGCACACACTCCCTTGGAGATTTAAACTTCTCTTTAAAGGAGAGCAATTAAACTGTTCATGAGGAAAGGAACACCAACATCATTCCTACACTGAAAAGCTGCACCAGTTTCAAACTAAAGTGGTGTCAACAGCAACAGACTCGTATTTTTTTGTGTGTTGTACTTAAAATTAAGATGTTCCTAACTTGCAAATCGAAACAAAAAGACCATTCTTATCAGATCTGTTTGCACACATTCCAAGTACAGCTGCACTGACTTAGCTGCAGGAGTTTAAATTCACCCATTAGGTTAAATATTATGCAGATTTTCCATGTGGACACAGCATGTAGTGGATCCCAGATGTGTAAAATCTGAGGTCCCAATTCTACAAACTGCTCACCGCTTTGTGTAGGCAAAAACCAGCAAGGATTGTCACATTTATTAGAAAGAACACTTTCCATTTCTAGCCAGTCTGGAGGGGAAGAGCCACGTCCCTGTCAGGGAACGCAGGAATGGGCACTGGAAGGGATGAAATGCCTGCAGCCCTCTATTTGTCATTTTTGCTTGTCCAGTAACAGCATTTTAAACCAAACTAAAGCATGACAATCCATGCCAGGGCAGGATGTAAACTTGCACACACTCTGCGAGAGCTCCCAGCTCTCCCACTGGACAGGCTGGGGAAGAGAAGAAAGTTCCCTGCTGGAGGACATGCAGAACTGTTGGACAGGAAGGAACCACTTGGCCAACGCTGTGTGTTGTGACTGGACGTCCCCCAGACTGGGGCAGGTTTCTGTGGTTTCCTGCAGACAGTTGTGACTGACACAACCAAAAAAACCTCCTCCTTCCCCTTCCTGTCTCATGACCTTTAGTGCCACTTGTTCAGGTTTACTGTGTGTAACAATTTCTGAAGCACACTCTGAGATGGAAAGGCAAAAGAAAACATTCTTAAATCAGAAGAGTCAGATCTTGAAAAATGCTGGGGAAGTTTTCCTAATCTACCCCGAGCATCAACTGTTCTGACTCCTGCAGGATAAAAGGAGAATAATTTTGTGAGTGGTTATTTCCAGCTTTCTACTGTTAGACACCTACCCAGTACATCTAGATGAACATGCCTTGAGTGTGAGAAGTTTCACAGACACTCATTTACCCAAATTTCACCCAGGGAAACTTCTGGATTTACAGTAACACTTTTAGACTCAAGTTCTGGGAAGCATTGCTAGTCAGGTCAGATCAGTATTCTAATGTGAAGCATCTTTAAAGCACATGGTAAATCTTAATCAATTTAAGTCCCTAAGAGAATTATCCTAAGCAACTTCTAAAATTATGTCCTGAGAATTGGGATTTCAAAGTAAGCATTTCTAATCTTCCATGCATCATTAGAAACCCTCCAGCCCTCAAAACTAACCCTGCCATGCTCCCCTTGGCTACCATACGTTTTGGTTTAATTCCCCACTTTTGGAATCCAGGCCCACCTAGCTTAGCCTAGGTAGTGATATTTTAATTTCTGTGTCATTGTAACGAGGCAAAACGGTGGTTACAATTCCAGCTTCCTTAGCAATCCACTGTGAGGGGACAAGGCAAGGCTGTCAGGATGGCAGCAGCAGCTGGAGATTCCAAAAGGAAATTGTTGGTGCAGACAAAGCTCAGCCACCTCAGCCATCACCTCCTCCTCTGGTGACGCTCAGCCCCTGGAACTCGAGCCCTGGGAGTGAAGCTGTGTGCAGATTTTCATGGCATTCCGAGCTCCTCAGCAGGACACTATATTGAGCATAAACTGGCTGTTTTAATAAAAATTGCCTGGCAACAGGGGTTTGTATAATACAAACATTTCTACATAAAAACCCAAGGTAGCTTTCTCATGTGATTACAGCCGGGTCCACAGTAATGCAGACCAGATGTGCCTTCTGCATTCCAGCATATTTGTTAATCTGAAGGTTCTGTGCTGTGTGGGAGGAAAAAACAGTTTATAGAATGATTCATATTAACCAGGTATGGCTGGTTTAAAATGCTCTTCATTATTCAGAAACAGAAATTAATCAGATTCTCTTTTTAGAAAAAGAGTTCAATCTTTTATCATCCATCACTTTTAAAACTCTCCATGTTCACAGCTGAACCTCCCTTGTATTTTATTGCTGCTCCTGGTTTCAGACACTGCTCTCTGACTTGTGTTGTTGTTGTCTGAACACCTTGAGCCCACTCCTGCCCTGCATGGAGCTGCCTGCCCAGCAGTGCCTCCTGCTCTTTGTTTTCAGCACGAAACCATCGTGGCATTCGGGTAATGCACAGAGTGCATCTGTCAGATGTTACTCCTGTCACATCTGGAACTTTCACCCTGAGAGTGAGGGATGGAGCTCAGTGGGAGGAGCTGGGACTGTACACACCGTGCGAGTCAGCAGAAGAGAAAGCCTTATATAGTTATTCCAAGTTTTACTTTCCTTTGGTGTAATTCAAAGAGCTATCAGATCTGCTGAATCATTGACGTGTTTTCCCCCTTAATGTCATGTGCTCCTGTGTCAGCATTGCCCTGAACTGCTCCACTGACAACACCTCATCTTTTTCAAGAAGATTTCATGTGCTGTTCTCAACAGCAGACCCCGAAATCTTCATGTTCCTGTTTTCCTCCAAGGTCTGCTGCTGCAGCAGAACAACTTTTATAAGCTACTAATTGTGTTCAGGAAAGAAAAAAAAAAAATAAAAAGGAGAGTAACCAGCCAGCCTGCCCTTGCCAGCTCATTGTTTGGGAGCTGCCTGCCCGCTCCATCTGAGCACAGCCTGGCAAAGTTGAGGCTGTGTTTAATTCCTGTACTCCCTGACCAAGCTGAGGCTGTGTTTAATTCCTGTACTCCCTGACCAAGCTGAGGCTGTGTTTAATTCCTGTACTCCCTGGCAAAGTTGAGGCTGTGTTTAATTCCTGTATTCCCTGACCAAGCTGAGGCTGTGTTTAATTCCTGTATTCCCTGACCAAGCTGAGGCTGTGTTTAATTCCTGTATTCCCTGACCAAGCTGAGGCTGTGTTTAATTCCTGTATTCCCTGGCAAAGCTGAGGCTGTGTTTAATTCCTGTACTCCCTGACCAAGCTGAGGCTGTGTTTAATTCCTGTACTCCCTGACCAAGCTGAGGCTGTGTTTAATTCCTGTACTCCCTGACCAAGCTGAGGCTGTGTTTAATTCCTGTACTCCCTGACCAAGCTGAGGCTGTGTTTAATTCCTGTACTCCCTGACCAAGCTGAGGCTGTGTTTAATTCCTGCCTTCCCCAGCACTGTGAGCCTGCGCTGCCCAACCTCCTCCCAGCACTGAGACCACAGAGAAAGGGGTAGGAGGGGCTCGAGGACAAGCCATTTTACAGTCTCTCGGCATTCCAGTCCGCTGCCTAATTCCCATCTTTGGAAGAAAAAGGAAGGGGGAGAGGACAGGCTGAACTTTTGACCTGTAGAGCAGACACCCAACCAGAACAGAGAAGAGCCATAAAGGTGTCTGTGCAGGGCTGGGATCTCACGACAATCGTCTGCAGCTTGTTTCCTCACCATCCTCCTCAGAAAAATGTTGATTACTTGTTTTATGATTGCCAGATGGTGGACTCTACTGAGAGCCTTCTTCATCCCCGTGACTGCCTGACCCCACATAAAACTGGAAGGGGCCGAGCCTTTCCCTACCCATCCCATCAGAGAGGATGCCGAGACCTCCAAACCTTAAAGAAGCTGACCCCATTTGTACCAATGTTGTTTCCAATTCTGTGTAAGGAATTCACACCCACATTTAGAACCAGCAGAAGCTCAGCCGTTCGTAAAACATTACACCAAAAGTACACAGCAAGCCCAGGAGGGGAACGCCAGATGAGCTCCTTGCCCTGAGAAGAGGATTTAAACCTCAATATTGCCGTGTAGACAAGGGGCAGAGATGGTCTTAGGGAATGAGCATTTCACTACTATTTCTCTTGATTGCAGTGCCATGAATGAAAACAATCACATACAAGGAAAGCAGGAATGCAATTTAAAAGATACTGCCTTGTGGACACACAAAAATAATCCCAACACCTATTCCGGAATGGCCCCTGTGTGGATACGCTACTCCAAAAAAAAAAGGCATTTTATGCCATAGTGCCCAGGGAACTTCCACAGCTGAGCTATGGAATATATCAAGTTTTATTACAGACCAGAATCCTAGGCACGAAGCTGCTGTGGAAGACTGAACTCTTATTTTTCTTCCCATTGCCTTCAGTTTCCCCACACAGACAAGCTCCAGACTCCCAACATCCCTGCTTGAGCAACACCACAGGGCCCAGAGCAGGGAGGGAAGACAATTTCCATTTCTACTTCACTTGCATACAACTCTGTCCTGTTCGGCCTTAGCTGTCCAGATTCTTTTCCCTGAATCCTTTTTCCTCTTGCTCTACGCCATCACCATCACCGTGCAACTTGTGAATGCACTACAAAGACCTTTTTCATTTCTCCCATGCAGACACCAAAGAAATCGGAAAACTTCTTACCAAAACCCAAAAATATCTCACAGATTCGTTTCCCAAAGAAGTAGGAATTGGGGAGGCAGCAGATCCACCCATGACTCCATTTTAACAAATCTGATTACTGATACACCCTAACCATGCTCCTCTGGCCATTTCCTTGCCTCGGCAGTGTCACACGCTGCCTCTGCTTCAAGGGCTGGGCTAAAAGGGCTGTACATCTTTCAATACACTCAACTGCACAGATCTTTCTTGCTAAAAAAGCCTGGACACCAAAGGTTCTTCCCCAGGATTGTGAAGCTAAAGGCACTTCTGTCCCCAGTGAACTGCACTGCAGCAGCTGGGCACTCTGCTGTCCCACTGCAAATGCCAGCAGGGCCATACAAGCAAATCCATTTTAAGATCCACTTCTCCCAGCAGGGACTGTGCACACCCTCCTGCTGATCCCTCAGCCGAGGCTGGGGCAGGTCAAATGGCAGGGACTGCCTGGACAGAACTTGGCTTTTCCATACTCAGTGAGGACTAGCTTTTCACTGGAGACAACGCTGATAAAATGGAGTGCTGGCAAACTCGAGGGAAGTCCCTTAAAGCTCTTAAACACAAATTCCCAACTCAGGAAACCCTTAAGCCACCCATGACTGGAAGGAATATATACTGGGGAAAGCATCTCTGCCTGCTCAGCCCAGTCTCCTTCCTTCACTTGTCCACTGCTGTCCACTTTCCGAGTCAGGGCACAGGGGGAGGTGGATGAGCAGAATGGTCACTCCTAGACACCACAGCTGATAAGGCTTTTTTTTCCTCCTAACTCCAGTCCTCAAGCAGTTCACACTCAGAGCTGAGTCACTTGGCCTTATTCTGTTTTCATTCCCTCCTTCTCCCATTACTCCCTCTGCCATTTTAACTGATAAAACCCCAAAGTTCACAACCTCACTGTCCTAGGATTCCCCTCAGATATGGCATCCTCCCCCACATCAGTGATAAATAAGATTTACAGGGATGCTGACTGCATCATCCTCTAATCTCCCCCCCCCCCCCCGACATACCAACAAGCCATAAAGTTTAGGGTGACCCCTTTCTGGGGTTGTTTACAATACAATCCTGCTGCAGCTTCTGTCTTGAATAGCTATCACGAAGGTCACTTGGACCTAATTGCTCCGGGTGCCTCCTAATGACCACAAATAGCACCTTTTTAACGAGTAGAGAAGGGGGAGAAAGAAAGTGAAAAAGAAAAGAATTCAGCCTTTCAAACCCAGAGAAAGCCTCGACTCCGTGCTTCTCAATTACACACAACTTTAACTTCTGCTGAACTTTACCAGAATATGCACAGGCAGGAACTCAGAAGGTATCTTAATTTTTATCACCTAGATTTAATTAGGGGATTGATCTCCTCTCACATACTTCAGTTGGATTTTATTGCTCCCTCTTCTCCCTTAGGTGTTGTCTTTAGTCAGTGTGGTTCACAACAAGATCTCACCACAGCAGCACAGTCTCACCAGCGCTGGGAGGAAGCCACAGTCCTCATGGAAAATGAGAACTTTGGGTTGTTTTAGGGAGAATTTCTTATTTACATGTGGATTGTTCAGGCTCAGTCACCACTTAAGGGTTATTTTTCTTGTATGGATACATCCTGGTCTGATCTGATTTTCTACAAAGACACAGACCCAGAAAACCTTGCAATGCTCATTATTTTTCTTTTCCCTGTGATCCTGATCTGACTCCTGCTAAACGACAAGCCCAAATGCTTGCAGGGATCCTCAGGTAAGCCATGAGAGCCCATCACAGAACAAAACCAAACCCACAGAGGTGCACAATGTGTTACATCAGACAATTTCAAACACGTTTCTGTAGGTTTGATACAACAGAATTAAAACTGTAAATAACTCACTAATGAGTCCCAAAAAGAAATTCATATAATGGTCAATGTAGCTCAATATTGACCAAAGAATATCAACACAGTTTCCCAACCATCCCTGTACTTGGAGGTGAATTCACTTTACTTATCTCTTATCTTAAAGGTACACATTGTTCTGGAAGGGAGAATTTCTTTGGGAAATTCAGCTTCATCTTTATTGGCTCTTCCCCTTTCCCACTTCCAGAAAAATGGAAGGGTTTCTAATTCTGCTCCCATGATGGAGTTTTTGTTACTCACTCCTACGACAAAGGATACATTATTTTGGCCATACTGAGCCCCCTTGCTATTCCTTCTAAAACCTACACTGAATTGAAAAGTAAATATTTTGCACACCTTTTCCTCTGCCATTTTTGGTTTAGGATTTTGTATTCTGTTTTTCTTTTCACATAACATCTGGTCAGCAGAAGGGCTGATCCACCCCTCTTCTTTACTGCATGCATGTAACTCACATCCCAACACTAAACACAGACCACATGAATCCTTCCAACTCTGCCAGACAGTCAGATACTCTTAAAATACTTACAAAAATGCAGGAAGTTATTTACTGAATTTAACATGCACTTCGCCTATAAATGAGTTAACACCAGGGGGAAAAAATGAGGGTTTTTTTATTAATTAGCACAAGGCTGGGAAACATTTTGAGAAAGGGGAATGTGGAATGTGGATACCTTTTATAGTGGTACTTGAATATAACTGGACTCATTGTCTTTAAAAAAACTAGGAATTTGCCTGTATAACCCTTATTTTTCTTTAGCAAAGTGACAAATCATCCCAAAATCAGCCAATCCAGAAGGGACATGAGCCAGTCCAGCTATGTAGAGCTGAAGCAGAGGAAAGGGACATGAATTCAAGGCTCACTATAAACCAAGATATATAAAGTTTGAGTTTATTTACAGTCAATTCTTGTTGTAATTAAGAGGTTTAGGTAAATAGCTAAGGATCTCCTTCAGCATCTTCTCTACACAGTAACATCCCAGCAGCACCCTTCATTTCAATAAATGCTGCTTTGGACAACGTGTTCCTGCAGAAAGCTCTCCCAACATGCAATGCCATCCAGATACTTCACCACAAAAAGGTGGAACACAGTTTAGGGGAAAACCAGAGCTGAACACGATACCCATTTTACAAAGCAGCACTGTATGGGAAGGACACTGAGATGTGTCAATCTGTGCTGTGCAATCCCCCCCGTTATTTACACTTGTCAGAAACTATTCTGAATTCAGCTCAGGGCGTTTTGACATTCATCCAAACTTTCATCTTTCCAGCACTGAGGTTGGTTTCTGGATTTTCTACTTCTTCAAAGAGGCACCATGTTACCAAACAGGATCCTGCTTAGTTTTTTTCTGTGTACAAAGGGCAACAATAAGTGTTTCCAAGAGCTCACCAGGCCAAAGGCAGCACATGGATTTTCTCCATACAAGCAGCTAGCAATGTCCCCTCAGCTAATCCCAGGCTGCATGGGATCCCTGGGAGCTGGCATGGCATCCTCCTCATGGACCACATGGCTTCCTCGGGGCACTCAGGGCTGGAATTGTGACACCCAGCTTTTATCCAGGTCTGGAGTACAACAGGGAGGAGAGAACATCACACTGCAGGCAAAGGCTGTGTGCCAGGAGGAAAAGCTCATCAGGGCATCAGGACACAGCAGAGCTGGACCGGAGGGTTCTAATGGCAGGTCCACCAGAAAACTTCTTGTGTGGCCACAGACAAGCCATGGGGTGTTCTCTATCTCGGTTTACTCCTCCAAGGAGCGGATAAAATAAAACCCTTTGTCACAGGTCACACAATGGCTGTTTAACATATGTAAATGTTCCAATAGTCTCCAGCAAACTAAGCAGGGAAGGCAAAGCACTGCTGGGGGTGTTGCTGTAACTGGGTCCCGACAGGCTGGGAAGTCACTGGGGCAGCCATCTGAACGCTGAGCACACACAGGTCTCTTTAAATGCAAAAGCAAAGCGCTGAGAAAGGATTGTATTCCTAATCACGCCTCCCGTCACAGCCCTGGCTTCCACTTGCCCTCAAATCCCAGCGCAGCAGCTCCGTGTGCATGTGCCAAAGTGCACGGCCGGCCTCTCCTGCTGAAAAAAGACTCGAACAAATCCTTCCAGACAGCATTAGAGAGGAGAGGAGACACTAGCGGATCAAAACAGCCACCTGGAGTGACCCCTCTGCTGCTTCAGAGACACTTACATAAGCTCAGAGCAGGAGCCGCCAGGAATGCGGCACAGGAGGGAGGAAGCGCTGGGGCCAGAGGGTTCCTTCAGCTCATTCCAGGCAGGTACTTCTCCAAATCTCTGGGCAAGGCAGGGACTCGGGTCTGTAACAGCAACACTCATTTCCCACAGGGCACCCTATCCCCAAGAGCAGGTGGCACCACAAATGGAAGGAATGTTTGATGAAGTGAAGCCTCTTCTGTATGAAGACCTGAGGAGTTACACCTGAACAAAATACAGCCCAGAGAAGGTTCAGACACCTTCCAGGATCCCTCAGCTGAGGCAGGAGAAGCCCCCAGACAGAACATAAATCCCTGCAGAGTGTTTATTCCTGCTGGACCCAGCACCTTTGCCCAAGGACGGTGTGTAAGAAGTGTTGGAGGGGCTGAGGGACACGCTCCAGTTCTGTGGCTGATTAAGCATATGCCTCTGACTCAGGCATTTGGAAAACTGTGTGCCAGGATCAAAATAAACTCAGGGAAAAAAAAATAAGTAACACCTTTTGAACTCATCTATGCAAGTAAAAGTGAAAAGGCTGAACCAAGATTTACGAAGAGTTTTGGTTTATTCATTTCGTTTTCTGAGTATCTCCACGATCTTAATGGGGAGTGGCAAAGGGCATCCTGAAGATCTTAAACACTCTTTATCCTGTAGAGACCCAAAATAGCATCTTGTGATGTACTTGTGAAATTCTAAAGAAGTCACACAAAAGCCCAGAAGCCACAGGCAGGGGAAAATGGAGCACAGCAACATAACTTATGATCACAGGACCACAGGAACATGCAGGAGAGGAGGAGAGAGACATTTTCATTCTCTCAGTCGTGAATGGGAGCCTGGGAATTGCATGTTTGGGAGAACTTTAAAAGGCACTTTTAAAGAAGGGGCAGAGGCTTTCCCAGCACTGACCTGCCACCAGTAAATCACTGAGTTTGCTGCCTTTTTACCACCACTAGCACTGCCCTCTTCGAGAGCCTCCACAGCTCTCATCAGGATCTCACTGTAATTGCAAGCTGCCCCCAGAAGATACTCGGGCACAGATCAAAGAGTGCTGAACACTTTTAAAGGCTTTAGCCAGGGACCTGTGCTGTGGATAATTTAATTAACAGTTCAGCATCCAACACTTGACTGCAGCCAACTCTGATACTCAGAGTCTTCAGCCCCTTGGAGAACGACCTCGGAATATTCCAGGAGAGAGAACTCACCTCTCCTCTTGCTTCTGAGGCCAATAGGTGCAGCACCTCTGTGCTTCCTCTCCTTGTTCTTCTTACTTTAGAAGTGTTTACCTCATTACATGAAGGAAATGTTTTCTCCCCAAAGATGTTCCTCAAAGGACCAAAATCCAGGCTGCCCCACTGCCCATCCAACCGCAGCCATCCAGGTCTGTGATGTTAAATTGATGCTTGATGTTACTCAGAAGGGCCCTGAAAAATGGTTTAGAGCCCCACAGCACTCAGAGATGTCCTAAGAGTCACTGCTGAACCAAGCCTGCTTACAGGAATGGACCATGAAGCATTCCTCAGACTTTTCAAGGAGAGTTCACTAGACTCTGCTGACCTCCCATCTTAGAGCAAAATGAATCAATGAAAGAGGGAGAGGAGAGATTCCTTCTTGTTAAAACCCTACTTCTGTAAAAACAGAACCGGGTCTTTCAACCTGCACTCAGGTAGTTCTGCTTTTGCTCAGTTCAAACGGGAAATTGATAAAAAATGGAAAGACAAACCATGTGAAGAGCTTCCATGGCTCCAATGGAAAGCCACCCACGAAGCTCCTTCAGCCACCCTTAGGTGACCCCTGGAGATGTTGGTTCATGTAAAGCAAGACGTGGAGGACAGTAGGTTGCTGAATCTCATGCTTGCTCTCAGGAAAGCAGCACAAGGCTGTGTGACTGAGATACAGGGAGTAGTAAGAAGTTACCTTGTCTTCTCCACAAAAACATGAACTCAACACTCCCAGTTTCTCCACAGTCACACAGATTTTCCAGAGGCTCTGTAGAGTTCACAATTTCCAGTCTTGTATGGCAAGTGAGAGATGAAACAGAACAGATTTTTCTTCAAAGCAACTACTAATGTGAAATTACTTTCATCATATCAAATTTTGGCATCAAGTGCAAAGAGAGATCTAAAACTTCAACTACATCGACATGCACAAATAGGAGATGGGAGCTTCATTTCACTATCACTTTATCCAAAGAGATGATGCCTTACACCCCATCTCAGCCATTGCAAAGAACAAAGCAATGCTGTAAATCGAGGAGGAAAAACTCGATGGACCTTGCTCTGTGCTCAGCTATCCATTAGCACATCCATTTACATCAGCAGAAATAAAAGGTGTCAGAAGGGACAAATTTGGGCTCTCACTGCTTACCAGCTGCGTGATGCATCAAGAAACGACTCTAAAGTTTTGAAAGAGTTGCTTGTACCTTCCAATATTGGCAATTTTAGAACATGCACGTCTGGTACTTTGTGAAAAGCAGGTCAACACCAGGCACATCCAGCTGCACACACACACTCGTGGGACTCTGCTGAAAGTCAGAGGCAAAGAGCAAATGCTGCTCTGGTCCTGTGGGTGCCCATCAGCCCCAGTGCAGCGGCACAGGCTCTCGCTGCGCCGTCTCGGCCCTGTTTCCTCAATCCCACACAAAGCACAAGTGACATCTCGCTGGCACGAGCTGCCTGCCAACATGCCCATCAGAGCTCGCATTGAACTCTGCAGATACATGTGAATATGGATTTCAGAGTTACTATTGTTTTCCCTTGCCTGCGAAGGGAAGGGATCCCCCATCCCCCAGCACAGCAGCGCAGCCCTCTCCACCTCATTTCCATCTGGCTGACGCTGCACTAACGCTGAAGCTCCAGCTGGATCCCACAGCATTGTCTTGAACATTGTGTTCCAGCCGAGCTGAACTCGAGGAGCCTCCCGGCTCCAGCACAAATCCCAGGGTTTTATGGACACACAAGAGCAGGCTCTGCCTGCCAGCCCGTGGCCCTGGTACTGCCGGCCGGGCTGGAAGCAGGGCTGGCTCCTGGAGCGGGGACAGGCTGCGAGCAGGGCTGCCTCGTGGAACGGGGCCAGTTGTTGTGCTCCGGGGGTTTTGTTTGGGTTTGCAGACACTGCCTCTTTTCACGGCGTGCAGACAAACGGGGAGACTCTCCCTCTCTCCCTAATGAGAGGGGCTTTGCTCGGTAACTCCTAAAGCCTTCCCACACTCACCCGGTGCTTCACTAACATGGCAATTTTAGGGCAGGATTCTTTGGAAGAGCTGAGCCCACAGCACGCAGGTCACAGCTCCCTGTATTTGCACTTTCCCCAGTGAAACACAGGAGAGCCTTGGGCCACAAGAGCAGGCAGACCCTGGCTCTCTGTTTTTTGGTTTCAGGTACTAAAAGCACAGCCAAGGCAGTACCTGGCATTTCAGAGGGCACGCAGTTTGCTCTCGACTACTTCAAGCAGAAAGCTCAGCACCTTCTAAGAGTTAACAGGACTGGGCTGCTTAATACTTTACCCTCATCAAACATGGTAAGAGGCCTCCCATGCTGGAAACTCCTATGACCCAGTTAAAGACAGTGACCCAATTCTGTTATGACAGGAATGAAGCCCTTCTAATTTTCTCAAACAAGACCATTTCAACTAAACCATTCCAGTCGAATCAGCCCTCACACAGAACAGAAACCTGCAAAATCCCTTTTTATCGCCATAGACTCACCCTTTCACAGGGCCATTCATGTCAGTACATCTTCGAGCACTTTACAAATTAAGAAAGCACATTTAATATAATTGCCCACATTCGAATTCCCCTCTTGCTTTCAAAGGTAAGAATTCCAACCTCAAACCAGGAGACCTTTCCAGTAAGCATCTGTACAGTTCCAGGGGTGCTTTCCAGGCAATACTACCCCTAGCAAATATACAAACTATTTCTCACTTACACCGAACTCCCTTTGTCAGATGAGTAGAAGGGAATGCACAGGTGCCATGAAATGAGTGTAAACATATTGGAAAGTATCTGTGGTACATCCCAAAAAGATCCTCTGCGAAAGCTGCCTGACCTTTTGCACAGCAGAATCGAGTGCTAAGTGACACAGATCTCCCCGAATGTGGCAAGGTGAAGTCAGCCACAAATACAGAGAGGAAGTGCCCATCAGTGCATTTGTGTTTCAAACCACGAAACAAAATATTTCTTCATGTGAACCTTTTTTACTATTGTGGAAAGTTCTGATTTACACCAATCCTCTACCTGACGCCTACTGATGATGCAATTTGAAAATGAATTAAATAAAAATGTTCAAGCCATCAATGAGCTGGGGCAGGAGGAGGACAAAGGAACAGGGCACACTGTTCCAACAGCCCCACCAGCCATAGCACCTGGCTCTTTAGCATAGGTCACCCCAGAGCCCTTAGAGCATCAGGGGTAGAAGAGCCCACAGAGCCACGACAAACAACAAAACCTCCCCAGCCTAAAAATGGGCAGAATCCAGCAAGCAATTCCTGCCTTGGGTGAAAATCAGCCAGACTTTTGTATGTAGCACTGTGCTTGCAATCTGGAAAAGGTATGTTCTGTCCTCAATTAACAAAAATTAACAATTAACAGAAAGTTTAAATTTCATTCCATTTTCCACCAGTGAAAATAACTTTTCTTTCTCCAAACAATAACCTGAATATGGGGCCGAAAGTGTAAATAATGATTTATATAAAGAATTTTTTACACTTCACAAACATATTCATTCACTTTCCAGGTAAAGCATTTTCATTTTAACCACACCAATACAGAATTTAAGTACACACACACACACACTTACAAAAGCTGTATCTGCAAATGTGAACACCCACAAAACTGAGAAACCCCACGTGAAATCTCTAAGTGTGCGAATGAAGATACAGATCTGCCCAGAACTCACATGGATACAGGACAAACACCATTGTTTCTTTCAAAGATTCCAGCAAGGCCAATGTGGCACAAGGAAACAAGAAACCCCAGACACCAAGGGCACAAGGAACTGGCTGGGATGTGTCAAGGAGTTTATTGGACACTGTCTGATCATATCAAGCAATTCTGGTTTACAGCTCCTGTGGTAAGTTAGAAACAGAAGTGTTTCTGTGACCAAACTGAGCAACTTGTCCTCCTCCAACAGCCTTTATCACAGTCTGTATGAAACACCCTGAGTGCACAGAGCTCCTCTAGAAGTCCCAGATGAAGTGGAGGTGAAGAGCAGTTGGAAGAAGAAGTCCCAGAAAAAGGACAGGGATCTGGGGAGCTGTGTGTGCCCCAGGGCTCTCAGCCAGCACAGAAATGCACTCATGTAAGGACTGGGGAGTCAGGGGGAAGGAACTGAGCACCAAATGTTTTACTAGTGAATAAACCCCAACTAATTCATCACAGACCTCCTCTAAAATGTGAGAAAAATCAACTGCATCTCTTGAACCATTCAACTTGACAGGACTTGTGGAAGAGCAGACTGTAGCACTCCAGAAATTTCTTACAGACTGATAAGAACAGTGATGCCTAACCCACTCTACAGCATCTTCATTTCACACGTTCAGTTTTTAGTTCACTATATCCACGTGGAGTGAACACCATGAGCTTTCAGAGATGAGTGTTAACGGCCTGGCCAAAAAGCACAAACCCAAAGATGTCAGAAGAGGAGGAAGCCCAGTTCTCTATTCAGATCAGAGCTTTGACAGGTTTCTCTCTGACCTAAACCTACCTTGCCAACACAGCAGACTAAAGCTAAGATTGCTGGCTCTGAGCAGGGACAGATGTTATCTGAGAGCTGTCATTATACCACTGAGTCACATCACCTGAGAAGACCTCTGGACTGCAGGGCTGGGATGTTATTACAAAGCACTTGGTACTCAGGTCTGTCTGCCTTTCAAAGCTGCAACCCAAACATGAAGTCCTATGGCAACTCCACCAAAAATTTTCCTTCCTTTTTTTTTTTTCATAGACAGCACAACAGAAACGGAATGAAATACTGGCAGAGTTCAAGAATAACATCCATAAAATCTTTAAAATTAATTCAGAAATTCTTCATGTGGCATCCGGGAACACGCATTTATGATAAAATAAGCAGGGTTTGGCTATATGGGCACCAGCACCACCACACAAGGCTGAGTTTCTTAGTTTCTGCCCAAGAACATTCTCCCTCCACACCCCAGACCTGTGACGGTCTCCTTTACAGTGCTCCTGCCCTCTTCCCACTCTGCCTAAAAGATCCAATGAGATGAGGATCACGTCTCTCCTTTACAAACTGGAAACCCTCCCAGCTCTGAGCACCCTTTCAGAGCAGCTGCACTGCGGAATTGATTAAAAGAGGAAGTTTTCCTTGACACCAGAGGAGTGACACCCTGGAGACGGCACTTGTGCAACCTCCTCGTGGGGCTGTGCTCTTGATTTCCCTGTCAAAGCTCAGTTGTCAGGAATCAAAAATAAAACTATAGCACAATGTTTCACCATTATTTCTCCTCCCTCAGCAATATGAGTTGCATTGTGGGATCATTTTTTTCTCTACAGAAAAAAAATACAGACTTAGTTTCACAGGAGGCTTCCTAGGCCCCATCCCTAAAATGCCACCAGAAGGACTGTATATTCACAATAAATACATTTTTCTTTTAACACAGAGCTAATTAGAGGAGAAATTGTTTGGCACTTTCTCTTCTGGTACGTCACCAGCTTCTGGGGACAACACTCCCTGTCTCTGCCACTGCCTAAATTCAGAGCAACCACAAGCCTGTAATGAGTAACGTGTGAAGGCCAAGGTGAGGTAACGTCTTGGCACCTTTCATACATATTCATAAAGAAACACCAATTCTCAGCAGTAACGCACTCCTGTCTATATGCAAAATGCTTCACAAAATTCCTCTTAAGAGCCGTGTTGGGCAGGGAGGTAAATATTGTTAGTCCTGTTCACAGAGAAGTGACTGACTTGCCAGGGGAGAAACTTGCCCAAGGTCACCCAGTGCTTGGTGTCAGGAGCTGGGACTATAAAAACCTTCTCTTGCCTCAATCTCTGCCCTACCCACTGAGGTAGCATTACCTCCCTGCACCTTTGGTAATAACAATAACACCACCCATGAACAAGTTATACCTAGCAAACACCAAGTAATTCCAGAGGAGGGATGAATGAACTCCTATGTAGTTAATTCCAGGAGCTGATCCAGTTCAGGCCTGCCCACGAACAGAAGGAAATTCTTTCACATGCACAGAAAGAAGAAAGAAAGGCAAGAAAGAACGACAGAAGTGAAGTGCTCCATATCGAGTAAAGCACTGTAATCCCCGAGTAGGAGCTAAACCTGACTGACTGCCCCAAGGACGGAGCTGCCTCGACAGGGACACGGTTTTTAAAGTGCACAAATGTCTCACTAACCTGACTTACCCTGCTCAGCCTCCAAGGTGTGCTTGTGGCTTTAAATATTTTCTTGTTGCTGCTTTGAAGGCAAGAACAGACACGATCTCCCAAGCACCCACTGCTCCGCAGTTGGGGGGAGGAGGAGGAGGTGAATACTGTAGCTAGCTGAGAACTGTCAGATTGTGTTTGCCATCAAGGAATGCCATTTCCCAATGCCTGAGTTTAACTCTGGAATGAGATGCACGCTGCTGCTGACCCCTGTGCTGCCACTCCATAGACTCCCTTATCTCATCAGCCCCTGAGCATCCCATCCTCACTCCTCCGCGTTCATGTTCCCAAACTGTCAATCTCCCCGCAGTGACTCACAAGGTTCTGAACCCACCATTCGCCTCTGAGTCTCACTATTTTTTCATACAAGTCCTTCTGGTTTAGATTGAGAGGCGTCTTATTCTTCTTAAATGTTAAAAACAAAATTAAAAAGAATCACTGAAAGCAATATGCCCTCAGCACAACAGCCTCCCTGAGAGCTCTGCATACTTCAAAGAAAAACACAAGAATCTAATTCTGCTCTCCAGTCAGAGTGCTGCAAATTAGGAATAATTCTGCTGAAGTCAATCAAGCCACAATCATTATAACAACCACTGTGAGCAAAAGTGAAGCAGGCCCTGCCTGTGGGCACATTTCAGGAGTGACAATGGAGCAGAAAATACAGCAAGGGTGTATTAAAGTTTGGGTCAGCTTTACAGACTCCTGATGAACTCCCCCTATAACCCACTGAGAGCAAGAATTCTCCTTGCCCACGTTATAATCCCCATTATTACACAGTGCCAGCACCACCTGTGCATTACTAACACACCTCTGACAAGGTGGGGTGCTTGGAGATAGTTGCCAACCAAAATTCCAACACAGGCTCTGTTTGTCATCCCCACGTGGCACGGATGTATCACCCACCGTGGATGGCTTCAGTCCTTCACCTTCTGTCACCTCCCAATTCGGATTATCCCACATTAAACCGAGGGCTCACTTAAGGCGGTGTTTTTAAAACTGGTGGAGTTCAGCCATTGATAATGGAACTGTTTTAATGCTTTCTCACCCAATCCTACTGCAAAGAGGAGGAGAACAGAACCCAGGCAGCTCTCCCCTAAACATTCATTTTGACATTTTGCTATTCCTTAAGCTACTGAGTAACCCGACCAAAGTGAAAGGGGTTACAGCAAACCCAGCATGCTTATTTTCCAGAGAGCACAGAACCAAACCCAAACATGCGCATCCATACATTATTGGATTTGCTGGTTTAATCAGCAAGTACCAGTGACTCAATTAGCCTCTTAGCAGTGCCTAAATGGCACTAATTCAGCCCGCTGGCTGCTGCAGCACACATCTCCCAGGCTGTCCCTTTGGATTTAGCGGTAACAGCACGGCTATTCTTCTCCTGACAGCACCAGGGGCCCAGACAGTCTCCTGCTCTCTCTCTTTTCCTCTGTTCTGCCAACCACACAGAAAGAAAAGACCCCAGGGCTGACTGTGTGTGAGCGTTGAGTAGGAGGAAAAAGGAAGAGGGAGACACTATTTCTATTCATTTTACAGCTTCATCCATCAAAAGCCTTTCTAAAAAAATGGAAAAATGCATTCCCAGAAGCTCATGGTTTAGAGCAACAGCCTAATAAGGTGTTAAAGATACTGACCCAAGCTCCAGCAGCCGTATCTACTACACAAAAGTTTAACAGATTACAGACATACTTAGAGAAGCGCTATTTTATTCTAACCCACACTCCCACCATTGTTGGTCTATTCCTTACGTTTTTGGGTCTAGGATAAAGGATAAACCATCAACATGAACACACCCTGCTTTTAAGTGAAACTCCAACACCTTTGGCAATCTCAAACAGTAACACACAAACCAAGCGACCCCAAAGTGCTTTTGCTGCGCACTCAACAGCACATTTGTTCAGTTAATTTTTGTGACTCTCCCTTATATAATGACTAATTTTCAGGCAGATTGATTCCCTGGTGAGTTGTTGCACATTGTGCAGCCATAAAAGCACCAGTGACAGTCAAAGAAGGTGACAGGAACAGTAGGCTGGTGTTAGGGCAGAAGCCAAAAGGAGTTTTGGCAGCAACTAAGTATATGTCAAATTAAAGTGACCAAGCAACTACAGCTTCAAAAGTATTGAGTCAGTATGAACAAAATGTGCTGTCAAAACACAACATGTCAGAACTGAGCCCATCAGATCTAGTTTACTTGATGACTATACATAGAATTACAGGTCAGGAGAAACACAGGAGATCTCAGTGGAGGAAAAAACCTTTGCTAATTAACTTACATTGTGGAAAGCAGAGTAATCTTACCCAGAAAAAAGGAGCAAATGACACATGAGCTCTTCTCTCTCTTTTTCGTAATTCTCCTCATAACTTAAAAATGAAGGCTCATTAAAAAATGGTCAGAGGTGGACTGACTCTTGGTTTGAGAGGCACATTTGCAAAAGAGGTAATATTGCTTTAAATCCCTCCCAGCAACTTCCCAGCTGACAACAACTTGGCATCCAAGGGCTAGGTAGGAACTTGGCAAACACACAGCATCTCTACAACAATATTTGCAACATAAAATGAAACAAACAAATAAAAAAGAATATCCCTTTCAAGTACTAGACAGTAAACAGGCCTTGCACTCCCACTCCCCTTTCCTTATTAATATTCAACAGTTTAAAATAAAGATGTACCAAAAAACCACCAGGGAATCCAGGGAATTCATTAAGCCTTCAGTATTTCAGTTCACCAGTCTCTGATTTCCAGTCAGCTGAAACTGGAAAGTCATTACTTCAGCTACAGCCCAGGTCAGAGGAAAGACTAATCTCAGACTGACAAGGCTGCCAGAGCCCAGGTTCAGGATGAATGCAGGGTGGTTGGGGAATTGTAAGGGAGAATACAGGGAATGCAGCATCTTAATTAAGGAAAAACAAACAACCTGTGCCAACAAACAGGGACATGTACTCAGGCAGCATAAATCAGTGGTACTGAGCACAGCCACCGGAGCCACAGTGTGA
This sequence comes from Acanthiza pusilla, assembly GCA_036630365.1. NCBI lineage: Eukaryota > Metazoa > Chordata > Aves > Passeriformes > Acanthizidae > Acanthiza > Acanthiza pusilla. The sequence continues at coordinate 2,740,795 of JAXCHO010000005.1, read as the reverse complement.
GACCTGTTCAGAGCAGGGCACAGAAACCCCCAGGTCTCCCACTCGTGCATGTTTAGGTCAGTTTGATATCTGCCTTTTGGAGATACTCGTGTGAATTCCACTTGTCCTTCAGCCCAACCCCACAGCGAGTCCCCAGCTTTTGTCCCCACACAGACCCTGCCAAGGCTGCTCACGCCACGCAGTCCCCCCTGCTCAAAAGTCAACATCATCTTTCCTACACTAAGGGACAGGAAATTGTTGCCAGCGACGGGAACTCCATGGGAAGTGTGCAGAGACAATATCCTGCTTGATGCATCCCCACAGCTTCTCAAAATGGTCCCAGATTTGCTGCTGAAGCCACTGCCCATATCCCTGCTCCTCTCCCTCCCTGCCTGCTTGAGAAATCCTCTCCTAACTCAGCTCCCAGCTGCTCCCAGCACTCCCCATCCAGCAGGATCTGCTGCTCCTCCTGCCACTTTGGCTTTATAAAAACACTGGGACCAGACAAGCAGATCTTTGTAGGGTTTTTCTTTTTCGGGTTTTTTGCTTGTAGGTAAACTCCAGTGTGGCACAGAGATTATAAACTGCAGCCTGGTATTTGGGAAAAGCTGCCTTTCCCTCAGTGCTGCAGTGGGCAGGGCAGGCAGAGGTTCTACCAAAACCAAGAGAGAGTACAATCAAACAAATGGAACTGTTCACAAACATTCTCTTGAGTAGGTGATGTTACTGCAGCTTATGGACATTTTGTCTTCCCTCGTCAGAAAAGCTGGCTTGCTAATTTATGGGCAGAGTGGGAAAAGCAGAGGGATACAGACAGACACAGAATACTTAAAACAGGCCTCAGAATGGAGACAAAGCTCCCCTTTCACCTCCTGCTGCTATTTACCATCTGGGATCCTGAAAAGGGGGTGATGGGTAGTTTTGTGATAGGTTTGGCAAGGGGCAGGACATTTAGGATTTTCTATGTGTAACGAGGTCATGTGTCAGCGCCTTTGCAGCACATGGGAACACTATCCAAAAGAAGGTTCAACAAAAGGGGTTGCCCTGGCTGAACTGGAAAGAAATTCTCTTTAAAAATATCCTGGCACCAACACAGGATCTTAGTAAGATTAGTAATAATAATAAATGTGCAGAAAATGCCTCCCGAACATAGCCTGGGAAAGCACAGGAAAAAAATGAAGGAATGAACGCATCCAATTAAAAGCGGGAGTTTTATATTATTCCATTTTTATAAGTGCTTTGAAATTTAAAAGCAAAATGAAGATTCTGAATCACATCATTTATACCTCTATTTGGAAACCAAACAGGTCAGGTCATTCCACGTTTTTTGGTAACTTTTGCTTTCTTGAGCCCCTTAGATTGTGCTTAGGAAGTAAGACCTGAACAGGCTGATATGAAACGTGCTGCAAGCCTGTGGAGAGGGAGAAGTGCTTTGTATTACACTATTCTTTGACATTTCCACTAATATTGGGGCTTGGGGTGGTGGAGATAACTCAGGATTTCAGTCCCTGCTTCTAAGAAGTGTAGTGGTTTTATTTTTTTTTTTTCATCACTTTGTTTCACAAAAGCAATTTACAAAGAGCAGTTACGTGACATGAGGAGTTCTGGTTCAGAAATGTTTCTTCTTCTAAAGAGAATTATTAATAGGGTGAATTTCCCATCATAGGGTGCTACAGTAAATCTTTAAACAGGATCCTTTAACCCAAGGACCTGAGCGTAACATGAGCATCGCAGCCTTTTGCCCAGACTGGATGTCTGCTGACTGAAGTGATTCTAACAACGCTCCCACAGCAGACAATTCAATCTGTGCACTGAATTATTTAAAATCTGCTCTCTACGAGATGCCCAGATGTGAGAATCAGTCACTAGAACTAATGCAGTACTTTTCTATCCATGTGTCTCAAACCCCTGCTTGGTAGAAACCCCATTTTCAAGTCTGAAAGTTTTAAATTGAGGATGTCACTACTACACCATCAACTACACAGAAGACTTAAAGGCAGTTTGTGCATTGAGGAAGGCAAATTAGCAAAATTTCACAAGGTACTGATGGGAAATCAAAAAGTTATGTCCATCCTAAAGAACAGACCCTTTAAAACAATCACTGATCACAGCTGTAAATCTGCTGCAGTGCCCTGGATGTGAAAATGTTGTTGCTCCTCACTGACCTCTCCTCCATGCATGGACATCACAGATCCAAAACTGGAGCAGTAAAAGGGACCACGAGTGGCACACTGCCATGAGATACAAACAGATGGGCACCTCCAGCCCACCAGGAAAGGCTCTTGAAGGGATCAGAGCTCAGGATGGCTCCATCCCAGAGCCTGGATCAGGCTGCAGTCACAGCCCTGGGCCAGAAAGGCACAGCACCCACCCCCCTAAGGGACCTCTGGTGAAGCAGAGAGCTCCCGAGGGCTCCTTCAGGCAATCCTGCTCAGCACCAACACCCAACAGCCTTCCCGAGGTTCCCTCCAGTGCCATCTCCAACTGCAGAACGAGCAGGAAGGACCAGAAGGAGCCTGGGGATCACTGAGCACACACAGCCTGGGCCTCCTGCACAAAGGACTGTCTCAAACACACTCCTGCTCTGGGTCTGGGTCACGGACACAAACCAGCCCTGGTGTCAAACAGAGCAGGAACAAAGCTCCAGCAGCCCATAATCTTCCAGTTTTGCTGCAGATGTGAGTGGTGAGAGAGGAGCAGGTGATAGCACATCAGCCCACGGCAGTTTCCCACCCTTAACCAAAGGCAAGGCCACCAGGCAGCACCTCCTGGCACACAAACCACAACAGCAGGGACCTGCACATCCCCAGCTCCTGGTGCCACCCTCGTGTGCCCACAGGAGAAGATGTGACACAAACCTCAGCAGCTCTGCTGTCAGCACAAAAATCGTGTTTGTGTCAGTAGAGAGTTACCTGCAGCACTGCAAGCCCCAGCCACAGGCTGAGCTGCAGGAAAGCACCTTGGCCAGACAGAACACCAAACAAATGCCACCACTTAACATAATCGTGACAAGCAAACGAGGCTGCTACTGATACTACTATAATGGTGTCATCTAGCTACAAAAAAACAACAAATAAATGGCTTTTCACTCCAAAATTCCTGAGGTTTTTTCTGCGTGTGTTGTTCTGCGCTGAGACAATAAGCATAGTTCTGTTTTGTCGCCCCAGTTTTGAGAAGAGCTGCAGAAAGAGGGGGACACATGCACACAGAGGTTAAAGGCACCGGACAGTGCTCAGGATTGGAAAATGTTACCAAAAAAATAAAATAAATAAATAAATAAAATCACAGTTTTGATAGTTCTGTGGGAAAAAAAAAACCCTTAGCAAATTTGCAACAAAACTGTTAAGTAATTAAGGCAAGACACTTCACACATGAACTTAAACTGCTAATTAAATCCCCCCTGCTTAATTGACTAGATTTGCATATCATTCAGTGAGGAATGGGAATGGCTTGGGCATTACACAAGCACTTCCTTGTGCAGGAAGGCAGCTCAGTAACATAAACTAAGTTATAAGACAAAAACAATGCCAGTTTCTGAATGAAGCAGAAATTTTCAGTAGATTTTCAAAGTGGCTTTGTGAGGGACATCAGAATAGAACTCACTGCAATCAGTTACTACTCTAACAGTAATATTCAGAATTACAGCAAATGTTTTATATCTTTGTATTTCATTACTATTTAACCCATGATCACTGTCTGCTCATCTATACAGCTCCCAGTTACTCTCAAAAATGGGTTTACATCCAAGAGAATCCATTTCTACTCGGAAAACCCCAATACCTTCATTTCACTAACTGTAGGAGAAAAAATATCAACCTCTCCCTCTCAGCCACTAAACTTAGTGTGAATTCAAGGCAGGTTTGAGCAAACTTCCAGACCTGGAGCAGCAGAGAAACACTTTGACTCTAAGATCAATTACAGTCAAGGAAAATGTTCAATTATCTGCCATTCCCATCATTCCCAAATGACCAAACTGTGCAGGATAAATCCAGCCTGGCAGAAGCCCTGCTCCAAGGAGGGCAGATCATGTTTTTTTAACTGGGTAAAGACTCAGAGTCACGAACACAACCTTCCAACACGGTAAAAAGTAGTTCTAGGAGTTCCTTTCAATAATCTGCTTTTCAAGTGAGAGTTCTTACACACATGAGCACCTGGAGGATCAGGGACATTCTGGCATTCCAGTCTCCAAAAGAAGAGCACAGATGGGAACAGCACCTCATGACTTTGGTGTAGAAGTTGGAATCACATCAGTTGACTGCACATTCCATTCACAAATATTGATAAGGAGATTTTTTTTTTTTACCTCAGCTTGTATCTTAAAAAAAAAATAAAAATCATTCTTTATCTCATTTTTAAAAGGTTCTGTAAGTCTTTGAAACATTAATATTCTCCCTAACAAAGCCAGCAGCTGCTCTGCCAGTCTGTGACATGGATGGTTTTGTTAAAAGGTTTTCATGTGGGGTTTTTTCAGTTCAGTGTGCTTTGCATATGAAACAGGACATTTCCCCACCCTCCACCCCCATTCCCTCCTAATCCAGAAGGGACCTTACTTCCTCCCTCTCAAACAAGCAGCTCATTCAGCAAAAGGGAAATCCCGAGATGCACTCGGGCACAGAGCCTAGAGAAGGAGCTTGGAGAAAAAAACACAAACCAACAAACCTAAAAACAAAAACACCACCACACCCCCCCCCCAAAAAAAAAAAAAAAAAAAAAAAAAGAAAAAGAAGCACTACCAAGTGTGTCCAAACCAGCAGGAAGAGGAGCAACTGAGCTGGTAATTATGAATTTACTTCTGCAAACTTCTCCTTTGGGACGTGGCTCTGCCCTGCTGGTCTTTACCAAATTTTCCAGGGCTGCAATTCAGTTTTGGCCCTACACTGGCACAGCCCTGAGCTGCAGCTCTCCCCTGCCCAGGCAGGAATCACAGACTGGAGAAGCCTTTTCATGATGGCTGAGGGTGAATTTGGACCAACGCAATCATTACTTTGCCATGATAATCTGAGGCAAAATTTGTTTCTAAAATGAAAACAAAACCCAAGCTTTTCTTAGTTAAGAAATTGGTTTGAGCAGGATTTGTGTGTCTCCATATTTCTTTTCCCTGAGACCTAATGTTCATTTTGTGACATCACAATTGTCTACAGCAGTTAATTCTGATGTCACAAGGGATTAAGATTTTGGCTGAGGGAGCAAAAAAGTTCAAAAGTGAGGGGGAATCTAATTAATAAGAGATTTTTTTCAAGGAAAAAACCCACATACAAAAAATACAGCAATTTCAATGTAAGGGGTTCACATCTGCCAGGATGGGATCCAGCTGCTCTTTTACAAGCACATGAATGAGCATCCCTCTTAGAAACAAAGGAATATATGGAGTTTTGTGTGGCTCTACTGAAATCAAATCATGTTATAATAAGAGAAAACTGCACCAATAAATTAGTACAGCTAACGAGGGCAAATTTGATAAAATTTTTTAGAAACCTAAATTATAAATTTGCATGTAAATTTTTAAGAGTAGAATTCAAATGTTGAAACAGACATCTGAAAGGAAAACCTCCACTGAAATCCCACCAATTACTGAAATTTTCACTTATAACATCTCAGCAGAATTTGGCCCTCAAATCATTGCCAGTGAGGAAAACCTGGCCACATCTGGGAGTGATTTCCACTTTGAGATCCATTTGAACAATTCTGGACCAAGTCCAGCGACCTCACTGGGGTCAAAGCAGAGAGTCGGGAGTGGGGCACTGGGGCAGTCAGGGCTCCATGGAAGGGTCTGGGGCAGGGTTTGGGGCAGGGTCTGGGGCAGGGTTTGGGACACAGTTTGGGGCAGGGAAGCTCCAATTTCTTCCCTTTCCCTGCATCAGTCCCTGGCAGGGTTTCCCTGACAGCACTGATGCCACATGGATTATCCTGGCTGCATCCCAAGCTAAGAGAATTGGGTAAAGACCCTCCAGGTCTGGACCACAGGGAGATTCAGAATATTCTCTCTTTTCTCTAAGGGCAGGAGTTAAACTTCATCATGAAGACACCAATGGACTAAAGCAGTGCAGGGATGTCACACACACAGCCCTCAGTGGTATTTCCAGGGAAGTTTTTCCTGCTGGGACTTCCCCAGGAGTCCTGAGGCTGTCCCCTCTGCTTGTGCCACTGTGGCTTCTCCTGCAGCTCCACTTGAACTGCTGAAGCTTCCCAAAGTGACCCAAAACAAGTGAAACAAGGAGAACACCACGATTCTTTGGGAGCATTTTCTGTCCCATGGGCTCAGTTTGTGATTTAAGAGTGGGGTGTCCTCTGGGTCACAGAATTACAAGCTGCTGTCAGGAACAAAAAAAGTCAATTCTTCAGCACAGCATGGAAATACAGGTGGGGCAATAACCCCCCTAATAAAGAGGGAATGAGGTGGAAATGAGAGCCCACAGCTCCCACTGCAGCTCCTCCCCACTGTCCCAGTGCCCGTGGGGAGTGACTGGGACAGAGATTTGGGACATTCTCCATCCCCAGCACCGAACTGCTCAACCCCAACTAAAGCCAAGCGTGACGATCTCTACAAATGCAAATGGCCCAAATGCCAAGACTAACATTTCTAAAACCTAATTCAACTCTTTCATTTCTTAGCTGCAGGCCCTTTGCTGCCACTCCTTTTTTCCACCCAAACAAAAGACTAAAGGGATGACTCAAAGCAACTTGAATTTCAAGCTAAAGCCACAAAGCACTGAATGCCTCATCTTTAATATTAAACAGGTGTGCAGATGATATTCTTTCAAGCCTCATCACAGCTTGGTTAATTGCTAAAAAACGGCAAAAAGACCAAATTTACTTAAAAGACACATGAATAAGTTAATGCTACAAATAATGAAGCAAGTCATACAACAAATACAAGCAAATAGTAGTTAAGGCACTGCCAACTCCTTCTACCCCTTTTCCCCCTCAAAATTACTAATTTACTTTTATTTTGTATTCACCATTTTATATAATAAAAGTATGAAACCATATAATAATAAAAATATAATTTAGTTTTTTTTCTTCAGAACTCAGTGCTCTTTGACACAAGACCTCTGCTCTAGAATCAACAGGGCAGAGGAACAATCAATGAATCCATTATAAAAATAGATTTTCGCAGAAATATTTTTAGAAATTCAGGTTTTAGAAGAGGAACACCTGATTTGCAGGCCGTGAAGGCCAAGGCCTTTGAATAGTAGTTCTGCATATTCACTGATAGTAAAATAGAGCACTTTACTCCACTTCTATCACTGTCTGCCACTGAATATGGCCCAAAGGTTATTCGGCTCCACTGGTTTTACAAAAAACCACACTGTTGTGGCAAAAAAAGGGCAAAAAGCCAAATAAAACTAAATCTTTGGCTATGTTAGTGCAAGGACTCATTGCCTGGCATGTTTCTTATTAGTGACTGAATGGGAACAAAGAAATATCAATGATGGACCTGATGCTGCAGTCTGTGCTCCTCTGAGGCTGATTTACTTCTCCCAGCAGCTCTGCACCGCTCTAAACACAGTTATTTCAAAGGAATATTTCTAAATTATACCAGCATGGGTGAGATAATTCACTGAATAAACTGGAACTGCCAGTGGGGAGTTAAGAATGACGATTTTTTTTTTTTTTTTTTTTTTTTTTTTTTTTTATATGACACTCCATTATCTTTCAACTTATCTAAGTTTTCCAACTGAGGAATGATGGTGCTTCAGAAAAGCCTGTTTAACATATAATTCTTAATAACAAAAGTGTAAGTCTGAAACCCATTCCATCAATGAAGGTTACTGAAATCAAACCATATTTTAGCCTTAACATTATGCATTTTCTGCCTTTTGTAGTCCATTACTCTGTATAAAAGCTATAAAACTTATTTTACTGCTATGGATAGGTAAACCTGAACAATCTTCAGGATTTTGTTGGGTGAAAAAATACAGAACCTAGAAAAATTTAATACTTAGTTTTTTAATTATTCACTGCTTCTAATTGCTACTGCTAAAACCTCTGTCTCAGTAAGCAGCAGGATGCCTCTGCAACTTGTATTTTTATTTACTCAGCAGAATGAATGCTGTGAGCTCGATCCTGGAAACACCACGAGTGCAGTGCAGCACTCCTGAATTACACAGGGATGGACAGCAAATTACTCTCCCAATGCCACTGGACTGCAGGAGCTCCCCAGACCTGTGCACCCCAAGGAATGGTACAGGGGCAGGGCAGTCACACAAAGAGCCTCACACAGAAATTCACACTGAAACAAGAAGTTGTTCGCCCTCTTCAAGTTCAATAAATGCTCTTGACTGCAGTGCTTTCTTCTGCTGGGACACAAACCTTGATTTTGCTGAAGGGCAGCAGGAATTTTCCTACTAAATGGTCCAAGAATGGCACAAGCAGCATTACAAAGGTATTTCAGAGCTCTTAATGGTAATAAAGGCAATGATTTCTTATACAGCACCCAAGTGTCTGTAGCAAGGTAGTGATCGGTGTCTGGATTTGAGGATCTCAGAGGTCTTTTCCAGCCTCAATGATTGTGTGATTCTGTAAAATCCAACAACTGAAAGAAAACACTACAGCAGATATGCATCAACAATTCTGCAGAGCCCAGAACATCCCACATGAGACCTACCTGGGCAAAAATCAGCACCTGTAACACAGGTAATGTGGGAAGAGGAGGGGCTAGAGGACTTTATAAAAATGCAGGATATGACAGTGAAAGATATGAAATGGTTTTTCTTCCAACCCCAACAGATGTTGTTCAATTAAGGATGCAAATAAATCACCCTCTGCATTGCGAGTCAGAAAACACATACATAAAAGCTTTCTAAATACATTTCAGTTTAAACTTGCATAATTCTCCCAGTGGAGAAATCATCTTCAACTTATGTAATCCTTAGAAAGAGACATTACATACAATTCTGTGCCACTAAGAAACAAGGAAGGCATATCTAGAAAAGAGGTGCACCCACACACGATTAATTATATGGGTGTGGAGGGAACAGAGGGGAAGAGCTGGAACAGGGATGCAGAGCCCCGAGTCTGCTGTTTCCACAGAGACTGAGCTGCGAGCGAGCTCCAGGGGCTGCTCCCCTTTCACCAGCCAGAACTGTCTGTTATACTTAACCCAGACTTCCGAACACTTGATATCCTGTCTGCTATTTCAATGCCCTTACTCAATGTTTCAGACAGACATTACACAAACTGGCTGGTGAAAAGGGTTGAGAAACCAAGAAGCAATCCAAGTCAATGACCTTATTCTATAAAACGATACCACTGAGTGAACAGCGGGCGAGGAACAAAGCACAGGGTACCACGGCCCCTGAATCCATCAATGGAAGCTTCCCCAGGAAAAGACAGGCACCAGGCTCTACCTTATCTTGTTGATATTGCTGCTGTCTTTTAATCCTTAAAGCCTGAGCAGTTCTTGTGCTTCCAAATACCAAAACAGAAACAGCATCCCTTTTTTTTTTTTAAGAAAAAAAGAAGAAAAAACAACAGAAAGCCAAACATAGAAGTCCCATTTTCTACAAAGCATGTGCAAAGGTAACTGTACATAAATCAATAAACAACAAAGCCAGAACCCAGGTTATTGATTAGCTCCTTTGCTGTTTACCTCCAGCATACAGAATGATGCTGCAATTTTTACATACACACAGAATCTCCAGCCTGATGTACATTTTCCCTGACTCTTTAAACAGGACTGTCAGAACCAGACTGCCTGAGTCAGGATGGCAGGACCTGGCTTATTTCACAGAACATATGTCTGTGCAGCTTATCAGGTTGTGTTAATATGCAGCCACTGCTTGGAGAAGCCAAATTTTACGTGATAGCAACGAAACCATAGATGGAGGCGATGATAAGAGCTCCACACATGGGAATTCCCATTGGCTTCCAGAAGAGCTCTGTCCATCACACGCTGACAGGATCAGAGCTCAAATTAGGATCAGTGTTTTCGTCACCTCAGCCAACCAAAAGTCAAAGCAAAATCGTTATCTCAGTGCACAGGGGCCAATCTCTATCAGCCAGCAGGATTCCCCAACACCAAGGAAAGCTACACACTCCATGAACTGCTGCTGATTTAACTCTGAGGCCAAGCTTACAGTCCTTGAATCTGCATCAGAAAAAAAGGTTGGCCCTTATCCCAACCTTAGACATATTTCTTCATTGTAAAAAGAGATAAAATGAAATAATAGCAACCGACAAATCCTAAATACAGGAAGAGAAGAACAGACCCTGGTAGATCTCTACCACAAACCAAATCTTGCATGTAGTGACCGACAGACAAACTCCTTTCCATCTGAAGGCAGCTCCCAGTTGCCCCATTCAGTGAGATCCAGCAGGATCAGAGCACCAAATGTCTACTAAAAATCCTTGTTAATGAGCAAAATGAAAATACTGCAGCAGCAGAACTACAGGGTCTTAAAATCAGCACAGTCCTGTAAATACCAGCTAAGGGCATAAACTTAGTGAAGCCACTCTGTCTCAACACTGGGACATTCTGGTTCAGAATCTGTCCCTGGTCTCTGCCAGTCCTGCCAGTCAACGCACAGGAAGGAGTCTGATATGAGTCTGCTGTGGTTTGTGGGTGAACTGGTTCCAATTACTATGGGCTGATTGCTTGAGTGGGAGCTGTAGAACCGGCCCCAAAGCCCCAAACCTTCCGATTAACCTCCTGTGTTCCAGAGGATACAGAGCAGGTGATTCCAGTAACCATCTGAGCCTGTATATCTCTATGCTGACAATGAAATGTAAGGCAAACAACACCACACAAGGTGTAGAGGAGGAACGGAAGGGACCAGAGCACATCTTTTCAGAGTAAATTTGCTTCTCTGAAATGATTTTCCAAGAACATACCCTGCCTGTATTAGAAACAGAGAGTGGAATACCATTAAAAATGGGTGCTGATTTATTAGTTCATAATATGCATTACCCAGATTTACAAAACACATGCAAAGGAGCTATTATCTAATAAAATGTATCATTAACACACATGCGCTAATTGACACATATCAAACAAAAACATGCTATATTCCTACATTTTAAAGTAATGTTTCCTGTTTGTGAAGATCAATTTGAATTAAGTGCTCTATGGCCACTCAGCTAAAATAGATCAGCCTAGTAATTGACAGGATTCTATCAATAGATTCTCCACAATCCAGTATAAGTAATTTTTGTCTCATTTTTTTCCAAGAACCCCCTATCGGATTTGGCGTAACTCTTCCATGACAGTTCTCTCTTAAATAGGAATTACAGTGTCAAGTCCAAAGCATGCTTTAAAACAAAACCAAAACAACCAAACCACGCCAAATTAAAAAAAAAAAAAAAAAAAAAAAAAAAAAAAAAAAAAAAATCTGTGTCTTAATACTGCACACATGGAGACACAACTCTTCATGTGATGGCAAAGCAGTCTGGCCAGCTGAGCCAGCAATGTGAGTTCAATCACCAGTGATCCCCAGTCAGAGCCAGCCCACTCCTTACTGCACTCGGGACACTCAAACCCTTGGCTTGGCTCAAACTACCCTGCCAGAAGATGGACGTAAGGTCAGCTGTCAGTGAGACTGGACACCACATCTCTGGAGATCCCAAGGGCCGTGGCGGTGCCCCCAGAGCCTCCTGCAGTGGCAGTGCTGGGGCTGGGGGTGCAGATAAGGAACGAGAGGCTCCAGGCCTGCGCCGCTGCTGCTGCGCTGCCCGGACACGCTCGGAGCAGCCTGGCGCAGACGCCTCCAGATGCTTTTACAACACCGATCCAAAGGCGCCTCTCAGCAAGTGCAAACACACCCTCCCGGGTCAGGCAGCCCCAGCCAGCGATAACCGGGCTCGCAGCCTGCCAGGGACCAGGTGTCGGGCTCCCAGCACATCCAAAAAATAAACGGTGTTTACACGCATCTTCAAAGCGCGCTACTGTTTGGGCAGAACACACGCCCAAGCCCGAAACCACAGAAATGGAGAGGCAAGCGAGACGGCCCAGACAATGGAGGGAGAGGCAGAGGTTTAAATATTTTAGGCAGCGATTTTCAAAAGCAGAGATTGCATATAATTCCCTCCCTAATTCAACAGAACTGACTTGAGGAACTTAGGACCTCTTCTGGAGCAAGAGAGAGCCATGGTTGACTCAACACCATTAGATCATTGGCAGCATACTCTTTGTCCAACACACATGCACGTACCTGCTGCTTTGTTCTCGATCTACAACATCTGTAAAACTGTTTGCACGCTTGGGAAAAACTGCTGATGTCTGCTTAAACACTGACATCTCCCTGGGTACACGGGATTTCGTTCAAGCTGGTGGCGCTTTTGAAGTTCAACTTTTAAGCTGTAAAAGGCTTCTGAACTAAACTACTGCCCCAAGACATCAATGTTTTTGTTTTAGGGACTTCTAAATTTTTACTGGAGAATCTCTAAAACAATTCTTGAACATCAGGTAGAACACATGACTTCAATATTACATGGGAAAACAACTGAATCCTCAGTTCTTGGGCAAAAATTTTGCAACAATATTTCTCATGTCAGTTTGTACCAAGAAGAATAAATCCATGCTGCAGACTGAACACCACTGCCAGGGAATAAACTCAGAATCTCTCTGTTACACCCACCACAGGGTACATCCTATTAACAAATAAAGGCTCCTACTGCCAGGAGGCAGGACTTTAGGATAAGATACACATTCCAGCTCTACTCCTGCAGCCTTTCAGGTGGCCATAAAGCACAGCACAGCAACCACTGGACAGCACCTAAAAGCCCACGTCCTCCCTCCAGCCGCGCCCGCGCCGCGCCGCTCCACCGGCAGCAATTTGGGTTCTTTGATTCGGCTGCACACTTGACCTGGCTAAACCTTCCTCCAGCTGAGCGAGCTGCATGTTGTGGCAGCGCTGGGTTGGGAGGCATTGTGAAATAAAGTGGGAGGCCTCATGTGCTCATTTGTGTGTCAGTACCCAGAATGCTGCTTCTGGCTTCCAGCTACTTCATAGAAGTGCTGCTGGGACTTGAACCGTGGGAACACGGCAGCGCTGGGTGTGTGGGTGTGCTCACACGCGTGCAAGGACAGCTCTGGCTCTCCTGGGCCCTGCTCACAGCCAGTCCTGCTCCGGGTGCACATGTCTGGCACACAGGTGGGGAACCTGCAAGTGCTGTCAGACATCGCTCGGTTCAGTGTCGGAGAAAAAGGGTTCAGAAGAGACACAGTCAAACCCACCCTCCTCTTCTGGAAATAGCAACCAACAAAGCCTTCAGGGCTGCGTCTGAACTAATTCCGTGCGAGTGGAGCATCCTGATGTGAGGCAAGCAGGGAGCTGTCTGTCACATGGGACTGGAGAGCAGCGCCACAGACACACCGAGGCCACAGCGGTCCACAGGGAAGCACGCAGCAGGCACCAGCGGCTGAGCCCAAGGAAAAGGCTTTGGCACTGATGGTGGATTTCTAGGACCCTGTTTTGCAACCCTGTCAGGTTATTCACATTTTTAGTTTCTAGAAATACCCCAGAAAGGAATGGTTGTGCTCCACACCAGTAATGGTGGATGAGGAGAGACAGGTAGGGAGACAGGACACCCACACAAGTAAAAGCCATGTTGGTGCAGAGAGAAAGCAAAGCAGAACAAACCCTGCATGGGAAGGTGAAAAACCCAGCGAAGGATACAAAATAAGTAAAATGAGAAGTTATATGGCTCAAGAAAAGAAAAGAGCTTTGGGAAGTGGCAGGAAGGTGAAAGACCTTATGGGAGGTCAATTATTCATCCAAGCATGAACAAGGAGGATATAAAAATCAGAATTTTAAAAGAGGGTAAGGAGAGTAACAGAGGCCTTTATGGTTCCTGTTCTTGTGGGGGCTTCAGCTGTCACAACTCCCTCCAGCTTTCAGTTTTGCTGACCTCACACAGGTCTAGACAAAAGCTTCTTCTGCAAGTGGCAAGACCAGGCAACAGAAGTCTTGTTCAACCAACAGGGCTGACTAAGACACAAGGTATCTGCATCCACACATCCACCTCCCGTTACGGATGGATGGCTGTGCACTACAGATACTCAATGTGGAGAGAAATATGCACTGGGAATGAAATATCTAGGAAAAGCTACGCCTTGTAGCTAAGCTTTAAAACCATGCCAAGGAAAAAAGAGGAAAAGAGAAAAAAAAAAAAAAAAAAACAAGGAGAAAAAAAGGCAGTTCTGCCACTATGCTGAATCTGCACCAGGGGTTTGTGCCAACCCAGCTCCTCCATTTAAGTCAGACCCTTAAAAGGCAGAGCTGTGCTGGCAGAAATCTCCAGACCTCATCACAGAAACCTCATGGAGACACATGAAAAGGTCAAAACACTCATTGCTGCTTAAACAGCCATAAAATTGGTCATATGCATCCCATGCTACCAACATACTACCAGAGCCCCAGGGAAAACACACCACACAAAGCAATGTGTGTACACACACAGAGAAATAAATACATTGAGAAACTGAAAAAAAAGGCCATTCCTGAAAGCAGAAAACCCAATATCTGACACAGCAGCTTATGGCACACCACGCACACGAACACCTCTGTATGAAATAGAACAAAGCAAAGCTGAGATCTACATCAAAAAGGAAGCCCACCACAAAGACACATGTGCTTCACCCTTTCATCCCCGGAGACAGCCAGAGCCCCACAGACACACAAAACCCACACAGGAATTAACACACACGGAATGGGACCATCCTGTCATTTCCTCACTAGGCATCTAAACTTTACTCCAATGTTACTTGCCCCTGGCCACAGCCTACCAATCTTAGAGCCTGATTAAATCTCTCCGTAATTATCCGCACACACTGCTACAACACAAATGACCTTAGCATATGATATCCGTTGGCTAAGCCCAATGGAAAACTACTTCAGGAAAAGGAAGGATAAGCGTACAAAACTCTGCCAGCACTGTCAGGGTCTCCTCAGGACTGCACTGCTTTAATAGGAGAGACCTGAAGGCAGCTCAAAAGCCTTGAAACTTAATATGAGATAAAACATTCTGTTTTCTCTACCCCATCCTCTGAGCATGCTCCACTCTATTCTTCCCCACCTCACTCCTTGCCACCTTCCAAATGAATTTATGCAGGAGACTTAGCATTTCATGATGATGGATTTCTGGCAAAATTTTTCCAAAAATAGATGGCCACCATTTCCTCACAGAATTTTTGGCATTCACTATAGATATCTTCAATTCACTCGGCAAGAAGTGCTGCACTCCATGAAGATTTTGGAGGGTGAAGGAGGAGTGTTTCCTCTTGTCCTGAACTAGGACCTATGAAAGGGTCCCAAAAAAAACTGAGGCAAAGCCAAGGTTTAGTAAGCTTTTCTTGTTCTCCTCCTGCAACCTCGCCTGTGTTAGAAAAATTATGCAACTGAAGAGAACATTGAAAATGCCTTGTAAGAAAAGGAAAGCACTCCTTGACTAACATTCTTTTTAATGAGACTGTGGAAATGACCAAGCCGGGGCACAGAACCTTTCTACAGCAAGAATGTGGAGATTTCTTAATTTTACTTCCCAAACGAAGCATGCCCTAGAAAATGCCTTTCTCAGCACGAAAAATGTCTCCAGTTTGAGAGCCATATTCTCGTCTCACATCCATGCAGATCTATCCCACCATTCCATCTCAGCACATGACTGACGGAGAATAGACAAGCCATTAAAAACACATCCACCTCCAACCACGGGGATAATGTGCCTCATTACAGCCCAGCTTTGTCACAGCGTCCTGACACTCCGGGGAGGAAAAGGAGGGGTGAGGACAAGGACTGAGCCGGAGCCAGGAGAGAAACTGGAAGAGTGAGACTCTGCTCCTTCATCCAGAAGTGTGGAGCCCAGTCAGATGGGCTCACTAGGCCTCCTAGGCTGGTTGTGGAATTACTGTACTGTTTACATAGCATATTTTTAAAAATCTGGGGCTTTTTGGGTATTTTTGTTGCACTTTTTTTAAAAATAAAAGCTATACTTTAGTCAGAGTGTGTGTCTTTTGCTTTAAACAAGTATTTGGTAAGTTAAACCAGAATTTTACTGAACATTCGCAGTGGGCTCTAAACATCGCTTCTCTTTTCCAGGCTTGTGTATTGCCCTTCCACTCCAGACACAAAAACCCAAAGTTTGGCAATCTCTGACAACGAGGCAGAACCCAACCAACAAATCCGCAGCGCAAAGCTCGTGAGGCAGGAGTTTGCTGTCCCCTTGCACCGGGGGGAAGGAGCAGGAAGCAGAATTGCTCATCCCCAGCCAGTTGCACCATCGCCAGGAGCCAGACAGACATCCCGGTGTCTGCGAGTCCTCAAGGCCTTGTGGCACTGCTGCCCATGGAGCAGGACCGGTGCCAGATGCCAAGGCAGCCTCCCACCCACACACCGGGGATTCTGGGATCTAAAGGCAGCTCAGACTGAAAGAAAAACAAGTGACACCTAAAAAAAATGTGCTTTAGCTGTCTGGCTCAGCACAGCACGGCATGGAATACCTTAAGGAGCTGCTGCAGCTGGCCCTAGACAGAGACATTTGCTGGATGTATACATAATCCAATACACAAAAGCCTGTCTGCTGGGAAATTTAGGCTCCACAGGGATACTCTAAAAGCAAGCACTTCTCCCTTCACGTTCTGCACACTTCAACTGAAAACCAGTAACCTGCACTACCGTCACTGGTTTTTTCTTAACAGGCACATTTCATTTCCATACAAGCATTTAGAGCATTTAGCCCCCACCTCTAGCCCTGGCGACACTCAATCGACCAGAAAAGTGCATGGACTTGTGTCTGGAGCCATCAGTACCTGCTCCTTTTTCCTGGCTTCTGCCTTGACTTGACCCCTGAGTGCAGAAGCCCTTAAGCTTGAAATCACGCACGTCCAGATAAAGTCTGGGGCAGTATGACAGGCTTCAAAGATCAGGGTCCACGTATAGTAAAATATACAAACACACTGATGTAATTTAAACAAACTCCAACCACCGTGCTCAGAACACAACCGGAGAAATAAAGGTGCTATCTCAAGCACTGCTCCTCCACAGTGACACACACGCGGGGAGAATGGAGAACACGACTAAAATCGCTAAATTACTCCAAGGAAAAGCAGCTGGTAACAATTTGGGTATACCGACGAATGTTACCGAAATTCCCCCCGCCCCCTTTAAAATTACAGGCACCACTTACCCGGGGGGCTTTCCTCTTGTATTTGTTGTTATAGTCAAATTTTTCTTTCATTTCATCTAAGAGCTGGCCCAGTCTAGCTTTCTCCTCTTTCCCAGTATAATCCTGGCTGAGGAGGATATAGGATCTCCAGTTTGCAGAGTCAAAGCCCCAGTGGCAAGTCCTGTTTTCCAGCGATTTGTGAGAGTGGACCACAAATTTGTGAGGTGGGTACATGAGCCTGCAGTCCAAGCACTGGATGCAGGCTGCGCTGGGGTTACTGTAAAGCTCTGGCACCAGGAGTCCCTTACACTTCCCAAAGCACTCATGATACACCTTGAAGCTCTTCTCCGTGAGCTCCAGCTCAATTGTGCTAGAGAATTCCTTCTTGCAGTGGGGAGGATAGGTGCCACCATAAAGCAAGGCGTTACAAAGCCTCTCAGCATCAGTTTTCGTGATGAGCCCGCAGGAAGGAGCGGAGAAGGGCAGGATGCCCATGACTTTGAGGATTTCCAGCTGGTCAGCAGTGCATCTGGAGCAGTAAATATGTAGCTCATCACACACCGAATTAATCTGCTGCAGGGAGAAGTCCCTGAGCACCGAGTTCAGGATCTGGGGCAAGCAAAGCCGCTTCTCTCCGCCCACCACGAAGCAGGAGATGGTTTCCCCTTCCAGGATGGTCTCGCACCTCTCTGTGGATCTGTCCGAGGGCATGAAGAAGGGAGCAGGCATGACCGGAGGAGGCTGGATCGGGGGCAGATGCAGTACAGGTTCCGCTGGGTCTTTGCCATTGTCTTTCTTGTACATCTCCTGTGCCCATCGTGCTGAGAAAGCAGCAGGGCCACCCAGGGAGCTCATAGAGCTCAGATGAAACTGTTCCAAGGTCTTCTGCAGTCCTGGATGAGGCTGGAAGCTGCTTCTACTTACAGTCTCCATTTTTTAGTTTCTATTCCCAAAACAAACAGCAAAAATCCCCAGTTATCTTCCACCCTGGTGCAAATCCACTTAAGGGATTTTTTTTTTAAGGAAAAAATATGAACAAAATAAAACAACCCACCCTTGTGTTTTTCCTCCTTCTCACTCGGCAATCCACTAACGGAGAGGAAATAAATCCTTTTGTATGCGTGTCTCTGTCTTCTTTCTTTTCTCTTGGTTCGCGTTACAATTTCAAACCCTCCAAGTCTCCAAGCTGCCCCGATGGAGCACAGAATCACGGCAAGAAGAGGTCTTCATCCGAGCACTCACCCCCTCAGCCAACCCCCAGGCAAACCAATCCCTCCTCCCACACCTCCAACACACACTCACACACACACACCACCCACAGAAACACAAAAAGTCTGTGCCACGCTCCGAGCACCCGGGGCTCAAATATGTTCTGGCGGCTGCTGCTTCTCTGCAGTGATCCCCCTTCTGTCCATATCCACCGAGGCAAGGCGCGGGGGAGGAAAGTAAAAAGCAGGAGGAGGCAGAACGCTCGGTCTGTGGAAGGAACAACGCAGGAGAAAAGGCCCAAATCTCCGGCACTGCCAAAGCGGCGCGGGGGCTCCGCACGGGCGAAGAGCGGCTCCGCTGCCCCTCGTGGTCCCTCGGCTCGGCCTGGGAGGGCTCCTCGGCTCTCGGTTCGCCTTCCTTCCCTTATTTCTGCCGGTGCTGTCGTTGTGCCGTGGGGAGCCGCGGTGAGAGCGCGCACATCCTCCCAGCTCCTCTTTCCAGCAGTGACTGAGAGTGCCTGAGAGCTGAGCTAATGCAGGCGGGCTCAGCCTCCCGCCCTCCGCCTCCCCCCCTCTGTTTGTTGGTGTCTGCCTCAGTCATTGAATCCCGGCCAAGAATGTGACCAACTCCCCGGGCCGGGCTCTTCCAGGAACAGCGCCCGCCTCCCCCCTCGCGCTGCGCCCAGACCGGCCGGGATGTGCCGAGATGAGCCGAGCCGAGCCCGGCCAGCCGAGCTCAAGCGAGCCGGGCCGAGCCGAGCCGCGCCGAGCTGATCCGAGCCCAGCCGAGCCGAGCCGAGCCGAAGGGATGTGCCGAGTCCAGCCGAACCGAACCGAGGCGAGCCGAACCGAACCAAGTCAAGCCGAGCTGTGCTGAGTGGTTCCGAGCCGTGCCGAGCCAAGGCGAACCGTGCCGAGCTCAGCCGAACCGAGGCGAGCCGAGGCGCTGCACGGGCGGGCGCGCGGCACGGCCCCGGCAGCAGCGGCGGCGAGGGAGGGAGGGGGAGCGGGGGGAGGATAAACTGCTGGGTTCACGGACCGCCGCGCCGCCAAGGAGGGGCGGTAGGGCGAGGGCTTTTTCCCTCTCGCCGCTGGATCTCTGGCGGCGGCGAAATGGAACAGGAGCAGGGAGCGGCGCTGGTCGCGCTCGCACGGGCACGGAGCGGGTGTGAGCACTCGCAGCGCCCTGCCCGGCGTCAACGGCGGACACACGCCCCGCGCCGACAGCGATCGCAGGCGCGAGAGCGCGACTGATGGGCGACAACCGCGCGGGACCAGAGCGCATCCTCGGGGCGCCGCGGGACACCGGAGCCCCGACCCGGCTGAGCGCTACGGGCACAGGCGAGCGACACACGTGTGCTTCCCTCTCCGACATACATGTGCTTCCCTGCTCCCAGCACATGTGTTCCCCGCTCCCGGCACACGTCACACGCTTCTCCCACCCACAGGCGACGCTCAACGCGTGCAAGGAGCGAGAGGCGCAACTGCAGCGCGGGTGGGCAGGGGCTGGGGGCTGTCCGAGCCCTCGCCGGAGCAGCAAGGCAGCGGCAGCACCAAAGCCACGCTTGTGGCACAGGGGCGGGCAGGCTCCTGGGCTCGCACCCGCGGGACCGGGGCTGTCCGGGGTGTCCAGTGTGTCCGGTGTGTCCAGTGTGCCCGGGGTGTCCGGTGTGCCCGGAGTGTCCGGTGTGCCCGGAGTGTCCGGGGGCACCGAGCGCCCCCCACACGCCGGGGACGGGCGCCCTCTACCGACCGACGAGAGATCACCGCGACCGCCCCGCGCAACCGCGGCCGGGCACGGACACCACTGCCCAGGGCACAGACACCAGTGCCCAGGGCACGGACACCACTGCCCAGGGCACGGACACCACTGACCAGGGCACGGACACCACTGACCACTGCCCAGGGCACGGACACCACTGACCAGGGCACGGACACCACTGACCAGGGCACGGACACCACTGCCCAGGGCACGGACACCGCTGACCACTGCCCAGGGCACGGACACCGCTGACCAGGGCACGGACACCACTGACCACTGCCCAGGGCACGGACACCACTGCCCAGGGCACGGACACCACTGCCCAGGGCACGGACAGCGCTGCCCAGGGCACGGACACCACTGACCAGGGCACAGACACCAGTGCCCAGGGCACGGACAGCGCTGACCATTGCCCAGGGCACGGACACCGCTGACCACTGCCCAGGGCATGGACAGGTGCTACCCATGGCACAGAGAGACACACACTGACCACTGATCATGGCACAGACACCCACTGCCATGGCACGGACACCCCCTGACCACAGCACAAACACCCAATGACTGAGCACGGGCACCCACTGCCCAGGACACGGACACCACTGCCCAGGGCATGGACAAGCACTGCTCAGGGCACGGACAGGCACTGCCCACGGCACGGACACCACTGCCCAGGGCATGGACAGGCACTACCCATGGCACAGACACACACTGACCACTGATCACAGCACAGACACCACTGCCCATGGCATGGACACCGCTGACCACTGCCCAGGGCATCGACAGACACTGCCCGGGGCACGGATAGGCACTACCCATGGCACAGACACACACTGACCACTGATCATGGCACGGACACCCACTGCCATGGCATGGGCACCCCCTGACCACAGCACAAACACCCAATGACTGAGCACGGGCACCCACTGCCCAGGGCACGGACACCCATTGCCCAGCAGCACTGCCAAGTCCATTATGGATTTGTTATTCAGATCAGGAGTGAGATGCTCTTACTTTCTATTAATACCAAATTTCAAAGCAAAAAAATTGTATCTTCCCCCATTTTCCATGGACTGCACACCCAGAATTCTAACAAACGTTTCAATCACCGCTTAGCACCACCATGAGGAACAAGCTGAAAAGGTTTCCTCTGCTCTCTCAGAGCTCTTTCAACAGTGTGTGCCAAAAAGGGCTGGGGAGCACTTTCACACCAGTACAATTGTTAATAGTGTTTGTCATGCAACAGGGACTTTAGGCACTGCTCATCCATAGAGTGTGACTGAGTGACACAGACATTGAATTTTGGACAGTCTCCTCTGAAAGAGTTCACCATGGCAGTGGAACAGCCGAAAAAACACATCAGGACAAAAGAGGAGGAGCAAACAGACAAATATCCAAGCACTGCTTAAAAGAGCAACTGGAAAACAAAGCCACTGTGATTTACTCAGTCTCATTGTAATGGGGCAGGGCACACACCAAGCTCTCCTATTTGTACTTCTATATTCCGAAATCCCATTCAGAATACAGGGAAAAGGGTCAGAGTTGTGTAAGAGGTTTGACCTTGCCCCTAAGTCAGCATTTCCCCAGAGGAACCCACTCTCACATACCCAACTTGGACATCAAGCCTTTAAGTGTTAAATGGCTTTGGAGAAGGCAGGAACCAAACACGTTGGTCCAAGTCAGCAGCTGTGTCTTCATGTGCTCAGAGAAGGCACTTGGAGGATCTTCACCAAATTGCTTTAATAGAAAACCTTTGGTGGCAAGAAGGACCCCTGAAGTTTCTGTTTATGCAATCCATCACACATGGATTTAGTGATCCACGAGTGGGGTTTTTAGATATCACCATACTACCAAGATCTAAAGACCAGAATTAACAATCTAGGCCATACAGTCCGTGCTGATTCCTGATGCTAAAGAAGTTGCCATTAAGAAAAAGCAGAGCTAGGAATATTCTTCACTGGGTAAAAGGAGTATCTAAAAGGTTTTAGTTAAGAATAATTTTAAAATAATATTCTTCAGGAACCATGTATGGTACCTTTTGATAATATGAGGAACATCCATGCACTCCATCATTTCCAAACCAAAGGGTGTGTTTTGGTAGAATGAAAACCCCTCCCTGCATTCTCTCCTCTCAGAGAAGCTCTGTCTGTGACTGTGACAAGGGAGAAGCACCAGACACACAGTGAATTCCCCCAGGGCTGTGGCAGTTGACCAGACTGTCATCAGAGACACTCGGATACAATGGGGACCAGCAGCAGGATCACTCCCTAGATGGATTTAGTGCTGTTTCAGGCTTTTTTTTTCAATCCACTAAAATATAAACGGCCAGATATACTCAAACATCACATATGGAGTTCCTGATTCTTTTAAAGAACCAAACTAATGCCTGCAGGAAGTTTGGATAGCAATGGAAAAGCTTCTCAGCTCTGGAAGCTGGGTTGGGTTTTTTTTCCACTCCCTCTCCTTTATCCCCTAGAAAGAAAGGACAGCAAGCAGTAGCTGCAGTTCATTTTTAAGAGAGGTGCCATTTTCTCTTCCAAATGACTTTTTAATGCGAGTAAGTCACTGGATCGTGCAACAGATTGTTTATGGGTGGAATTCGTAAATGGAATTCCTGAAGCAGAGGGGACTACCAAAAAGACAGGAAGGATGGTCTTGTGGTTAAGACAGAAAACTCAGGACATCTGGGGTCTATTCCCAGATCTCCCACAGACTTCCTGTTGCCTTGGGCAAGTTGTTCAGTCTCTCTGTGCCTCAGTTTCTGTATCTGCAATACCCAGACAGTGAGCAATTGGACTGGCAGCTCCTGAACCGAAATCCATGACGGGACAGAAACCAAGCTTCAACTCCTGCAGTAACAACACAGCAAAACTTCCATGTCTTTCCATCCCACAGACTCTGCAGAACTGAACAGCAGCAGGGCAGGAGAAGGGGGAGCAATGGGAGCCGTCATGTGGCATTAAGGTGGCAGTGGCTTCTCAACTCTCTGCCTCTGGATGACAGACTGTGAGTGCTGCATATCTTAAAATCAGATTAATCTGTCCCCCAGTAACTGTTTGTCTTGCTCCAGTTCCAAAGCCCTGGAGCTGGAGAAAGGAGAGGGGAAAAATATCTCCGAGGAAGGGCCCTAACACCACAGTGTTTTTCTCACTCTCTCCCTCTTCTCCTCCCCCTCTCCATTGGCTTCAAGGCCAACAGCTCCTGGAACACAAACACTCTTGTAAACTTCTGAACCACACAGCCCTATGGTGGGTGGGTGTTTGCTCCCTGCCTGCCAGTTCCAATCCACCCACAGATTCCAAAGGCCCAGAACAAAAAGCAGACTCCATTTTCCATATTTAACAGGCGCTTCGCTTCCCTCCCAATCGCCTTCGCTCGCAGAACTCAGTGCCTCTCCCCAGCACCGTGTCCCACCTTTTGCACGTCCCCCAGGCTGAGGGGATGCTCTGTGCCTGTGTTTGTACACACAGAGGAGAAGTGTGCTCCGAGTGGGTTCCCCCCAGCCCCCTCTGGTTCTCACTGCCTGCCTGCTCGGGGAGAGCTGGGGATTATCAAGGGCTGTGCTGCATATTGCAGCTATTTGACAAAACGTTTGGGAAGGGCCTATTGTGAAGACTGTGAAGAAGGAAGGCAAGGGAAGGGAAGGGAAAGGAAGGGGGGGAGCGTGGGTGCGAATGTGACACGTCAAAATTCCTGCTGCAGCTCACATTAGACAGCACAGCCCTTGGAGCAGCCAATTTCCAGTTTCTCCATGCTGGTACTGTACATATTCGTTCCTAATTGAGACAGAAGTAAAGCATTTTCGGCATGACCAGGGTATTTCCTTCCCTCTTTTCCTTTCGAGATTATCATTTATCAAGGTCATCATTTTCCCTGATCAGTTGAATTACAGTCAAACTGGGGAATGCCAAACTATCCAGAACCTGTGGAGTAAGGTTTCAAACTTTCTGTTGAAAAGCATTACCTGAGAATCTTTTTCATTCAAATCTTTCAATTTTTCATCAACACACATATTCTGCTTACAGAAAACTATTTCACAGATATGAACTAAATAATCTTTTCAGCCAAAATGAATTTTGAAATGCTTATTTTTAAAGACACCACTTCTTTTTGTACATATTTCCCTGAGATATGTACTGAAATAAGTGAATTTAAGACATCTAAAAAGTCACCAAAAGAATTTCATGAGTCAGTCATGTTTAAGATGAACCGAACAAAAATTTTCACCATCTGGGAAAGTCAGCAATAGACTCATGACAACAAAAATAGTTGTTTTTTTTTAAAAATTAACAGAAAAACCAACTATTTACAGCACACCTTTCAGGGCAAAGAGCTCAGTGAGGTGGCTGGGACTTTTCAGTGTGTTTTAGGGCTTTGGTCCAGCTGACTGATTTTATTTTCCCACATTCACAGCAGCTTCTACCAGAGAACCCCACGGCATCAAACTCATCATTATTTTCTTAGCCCTTCTCCCAGAGCTTGGCTCTGTCCAGCTCAGCTCCATAGCCTGCCTCCTGTAATTTTATATCTTTCCAAAGTACAGAACCTCTTGCTCATGGCGTGGTGCCCATATATCCAGGGTGAATACATGTAATGAACATTTGACCTGCTTAAAACAGGATTTGCTCTCACCTGAAATTCATATTTAATTTGCAGGAAATCATCAGGCGTCCTAGGAAATATAGGAGGTGAGGGGTTGTTAAAAGCACATGAAAGAATTCTCCATCTTTTGGAATTTTTTTGTCCCAAGTTGCCTGGTATGTTGCTCAGGGCTGCCCCTCCCTCCCTCACACACTCTGTACCTACATGCCCCAGTGGACGCTGCCAAACACCTCATTTAAAAAAAAAAAAATCCAAAAAACATGCTTGCTACAGCCAAAAAAAAAAATTAATTCACTGGGAAAAATCAGAGTAGAGAAGGGAATAAAGCTGGAACTCTTGGGATTCCCAAAGGAGATCACAGAATAGTCCTACAGGGAGTCAGGGCTGCACAGACTTTTTGCCATTTACATTATCACCAAATCTTTCATTTCCCAGCAATGAGCAAACAAGGCAGAGCCTCCACATCGAGCAGAGGAAGGGACAGAACACCAAGCTGAAGCTTGTCCCTGTGAAAAGAGCACTGAATTGCTGTTTCCACCCTCAGCATTTCCTCCCAGAGCCACTATCACCATTCCAGGAAAGAAAAATCAACTCATTTCAGATGAAGCTAAGCCTGGACTTAAGCAGGTCTCTCCCATTGCACAGCATATCAAAGGCAGCGAGTGTGCCAACCTTGCCCTCCAGGGAATTCACCTCTCTTCTGGAATCTCTTTTGTCTTTGACATCATTTCTCATCATCGTGGTGTCTGTATTTTGTAAATAATATTGAGAAGCTTAATGCACCTTTGCTAGGAAGGCTCTGTCAGACCTGATGTGCTTGCTGGGTTATCACCCATCTTCTGCTCCTGCTGTGATGAGATACCTCATGGCCTTTGGACATCCTTTACAACAGCTCAGCATCCAAAACCATGGCAGGGAATGAGCTCCATGGTCTGTTCAAAATTTATCATCTCCTCCCTCTTGTTGTAAAGTGATCCCCTGTCTGCTGGTCTGACAGGTGAACCTGCAATTTATTGGAGAGGCCTGTGCCTCCTATAAATAACACCCAGGGCAGCAGGCACTCCGTGGAGATCAGTGCTTGCATCATCACTTCACTCATTCAGAACGTGCTGTCCCAAAAATCCCGGATTTCTACTCTTTTCTCACAAATTCTTATGCGTTGATCTCATATTTATTTCATTTATGGGCTTTCTGAATGAACCTGTGATTAAAGCACATGCACACCTCATTAGCATAATGAGATTTTTCCTACAAGCATGTAATGAAAACGAAACAAATTCATTCTGTCATTTTACAGATGTGGAACTGCAGAACAGAGAGGATATACAACTGGCTTAAGGCCACCCTGCAGATCTTTATCACAATCCAAATCTTTTACCAAGTTAAAATCAACTGCTTTTAACTTCATTACTGTCTTTTTCTTTAAAAAATCCATTGGTATTCCTAGAACTACTCCCAAATGAAAACTATGCAAAAACAGAATCCAACACTAAATGACAAAGGAGATTGGGGTTTGTTTGAATATTTCTTTTTGTCCATAAGATCTGTTCCATACTCCAGTGGGCAAGACAGGCTGTGTTTTGAGGCAGACACTTCAGTCTGATAGAAGCAGGTAGTGAAAGTCCCCCACTAGATTCACATTTACTGAAGTGTCTGATTTAACATTGCCCTGTTCTCTTTTTCAGGAAAAAAGGCACTGAACATTTTCGTTTCTAGACAGCATCAACTGTCAGACTGGTTTTTATGTAAAGCATTTGCAGTTCAAGTCTGTTCAATTTTTAATCAGCTGTGTCAGAAGAGAGGAGCACAAAAGCTGGCAACAGGAGATGTTGGGGCAGCAGGTCCCAGTGTCCCTGTGTCCCAGCAGGACATTTCCACAGCCTGCCCTCCTCCAGCTGCACAGAGGCACTGGGGATGTTCCAGCAGGACCTGCTCAAATGAGCTTCCACCAGACTTTCAGAGAGTTCTACTTCTGTTTCGAGCAGTCCTGCGCTTTCAGTGTTCCCTGTTGCTACAGGAATGGTATTTATGGAGATTAAACCCACCTCACTTACGTGGCCCTCTGACAAAGAATGGTGCATTGAATCAATAATTAGGGTTTAAGATTATTTTAAGCAAGAGATGAGCTCATATCTAGTAAACTTCTAAACTATTCCTGGGTACAGCATTTGTATTAAAATAATGAACAGTGACTGTGAGAGGAAGGACTGCAGGAAAGGCTGGCCGTGCTTCGATTCCCTTTCTCATCTCCACCCTTCAGAAATTTGTACTAGATTTCTTTCCTGCACGTGGCAGGCTGACAAGGGGACTCTCTCCTCCACCCCTACCATCCATCATGTAGTCCAAGGCCCATCTTGAAGCAATGATCCTGTCTGTCCCGTGCCTGCTGCAGCATTACCACAGGACCAGGATCCATCAGGGAATGTGCCAGCTGGCACCTTTCCCTCCCCTCTGCTTTCTTTCCCTGTGCAGGAGAAACCATTCCTTGCCTTCTGGGGCCAGCACTGGACCCACACTGTTCCTCCTAATGAATGCAACCTGTTCTAACGAATGTGAAGCTTATTTGTGAGTGTGGAGCTGCACTCAATTGCCTGACATTTCACATTTCTCACCATAAATCTGGGTAACACTTTATTTTAATTACTGGGACATTTTCTAACTTTTATTGTTTCTGGCAAACACAGGCAAAATGAGCTCATTCATTATATAAGGTATGTGAGCTATTTCTTCAGGGGAAATTGTGTTCTATATTACCCTTGCTATGCAACAAGATGCCATTCACCTCTCCTGTACATGTCATTAAATATCACACAGACTGAGAAGGATTAACTCATCTTTTCCTGAGTGACAGAGACCTTGAAAGTTGATATATCCATCCATCCATCCATCCATCCATCCATCCATCCATCCATCCATCCATCCATCCATCCACCCTTCTGTATTTCCATTAATTGTCAGCAACTTTGTCACATCTCCACTCCAAAGCTGGTGAAGGCAC
This sequence comes from Acanthiza pusilla, assembly GCA_036630365.1. Classification (NCBI taxonomy): domain Eukaryota; kingdom Metazoa; phylum Chordata; class Aves; order Passeriformes; family Acanthizidae; genus Acanthiza; species Acanthiza pusilla. The sequence goes on along the minus strand of JAXCHO010000005.1, from coordinate 2,713,149 downwards.
CACCTCAAGGTGATACAGAAGGAATTCCAAACTGCAAATTTCAGACCTTGGTTCGATTTTTCCAAGGTAATTTTGCTCTGCAGTTGTTGCAAAGGCCAAGACAAGGAACAAACTGGTGAGGACTGCACTGCTCAGGGAGATGCTGTGTGTGAGGATTGGGAATCAAAGCCTGCACTCAGTGCCCTGGGGAGATACAAAGGATTTTACAAATGCCCTGAAGCCTCAATGTAAAAATCTCTTTTTATTTCCAATCCCCTCCAGCAAAGTTCTGTAACTTCACTAAGATGAACAGTACTGGAGACTGGAGCGCTTGGACTCCTCCAGCTCTCCAAGGTCACATCAGAAGACCTGCAGAAAAGAACACTCAGCATCTCTGGGCCTTATTTGTCCCACAGCAGTCAGTGCCAAATCTCAAACGGAGTCCAAACAAAGATTAAGTTTAGACTCTCTATCTCCATAATGATAATTTGGGGCCAAGACTCAGTAGGTGCTGAGCACTCTGCAGGCAACAGAACGTCTCACTTGTAAACCCAGGCCATAATTTTTCAATTACAGAATTCAGACTGGACTGGAGAAATCATAAATCAGGCCACTCCTTCTGACAATTGTTTGAGCTCTAGGACTGGACTCCTGCTCTTGGCCTGTAGCATTGCCTCTCCCCTTGTCTGTGCATTACATCCCTCCTCGGACTGTACCTTCCTTGTTCCTACTGAGCCTGAGATGATGGAATTGGCCATTTGCCCAGGTGAAGGGGGAAAAAAAAGGTAGTTACTGTAATGGAAGGGCTTTCTGACTCTTCTGAGTGCAGAGTGAAAATCCCAGGCAGATAGCACAGAGCCTGTTTAATGACTCACACTCTGCTTTTTCACCAGGGAAAAATTTCAGGCCTGCACTCAGTTAAAAGATGGAAATTTTTATAAAACTTCCATTGTGGTATGTTACCATCTGTTCAGAAATTAACAAAAACAAAATCAAAGTAAGCAAATGGGTTGATTTTCTTTCTTTCTTTTCCTTGTACTAAGAGCTTTCTGTTCTGTAGATAAGAGCGAATCTCCAAGGGGAGCTGTGAGCACATGGAGTTCAGTACAAGAAAATAGAGACTTCAGTGTAATTGTTTGCTGGCTTTGCGCAAATCGACGTCCTGCAAAGTAAACTGTTCTCTCAGTGATGGCCATTTCCTCCTGCGGTGATCAGGAGTGTTCCTGTCAGGCAGGCAGGCAGAGAATTTTTGTGTCTGTAAGCATTTGCATGTGCTCAGCCCCAAAAACTCCTCGGATCTGAACGGCATCCAAGGGCTTCTGATGAGACGACTTTCCTGACAAAGTGTTCCCTCTCCTGGGAACCAGGCCACTGAGGATTTGGATGAGATGTGTATAATAACACACAATTTCAAGTTTTTGTTGGAGAAAAAAAATAAAGAAATTGCAGACAGCAAATTTTGCTTCATCCTTTCTAATGCTTCATAAGAACACATAACTTTTTCCGCCTGGTTTTGAGCAAGAACGTATATTTCTTTTTTTCTTTTCAGAGTTGAATTCTTGGAACTCATACCATTTTCATTTAGCTATTTTTACCCGCCCTGCTCCTTCCTGTATCCATGGAGTTTCATCAAAACATTGAATTCCAGCCTCTAATGACATAACCTTCCCCTTTCCTTCCTGTTCTCATGTCACCTCTCATTTTCTCACCAGCTCCAGAGCCTTCTCTGATTTTTAGACTTTTTCTACTTCAGACTTCTTATTTTCTTAATGTACTTTACATCAGCACAGTCCTCTACAGAGTGGAATATTAAAAAGTCACAAACTTCTGCATAAATAAGCAAACAAAGCAACCCACCAGCTGCCTCAGCTGAGGAGAGCACCTTCTCTTCTTTCCTATCTAAGGAAAAATCTGACTTCAGGCACACAGTTTTGTCTTACATGGGTATCAAACTGGAATGATTTGACTCAAATGACTCTGCGAGTGTCTCATCTGCTGGGCTGGGGATAAATCAGCTCCAGGACAGCTCAAGTGAAATGAAGAGAATGATTGCCACGTGAAGCTGAGACAAAGGGACTGTGACACACAGCCAACAACTTCAGTGCCTGTATTTACCCATTAAATGTGAGATAAAAGTGCCATTCAATGGATGTCTCAAGTTACTTAATGGATTAGCACTGCAAAATACATGTCATAGTCTGGCTCTTTCCACACAGATCCTACACTTGTGTATTCCTGCACGGCACAGAGCTCCAGTGCTGTGTGAGCTCGGAGGGTAAATGTAGGAACAGCAATCTGGCATGAACATTCCTTGTCTTAGGAAAAAAATCCAACTGCGAATGGAATTCATTTGCTGATTTGCAGGAACAATGAAGTCAAGCAACAAAACTTAGCAAACCATATTAAAAAGCATCTTCACAAGTGTTTTTGCAGGCGACAGAGGTGTTTATGAACCAAAAAAAGAGGTGTAGAAGTTACAATAGCTCCAGGGCAAATTTTAACTGGTTTCCCCTCCTTATTAGATTTCTCATTCATAAAAAATTGCTGGCTGACTTAGCAGTCACTGCACCATGTGGGATTTTAGGTGTTCCTAACCATCTGGACACATTTTTTCCATTTGTCTAACTAATTTTCCATTTTCAGTTTATTTGTCTTAGTTTTATCTCTCTGTCTATGTAATTGGAGTTATGTGGAATATCAAGACAAACCTTTATCCCAGCAGAGGGATGGACAGTCTATTTGCTATCAGAAGCAAAGAACATAAGCTCTAAGCTATTCCAAACTCCACTGCCATTCTCTGCTGGCAATAAATAAAGTTCTTCATGCTATAAATCATGTTTGATCCTGACACTTTTTCCTGAGCTGGATCCTGGAAGTTCAGAGTCCTTCCAAAGGGTGTCACTGAAGTTCCCAGCCAGGTTTGCTCTCAGAACATGACATTCTTAAATCCAGAGGAACAGCCCCAAGTGAATCAGTTTGAGCTCTACACTGACAATCTGCCAGGAATTCAAAGTCTCTGTATAAAACTGAATCCTGAAATGTGTCAGGTGCCCAGAATTTCCATCAAATTCAGTGGCTGAGCCACTGAGTGGGATTCAAGGATTAGAACATTAACTTGTGCATAGTTACACCTATCCATAACTTCCCTATGGGAATGCCGTGCAGGAAGATTACAAGACTAAGTCAGCAATTTCTCAGTCCCACATTCTTATCTCCTGGTGCCCAGCTAAAGTCTTTTATCAACAGAAAACAGCTGGAAAGCTTTATACAAAAAGTTATGATCCTGCAAGATTCAGAATATTATTTGCACGATAAGCTGAGAAATTAGGTTTGAAGTCTTTCCTGTGTTTAAGCCTAAAAAGAAAAGCTTAGTAAGATTCAGAAATGCCAAGTTCAGCCTCCTTACACATAGAAATTTAAGTCTGCTTGGATCCATGCAGATTATATTGGGCTGGCCCACAGAAGCTCCATGGGGAGCACCTCCAGGTTAAAGAAGACATGCAAATGAGAGGTGTGTGACACAGATTTGTACTGCCTTTCATTTTTGTGCAGACCTGGAAGAGCTCCATGACTAACAATATCAGTAATAATGCTTCCTTTTAGATGTTCAGTCTTAGCCACATTGGAGCTGTGTGGGTTTAGAATTCACCTGCAGTTTATCCATATTTGATCTTTTTGATGCCCTCCTTCCCTACTTACTCTACACAGATCACTGACATTTTGATCAATTTGCAATTACAGCTGCAATTTGCAATCAGTTGCAATTACAAACACAGGTGGAATGATGGACTTGTGGAGCTTCAGAGCTGAATTCCTGGTTCTTCTCCAGGCTGGAAGGGCCATTTTCAGCAAATCAAATCACCCTTCCTTTTTCCACCAAGTGGAACGCTGAATATAATTTCCTTTATTAGAACTGTACATGGGCCACACCAAGAGCTGTGTGTTACAGGAGGGAACAAGAGTGGGTCATGTTTAGCACCAGGAACAAGACAATTTTGTCATGACCTAATGTGTTACCTACCTAAAGCAAGTTTTCATGCCATGTTCTCATTCCTTCTCATCTCATCTGCCTTAAACTGCCTCTGTGAAGAGAGACTCTTCTGCCTCAGCAGGAAAAGCAGGGAGGTCCTTAAAAGGGCTGGTTAGGAAAACTCAACAAGTTCACAGAGATGCTTTGTCATTTCTGTCCATTGCCCAATGATTTTCCTTATATAATTGATTAATAAAGTCCATGAAATTCCTCTGGAGACAGGCCAGGCCACAGATCATGTTCTCATTTTATTTCAGTTCTAGGAAAAGCAAGCAAGAAAAGATTGCTTCTAAAAAGCTTCAGCTACTGTTGCTGACACTTGGTTCCCACAGACATCTGTCAATAACTGGGTGACAGGGAGGTCTGTTCCTTGTGTCCAGGTCTGCCCTTGGTGTCCAGGAGGTTGTTTCTGGTGTCCAGGAGGTCTGTTCTTGGTGTCCATGCTGGTTTCTGGTGTCCAGGAGGTCTGTTCTTGGTGTCTGTGCTGGTTTCTGGTGTCCAGGAGGTCTGTTCTTGGTGTCCAGCAGGTCTGTTCTTGGTGTCCAGGTCTCTTCCTGGTGTCCAGCAGGTCTGTTCTTGGTGTCCAGAAGGTTTCCTGGTTTCCAGTTCTGTTCCTGGTTTCCAGTTCTGTCCCTCGTGTCCAGGAGGTTGTTCCTTGTGTCCAGGTCTGTTCTTGGTGTCCAGGAGGTTGTTCCTGGGTTCCAGTTCTGTTCCTGGTGTCCACTTCTGTTCCTGGTGTCCAGAGATGGGCCATGAGCTCCATGCACTGGTCTCAGCCACCTGAGAGAATGCCCATCCAGTTTTATTTTTAATTGATTTTGCTGCCACACGCTTTAAGCAAATAGGAACATGCACTGTTTGTGCAATTTCAAAATCTTACTTGAAAGCATTTCACATGCACCTCAAACACTTCCTTACACCTCCATGTTTCCCTTCCTTTCAAGCGCTGTGCACTGCAATTCTGCCTTCCAAAGGCATCAAAGTGCCCCTGAATGTGTCTAAACAAATACATGGGCAGTTTATCCAAACCAGAGCATTCCCATCTGTTGCATCTCCCCAAAGCTGACTTTGGTAATGACCATCACCCCTAAGGGCTGCACCTCCAGGTGAAGACAGTGCCAAGCATATTGTGATTTTCATTTGCGAGAGGTAACTTGGAAAGATCCGGCGACAATTCCAGGGTGGAAGTTAACAGCCACTTGGAATCACTGTTAGCATGCCAGGAGGAGGGGGCAGGGAGGGAAATAAACCTAAATTAGCTGTGGTTTGTTAGCAAGGGAGGTCAGCTCTGAAAAAATAACATGATCCCAGTGGGATAAACAGTACAGCAGATAAATCAGGAACTGGGCCAGTCATGAAATACAGGTCCTGTAAATATTTCACAGCCATGGAAGGGGGGCTAAGGAGCAAAACAGTGGAGGGGTTGGGCACCAGTACTCAGAGGGAATGTACAGCCTCTGGAAAGGTGGCACTGCACAGGGATCACTTGCTCCAAGGGATTGCTAAACTGGACACAGAACAGCCACAAAGTTATCCACCTTTTGTGCTGTCAGTGCCTGAGCGCTAAGAGCTCAGCATCTCAGCAGAGGTTGATGCTCTGTATCAGCCAAAGTTACCTACTTTAACTTCTAAAGTTCAGTTTTGTACTCACTAAACCCATGCTAATTGTCTTCACCGACATTTGAATTTTTAAGATGGTGTTTCACAGACACTGGATTTGGATAGCAAGTTATGCTCTTTGAAAGGCACAAAGATTTGCCTCAGATGATTTCAACTTAGTGCTCCCACGTATCACTCACTAGAAATGTGAAGTGCAGAAAGAAATCCAGCAGGTCAATATGATCAGTGAGATTCTGAAAACTTTCTTCAAAAGGAGAACCTTGAAAATATCATACACTCAAGCACATAAAGGAATCGCTTTTATATATTTTTCATCACATTAAAAAGATTCAAAGACTCTTTCCTTCTTTATTTTCTTCACAAAATATGAGTCAGAGAAGAGATAAAAACTAGCACGTTTTCATAATGAAGAGCTGCTCTGACCTCTAAGTTTATATTAATTGATGCAGGGAAAGAAGGCGTAAAGTTCCAAAAAACATAAGAAAGTAGTAACTGATCAGTATAAGTAAGGAATCAGCCGAGCATTTAAAAAAATCTAGAAGTGTTTAGGACATGGGCTTCAACATACAACCTGTTGTGAATGGGATCCTACAATCAACATAAACTACCTATTTTCCCTTATATTCTGGATCCTGAGCATAGGTTTGTGCTACCAGTCCAAAAAATCTGAGCTGTTCTGGGGGAGCATTTCATGCCACATGTCCCCAAAGTGACCCACGTCCAGATCAGGATGGCTGAGCCCAAAATGCCCTGTGGGGATGAGCTGTGGCTCACAACTGCACAGGGTCGCTGCTGTGTCCATGCACCACCAAGTTCCAGAGCCCGGGAATCTCTCCCTGAGCTGGTGAGTGCCAGCACTCCCATCTCTTTCTGTTCCTCTCGCAGGAGTTTGGAAGCCACTCTGCTTATTGGCCATTTCCTGTTGACACGAGCAGTCAGGAGAGGGGAAACATCTGGAGATGTTGCTGTAACTTAAAGGCTTTCCCTGCACAGCCTGGGAAGACAGAACTGCTTCCCACGTGCCTTAACTCAGAGGAAACCTCTGCTGCCAACCTGATCAGCTCAGTGGAGGACAAGGTCTGAGCTGCCACAGGCATCCTACAACATTTCACAAAATTGTTCAAGAAGTACTGGAAATGGGAAAAGTTTCATTTTCTTCACTGAAAGACCAGTGAAGAAAAGAATTTCCACAGACAGTGCAGAGGTTATTTAGCACCTCAGTGAAAGAGGTACCTGTAGAATATCATGTGTAACCTCCACCCAAGGACTTCAACAAGTCCTCCACAGGCTTTCAGAGCACTTATAAAAGTCACACTGTACTGACAAACTGAGGCAAGAGAAAGCAATTCTCTCAAAAAACAGAGGAGGTCTGGAGAGAAGCAGAGATTTCCTGTGCTTTTAACCAGTCATGAGGACTCTGCTTCATCAAGCCCACGCAGGTGATGGAAACTCCTCAGAAGCAAGGATCATTATGCAAGAGAGAGGATACGAGGCTGCTCCGACACCTTCACCCAGCAACTCACCCAAGCCACAACGCAGAACAGGAAGTTTCAGTCAGACTTTCAATTCCCACACCAAGCTAAATCAATCTAAATCAAATACATTTCAAAGAAAAAGCCTTGAATGGAAAAAAACAGTCTCTTTATGCCACCCACTACCAGAAGGATTATTGTTCTTGCCTTAAAACTATTTCTGATTTGAAAGCTGCTTGAATTTAGAAATCCAGGGATTGGATTATTTTTTTCTCTGTTGGAATTTCTACACAGGAAAACGCAGTAATTTGTACAGTTAGCTAAGCCAAACAACAACAGCAACAACAACCAAAAAACAAACAACCAAAAAAAAAAAAAAAAAGTAAAATAAAAGAGGCAGCAAGGGGGATGGCCACTACTGGATTAGAATTAATTTATGCTGATAGAATGACACTGTCGAAAATCCCACAGGAAGAAGCATTTTTAAAAGTCTTTAATCAGGCCTTATTTTCCTTTTTTTTTTTTTTTTCTTTTTTCATTCCACTCTCAAATGCTTACTCCTCTGATCCTTCCAGTAATTTTGGGACCAAGCCTTTGTTTCTTGACACCAAGCACTGTTGGGGTTATTTTCAGCACTGGAATTGCTGCAATGGATCTCATGCAGTGCCCACTATCCTTTCCCTGACATTGGCCATGAAAAGCTGCTTCACAAAAAACTTTAAGACACTTCAAGAGGTACCAATTAAAAAAAAGAAGTCCATCCTTCACCACCAAGAGCTAAAAGGGTTCTCTTGTTTCATCTCTGCTGTATTTTGTTTTAAAGATCATTACTGTAACAAATCCGGGGGTTTTTGAGCCATACAAATATCCCATCATTCCCGAATCCTTCCACGCTCTCAGCTGCACAGCCAGCAGTACACAGTTAAAAATACAGATATAAATATATGTATTTATGCTTCACGGTACACGTTACAATCTCAAGTCTGTGCCTCCACACAGCAAGGAGCTGAAGCAGGGTCTGCTCTGCTCTCTCCTTTTCCCTGGGAGTTTGCTCCCAGTGAAGGATATCAGACATGACAGCGCTGGAGTCTGCAGTCCTTTGACTCCACAAAAGGTCCAGTTCTGACAGCGGGAGGCTGGGACTTCACTCGGGCACTGTTTCAGCAGTATATTTCAATCAACAATGCCTTGAGAAACTTCCAGGAACCACCAGCAAAAGTCAGGAATAAGCAATATCGAGGCTAACTAACCAGTCAAGGTTCTCTTTCTGAGAGCTCTTTCTGAGAACTACCAAGGAAACCAATTAAGATCAATTGCGTTCGTCATTTAGGCCAGAACACATCGGGGACCATGGCCCTGTTTATTTATGGGCCACTTGAAAATAACCCCATGGAAAACAACCAGGGAGTTGCTCCTGGCACGGAGTGGATTTGAGATGCAATCAAAGTCTCTGGTTTGCAGAAAGCAAAGTCTGTGAGCTAAGCACATCAGCCCTCCCTGAGAGCAGGCTCACAGAGCTGGGGGAGGGAAAGGGTTACCCAGTGCACCATAAATGTCACCAAACTATGCTGGGCACTCTGCTCCCCAGAGGGATTTCATTCGTATTTTCCACTAGCAGCAATGCCACAAGTACCCAGGAGTCAGAAAAAGAAATGGAAGCAGTTGTGAAATTGTCCTGTCTACTTTTACCGTCCGCATGGAAAAACACACAAAAAGACTAACGGGCATACACTGGGGGAAAAAAACCAGATGATGCCTTTAAACTTCTTTTTTCACAGTTTTTATGGAGACAGAGAACATCCTGAATGTCTCAACTCTCCAGAAGCACTGTCCCTTTAAAGTCAGAATGTGACTTCTTTTCACCCACAAGAAAAAGTGCAGTTTCCCAGGTTCTTACTGGAAACATTTCTTGGGAAAATATTCATTTCCAAAGCGTTGTTTTTACACTTTTGGTTCATTGGTTGTTTGACTCTTGTAATGCTTTAATAGTGTTTTTACTCCATGAATGTTTGTAATAACTTAATCCATCCTATTTCCTACAGTATCTCCTTTTAAGGATAATTATATCAATATGCTTCTGACATTTTGTCATCCAAAACACTTTTTTTTCCTAGGAGTTTTTTTTTCTCAGTTGGGTGATTCAAAACAAGACTTAATGTTATGCTCCTGGCCCCCACAATTTCTGGAAAAGCTGCTGCACAATAAAACTCAATAAATAACAAAAAAAAAAACCCTATTAGAAACATGGATAATTGTAGCATTTTGTTAAGTTCTCTCAGCTTTCTTTTCTGATAAGAGAGTTCAAGGTTAGCTACAATCTGCTGCATTTTCCAACACAAAAATCTGGTGCATTTATTTCGTCTTCACCTGCCCTAAGAAACTTTGCTTTCCTTTATTTGAGTTGTTTTTTTTCTCAGAAAGAGTTGCAATGGGATGTGTTCTGTAACAGGCTAAAATATATTCTCATAATTCAATTCTCTTACATATAGCCTTTAATAAGGGCCCCATCTATATCTATTTACAACAGGAAATATCCAAGAACCTAAGCAGTTCTAATAGGCTTACTCAAGCCTTCTTCTAAAGCTGCATTTGGCCTTCTGCAGAAGGCATTGGTCAACTCAGTTCTTCCCAAACTTCTGTGCTATTTTGCCCCAGTCAAGCCTCAAAAGGTTTCACAGATTATTGGAATTTAGGAATTATTATGCTTTATGGTTCCACAGATGGTTTGGGCATTTTGAGTTTATTCACTTCAGGGTTTGGCTCTTCCTGTCCACACTCAGGTCTCCCCTGCTGCCTTTTCTGGTGCTTCACTTAGAATATGAACTAGCAATGTACATTTCTGCGAATTAGTAAATGTAATGACAGTGATATCTTATCTTGTCAAACAAGATCAGGCCTTCCTTGTGTCAAGAGCAGCCCTGCCCCTCATCCTGGTGCTGCAGAACTGGGAGTGAGGCAGGGCTGAAATGACTCAGAGCTGGTGAAAGGCTCAGGGCTACCGACAGGTCTCTCACAGCAAAAATCAAACTCCATTGTACTTTCCTGCCTCCACATCAGATTAAAAGACAGCGTTGCAGCCTAACTCCAAACATCTGGCTTGAAGGCAGGAGGAGTTTTTACTGCTCCTCAGACTCCAGACACAGTCTCAGACAGTCAGGCTGAATTTTGGTAGCCTGGCAGCCACTGTTCCCTCAAAGGTCCTCTGCTTAATACTGAGTGAGGGAAGGGCTAATGCTGCTTCTTAGCTGTTCATAAAGGAAACCAGAAGATCTCTTGATAAGATGTTATCTTCTTTCCTTCCTCTCACTGTAGTCACTGTTCAACAGGGGAATTTCAATTTTGTGTTCCCTGTCCCATACAGCAATCAGAGGCTTCCAAAGGGGACCTCTGGCACTCCAGACCAGACTGTTACCCACTAAATCTCTTTTCTCTGGAACATTAGAGATACTTCTCTAACACATCCAATATGTATCTGATGAAAATTGTTACCAGAATGTTTCAATCTCATAAGTTACAGAAAGAAGCCAACTGACAGCACTTGACAACATGGAGCACGGTGCCAGAATGCAAACCAATAAAGTTCCTTCTTCTTGAATGTGACAAAATGCTTATTTTAAGCATACTGAGACAATAAAGTGCTGATTAACAGGCAGCATGTTCTTCAATGAAACGTATGAGAGTGTAGTCTTGTGCTAAATACAGAAGATGCTGAAGGTATGTGATGATGAGTGTGAGAACAGCTCCCCATCAACATATTGAAATTTAGCTTTAAACCAGCTCACTAACAGAGCATCTTCAGCTACAGCGAGGACTGACCCAGTGTCAGGGACAATTTTTGTGAACTCAGTAAGCATAAATGCACATATAAGATTTATTTCTCAACAGCTTAGAGCTGTCTCAGACACATCCACGTCTGTAGCCATGTCTTTGCTGCCTTACCCTGGTACAAAAGGGTGTATTGACTCTCCAGGGATTGCCAGGGAGGGATTACTTTAGCCTGAGCTAGAAACTACAATGCTTTCTTCGTAGGTAGCCTAATCACACGTTAACACTGTGTTCTGCAGAAATTAATAGAGATAAGGCTGAAAATAATACTCACCCACGGAGTCTAAAAATAAGCACCGAAATTTCCCCTCCTCGTTTCTTTCTGCTTTGTGTTTCCCCTCAGGTGATGACACTATTCTCCTCTCCAGCTCTCCTGAAATGTATTGTGAGCATCATGGTTACAGACTGTTCTGGGGAACAGTTTTTTCACGTAGGGTCAGAGTTTTGGGATGTAGTGTGCGAGGCAAATCAAGGGTTATAGTTTTGGGATGTACTTCGTGAGGCAAATCAAAATCTTATTAGAGCAGAATAACCAACAGAAGGCACTGGTTTAACACGGTCTCCAAGAATGAGATACCTAGAAACATATTTGAATATGTATAAATTAGGTGGGAAGCCTAGTCACAAGAGTGAGATGAACTAATTACAGTAAACGGGGTGTTTTCAGCTGCACTACCATGAAGAAATACACTCCTTCAGAGTATTTTTGGTGTGACAGACTCTGTTTAGTTTCAGTCCTGCAGCTCAGCCCATTTCAGACTTCCAAAACCAAGCCAATTAAAACACCAAAAGCTTATTGAATATTGATTGTTTTAGACAGTGCAATTAAATGCCACCTTGATTCATGTAAAGACAGGAATTTTGAGAGCACAGCATCCTAAAAATCAGTAAAAGGGCAGTAATTTATGAGGAGCACTTCAGAAAGTACTTGCAGTTCCCACCAGGCAGACGAGCTTCCCAACAAAAGAACATATCGAGAGGAAATGGGGGAAATTTCCCAAAAATGGGGAGTAACAACCCCAATTTGGGGGCAGTTTGGTATGCACCTCTTTAGCATTGGTATGTCCTCATGCATATATATTATGAAGTAATTAATTCTCAAAAATACATCTTATGAAGCAAGTAAAATAAGTTTCCATCTCCCAGATGAAAAAAGTGAGGTCATTAGGTGTGATATACAGATGGAGCTGGCTCTAGAAGTGGCATGAAAAAAATGGGAGCTCTGGGATTACGCTCCTTCTGTGGTATTGAATTTAGAGAATTTGGTGAAGGGAAAGGAGAAGAATCAGATTTTCCTGACACATTGTGTCTGTCTGCACACAATCCCTGCCATAAGGTGTCCCCAGCCTGGGCTAAGCCCAGGTAAGAGGAGCGAGGAGCCCCAGGGGCGATTCCCTGCACACCACAGCCACGGTGTCCTGCTGCCAGATGCATGCTCCATTACATTCCTCCAGTCCTGAAGGAAAAACACTTTGAATTCAGCAATATGTAATATTCCTGTTAATGTGAGGCAGGAGACTGGCAGCACACCACTCGCAGAGCCCAGCAATGGAAAAAGCAGAGAGAGAGCTCAGCCTCACAATGTGAAGCAGACAGACCTATTGTGAGCTGTCTCCATCCTTGGGCCTGGATGCTCCAGGCTGATTTATGAGCACAATATTTACAACTAACACACATGAAATGCATTATGAGGAGAAATAAATCTCCTAGCATGCACGGAGAGCAGCTAAGATAAAAGAATGCATATGGTAAACTAGGTGGCTGTTTGTCATTAAGGGTGGTACTGAAGCCAGAGCACGTCTCTGGGGCAGGGGAGGCTCAGGATTTGCACTGGGGTTTATCAATACTCTGGAAAACACAAGCCATTAGGCAGAGACTTTCAGAAAGATGTCCCAGCTTTTTATTCCTTTCTAGTGAACTCAAAGCTGATGAAAGACACTGTGTTGGATGCTCTTGGGAGTAAAACAGGGCTTGAAAGGAAGATCAGTCTTATGCCTATGCAAAGACCCAGTGGCAGGCCAGAGTTCAGTTCCCAGGTCTTCTGCTATCACAGGCAATATCCCTAATTTTTGTGCACCCACATTTCATCTGATAAACAGGTATCAGTAAGAAATTAGGTAAGAAAGGGCTACTTTAGGGCAGAGGGCATAGCATAATTAAGTATTCTGACTTACTGCACCACACTACAGGCAGTAGAAATTCCCTGAATTAATTCCTAAATTAAATCATCACTGAGCAGGTAAACATTTCAGGAAAACAACCATCCTTTACTAAATAATGGGACCAGCAAATGAGGATGTCAGTTCTGGTTTCTCTGTAATTGCAAAACCCAAACCCCACTCCCAGAAACACTGACGACAATTCTCTGCTGATCCCTGCTGTCCTTTGAACCCTGCAGTGAGCAGGCTCCTCTAAATCTCATTTGGCTGGAGAGGGAATAGGAGGCAGCTCTCACTTAAATGCATCTATATTTGACATTTCTGCCTACAAAGCTGCATTGGTCACAGATTGCATCTCCTCATGCCCAGCCAAGCCAATTAGGCCCAAACAGCTTCTTGGAAGGACCCGGATTCATCTCTTCCTTTGACACTAAGATTTAATGGTGCCAATTTTTTTGCAGCTCTTTGTGATGTTGCCTCTTGCCTGGTGGGATGTGGCTTTAAGTTAAACAACTCATTTTCTGCAGGGTACAGCAGAGTCACGGAGAGCTGTGAGGCTGCTGCTTTTCCTCAGAGTGTTCTGATACAACATCTGATTCCAGTATGGGAGAGCAGACTCATAAAAACAGGCTAATGATGGAACCAGACTGTGGTACAAACCAGAGCAAGCACTTCAGCTAACTGAACATGCTTCCTGTCCTCAGCCAGCACCACAACATCTTGGTTTAGCTACCACACAGCTCTCTCAGAGCACCTCCCACTGATCAAAAGAGAGCAACCAAATTTCTGCGAGAGCAGGAGCAGTTGGATTGAAGGAACAGCAAAGTGGATTTGGGGAGCAGGAGAGGTTCTGTGGGTGAAAATCGTCCAAAATCAGTTCAATTCCAAACTCACTCATGAAAGGAACAGTAGCACGAAGTTACCCTTGGTAACAGCAGTTTTGGGAGGTGGCAGGAAGGCATCAGCTTTCTGGTGCTGAGGTTGACTGAATGGATTTGACTGACAGCTGCAAAGTGACTGCAAAGTGACAGTAGAGGCAGGCACAGCCCTCTCAGCACCTCTGCCACCTCTGCCTGGCACAGCCCTCTCAGCACCTCTGCCACCTCTGCCTGGCACAGCCCTCTCAGCACCTCTGCCACCTCTGCCTGGCACAGCCCTCTCAGCACCTCTGCCACCTCTGCCTGGCACAGCCCTGCTCACCACCTCTGCCACCTCTGCCTGGCACAGCCCTGTCCCAGCACCTCTGCCACCTCTGCCTGGCACAGCCCTGCTCAGCACCTCTGCCACCTCTGCCTGGCACAGCCCTGTCCCAGCACCTCTGCCACCTCTGCCTGGCACAGCCCTGTCCCAGCACCTCTGCCACCTCTGCCTGGCACAGCCCTGTCCCAGCACCTCTGCCTGGCACAGCCCTGCTCACCACCTCTGCCACCTCTGCCTGGCACAGCCCTCTCAGCACCTCTGCCACCTCTGCCTGGCACAGCCCTGTCCCAGCACCTCTGCCACCCCTGCAGCTCTGTCCCAGCAAGACACATTCCAGGCAGAGCCACCTCTCACACTGCCATCTCAACGGAGTTTCAGCTCAGTGGGTATTAAAACAATGTAAATAAACCAAACTCAGCCCATGTCTGATACAATTAAATAAATGACATATGGAAAAAAAGAAACTAGAGCTCTCCTGTATTTTACTGTCAGGATTCTAAATTAATCCCACTTTGTATTTCTTTTATCAAAGCATTAATGACAAAGGGAGAATGACTATGAAAATACACCCTTCTCAGTGAAGAGATTTGTACTTGCCTCCACAGCTTTGATTATTCCTTCAGATTTACCCTATTTTCTAAAACACTAGTTACACCTTAAAAAAATTGCAAAACTAACTAAACCTACTACCCACATTTGCTGAAGCAATAAACACATACTCATCTGTTGAACTACCTTCTATTTTATATTGATTTTATACACCGATGTAGTTATGGATAAAATCACATTAACTAGTAGTGGTAATTCTGTTTTGTGCCCATAAGAAGTGATTTTTTTTTTTTTAATTTTTTTTTTTTTGTGGTGGAGCTCTTTAATATGTTGATTTCAAATGAAGGAATGATATATAGCAAACAAGAAGAACTCAGACTTTTATTTGCTATAATTTGTGAGACAGACTAGGAATTAAATAAAAACAAAACAAAAAACCAAACCCAAAAAACCCCAACCCAAAAACCAAGAAAGCAAGTAAGAAATAAATATGAAAACCTCAAGCCGTATTTCATCCTAAACTTGGAGTCTAAATCCTTTAAAGTATGGGAAGATGATACAACTCCCTCAGCAGAATTCTGGGCTAGGCCACAGCACCCACAGCTCCGTGCCATCGAACCTAATCTTTGTTTGAGATCTGACACATTCTCTCCAAGTTTTCAGTCACATTGCAAAACTTTGAGAGGATGAAAGGCAGATTCTCCTCCTCTCTTACACTAACCCCAGGGCCTAGAAACAGCAGGACTTGATTTAACCAAACACACACTGGGCCAGAAAAATGATGAGTGATAGTGGGACTTGACTGACACCAAGGAGACTTCATCTGATTCATGATTTTCCAACACGATCATTGCATCACCTCAGAGCCCTGAGCAGATTGCGCTGAAATGAGGAGATAACCAGAATGCCAAAAAGCATCTCCTCGCTGGCCAAACTGAAAGCAAAGTCAGCAGCCTCCTCCTCTCTGGGGAGCTGCTCTCACCAGACAGGCAGCAACCTCCCAGCTCCAAAGAGGCAACATCTTCCAGGAGCCCCGGCCCTGGTGCCTCCCACTGCAAGGCGACTCCTTGCAGAGCTGCCACCGCCAAAAAGCCCTCTAGACCTTCCTTCTTACTCAGCTGAACTGCTCTCCACTGCATCTCTCCTCCAAAAAATTTACTGTATCACATAAAGCCTGGACCAAGCTAAATCTGCTGGCTCCCAAACAGTCTTCTTAAGCCTCTAGCAAATCAAGAGTAGGATATTTGTTTCTAAATCTCCAAAGGAGGATTAAGCAGGGTGACCATAATCCTAACCAGCCTCACACCTGCCACTCATTCTTAGTGAAGGAGAGATGCATTTTAGGATCTGGAAATTACTAGCAGATGAACCTCTTTGTTCAAGGTAGGATATCATAGATTACAGTTCCTAGCTCCCTTGTTTCCTGACTGCATAGGAAAAAAAAGGTTTTTTCTGTGAGACAAAGAGTGGATATGATTGTTTGTTTTGGTTCTGGTGACATCATTCTTTTTTGTCAGCACCATCTCAATAAGTGACTCTGATCAGAGGAAGGACTAGAGCAGTTAACTGTCTTCTGAAACGTTCTCCCTTCATCTGCCTCTATTTCAGTGCCCCAAACAAAAAACAAGGTCACTGAGAGACTTTTTCACATATGTGATCCAACCTTTGATCAAAACCCTGCATTTTCCATGATGTTTACATACAAGTCCCATTGCAATGACATCACAGCTTCCCAGCACCATTTTAGCACCAATTAAAGTGGCAATGCTCAGAGAACCATTTCTCTTTATACTGTAGGAGTTTGAGCAGTGCTGTTATTACTTTTGAGGGGGAACAGGCTCCTTGTCAATTGGTTTAGGTTGCCTAAATGAAGCCGAATTGCCATCCCCAGCTGCTGCTGCTGCTGCCTGTGTGTTCCACCTTCCCTACATTCACTTTAATCCATCAGCCAAGAGCAAAACAACCTTCCCTCGATGCACCTCCTGCAAAAAGGGTAAGAAAACACCACAAAAGGGAAAAAACCACACATCACTTGCAGCATTTTTACATGTAATAGTAACAGTCTCTTGGTGCCATCATCAGCCATGGCATTTCATTCACACGGAACACTTGTGGGCACATCACATATGCTTTTCCATTCAATGTATTTTTAAATGTTTCCCAGGCAACTGTTTCAATACAATATGCCTCCTTGGCAACCTGGTACCCGCAAATGCCATGCTAGTCTCCCTAGTCCTCTTTTTAGGTCTTCCCTTCTTGGCATATAAATGTCACAAGGCTGGATTTTCCATCTCCAGCCACACAGGTACTGATCTGTCCTTGCACTTGGAAAGGCTGAGTTGAAGAGATGAGTCGTGCACTGGATGCTGCACATTGGCAAAGTCAGCTTTGGTGAGCTAGCAGAGGGAGCAGCTTTCAAAGGCAGTGACTTTTTGTGGAAAAGAGAACGTCTCCTTCAGCTAAAATTAAGGAGAGCCCACAAAACTGTCTCCACTCAAGTGACTCTCTCTGGAAGCAGCAGTGAGCCTGCACTTCTCAAACTGAAACGCACGTCATCTTTATTCTCCTGACTAAGCCAGTCCCACTCTTACCCAGTTTTCCTCATTTTGTGGTTTAATTGTAACACATCGTATTAATGAAAAGAGTCAGATTTTCCCATTTCACCACAGCCAGCGATTAGCACTGCACTGAGCGGGTCAGTGTGGCTGAGTTACTCTTTCCAGGGCTGCATTTGCTGCCTCTGGGCTGTTGAGGGGACACGTTGTGACACTAGAGTGCTGGCATTTCAGCTGCGGGACGCTTGCTGCAGCAACTTTCCCTGCTGCTCTGCTCTGCAGACTGTGGTCTCTTTGGGGACATTGTCCTTTATTACGTTTAGCAGAATGGACACACTCATCCTTGAGTGAAATCACAGACTCTTTGACAAGGACAAAAAATCATCAACATGTACTCCTAAGCTATGCACTGATTAGATAAAATAATTAAAATATAATAATATTTCAATGGTCTAGCAAGGAACAATTTCTTCTGAACATTTTTATCTGATACAGGAGCTATCACTACAGAAGCAAAGATATTTCAGAAGGACTAAAACTATCAGCGAGCATCAGTCATCATAAAAAAAATAAAAACTGCATGTGCTTCAGCCTCAAAGTGGTACATTAAAAAAAATAATAGCTCCTGCACGCAATGACATCAGGCTCTGAGAGAAACCCAGCAGAAACTGTGGCATCTCTTCTTCATTGATTACTCCATAACAACAGCTGAAAATTACAATTTTTCCAGGCTATAAAATGCCTAGCACTCCAAATTCTACACCGGCAGCAAAAATCTCCTCCCTGTCTGTGAGCTGTTGTATCTGTAATAGAGACCCTGCATTACCAGGCTTTCTAATTCTTCCCAAATGCAGAAGCTCTCATTCAATGCTGCAGCTGTTGGGGAGGAAATCAGAAATAGCAGAAGGCGGATTAGTTGATAATGTACCAGTTCTTCCCCAGCAAATGCTGGCACCTGCGTTTTACACTCTCCTCTTTCCCTCAGCCCAGGAAAAGATCACTTGGTTTGTTTGGCAGGCAACTTATAGGCTTTAGTGATTGTGGAACTGCAAAAGGATTAGAATTTGTTATAATAGCCCCTTCTTCCTGAGAGCAAAAGTTAAAACTGAGGCCCACTTTACAGCAAGAATCAGGGACCATGTAAGTAAAGATTAAGCGTGTGCAGCTTGATGAGACTCAACAGGGAAGAGATAACTACACACGCTGGCACTCCATTTACAAGGAAATCCCTGCAGATAATCTGTAGGAGCATTCTGGCTTCCACAAGCTCAAATCCCTTGACCACTGGCTCAAATCCAGTCAAGGCTGATTATGATAAAGACTACTCTCTGCATTTCTAGGAGAACTTTTTTTCTAAGGCCACTAAACATTCTAATTATTAAATTAGCAAGACCCAAAATCAAGCAAGAAGTAATAGGATTTCCATGCAGTGGAGGAAACAGTGGAAATTATCTCATGCAAAGTGGCAAACCCAAGAACAGGGCCTATACTACACTTCTTCCTCATATTCTTAGTACATTATTAATTCTGGAAAGATGCAGATGAAAAATACTAAATTTCTAGGCTGAAATCTGCAGGTAGTTACAGAAGCAGATAGGGCAAGAATGAGAACATTCACGACATGGTTAGAATGGGTATGCATTAAAAAACAACAACAAAAAATCTTAGAATTTTCAGTTAAATCTACAAAATCCAAACCCACCTACAGTCCATAGTTGCTACAGAAGCAAGGCTTTTCCCTTTTGCTTTTTACAAGCAGAAGCTGCAGTAATAATTTTCCCTATTCTTTTTATTATATTCTTTTATTTGTGGCCCTTACTGCACAATAACCAATTTTTATGTTCCCCCATAATAAAGCTTTTGCAAGAGCTGTAAGTGCTCACAGCAACACACGGCAACACCTCCAGCATGAAGAACAGGCTGCACTCCTGATGGTTGCTCCGGGAGAAGTCGTATCTAACAACAAAAATCCATGGGTACAACACATGATTTAGGAGCAGAGGATTGTCCAAGTAGTGTCCAAGGGATCATAAAACAAAAAACACTAACCTAAACATCACAGGAATAAAAGAAACCCTGTGGCATAACTGCTCATTAACATAGATACACCCAGGAGTGTGTTCGGAGTGCTTCAGCCCCCTGGATTTTGTTAAATCCCTATTTTTGCATAGTTTGCTGCCTCCATGTGGTGACAGTCAGTGCTGGGCCACAATTCCCAGTGTAGAATTCCCCAAGGAACACTTGTTCAGCTAGTTGTGAAATCAAATGTCTACCCCTCCTCTGTCATCTCATTGTCCACCATTTCCACAGCCAATCCCCTCTACAATCCACACTTTTGCTTTATTTACCCCCCCTTTCTTCTGCTGTTCCTGCTTTCTCCTGCTGCCATCGCTGCCTTCCTCTCCACAGCAGCCTTCAGACCCAAATTCACCCCTCGCCTCTGTTCCACGTACCTTGTTCCACCTGCAGCTTTTGGGGGACGCCTTTGCAGATTTTTCCTGGGATCTCCTTTCACCACACTGTGGAGCAGCTTCTAAATGGAAACAAAAACGACAGGCAGAACACTGTGATTGTCCCTTGGGTGTTCCCTGGGTGCTGCAGTAGCTCTTACAGATATTAATGTGGGAAAAGGTTAGTCTGTGTGACAGGGGTTGGGCTTTTCCACTGTCATTTCTTCCTGAATTTCATTCTCGTTTTAGTCTGCCCATCACATAGCTGAAGTGCTGGCCCTCTAGTGTGACACTTTTTTATTATTTTTATTTTTCAGTTGGGCTACCTGTTGTATAAACCGACACAGATCCCGGGAGCAACCCAACACTTTGCACTTCTAAAATTTTTATCCACAAAAAGAAACCTACTAAAGCTTCTTTAATGTTAAGAAATTAGTTATTACACAGAGTAAAAGACATTATGGACTCACTGGAACACAAAGTACCTGAGATAACAGAGGAAAGGTGAAGGCTGAGCAGAGCCTCCCAAATCTCCAACTGCACTGACTGAATCTTCCTCAGCTGGAACACCTCTGGATGGGGCTGCCAGGACCTGCCCGGGTTTAAATTTATGTGAAATGTGGATCTCTGGATTCTGATACCCATTTTCAACGTTCAGATCCACTCAAAGTCATGTCAGCTGTTACTGAAGAAATTTTTGCTGGGCTGTGTGACCAACACAATCACTTGCAGGTGTAACTTTTTAATACAGTCAATACTGATGCTCCTTTCTACGCTGGAGGATCCAAGAATGAAACTGTCCACAGACATCCAGCGATACACAAATGGAGTCACAGAAAAAGAATGTGAACTTGGATTCATGTTTCACCAATAATAAATTGTTTTCATGGAAGGAGTGCTCTGTACTGGTGCTCCCTCAACACACCTGGATTTATTTCCTTGTACAACTGTTTTTTGCATAAATTTTGAAGAATTTAGCGGTAGGGTTACTTTCTGATCCTTTCATGTACTGTTGGAGGATGAAGTGTCTGTCACCATTTCTCTGGTGTCTGTTTTTGAGAAGGCTGCAGCCCGGGCAGTGTTTAAACCCTCTCTTAGCACCTTCTTTATTTCAAGCCACACGGCGACATTCCTGCCAGAAAGTCCAACTGCATCACTTCAGCTTCTCCCCTCAAAGAGGAATTAGGTCAGAGGGGCGCTCCCAGTCCATTTTATTTTTTGGAAATACAGTCTTTTTGGGTTCGCTCGGGCGCGGCAGCTTCAGACCCAGGGCGGGACGGGCCAGGCCCGACCCGCCGCCATCTTGACCCCCTCAGCGCCGGGGGCCCCACCACAGCCCCTCACCCTGCCCTTCCCAACGCACCTAAACCCTACAAAAACATAGAGTTTGGAGGGGTAAAAGCAACACAAAAAGAACTGTTCTCGAGGCAGACCAGCCCGCGGCGGCTGAGGGGCGCAGGGCCTCGAGAACGGCGGACTCTCCTCAGGATGCCCTCAGGGCTGCTCGCCCGCTCCCGCCGCCCCGCGCCCTGAGGGCGGAGAGCCACAGCCCCGGCAGCGAGCCCGGGGCAGGACGAGGAGGAAGAGCAGGAAGCTCCGGCCGCCCTCTTTCCCCGCCCTCCCGCGGACGCCAGCGCCGTCCCCCGGCGAGACGAGGGGACTCCGGGCCATGTGTGAGGAAGGAGCCGCCAAGCTGCGCCTCAAGTCCCGGACGGCGCCGTCCGCCCGCGGGCGGGAGCGCAGCCCCGAGCCCGAGCCCCCGCCGCGGCCCCAGTGAGTCGGGAGCGGGGACCGAATCGGCCCGGGGGGATCGGATCGGTCCCGGGGAGATCGGATCGGATCGCCCCCGGGGGATCAGATCGGCCCCGGGGGGATCGGATCGGCCTCGGGGGGATCGGATCGGCCCCGGGAGGATCAGATCAGTCCCGGGGGGATCGGATCGGTCCCGGGGAGATCGGATCGGATCGCCCCCGGCGGGATCAGATCAGTCCCAGCGGGATCGGATCGGCCCCGGGGGGTGAGATCGGCCCCGGGGGGATCAGATCGGCCCCGGGGGGATCGGATCGGTCCCCGGGGGATCGGATCGGCCCCGGAAGGAAAAAAGAAAGCTGTTTATGTAGTAAACATTGTAGCCCAATAGTTTATGGGCTAAATAATGTCTTTGTGTTTCAGAAAAAAGAGGCATCAATATAAGAGTATTTTCTTTCCTCTCTGCCACCTTCAAACTGTTGGACTGTGTCTGTCTTTTCAGGACATCAACAGACAGATGTTCCTGGTTTGAAAAGCAAGAATTAAATGAGTGTGAAAAAACCTGGATTTTGTTACTGAAAGACGCCAGTCAAGATTCACAGTGCACAAACTGGGACACAGTGCCCAGCTTTCCAGAGTTCTTGGAAAAGGTAGTGTATTGTATCCTTATTTTTGGAATTTGTGTCCTGCTTCCAATAGGAAACAACCTGAAACAGCTTTTAGCGATGTGGGCTTTCAGCTGCTTCATCTCTACCTACAGTGGTGTAGCCGAGGATGGTGTGGCAGGGAATATAAGGACAGCTTTTTTTGCAGTACAGCAAATTCTTTCCAACATTTTTCTGGGAAGAGGGAGCCTGTGTAAGGATGCTGACTGCCATAAACCACCAGCATCTCCCCAAGGAATGAAACTGGAAAAGGCAAACTGTCATGGAGTTAATTACACAGAGCTTACCCTGACATTACTCCAGTAGCATTAGGCAAGATCACAACGAAAATATCAGTCGTTAAAAAGTACCTTTTATTTTTTCTCCTGACCCAGCAGCAGGTTGTTGTTTTCATCCCTAGTCTCTCTGGAACATGAGTAGCCATTGCATCCATTTAGAAATGTTAAGACCTATATTCCTTCAGCTCCAGGAAGCTCCTGATTGCTTTATGGGCACTGGAGAAGGGACATAAATAAAATTGTCTTTTCCTCACTATAGTTCAGCTTTCTCAGTATTTGCAATGTGTTCCCAAAGCCTGGGGTTTAGGTATTGATTGAGCTACATTTGCTTAAGACATTCTCTCTGTGTGTTTTGTAGAAGGCTGAGGAAAAGAGTCCAGAACACCAGGAAGTCTTTACAGTCGGAATGAAAGACTTTCAGTGGGTATCATTCCCATCTTTTTACAAAGAAAAATGTCTGAACCCCGAGGACCTGAGCTCCCAGCAGCCAACACAGAGCCAGAGCAATGAGTTACATAAAGGACAAGCGGATAAACTGAAAAGTTTATCATCTACAGCTGAGAAAACCTGCTGGGGAACCAGTACAGATCAAGCCAAAACTGTGGCTGGGGAAGAGACAAGAGGTGTTTCAAACCTGGGTGTGAGTCCTAAGTCATGTAAACTCCGTGGGCACAGCAGCTCAGCACAGCCCTCAGCCTTGGCACACAGCCCTGCGGCAGATTTCAGCCCTCAGCAGCACCGCCCAGGGACTGTCCAGAGCAGCAGGGCAGACACGAAAGAAAAGGGTGAGAAAGAGCCTCAAACCCAAACCCAGCACGGGGATGTTCCTGCGGGGGAGGCCGGAGGGGTGCCTGCGGAGAAGCCTCGGCTCGGGAGCGCTCCTGGGGCTGAGAGCCAAGAGGAGAAGGTGCAAAACCAGAGTGAAGGAGCTTCAGCTCTTGAAAGTTGTCCAATGTGTCTGATGCAGTTTAGTGGAAGGTAAGTTTGTGTTTTGGTTTTTTTCATAATTTCTTGTAACTGAACCCCAGCAGGTTCTGGATGCATCCTCTAGATACAGAATAACAAAAGCAGACAAAACTACCACTGTAAGATCCTTTTAAACTGTCACAATTACCTACTTTAATCCAGTTTACAAGTTGAGTATCTGCTCTGCAGTAAGAACTGTTAACACAATTTCACAGTACTTAGGCTGTCAGAGTTGCTGAAAATGTGCTTTTCAACAGGTCCTCTAACCCTGCAGGCTCTGTTGGGTGCAACTATTCCTGTTGCTTGGAGGCTGAACAGGGAGACAAAAGAGTGGCTGCATTAATATTTATACAATTTTGGTCATTCTGTCAAGAGATTTGGATAGAAAGGCTTGAAAATCAGGTCTCTATATTCAAGTCTGTGCTACTGAGCTGCAGTTTGAGCAGCAGTAACAGCAAGGGGAGGAGGTTTTGCAGATTTGCTGGGCACAGGAGTGACTCCTCCACTAAAGTACCGAAATGCTTCTGGGAGAGGGTAAAGAACAGAGGCAACAGAAGGATTTGACTGATTCTCACTGCACAAACTCTGTGTTTGCAGACTCTCACAGCTGGATATCGATGGCCACCTTGCCAGGTGCTTGTCTGAAAGTCCAGATGATTTCGTGTGGTAAATCTGGAAGAATGGAGAGCAAAGGAACAAGGCCAAGGATGAAGCTTTCTCAAAGGAAAAGGAAAAACATGTCAAGGAAGCACATCCTTGTCTCTGACTTGCTTAAGGATCGCAAACCATGAATTCAACAGAAGGTCAAGTGCCACCTGCCTATTTGGGTTTTTCATGTTAAAGGCTCTCAAATGTATGCAAAGTAGTTCTAATTTTGAAAATGGTGCTCTGGGAGGTCCCAGAGATCCCCCAGGGAAATCAAGCTTGGTACTCCTGAAAAAATGTGCTCTTGGAAATCCCTGGAGACCCTGCTTTGTCTGAGGCACCACCATTCCGAATCTCTCAGCCCAGAAGGAAGCAGCTGAGCAAAAGACCACTGTTGCTTACTCTAACCCAAAAGTTTACTGGTATTTTTTTCTAAACAGGTAATTTATGAAATAAACTTCGTTAAAAAGACATTTGAACTTAGTGTTTTTCATTATTTTAATATCTAAGTAGCAAAGTATAATTGTGGAATTGAATCTGTGGGTGTAGCTATGTTAAAACATACCCCAGACCAAATAAAGGCGTTGGGGTTTTTCTGTTTCTGAAGAAGCCCAGCTAAATTCATAACCTCACTGTGCAGGTTTCTAAGTCAGTATCAGTGTTAAACAGGTGATTAACACGAGCGGGCTAATTAAGCTGCAGAAGGAACACTTCTGGCAGCGTTAGGATGCTGAGCTGCACAGGGAGAGTGAACACAGTCAGTGAGCCAAAGGAGCTGTGTTTTGTGCCAGTTCCACACAGAGCCCAGAGCCACCAGCAAGAGCAGAGAGGAGCAGCCCAGAGCCTGGTGGGGCTGGAGGGGCTCAGGAGGCTCAGCTGCTCCTTTGGTCCCTCCTCAATAGGAGCAGGTGAGCACTTGGTAAGCCTGGCAATGGCAATAATGACATTTAGTGACAGTTCAGTGACCACAAAGGAAGGGATGAGATCACCAACCTGCTCTGGTTTATTTATGTGCCCCAGACCTCAAAACCTGCGGCTGAGCTGGGATTGAGACACAGAATAAACACAGAGTACAGTACAAAAATACAGGAAGGCTCCTCCTATGGATTTACTTTAGTGGAGTCTGTTTCAAAAGTTGGACATAGCCCAGTTTACTGATAAATAATAACAGTCTATTAACTTTTTCATTAAAGTCTTTAATAGATGTGCAAGAATATAAATGATCTCAGCTGTTATGGATTAGTATACCATCTTCTGCACAATTAAAACTGGTCAGCAAAGATCCCAACTAATTAATTATACAAAACTACAAGAACATATTTACTGTTTTACAATCATTAAATTAGCTAGAATTTTCATTTACTATTTCAAATAAGACAACTATATATCATTACCAGATCCATTTGTAATATATTAGGATTTTTTTTCCAAACCACACATTTAATTACATCCTTCATTTTCTTTTATTTATAAAACAAGTACTTTATATAAAAAATTTCCCCTTCATCATGAACAGAACATTATTCAAACACTTGCACATGAGCAACCAAACTTGTACCCAGCAAACTATTTGGCAACACAGCAACATTGTAAATGCCTGTAAATTCTTAAATAAAAATCAAATAGTCTTTACAATGTTTGTTTAGCAAAATGTGTCTTTCTATTCTTCCTTCCCTCCCTCCCAAAATGTTCTGAAACCTAGAAAAAAGGTTAAAAAAAAACCCAACCCACATTTCTAATATTTCCAGTTTAAAGTTCCATGCCCTGGCATGTCAAAGGACAGCTTAACCTGTCACAGTTCCATTCATGAGCTGCCTGCAGTCACTCTGATCACTACTGATTAGCTTTAGTACCAGGGGAGTTGAAAACACTGAAGGGGAAGTTATTCAGGGTAAATAAAATAAGAGGGAAAAGGGGAAAAAAGGAGCAATTAAAAAAAAGTCAGATTACATTTAAAAGGTAATGTTGCCTTTAGTAGATAATAAAGTATCTAAAGTCCAGGCATTTGAGGCAAGTACTTTTTACTAGTTAAATTATTTAGTGTTGATTAAAACACATTTTGCTGAATATGAAAAGCTACAGTCCAACAGAGAAACCCACAACTGAAACCTGAATGGGATTCGTAGAACTAAACAACCACAGGTCTGCATAATTGTGGCTAAGGAGGGGATACAAAACGTAGATTGTTAATCAATGATTAATTGAATATTCAAACAATGTTTTGGCAGTCTGGTCCTAGCACCTCATGACTTGGATGTGAATCCCAAAGATGTCATGTTCAGCACCTAATGCAATGCTGTACCCTGAGAAAACCATAGGTTAATGTAAAGAAAGTGAAAGTGTCACAATTTTTCCTGTGTTTTACACCAGATCAGGTGAGATGCCATAGCACAGGGGTTCTTTTTGCTTTCCCACACACTCCCAGCCCAAGGCAGCAGAGCCCCCCAAGGGCTTCAAAAGCCAAACCCAGCTTTGCCAGCTCCTGAGTTCCTCCCCTTCCGCGTGCCCTGGCCCCCCTGGCACCCCCAGCTCCCACCAGAAGGGATTCCTCAGTTGTCTTTTGCTTTTTCCAATTTCTTAGCTCTTCGTTTTTCTTCCATTAAAAGAATTGTACTACTTTGATGCAAATCATTTCGCTGAAAGATCCCATTCTCTGATGCAGAATGATTAGTTATTAATGTACACTGAGCAACTGTAAGCAGACAGTTTATCATAAGTAGGAGGTGTGCTTTATCAGGAAAGTGGATTTTATCTTATGGTTATTCTAGATTTACTACTTAAACTTTAAGGCTATGCTTTACTATGCTTTTGCTCTACATCTGAATATTTGTATTGTTGATAAAAATACTTTTCAAAAATCTAATATACAACACAATATCATTGTAGGTGTAGGCACTGCTTAAGTATGTTTAGAAATCCTTTGTGTGCAAATTTAGTTTTCTTCAATCTCTACATTTTGGTAAATTTGGAGTTTAAGACAACAGATTCTGAAATTGATACTGTAAATTCTAATTTGGAATTAATCTCACTGAGTCACTCTGCATTCCAAATTCTGCAAAAATGCAACTAAACATCAGGCTGCAGCTGTGAACTGTATGTTTCAGATGGAAATGTTAGTTAATATTAACGAGCAGAACTTACCAGGTGTAAGAACGTCCCAAATACGCAATAATCCTTCAATGCAGTTTATCCATTTAGGCACTTAAATCCTGTACCCAAATTTATGTTTTGATTGCTAATAAAACACAACTCCTTTTAAATATATCTGAGATGTTTAGACAGGTACCACTTGTGAAAAAAGGCATCAAAAATAAGCTTCAACACCACCGTAATATATTTTATTCTTCAGGATGTTACACTGTAATACTCTTCAACTGGGAGCTCATTGCATCAAATGTTTGTAGAAAGTGTGTGGATCTCAAAGTTTCTCATGATCTCCTTTTGCAGGGATGCAATGAACGTTTCAATCCTTCATGAAACAGGCACAAAATGCAAATTCCTTCATTAATGAAGCCAGTTGTGTCAGTGCCCAGAACTTAAGAATCACTAAGTGGCAGAGGACACCCACCAAAATCATTATTCTCTTCTTTGATTTTCAGCAGCAAATTTGTTTTTAGATCATTGGTCTCCATCCAAAAGTGACCAGTCCCCAGCCTCGCATGCATATACTGTAGTTAAGGATAAATTAATGTCATTCACACTGTCCCCAACGAGGTCATTCCTTCATACTGTTTCTTCTGTTGACAGCAACAATGGATTAATATATTCAAATCCTTCAAATTCTGACTGATCTATTCGCTTTATTATATCTCTGAAAAACAAAAGAGAGCAGTGTTTAGTTTGTTAGAACCCTGGGCAGTCTTGTATCATAGAATAAGTTATGCAGGACACAAAGATTTCAAATTTACTGCAACGTGACCATGTTCTAATGGCAAGTACATCATCTCTGAGTGATTTTCATGTAATTTATTCAGTGATTTCTAATATGCAGCACATACTCATCATCTGGGGTGAGCTGCACGGGCTCGCTGGTGAACTGCGTGTCGAAGTTATCCAAGCCATAATCGTCTGTGATCTGTGGCTGGAACGGCGGCGTCATCTGCTTCTTCTCCAGCTGCCCAAAATATGGGGGAAAGGAAAAATTACAGCATGGAAGAGTTAAAAAATCCCTCAGGAACATCAAACTGCAGTAAATGCTATTGGAGAGGAACATGATACTACCCAAGTAATATGTGTCACAAGCCAGGCAAAACACACCGATACAATTAGTGCTCTGCTTTTGAAAATAAAAATCCACAAATAATTAATTGAAGTTCTCTCTAAATTGGCAGATTACACTCAGGATTGATAAATTCCCACAGTGCTGCAATACAGCAGTTAGCACAATATATTTACTTTTGTTCCTGACAAATCGACCTACTTTTCTTCCTGCATTTGTGTGCAATCTGTCACAATTTATAGTAGCACAGACAACAACATTCGAATTCTAACTTTTATATTCAGTTAAAAAACTGTCTAGGCTACAAATCTCCATAATCTAATTTAGGACAGGTAAGCATGAGGTCAGTGAGTAGTAGTTACCCCTGACCAAAATGATCATTTGTATTACCAACATGGGGAGCAAAGCTGATTTTAGGGCCAGGATCTCTCATGATGCTTGGTACAGAGCAGACAAAACAGGGAAGAAATCACAGAAAAATCTTGGATTTCAGGTTTAAGACAAGAGCACAGGAAGTACAGATGGAGATAGAAGGAAATTGTGAAACCATCACAGGGTGGTGAATTAACACATCAACATCCTATCAATGATGAGGTCTGGGAATGCACCATGAAATCAGAGCTGTGAGGAAGAAACAATGAGCTCCTCCCAACCAAGAATGGCAGCAGGAAGGAATGAGCAAAATGAGGATTTCAAAAGTGATGTAGGGTGGCAGGACTGTCCCTGTGAGCTGTAGCCTCACACACTCCCATCCAACAGCCAGGCATTATTCCACAAGGGGTTAAACATCAGACTTCTTTTTTGTTATCCTCAGTAAAGCAAAAAGCCCTCTTGATAAGCCTTTAACTTGAGAAAATGAGTGAAAAAATAGGTGGCAGAGCTCTAGAAAATACCTCACTGCAAACAATAGCTATGGCTGTGTGGTTCTTGCTCCAGCACAGAATGGTTAAACACCAAACAGGCACTGAGATAAGAATAGACTGAATCCACCAAATAAAAAGAAAAAGAGCTGCCCTGGATGCTGCTGAGCCATCCTACAGCAGAGTGAGCAATCCGAAGTGTTCTGGGCTGTGCCACACACAGTTTGGATGACTAACACCAGGAAAAATGTTCCTGGGCTGCCTCTTCACTTTCCCTCTATTTATTTTTCCATTTAGCTCAAGCTCATACAGAACAAGTTTTAAGTCAGCGTTAGACTCATTTCCTTGGGTTTCAACTTGAAAAGATTTAGAAAAGCTTTTAAGTCCAAATGTTTTCTTTGAAATGCAGGTGGTGAGTAGAAGATTTTAATAACTAAAAAAGCTTTCCAAATATTTTCTCATTTTCTCCTGAGCCTATTTGCCAAAACTTATTAGAAATTTAACTTCAAATTTATCTGACATTGATCCTCCTGAGCAGCACTGTCCTAATCATTCTACAAAACAGATCCCCTAAATCTTCCCTTTTTTAAAAAATAGGTATTTAATACTACAACTTTCAGCCGTAAAAATATGTTAGAAAATATAAAAATTTGCTCAGCATAAATGTTAGCCAAGAAGTACCAATTTCAATGAAGAGTTTTTTCTACAAATAAAATACAAATCCAACAGTTGTCTTTTTCCTTCTCTGTCAAAAAAACTGCCAAGCAGAACAAACTGCAGGACATGAGGTTCTGCTCCACAGCCCCAGGTGAGCTGCACTGTGGCACCACAAGGTAGCAAAAAAACAAACAAAAAAAAACTCCCCAAAAAACAAAAAACACTCAGGCTGAAGGGAAAACTCCAAGCAAGGGATGTCTGACAAAATTAAAGACAGCCCTCATTACAGGGATAATTTGGTAAACACCAGGTCTTTTTTTCATGCACTGAATGTGTTCTCTGAAGAATGCTACAATGAAATTCAGAGCAGCAGCTTCAAAGGGAAAATGAAACCGTGCAGCTTTCTCTCATCTGAACTCTTTCATGTTAGTGCTGCCTCTTCCTACACTTCCTGCAGCCTTCCCAGACGATGGAAATACTACAGACACACTTTTCAATTGTTAAGCAGCTATTAAAAATGTAATGCTGATAGGGAAGTGCTCCAGACTCCGCAGCTTTAGTGCTCAAGTGTCAATAAATGTTACGATGTCATTTCTGGGATGGTTTCCACACTGAAGACAGAAGTTAACACAATTACCGAGCAGCAGCAGATTTAAAAACTCAATTTTGATACAATTTTATGCTTGCAAACCCACTGAAATGCAAGTTATATTCTTCACCATGAACCAAAAACATCCTTCACATCAGCAGTACCAAAGAAAACCCAAAAACTATAATCAAACCCTTTGGAAATAACCCCACTGCTCTCCTGCCACACCCTTGACAAAAGGGACCGATCCTACTCACTCCTCTGGTTACTAAACCCTGCTGCCCACCTGAACAGCCCCACTGATTTTAGAAGTCACAGAACAGTTCAATTCAGCTGGGTTTTCATGTGCTATGAGCACTACTTTCACTCTCATAGAAGCCATTTTCCCTGCTCGCAGCAGGGCTGTTCATAAGCACACAATTCATTAATGACAGAATGATTCCTCCTGAACTCCCAGAAACACGAGGAGTGATTTTTACCAGATCCCAGTCTATGCTGCGGAAAAACGTGTGAGACTTGATATCAGCAAATCCTGTCTGGGGCTGACAGCCAAGCCTTTCTTTGGGATCCTGTGGAAAACACAGACACTGGAATTACACACTCCAAGCCACTTCCAGCCCACGTTTGCCAAAAGCCCACAGAGATGACTCCAGCATTCCCATGACTCTGCAAACTCTGCTGGGATAAACACTCTATGGCTAGCAAGGCATTTTTAGTCTTCTTTTTTTTTTTTTTAATTAAACTTTCTTTGAAATTTAATTTTTAAATTCTATTTTACGACTTCTTCAAATAAGGGATTTATTTAGAAATGTAGAATTCATACCCTTCTTTACTCCATGATAATGGTTCTACAGATTTCAATCACCTTAATTAAATTATCAATAAGCATTACAGGAAAGAGTTTATAAACAAACCTATAGTTATTTTTTGAAAGCCTTTACCTAGTTGAAAATCAAGCCTATGCTGTGGAATTCCCTCAGTAAATTTGCAGCTAAAGGGGGTTTTTAACATAGAGGATACCAAGGTTTTACAGATTTTCTTAATAGTAAAGCAGATTAACTTCTTAACTGTATCACTTTCAACAGGAAGCTCTGACTTCCAGCTTTCAGATGCTAAAAATAAGACAATGAGAATGTTATTTACCTTGTTTAAAAATCCTTTTAACACATGGGAAGCCTTGACAGAAAGGAACCTTGGAATCCGGATTGGCTTCTCCAGAATAACTGTTACAGGTTTAAAAACAGCAATATTGGGTTTTGGTTTGTGGTATTGACCATGATTTCAGTACAAACACTGGTGTTAGTTCAATGTGGGAAGATAAAGCAATTATTTAAAATAATGCAAACAAAAGGAGCCCCAGTAATTGAAGGCATTGTTATATTGACATTGCAAGATTTCCTAAGGGATACGTTACCTTCATTACCTTTTGCTATTACTTGTTGTGTAAAAAGGAAATAAAACTTTCAGTCCTCAGTGTATGGCAAAGTGTGATTTTGAACAGAAATTGATTTAATATTAGGCCCTTCAAGAAGACCATGACAGATTGTGTTACAGAACTGCAGGAATTACTTTGAAGAAGTTGTGCCTGTTATGGAGTGAGCAGCTTCACAATTGCCCAACCACAGCAGCCGTGGGGTAAAAATGGGAAAGGAAACCCTAACTCTGCTACACAAGCTGCCAATTTGGATGGTATCCCCAAAACAACCCCAACCCCAGAGGGCTGTACCTTGGAAGAGGTAATCTTCAGTGTTCATGTCTGGATTGTCAGTGATGATGTCGAATGGGGACCTTCCTGCCATCATCTCAAACATCAGCACCCCCAGCGCCCACCAGTCCACACTGAACCCTGCAAATGGTCACAGGGAGATGTGCAGCCTTGAATTTAGGTGCTGTCTCTCACATAAATCAAGATTAATGACCTGGTTTTACAAAGTTCTGCAGCCACTGATATGATTTACACCATTGTAGCTGCACTGTTTTAAAATCTTTCTCTTTTTCTCATGGAGAATAGAGATAAGTTGCATTCTTGTGCTTTCTGATCTCTTTGTTTTGGTGCTGGATGCTCTAGAGTTGTAACCAATCATCTTGGGAGGTGGAAAAACTATTGACCAATAATTATTAGAACATTAATGAATATAAAAAGAAGTTCTTGTAAATAAAGTTTCTCTTTTCGCCATCTTGGTGCTGCCTGCCTGACTTCCCTGCGAGCTTCCGCGAATCTCCATGAATATCAGAAAATCAGAGCAACACAGGTGATCACAAGAATATCCAGGTGACCACAGGAATATTCAGGTGTGTAGTTGCACTGTTTTAAAATTTTTCTCTTCTTTCTCATGGAGAATAGAGATAAGTTGCATTCTTGTGCTTTCTAATCTCTTTGTTTTGGTGCTGGATGCTCTAGAGTTGTAACCAATCATCTTGGGAGGTGGAAAAACTATCGACCAATAATTATTGGATCATTAATGAATATATAAAGAAGTTTTTGTAAATAAAGTTTCTCTTTTCGCCATCTTGCTGCTGCCTGCCTGACCTCCCTGCGAGCTTCCATGAATCTCCACAAATATCAGAAAATCAGAGCCAACACACCATCACTGGATGAGTTCGAGTTTTCCC
This sequence comes from Acanthiza pusilla, assembly GCA_036630365.1. NCBI lineage: Eukaryota > Metazoa > Chordata > Aves > Passeriformes > Acanthizidae > Acanthiza > Acanthiza pusilla. The sequence continues at coordinate 2,680,069 of JAXCHO010000005.1, read as the reverse complement.
AACTGGGCTGAAAAATGTAACTGGAGGGGAACTCAGAGGTGTCTGCAGGCAGCAAACCTGCAGTGAAAATGTTTTGTTATAAGATCATTTAATTAATTTTTCAGGCCATGTATGATTTAAAAGAAAATGAAGTGAGTGATTAGAAGAGAAAAAACCTTATTTCAGGAAAAAATTAAACTTACAATATGCACTCAATTAATTCTTAATCTATAACAACACAGAAATGTGCAAGTCAAAAAATTAATTGTACTTGAACCAAGCTACAGCTATTTTTTTTGTAAATTTTAATTGTATTTTTATTTATTATTTGTATTTAATTGTATTTTACAATTAAATTTTATTTAATTGTAACCATAGGTTGTTTAGTCATGACTTACCATATTCTTCTCCTCTGAGGATCTCTGGTGCAATATAATTTGGTGTCCCACAGAAAGTGCTTGTAGTGTCACCTGGGCCCAAACCTTCCTACACACAGAAATCATTTCAGAAATTAAAAGCTGACCTCCTTTTCTGGGAATTTCTTTAATTAGACTTAACCCCCAATGTTACTCAGGGAGTCTAAAGAGCTTCCTTTCACAAAATAAACACTCTAGTGCTCAGATTGGCCTATGACTTCACAGCTCCTCTTCAGCAAAGTTGATTAAAACTGAGTTACAACATGTATGTAACAACATTTTGCTTACTAATTACAGACACATTTTGAAAAATCAGTTAAACAATTGGAGGTCCTTTTCAAATACAAGTTGGGGGAAAAACCCTTCAATTACAATTCAGTTCCAAATGTGGTTCTATTCAACAGTTAAGTTTTTTCAGAATAAACCTCCTATCCCATAACAAATTCTGGGCCCAATAACCCCAATGTTAAGGTGAAGATAAATGTTCTCAGTGCTCTCTAAGAGTGACAAAAGAAAGGTCAGGAAAATCCTACCTTGCACATGCCATAATCTGTTAACTTGATATGACCCTCTGCATCTAAAAGAACATTGTCCAGTTTTAAATCTCTGTAGATGATGCCTCTTTCATGTAGGAAGTTTAGAGCAATACAGATTTCAGCAGCATAAAACCTGAAATTAAGAAGGAGAAAATTCATTATTAGCATTACAATGGTACAAAAGCTGTGCAATATAAAGATCTGTTCTTAAAACTTCACCTTATTGCCAAATTTTATGTATCAATAGCATAACAAAACCAAACTACATTTATTCCTAAGGACACTGACCTCTTATAAGACCATTCCTTAAATTAAAAATCAGAATTTTCTTTCATTCTACTAATTAAAAAAATACTAATTCTTTATTCTACAGGTTTGTTTTCTGAAAATTCCACATCTGAGATGGAAGATCTTTATTTTCATTTTATCAGTGAGCCTTTGTGCAGTGCAGGGCCATGCAAAATGGATTTTGAACCTTCTCCCACCAACACTGTATTATTTCAACAGAAGACCAAATGAAGTAGAATAATTCCATGTTCTGTCAATAGATCAAAGAGGCATCACCTAAATACGAAGCAATAAAGAGGAGTAAATCGGAATAACTGCTACTACTGATGAACTGATGGCTCTCTAAAAAAATTCGTATCCTTCAAAAATAAAAAATTTACATTTCTTCCCAGGCAGGACATTCTAAGTGCATTAAATGCATCTAAGATGCATTAAAATGCATCTAAGTGCATTCCAAGTGCATTAAAGCCCCACAGGACAAGCAAAGCCCTGCCCTGGGTCAGGAAATACCTTGCATGTTCCTCGGGAAGTTTCCTCTGCCGTTGCATGTGGAACATGAGGTCTCCCCCATTCACATATTCTATGACAAGGAACAATCTGAAAGTACAGAGCACAATTCATGCATTGCAAGGAAACTCTCCAGAAAAGCTGTTTTTATTCTTCCCATCTGAGCCATATTCACTTCCACTCTTGATTTGGACTTCTAGATTTCTTATAGTTACAGAAGCTACTTAAGAGGGAAAAAAGAGAGCACTTATTTGATGTATGTTATGCAGGAACACACCCTTTATTTAAATGCTATCACCTTTCTCTGTATAAATTAAGTATATGAATTAATTGTAAGTTATAATTATATGAATTAAACGAGTGTGACACTGTACACAACACAGTCACCAGATGGAAGCTCTGGGCTCATCTGTTCCTCTGGAGAATGAGTGTTTGGAACAATCCTCTCAAAACAAGAGAAAAGTCAGTAGGGGACAGAAATCCAGGAGGAATCAGCCACATAGAAAGATCTCGATTACAGTTTGCAGGAAAGCTTCCATCCTTGGGCAAATCTGATCCAGGCAATGCTGCCAAGGTCAGAGAGAGCTCAGGACAGAAATGTGCTGAGGGAGGGAGAGCTTCTGGGGGAGGCTGGGCTGTCCCAGGGAGCAGCATTTCCTTGTACACCTCATTCCCCAGGAGCTGAAAACTCCTTTCCACACATCCACACACTGGGAAACGTTCCATGTGGAGAACACGTGCCCCAGTCTCTCAGATTACTCCAATTGGTGATTTTTTTTTTGTTCCTTAAAAAAGGATTCTTCATTTGAAACGCTTACAAAGTGTTAAACCAGGAAAAACTATTGGACAAAATCCAGCTGGCAGGTCCTCTCAGTGGCCTCCCCACAAGAAGAGAAATGCTCAACTGAAATTAAATAAGCAACAAACAAAATACATAACAATGCCATGAGTATTTCATTACAGCATTCCTGATGTGTTTTGATTCCATCTTTCCTATTCTATTTAGGAGTCCCCAGGATTTTATCATCATTTTATCATTCAGAGCCTGCAATTTCAAGTTGCTTGTCAAGTCCTATTCAAGTGTGGCAACAGTGGCAGGCCTTGCTGGTTCCAGGAGGATTTACTCAAACAGCAGCAGTTTTGCAGGATGGAGGTCTCAGGTTGCTGCCATCCTTGTCAGACACTCATCTGGCAATTGTGGGCAAGTCCAAGGCACATATTTTATTACAATAATGAAAGAAGCATCATTAATATCTGAAATGATGTAAACAGCTACATACAGCATCAATTCACCTCACATTTAGGCACACATTTATGTTAAAAATTTATTTAAAACTGTATTCAAGAACTTTTTTGCAACTTCCCCCCACTCATTAGTACCCTTGTCACAAACTGCTCTCCTATTACAATTCATTTTCTTTGGGCCACTTAACACAATCTGATGTTGATGAATTTATTCGCTTGAAATCAGTTTTGTGCTTTTCCTACTTGATGTAATGAAGTCATAATTATGACTTTATAACATTACAGCTATAATCAAATTGTGAATTCATGACATTATGGTTACAACCATGGCAAATGGCTGAAGTTAGCAACAAAGAACTAGAGTTTCACTGCAAGAAGCAGCTGGGCTGGAAAAGCAGGACTCATAAAGATACCTCAGGAATACAGAAAGATTTCATTATGTTCAGCATGGGTTTTTTTTTTCTGTTTCTGCTTCTCAGCTATGTCAGTGTAGCTGCCAAAAAGGAATGCACAGGACCCTGCTGCTGACTCAGCCTTTTCCCAGCTTTCAATATTTACAAGAAACCTCATTCTCAATCCCTCGCCCTGCCTGATCACTTGAATTTTTATATCAGCTCTTCAATTCACTTTGTGTTTGGTGAGAAAGTGTTTGGGAATTGGTTTAACTAAAGGGCTTTTCACAACAGTTTGTCACAGTATCATTTGTCTAAAGGTGTACTATCAGTTGTCTAAAGGTTTCTTTATTTTTTCTGACAAGTTTCTTTTGGTCAAATCCTCACCCAGTGACCTTTGGAGATCATTCTTTCTCTCTCCCTGCTCTCAAACACTCCTTGGTCCATGTACCTCCAGAACATCTCATAAAGCTCCTTTACTTCTTTCATCTCTGTTTTCCCTGCCAGGAAGATTTCCTCTGACTCTAACCACTAGGAAGGTGAAAGTTTGGGGACTGAAGAAAAGGTACAGTGCATGGCTATGTATGTTAAAAATTGATAATACACTTCGCAACAAACAGGTGATTATTCTTAAGGATAAATGACTGGATAATTCACAAAAAATTTTTAAAACTTTGCACTTTACATTGCAAGTAAATTGGATAGAATGACTATTTTCTGGTTATGACACATATGGCATGAGGCATTGTAAAGGTGTAACAGCAAGCAGGTGCATGTGAAAACAAAAAAATTCCCAAACCACCACCAAACCCCATCCCAGCTTCCCCAGTAACAAGCACGGACATGAAAGTTCTTGATTTCTTCTTATTCCAATTGCAAAATAAGCAGCAAATAATCCAGTTTGGGTTGCACACACAAAGAATTAATATCTCTAAGTAGTTCAGAGTTAAATAAACACTTTCTCAAATCGAATCCCACACTGCTTTGATATGTGCTAAAGGCTTTTAAGCCTCATAGGTGAAAACACCAAGGTTTTTACCCAGGGCAGGTTTTTATGCTGTCATTAAAAGCTTATTGCTGACAGCCCAACTCTTGGGCTCTTTAGGAGCAGCAAACGCTGAGAACTGATTTGGACTCTCAGCAGAAGGTGCTGTACACTGTCAGGAAGCTCTGTGCTCCCATCTCACAGGGGAGCTCAGGGAGGCAGGACAGCTCCTCCTCTTCCTCATTCACCCTCTCCCTCCAGCTCTGACCCAGAACACCACACCTTTCTCCAAACCACTGCCGGAGCTACAACTGACATTGCAGCAGCAGTGAATCCCTGACAATTCTAATTTTTCCTTCCAAAAATTCCTGGCTGTGTGATGGCAGTGGTTACATTTGCTTTAGCAGAAGCAGTTTAGCACAATGACCAAGATTTAAAAAGAAAAAGGAAAAAAAAAAAAAAGAATTTCAGATCTTTCTTACCGACTTGTTGTTTGAAAGCATGAATGTAAACCAACTAGGAATGGGTTACTGGATGCCTGTTCAAACACATGTTTCTCTGTCTGTACCCAATCAATATCCTGAAATAGAGTAATTGAACAATCAGAACTCCTGCTGCATAACCACTGTGGGTATTCCCAGAAAAAAACCTGTGAGCATCACAGTGCTGCCTTACATACGCTGTCATTCAGAAAGACAAAACCCCCTAAAAATCTCGAGGAAGTTATAAAACATTGTAATTCAGATATTTATTCAGAAATTTCTTAACCAGTTAAGAAAGGCCTGCACAAAATCTAAGCCATTGTAAATAATATACATCTGCAATTATTTGATACACTGCTCACATTGCTGCATGGAAATAAATTCAGTTCTTAGATAAATGATCCCAAAACTGCTGAAGCAGCTCATGCCAGTAACTCAAGCAATGTGAATCTCCAGCTTTTAAAAGGTTCAAGTGAACTGAACTTCATCTTCTCATCTGAAATTCAAATTTAATTCAATGAAACTACCAAAACCTGCTTAGTTGGTCCAGCCAAAATCATTAAAAGCATCACAGATATCTTTAATCTTTCAAGAGGGAGAAGTCCTGAATACCCAGAGCAAAACCGTATCAAAAAAACCCACCAAAGTTTGCACGATACTGCACAGTGCTGCAAAATTCAGATCTGTGATAAGAAAGCATTCAAGCTTTAGTTCACAATTTAGACCTTACAGACAGTTCACAATTTAGTTCACAATTTAGACCTCACAGACTGCTGGGTTTAGCAGCAGATATTCACCCTCCATGCAATGCTCTGATCCTCTGAGTGCCATCCTGCAACACTCAGACCCTGCCAATATACCACAAATGTAATTGTTCTAAAAATTCTCCATTTGCCACAGCTACTCTCAGCTTTCCAAGCAATCTGGAGACAACAGATAGACTGAGAAACCAGGCCTTCCTGGCAGGGTGGATGGTGAAACTGAAGTCTCAGAGAAAACCAAGAATTGTCACCATCAAATTAAAGAATTCTGTTAGGTTTTGGTTTGAAGATACACCACCTTGGAAAGGTAAATGTGAGTCCAGACATGAGCCAAAAATCCAGTTTGGAATAAAGCAATAAATATGTCCATTTCTTTTTGGTTTTACTGAATGAGCTTCTCTTTAAGAGACTTTGAATTAACTCCTTAATTAGTGCACTTGTGTACTTGTCATTAGGATTACACCAGTGCTCCACTTAACAAAACTAGACTTAGCAAAACTGAAGAGAAGCTCAGCCACTTGATTTCCCTCCATCTCACTTCTCTCCACTACCAGTCATTCCCTGGAAAGCACCCACCAATTTAAAAACGCTGATACTTGCTATGTAATTGATTTTCTTTCTCTGTGGAACACTTCTAAGGTGAAATTTCCATTACTTGCAATATCTCATGCACTCACGGAATTCACTGAATTTCCTATCAACTCCCAGAATTTCATTATACAGCCTATCTTAGAGAAAAGAAAAACCAATTAGCTCTATCTTGTATGTAATTATGAGAGGCACAATTCAAAAAAGCCTTTCCTCATCTACCTCTGGTTCTCAAACAGCTGCAGAGCTCATTAAACAGGACTTGGCTTTAGCTCCCACCTTGGAAAAACACATTTCCTTTACAAAGGAAACAGTAAATAAACCACAAAACAGCCTAATCTTGGTTCATAAAAAGAAACATCAAATAAATGAGCGAGCCAAAGTGTTTTAGGAGAACTAAGCCCAGCCTCTGGAATAATGACAAAGATGACAGCCAGAGCAACTGACTGAAACTAGCAACACAAAGAGCACTTAAAATAGTGTTTTGGTGGTTTTTGCCCAAACGTTCCTGCTTTCAAAAATGTAGGACTATTACAGGAAAAAGATCAAGGGCTGTTGGAGTTTTTTTTTCCCTTTTTCATTTTTATTTTCCCCCAAAACGTCTGCATTTGAGATCTTGTACTAAAAAAAAAACCAAAAAACCCCAGGATTTTTAAAAATAATGGGGAAATGCAGCAGACTCCTGTGGCAGACAAAACCACAGGGAACTCAAATGGCAGTAGCATAATTTTTGAACTCATGGAAAAAAATATTCCAGAATACTGAGTCACTTGCAATAAAGTCTACCACCATGACTGTAAGAACACAGTTTCAGCTCCTTTTCTGACACCCAGACAATGCTTTTGCCTTGGAAAACATATTCGGCTTTCTCTCAAAATTAAGTGCACGAATTCCACCCCATTTATCTCATCACTTACAGATTAGCAAATGCAGGTTGGAATATTTAATATATGATTTCTACCAAGACTATTAGCAATTGTTAATTGTTATTAAAATAAGGGACATTTCTCTCAGAGTTCATCCTGGTGTTTCATGCAGAGTTGATAACAAATGAGTTCAAAAGTCAGAAAAACTCTATGACAGAGAAGTTTTCCGAAACAGGACCTTCTTGCTTAGTTGAGAAGTTTTTGTTAAAGCATACTAAATTTTTATAATATGCAACAGAATGCAATTAACACAGACTTTTTTACCTCATCATCATGGACCAATTCTTTTTTCACTACTTTCATGGCATAAATCTGATCGTTCTTTTTTAACCGAACTAGAAGAACTTTGGCATAACTTCCACGGCCGATAACTCGGATTAAATCAAAGTCCTGGAGTCCAAGCCCCTGAGAAATCTTAATTCCATCCATTCCATCAATGACTGGTTTGAGATCCTGGATAAACAGAAACAGATGCTAGAAACAGAAGACATTTCCATAGCAAGCAACTATTAAAGCAAAGAGATATTTAAGCCCTGGACAGAATTTGCTGAGTTTGCTTGGCACTGGCACCCAGGGCTGGATGCTGAGTGGAACACATTTGTTTAGAAATGTTTGGTTTCTATTTGGTTTGCTCTTACTAAAAGTTACTTCTTTTTTTTCTCAAGGTAGTAGTTCATCCAAATAATCATTTTCATATTCCCTGCTGGAAAGCAGAAGGTAGTGCCTTGAGAAATTAGGTTTATCCAAATTCTTGAACCTCAAGCCATGTATTCTTTGTACTAAGTGAGGAGCATCTTTCATATTCTGGCAGATACTGCAGCACAAATTAATAAAGGCTATCTAAAAATAAGATGAGTAAGGAAACACTAATTTGCTAATGAATATACCTGTCTTGGTTTCATTTTAGGCAACAGCTGCCTGTGCTCAGCTCACTACAGCTTTAATGAAAATGAAGATTTCTACAGGTGCCTGGGAACATATAGAAGCAGATCTCAATTTCTCAAGTCAGAGGATTTGTACAAAATATTCTGCTGTAAAGAATGCTATTTTAAAATTCATTATTTTAAAAAAGATCAATTTTATCATCTTGGCCGTTTGCTGGAATTAGATGTGAAAACATGGGACTGAAGATGGAGCAGCTGAACAAGACAAGTGCAGCAGGAACTTGGACTTTCAGGTTTTACCAATATATCCAAGGCTTTGACACACTTCTGTGGCCTATTTTTATCTGACCTCACACTACTGTACTTGCAGACAGATCAGCATTCTGCAGAACTGTGGAAAGTGTTTATATAAAGAATCTTGATCTAGGATTGACTGCTATTAGAAGAGATTGCTTTAAGCTTAAAGGTTCCAGACAAAGCTCCCAGAACACCAATTCCTTTCTGCAGGATACCTTAAATTATTTCAGTACAGCTTAAAGGCAAGGTGGACAATCAGAGCAACATCATTCAGGACAGTTGAGCAAACAGCACCCACCAAAATTTAAACACAAACCTGAGCACTAACCACAGCAGAAATGAGCAATTAAAATTCTCTGATGTGCTTTTAATTTATACCCTTCCATCTCTGAATTTGAGATGAAAACCTGAAGACACATGGCTGAAAATAAGGCAGTCACCCACGAGCAGGAGCCACTCAAGTGTGAAAGGAATGGGAGTGACAAGCTTTGTAGTGGAGGCAAAGAGAAAAGGTGCAGCCTTGCTCAGAGGGGAATATCAGACCAACTGCCAGTGTTCTGCAGAGTGCATCCTATTTATTTTAAACATGCCAGAAGCATTTTTAAAAGAAATGTCTTTAAGCCCTTTAGAATTGAAGCATATTTAGATTTTTCAGACTGCTCTAAGGGAGTAACATTCCTGACGTGCAGAGATTGTGTCAGTTCTTCTACAAAAGACCTGAAAAAAGAGTTTAAGTGTATGTTATTCTACTTGTATTTCCACAGGAGCTGCCTATAAATGATGAGGTATTATTTCTATGAACCCTCTCAGAGTGCTGGGGAGTTAATGAATCACCAGACTGAACCAAATTCCACAGCAATGGCCTGGGGGTGACAAAGGGTGAGCATCCATTAGGGACAGCAGACAAGGCAAAGTCAAAGCCACCATTTGTTGCAGGGACCATAAAAGTCAAACCCTCTGCTAAATCACTGTTATTCCAACACAAATGGAAGTGAGGAAACAAAAATGTTAAAAGGTATCTTGGGTCATGAGTGGAATGACAATAGTTGAACGCAGAAGAAATCTGAAAAAAATCCAATAAAAATGCTTAAAAAAACACTATCAACTTGCAGAAAAAAACCCCAGACTTTTGAAAAGGGCAGCAGAAAACCCAGAACAAGTAATCAGCTATTTTATAAGCTGAATGATTAAGAGTGTGTAAACATGAATTGCAAAGATATTTTAAAAACATACCTCAGAGTCATCTTTAATGGTGTCATGTTTCCGGTTTGAAGGAATGTAGGGAACTGGAAATGAAATCAAAGTACTGTGGTTATAAAGGCCTTCATTAGAAATAATTTTAAAAATCAATAAACGAAGATATTTAGCATCTTATGGCCAGTTTGCTTTAAATACTACAGGACAGTTGAGCAAATTCTTCCAATTTTGTAAACAGGAAGAGGAAAAACTGGGGGAAGAGGGATTCCAAAGGAACAAAGTACTCACTTCCATCAGTGTCTTCGGAAGGGAGATCGGCCTCATCGTTTTTGTCATCTAAGCGAGGTTCCTGGGAAGGCATGACCGAATCCTGCCAAACACACAGGGCACACACAAACAAACCCTCTGGGTGCACAGCCCCCCTGGGGTGTCCTGCCTCAGAGCCACAGCTCCCTGAGAACCTTACACCTTCCAGAATGGAAACTGGATTTTGGAGACGTTTTGTCCAAATATGCACATTTTGAAAAGCATGACAAGAAGTAAATGCTACATCAGCCATTCTCTGCAGCTACAACAGATGCTTGGCTCTCTTCTAAAAGTAAGAGTGGTGTATTTTACAGCAAAGTTCAAACTTTAATTCTACTTGAAGACCTCTGAGTGTTTCACATGAACTACAACAAAGTAAACACTTCACCACAATGTTACACACTCCATTTACATCACTGGCATATTCCTTTCCTGCTTAATAAAAACATGACTTGTTGCTCATTATGCAAGGGTGTTGCATAAACTGGTGAAGATCACAATAGCAGATATTTTATATTGCATTTGGACACTGGTCTCATTCCCAAGACAAGCAGGACTATTCCAGGAAGTACAGCAACATGCAGAAATTAATTGGCAAAGAATTGGTAATGTCAAGGCAAGTCACATGCAATACCAGTAAAGAAAAATACTGGTTTAAGTTTTGAGTCAGACAAAACATGATAAAACCACCAGTAAAGTACTGGGGATGAATATAGGAAAGGGCTAAAATTCAGAGATACAGATGTTTAAATGGTTTGATGTTTAAAGCCTAAGAAAGACACCAACCAGCAGTGGGACTGGGATGAGGGTCATGGAAAGGAAGAGAACAGTACTGGAGACACTGAGGTGGCAGCAACAGGAAAGCAATAAGCCTTTGTGCAGAAATCACATCAGTGCCTTAGTTCTTAAAGCATTCCCACAGGCTAAAAGGAGTAACTTCTGAGACTGTCAGCATCTAATGGAGAAGTCAAGTCCAAGCTTGAGCATGCTGAAGTCACATCACAGACTTTCTTGGGGTTGCACTATTTTAGAACCTTTCTGTTCTTTCTCACGGAGAGTGGAGATAAACTGCATTCTTTTACTTTCTTAATCTCTGTGTTTGGTATTAGGTGTTGCTTGGTTGTGACCAATGGTTTTAGGAGGTGGATTCCCTGCTGACCAATAGTTGCTAGAATATGAATGGATATAAAAGACCTTTCTTGTAAATAAACTTTCCCTTTTCGCCATCGCTTCATCTGCCTGAATTCTCTCAGCCAACCTCTGCAGCCCTCGGGGACTTTGAAGCCACACTTTCTCTTCTCACTTGGTCTCTGCTCACAATCCAAAGGCTCATCCTCCACAGAAAATGCAACCCAAACACTCCCAGGCATTACAAATCCACAGCCACACATTGAATCACTCAGGACACATGTGCCACCAGCAGCACAGGCCAGGGTGCCACCTCAGCTGTGGCCAGAACACACACTTACCATATGCCTTTTGCAGGTCAGTGGGACAAGGATGTGACAACGTTTATGGACCAACAGCTTGCAGTTGATACACTTGTAGCCTTGCCTTCCGATTCCCCATATCCTTTCGCTGCACTGGCCACAGTAAGCTCTCTGCAAGCCACAGGAACATCATCAATCCCAGAACCAATCCCTGCTGCAAATGAACAGTTCTCTAGCAGCAAGAACCCATCCTAGGCACCTAACAGATGTTCAGGAATAATTTTAGAATATCCAGAATTGCAATAATAACTGAAGGTTACGCTTCACACTCAGAATTCTGCTAAATGCAGTCCTGTTTAATGAATGTTAGGAAGATAAATACCCCAAGCATATGGAACACATTACAGTGTGACATTAGCAAATCATTTTTAGAGAATAAGTCTATTTAGAATCTCAGGTTTTGACAGAGATCATGCAAACAAAACTGCCAGAAGTTTAAACTACACAATTTTGCACAAAAAGCACCCAGACTGACTGTGCTGGAGAACGCTGGCACAAAATGTTAAGCAGACAATGTATGAAAAGTGTTCTGTATCTGCACCTATACATTTTAACAGTGGTAGAATGCCAGTAGAAACTTTGCATAACTAAAACCTGTTTATCATGTCTGATATCACATCTCTATGTTGCACTGAACATCAAAAATCTATGGTGCTTTCATACATGTAAGAAAAGAGCATCTAAATAAGTCAAATCAAAATGAGGGTAAATGAGGAGAGCAGACATCCTGCTGCTGACTTTAACAGGGCAGGTTTGTAAATAATTGTTCCAGTGTGTGTTGCTGTGGTCACTTTATCCACTCTACCCAAAGTGCCAAACAACAAACTGAGATCCTTACACACCAAGAAGTCACCCAGGCCCAGGGATCCCTCCTCACACTGCACAGGCTGCCAACACAACACTTACTCCTTATTCCCTGGCTGCCACTGCTCCCCAGTAGTGCTGCAGCAGGCTGAGCATTGCCCATCACCCTGCAGGCTGCACAGGAGCTCTGCTCTCACCCCAGCTCAGACAGAGCTCCCAAAGGCACTGTCCCAAAGGCACAGTGCAGCTCTGTTCCTCCAGGCCCTGCCTGTTCCACTGTGGTCACTCAGTGAGTCACACACGCTCCTGCCCAAAACTGTTCAGCTCCTAAAAATCCCTACCAGTAGTACTAAAATAATTAAAAACTAATGATCAAATGGAGTGTTTTTTCCAAACACATTTTTTATATTTTGCTGTGTTTTGGTAGTTGTAGAAAACAAGACTTAATTCCATCCCCCTCATCTGTGCAGCCACACCTCCTTGATCAGGGGAAACCCAAACTGCGCTGCCCAGGGGAAAGAAAAACAACCCAAAAACTGCCTGATGAAAGGAAGCCTGGGACGTCTATTGCCACCTCTTCCAAAATTCCTGGCTGATCAGACTTCCTTCAGTCGCCTTTTATAGGTTTTGCAGCAGTAATATTAAGACTAAATAAAATCTCTCAGGTTCTAGAAGTAGGGGCAGGTCCCAAATTCCATCAGAAATTCAGGGAATTCTTTCATACCTCAGCAAAACACATGCAGTCAAAGCTGTAACAAAGAGCTGACCTTTATGTTATGTTCTACAAGAATGAAGTTTAGATTTATGCATGTTTATTTATCTGAATGATCTGAGAAAGTTGCAAAAAGTTACTTTGCAACAGGAATGAACTCTTAAGGCAATACTCCAGTCTTAAAAATTCAACCAACACTAAAATTTGGTATCAAATTCACTAATACAGATATGACCCTGATTTCTTATTAATTTATCCATTTCAATGTCACATTTTACAGTTTATGTCAACCTGTATACTGACTTTAGTTGGCTGTGGTTTGTGTTCTGGCTTTGTATGATGACATTTGTATGCAGATATAAAAACAGTCTTGTTTAGGACTATGACAAGTGGGCATCCTAAAGAGGTATCAAACTCCCTGTGTATATTCACTATTTACCTCACTGCAATTAAAACATCATTCTCTATAATATTATGGATATACTAATGTGGCAGTATGCATTCACAGTGCTTCAAAGGACCGTGTTTGTACTGTTTAACAAATAAACACAAAAAGTATACTTTCATATTATAAATTTAAAAACTGAATTCCTACAGCACATTATGCACATTCAGTGATAATTCATATATATGACATTTCAAATATGTGATAAAATGGTGAGTTTTAAGGGGCTTTTCCTTCTTTCAGTGCATTTTTGGGGTGAGGAATTTTAGGAAAAAACACTAAATTCAATTTTCGGAAAAAAAAAGTTCCTGTTGAATGAGTTAACTCTTGTGAGTGCACTCAGTTTTGTGTGGAATTCCCCCAAGTATTTGTACATATGTAGATTTGTACATTTGTATATATGCTGCAATACTTAGGCATAATGGGATAAGTGAAGGAGGTGTCTCAGCCTTAAAGCCACATTCACTTGCTTATGTGGATTAAATCAGACTCTCAAAATGCAGCTGTGCTTTAGCTCAATAAAAGGGATTTTTTCATATTCTTAGAGTATGTAGTAACCCAGATTCTAAACAGTTAAAGCTCACATAAGGAGCTGTAACTTTTAAAGATGGCAAAGTGTTCTGAAGGTAAAAGATTTTGCCAACAAGCAACCAAAATCACAGGAGTGGAGAGAGGAGAAGCTGCTCCAAGTATATATCAGCTTAAATAGTCACAAAGCCAGTATTTTAGAGAATTTAAAAATAAATAATTTCCACCAATCCCGTATTAACTCAAATTCAAACCCTGCCAAGTTTTTCCTGCTCGCTATGACTCGAACAACACCGCAGAGACTGAAATGTCACATCAACAAGCATCCTGCTTTTCCTTTCTTTCCAACACTCCAACACAGAAAAAGCACAGACTGAGCCAAACAATGAGCACAGAACATGAGCAAACCCCAACGTTTCATGCAACAGTACTCACTCTGTTAAAACGTTTGGCTTGAAACAAATGCCCATTCACTCGGTACAGCTTCCTCCATCTTCGGGCTCCCCGGCGGTAGATGGATTCTAGGGAAGAAACCAGAAAGGTGTAAAGCAGCAGCATGGCAGCCCAGCAGCACCACACACAGCAGGGGAAGCAAGTTGTGACTCAGAACAATCTTGCTTTCCTAAATATCAACGCACAGCCACAATCCCTGGGGATTTGGATTTTTTTAAGGCGGCCGTGAGTGACGGCTCGGGCAGGATGTGCTTTCACCGCTGCCTCTCCCTTCCCTCCAGCCCTGTCTGTTTTCCCTCACATGATCATAATCCCGTTACAGTTCCCTGCTCCAGCTCAGGTGAGAGGGACAGAGCTGTTAAAGGAGCAGCTTCCTCGGGGAAATGGCGCTGCTGATGTGGCCCTGTCACCTTCCATGGACACGCACAAAGGATGTGTGGTACTGATAGCGTGAGACGTGTTTGGTACTGATAACACCTCAGACATGCAACACTGAACATGTTAGAAGTTACATTATTTGACTTCATTTTTACCTCGACAGTAAACATTGCCCAAAATATTTCTTTTGTGTGGGCAGTTCAAGTGTAGGTCCACAATTATTTTTAATATATTCTAAACATAAAAAGAAATCACTTAATCCGTTTAAGCCAAACGTGACAGAACCCAGCATCTAAGTCCAAGTGACTTTTGTTGTCACTGTTTACATACAGATGAGCAATTTCTGTGTGCCTGGCTAATGAGAGAGTTTGATATTTAAGTGCTGTGCCACAGGGGTGCCATTTAGAGCTGCTCACAGCTGTAGGGGTGACAGAGCCAAGCCCTGCACACAGCTTCCCACAGCTGCTACAGGTGGGCACTGCGTGGTACAGGGAGCTATAAAGACTCTGACAGACTTCATTTATCATTGATACCTTGTCAGAATGAAGCAGACTGTACATTTATAATCCTCAGAACTTACTGCAAAAGCATCTTATATTTTCTTTTCTTATGTCACTTTCAAGCTTCAAACATCCAGACTTTATCAAAGACGAAGTTCATTTTTTTAATAGAAAAACACAGACATTTTCAGTGTCAAATGATAAGGCAAGTAGTAAAAAGTTTCTTTGTCAAGAAATTATTTTAACATTACATTGAGCAAGCCAAAACGCACAGGCTACTGACACGCAATGTGTGAACACTGGCTGCAATACTGGGGCTGATTTTAGATACTCTATTTTGGTCCTTCCAAGGCAAGCATTGAAGTTTCTGTGATTCCACATATCTACAGTGCCAAATCCCCAAACATTCATACCTACTCGATTTGCATGTGCAAATGTTTACTGTGCAAGCATTTGAAACAGATACCACACTATTAAACTAATTGTTAACTATTCAGGAAAAAAAAAAACAACCACCAGCTTCTCAAAGCAGCTACAAGACTGCACACCAAAATTTGCAAAGATACAGCCACTAGAACAGAGCTGCAGACTGGGTATGGTCATTTGACTCACATGACTCTTCAAAATCTGCCAAATATGAACTTTGAAGCAAACTTTTTGTAAGTGCAAAGAAAATTATAATAAGAACCTGGCAAAATAACTGCGAAGTTTTTAACTTAAATATGCTCAAACACGAACACCAATGGAAAACCCTTCCACCATTTCTAGGGTGACTTTTCACCAGGAGGAAAAAATCTCCACAAGGTTTTTTCTTTTCCAAAATAGTTAATTAATTCATTAGACAAAGCACCATATGGAGGCAACGTAATACATCTGTGATCTGAACATTAGCTTATCACTGACATGAGGAATATTAAGTGAATGATAAGTTAACGAGCAGCTTGTGCTGATGAAGTCTGTAAATAGAGGAGCAAGTCACCTCCCTAATTAATGATAAATATTAAATCAAAGGCAGGATTTTATATCACGTACTTGTGAGGCAACAGTCTAACAAAAACTGAGCTTAATATAGAGTAGCTTTAAAAAGTAGGAACCCCTACAATTTACCCCTGGGACTGTCAGTGGCTCAGTGCAGGGGCTGAGGCAAATCAATCTCTATTTTCTGGCTCCAAAAGGGGCCAAGGTAAAAAATGAGAAAACAGCAATCACTGCAAGACACACCTTTATAGCACACATTCTATTATTACTACACATTAAGATTAAATTTCTATGACAGAATAAAATACTCTCGTTCACTGAGGATCCAAAACTGGGACAAGTGGCTGATACATCTCATGGTTGTGCTGCCAGAGAGACCTAAACCCCTGGAAAACTGAGCAGGCAGGAACCTGATGAAAGGGGGCATCCTTCCCAGAAACTTCCCTAAGGATAATGACAGGCTCGAAAAAGCAGCTTGGGTTTTCAGGATCATTGTTATTTTGAAGCATTATCAGCCACAAGTCCTAACTAGAGCTCTGCTAGATCAAAGAAACCACCTTGAACAATAACCAGATGCATAAAATGGCAGGAAGTGCAGACCTTGAATTAAGAAACAATTTGTTGTCAGTGTTGTGTGCACAAAGCTCTAATCTGACTTTGCATCTCATCCCTACACTTCACATGGCAGAATGAACCCAAACAAAATTTTCAGGTACATGTCTCTAGAACACTTCAGAACAAAACAAGGAATGGATTCCATGATTCCTGATAACCAAGAGCTAAAACAAGTTTTTACAGGATGGATCCCAGCTACTGAGAAAGAGGAATGCCACCACAAAAGTCTGACTATTTAATTACTGAGCTTAATGAAAAGGGCTACTTTTTCATTTATTTCACAGTACACATCAGTTAACTCATTAAGGAGTTCAAGTTGGCTGCTTGCAGGCTGAAGGAGCTATCAGACCTCTAATTAAACACAGTAATCTTTTCTCGATGATTAATATTAAACTCAAGACATTGCCTAACAAAAAAAATTCTTTTGAACCCTCATTTTGTATGTGAACAGGTTTAGAGGAAAAATCAAAATGTGTTTTAAGGTCTTAGCAGGGGAAACAAATTTTAATTGAGGAACAGAAATAAATACTTTAATGAAAGCACAGAACTTTATCTACTTCCAAGACTAGAAAATTGAAAGAAAAAAATACTGGCTTTTTCAAAGGAAGACTACAAGGGAAATAAAAATACTCAAAATAAAATTAACCAGCTGCCTCTGCCTAAAAAGCAGTGGGGAACAACTGGCTGTTGCTGCTGTGCAATTCTTCCCTCTGTTGTCAAACTGTGCAACTACATCACTAACAGTGACACACAGGAAACACTGCAAATATATTTAATATTGGCTTTCCAGTGACATTTTCTAGGGCTGGGTTTGTTTGTTTTTCCTCATCTTTTACAAAAAAAATGTTGTAGAAAAAATTTCTAAGGAAAAACATGAACATACAAAATTTAACTGTGGGTATAAACAGACAAGCAATTTGTCTGCTCTTCAGTGTTTATTCCAAATGAACTTTCCTACAGAAAAATTCCAGCATGATGTCTGCAGAACTTCACAGAAAGGATGGCAACCTTGCCTTGAAAAATGTAACTTGGAAAAATAGAAGAAGGCATAATTATTTTCCAAATGACAACACAGTTGGTTTACACCAATGAATGGCAGTAAGATGGCCACAAAAATTATTCCCTCTTCATTTGGATTTCCAAATGCAATTCCAAAGTCTGCTTTTATGTGATCCAACTCTAATGAAATCTCTTCCTATCCTGAGCACAGAGGTAATTTGCTATTGCTGCAAATCACTTCTCAGAGATTAATACAACTTGTTTACAGGCCAATTACCCAGCCTGCCAGCTGGACACTACCAGAATGCCCAGTTTTTGTTTTGTTCTTTTAATGTTGTGCTGAGCACACAAGTGAGCATTCTTTCAAAACCAACTCATGAATTACAAGGGGGAAATGGATACTGGCATTTCAGATAGACTGGACTTGATAAAGAAATTACGTATAAAGGTAGAACATATTTTTTGGGATGCTAAATTCTAAAGTACACTTTGATAGTGCCTTGCTTGACATCTGTTATTTAATTTCCTACAAATAGTTACACTGAAACAATTTACATGCTTCAGAAAGCAATTTTAAGACATACATTGGATGTTAACTGGCCATTCTTTTTATTATGAATAAGCTGCTATGTACAACTGAAGGTGGAAAATGAAAAGAGTAGCCTTAACAATATGGAGGTATTAAGTGCTTTGACCTCTTGCAGTTACTGCAAAATATTAAATGGCCAGAAGATGGCTTCTTAAAATTTAATTTAAGGCTGATTAGCACTTGGAAACCATCTTCCCATCCTTCTTTTCCAACAGACGCTAAAATTAACTACAAAGTCAGAGCAACCTCTGTGAAGAAAAAGCACAGTTAAGACAGCAACAATGACCAAAGAAGTGTAGGATCAGTGGAGAACCAACAAGGAGACAAAAGTCCCACAGACCAGCAATATTTATGCAGCATTTATTGCACCACAGCTGGGTGAATGTCCTTCCCCAGTGCCTTAGAAGGGGCAGTGAGTCCCACATGGGCACTGTGAGGTGGAACCCCTGCACTGCACACACACACACATCCCCAGTGCTCCCTCCTGCCTCAGCTCCTGGATGCTCACCTTCAAATCCTGCTGCTAAAATGGCTCCGTGCACTGCAAGGTGACAAAGTCACATCTCCAAAGACAATGCCACAAATAAAACTGTGCTAACAGCTCATTGCGAACGAGGCTCTGACTCAGAAGTCTGCGATTTTATGTGCAATTTATCAGATGTAGTTGAAAATAAAATATACCAAGTCAAGAAATCGTCACTAAGTGCAGTCAGTGGCTGCTGCCCCAGCAGTGACCATGTCCTGGTCCTGAGCATCTCTGGGCACATCAGTGAGCAGAAGCTGCCGATGTCCTTCCCTCCTCAGCCTCTTGTGCTGACACGTCTGCTGTTGGCAAGGCTGTCCCAAGCACAGGACAAAATGCTGCTCTAATTTGAAAGAACATGTTATGAACAGAGCCAGCAGACAACTGGTGGTGGATCCATGCTGCTGAAGGTGATGAACATCTTTGCTTAGGAAAGAAAAAAAGGTTCATATTTTCCCTTCCTAACTGGGCCTCCTGTGTTTTCAGTTCACACCCTTTCATGAGGTGCAGTTGGCTCCTCTGGTCACAAAGTCTGTGCTCACATGAACCCCAAAACCAAACTTGCATAGCATGGTTAATAGTAAGCCCAAAGGCTTCTTTTGATGACTGCATCATTTATTCTCCCAAAATAAAAATCACTTTCATTAAAGGATTCACTACAACAAAAAATGAATTTAATGTTCTATTAGCACCATTTCAGAGCTGCATTAAAATGTTTGATCAAGCTGAAAGAGTACTGAGCCAGTACTTACTTAAATTCTTTAATTCTTTAATTTAGCCAACTTAGGACTGAAGTAGAGCAAAATGAAGTTCTGAACATTTAAGCAATCTGTAGCAGCTGCATCCACTCTCAGGCCACTGTTTTGTTCTTAAACAAACCTCTATGTCTTAGTATATCCATGAAGTAATACTTTCTACTAAAAAAAAAAAAGCCTGGTAACAGAAAGTCTCTGTCTTTTATAAATCCTTGAATCAGTGAAGAAAGCAACCAAAAAAGTGAGGAGCAACCCAATGAAGTTCTGCTGTATCTCATCAGCAGCCTGCATAATTTAAGGCTTGCTGAGAATCTTACCCCAGACCTGACAGCACACATTTTCTAGAAAATTTTCATCCTTTGAGCACACCTAATTAGTATCTGTGGGTAATTGAAAGGGGGGAGACGCCCAGTTCTTGTGACTAAGACAGCAGAAGCAACTCAATCCAGACTGTTCAAGTGTCATCAGTTAAAACTTGGTCAGATCTAATTTTCACCTAGTCTTATTTATCTTAAAAAGCAAATTATGACATGTCTATTGAAAAGGTCAAAGGAAAAACAAAAAGCTAACTACTGACAAATCCCTGAGAAAACATTTTAGAAGACTTTGTTCTAAGAGTTCAATTTCCCTGGCTTCCTGTCCTTTAGGAAATGGGTAACTAATGTATCTTATCCTACGCCAAACAAGATTTTAAAATTAATTTTAGCATATTTCATCAATTGTCTTTTTCTAAGTTGAAGTCCTAGTCTTGTCTCCTTGTGCTGAAACGTTCCACTGGCTGTGGCCTGTCCTGTACACACAATTTCCCTCTCATTTCACAGTTACCTGGACAATTCTGCTTGCATTGTGAAGTGTTACTGCACATGAAGCTGAGCATCAAAAACTGCCAGAACCTGTGCTTGGAATGAAACTGAAATTAAAGTTAGGTAACTTTTTATCAGAGTTGACAAAGTAAAGAACAGGGAGTCTTGTGCCAGTCACAGGGCATCTGTACTGCTTTACTGAAGAGCACTGTAGGAGAACCTAAATTATTGGAAGAAGCAGAGAACAGCATAATTATTATCAGCAATTTCTTGTAAAAGTAAAGGCCGTACTAAAATCTTGGAGTATTGCCTTCAAATAGTTTCTGGTTTCCTTCTAAATGTTTCCCCAGCTAACAATTCAAAGACAAGCCCTGACAGATGCAGAAGAAATAGCAGTGGAACTCGAGTTACAAATGAGGCCCTTTCTAGACAATATTGAGAAGATCAGTTTTTCCTTTTTGCACTCCCCAAGGCAGCACCTTCCCCGTGTGGTTTGAGGATGAACTGCACAGTCTGCTCACCCTTCTCTGTCCTGACAGTGATCAGGGCTCTCCTGGGCCTCTCCTGAAGCCACCCTGTCAGCAAGCCTCAAGTTTGCTGCTTTTTGCTTTATTTACCACCCAGACTTGTACTACAGCAAGCCCTCAGTGGCTACAACTGCAATCACAGCTAAGCCCCCCAAGGTCTGCTCCTGGGGTCTCCATTCTGAAGGAGCAGCACCTGGAATCTCACACACAGTGTGGTTTCTCACAGAGCAACTCCAAAATCCAGGAGATGAGTGTTGAAGAGTCCATTTACCTGCCCTGCAGGCCTCTGCTGTTCATTCTGTGGCTCAGCTCATATATATATATATTTTATATATATATATATATATAAAAACCCCTAACTTGCACAGAGCAACTAATTTCCAAAAGTATTACACAGAACCCAAGTATAATAATATATCATTAATCTTGGCTGTATAAATGAGTATTAAGCAGCTCTTCCATATTACTGAAACACACAGGCCTAACTAAGGTTTAACAGACCCACAGATGTTCACTAATTCCAGCAAAACCAAAAAGCTTCATCACCTTCTCACCCATTTAGCTACCAAGTGCCTGAATATCAAGAGTGGCTTTACCAATTTATAAGATGATGTGAGAGATAACACAGGGAGGGGAACTAGACATTGCATCAAAGAGAAGCTTTCTGAAACCAGGTGACATCCTTTCTGCATTTAATATACTACATTCTGAGTAACAGCTAAGAGAGGGGGAAGTGGAATGAATAAAAAAGAACTCAGATTATTTGCTATGATACCTTAAAAACCAGCCCAAGCATTCCTTAGTCCACTGTTAATTTTGGTTTATAGTTTACAAATTGGAATACAAACATCTGCTAAGACAGCCAGTACCTTTAATTAAGAGCAGATCTCATATCCCACAATCAGACTTGTGCTTTTTGATTTTATGCCTCAATTATAAAAAGGGAGGTCTAGCCCTTTATTCTTCTTTGGATGCTCCATAGCTAAGAAAAATGTTGAAATAATTTTAGAATTAAAAATCATGAAATTATTACCAGCAGAACAGACCTTTAACTACAATTCTGTTCTCAGTAACTTGTGCTGCCTCACAATCTGTCTCTTTTTCAAATATATCACGTATGACACAAATGTGGTGCAGTTAAGACAGAGGAAGAGATTTCAGGTATTCTTGAGAAACTATGACACAGCTATTTTCAAATCCTAAGCAAGAATATCTTACATTAAAATAGTACAGTTCCCCCCCACCAGTTCAATTACTGAAAACCAGGAGAGGGTTACTAGCAGTTTCAAAATTGCCTAATTATCCAGTGCAATCCAATCTACGTCTTCAGAACAGTCTCTATGGTGGCAATAGTTCCTTTCTTCATTGGGGGATTAAATTGGTTCACGTGCTCTGAATAACCTAATCACTGCTGCCAATACAGTAACAAATGAAGGGAAAAACCTGCCTTATGAGCTAGAAAAATATTTACAGGCCACACTACTCCAGCAAGAAGCCTTTTAGAGCTATTTCATAGTATCAGGCAGAATATAAAGCAAAATCAAATATCTCTACCTAAAATAAAATGCTCACAACAACAATTAGGTTACTAAGATACCTTTACTCGAGCCTATGATGAAATTTTCAAGAAAGATGGCTTGGAGGAAAATGAAGTCCAAACACCTAATGCTAAAATACTGAGCAGATAAACAAAGAGCATAGGAGACATGCACAACACAGTGTAATCATTAGCAAAAAACAAGGCAGCAAAATCAGCCAGAAATATTAGATAATAACAACTGTCACACTAATGTCATAAGTATTGAAACATCAAAAACATATTCATTCTCTTTTATTAATTAATTTAAAGGTTTCCTAGTCTGCATTCTTCTATTTAATAAAGCCAACAGCAAAACAAGCCTAAAATTTGCTGGCACCAGCTACCCAAATCCAAGATGAATTTTAATATTAAATACACAAATCTATTTGTTAAGCAGAAGTGAACTAGCACAGTTCGTTCTGACAATATGAGAAACTAAGTAACCCTTAATTCAAACCAAGTATTTCACAATTAAAAAAACAGCCATCTATGACAATCCACTAAGCAGAATTCAACAAAAAGGCCTCAGAAAATGATGCTCCTAAATGGTTAGTCTTTACATCAGCAATCCCACAATAAACAGGCCCTGAGCACATACCGTCAGGGTTTTTGGGATACATTTCTTTCATTAATCTCCAATATTAGCAGCAGCAGCATCACTCACTCTTCCGTTCCTTTCCTCCTAAAATACATTCCCCAGGAGTCCTTTCAATGCAATTTTATCAGCATTTCCAGGAGGTCTCTCAGCCACATCCCTACGCACAGAGGCAGCAGGAATCTCTGCATTTGTAACAATCCATGGCTGCAAAGGAGGGTGGCAGGCACAGCGACTGTACCATAACCAAAATGCTGAGTTCTCTTCTCTCCTGCAGCACACGTACACACAGCCCGCGTCAGTGCCCGCCGCTCGCAACAGCAACCACAATGATGACACAAAATCTACAGAAAAAGCATGCATTACTCACTGGGTTTTATTCTTTAGCCTCTTCAGCATGTAATTCTTTACAATGTAGTAGGTATGAAATGAAACATTTTCCCTTTATTCCACGGATGCCGCTGTGTGAATACCATTAGACACCAAGGACAATAGGCAGGATCAGCTCGAACATTAAGAGCAAATATTTAATGGAAGACTGGTTACCCCCGTCTCTCCCTTTCACATCTCTGCCTCATGTATCCAGGCACGGGTGGTACTGGCTCCCTTGAGAGGCTGTAGCTAGCAGCTGAGGCACAACTAAAACATGGCATGGATGTCAAGGAGCTGATGTCACCAAAACAAGTATTTCTCTGATAAACCCGGCAATTCTGTTAGGGAAGTCCTACAAATCGATGGAAATTGTTCAGCTGGACGTGCTGGGTTACACAATGCACTGCAGCACCAAGAGGGATAAATCAGATCAAGATCTGGCAGGGTAAACAAGCTGAGACTCCCAATAACTAAGTTATAAAACTGCCAATCAGCTGCTGGGATCCACACATGCTATCAGGAGCGCCGTCACTTCGGGGCACAGGAGAGAACACACCAAACGCCTCTGAAACAACCTTGTTTTATTCAATTCTGAAAGAATAGCTCATCTACTGAAAAAGTCAAAATTAAATGCAAGACTGGTCTAAAAGTCTGCCATCTTTATCAGGAAGCACTGAATGAGCACCCAAGGCTCCAGTCCAGCAGATGCTGGGAACGCCTCGGAGAGGTCACATTCAGTGTCTGGGAAGGGATGGGAATGGTTCAGACATGCTGTCACCTCACCCACACAGCAGCACTGCCAGCACAGGGCAGCTGCAGGGAAAAGGGGCTGCTTGTACTCACACAGGAGCTGGGGCTGGCTCCAACAAAAAGTGCAGAAATTCAGGAGCAAAGGAATACAGAGGCAATACAAGTGCAGATGTTGGAGACTGCAAATTCTGTCTCACCGACAGCACCATGTCAATATTAGAGCAAAGGTTCTTCAAGCACAGAAATAACTTTCCTTAAGTCATGCAAATAGAATTGAAATATTAGTCACATGGTTTATTTCATTAATAGATTACAGGCTTTTATTTCAAGCTTTGCTGGCTGGTACAATCTCAAAACCATATCTGTTTAACAACGGTGAGGACAGGTAGCAATTCTATCATTAAATTTCAACATAAATGCAAACCCTTCAGTCTGTATTCCTGTACTCTTCTTCCAAAGTATTATTGTTCTGAAGGAGCTGGAAAGAAAAACCTACAATTCTACAGAAACAGATTTGCACTTCAGAAGATCACAAACTATTGGAAAGAGCCACTCCATGACCTAACATGGACACATATGAGCAATATACTGGAAATGCAATTATTTCACAACTGAACAGTTTTATTTAAAAACTCCATTTCAACTGTCTGTAGTTCTGTAACAAACCAGCAGTCCACACTTGGAACTGCTAATTTAAACAGAAGCTCATTTTGGATAGACCAACTACTTCACTGTTTATTTGTCTCTGGAAAAAACCTGAGGCAAACTCATAAGCTCCTTTACAGTGCAAACATGATGCTCCAGAAAACCTACACATATATTATATAATATTCTCACTTTCAAAAGGATTTCCTATGAACGCAACTACAGTGTTAAAGAGAAAAAATAAGAATTTGAAATATGATTAATATCTTCTGAAGCAAGGCCAATATTTCAGTCCTGACAAAATAAATAGTCCCTTAAACGAACTGGATCCCTAAGAGCAGTAACATTTCCATACAGTCCAAGTGCAATGCAGATGTTTGCTGTGGGCCTTTAGCTAACATGCAACAATACTGAATGCATTAGTCTATGCTAAGTCACAATTTAAATACAATTTAATAGCTCTGCTGCAAAAAATAGTTATACCTAGGCCATAAGACCCAATTTCTATGCAGGCCCCACAGATGCAGAGAGGTAATGTGCATCAAATTAATTCATGAAACCATGAGAAACCTGACCAGAGATTCCTTATCATGCACATCCAACTAAACGAGCTTTTTAAACAATCTCAGTGTGATTCAACGTGACCTGTAAAACCATGGAGGGAGAAATACCCTACAGACACAATAACCAGGTCATCTGAGCCACTCTCAGCTGTGCTTTCTGTAGCTCATCTTGGGGCTTGAGAGAACTAAAACTTCTAACAAATTAACACGAAAAACTTTTCTACTAGAATATCTGCACCTTTAATGAGTTCATTAAATTAGGTGTCTCAGGGATAATTTCTTTAACTCTTCTAATCAGGGAAGAAGACAGTCTTTATCTGTTGCCCTTGTTCAGCAAATTAGAGAATATAATGTTGCACATCTACTTTTTTTTTTTCCTTTCTAAAAGACAACTTCGATAACCTAGCCAACATGAAAACTTACCTGGTTTTTACATTTAACCTTTCATCTACTGTAGTTTAAATGTAGAAAAACATATGTGAACTGTAACTTTTCTGGTATTTATTTCACCTTGCTCCATCTTCACAGAAGTTCTCCATAGAGCAATTATTAGTATATGAGTAATGTTTCTCTGATTAAAAATATTATTCACAACTATTAGCACTGCACTACTCATCCTTAGCCAGACTGTCAGTGTAAATCCTGATCAACCAAGTACTTTTCTCCTAGTATGCATTACCTGCTTTTATCAGCAATTAATTTTATCTCCTCTTATATTTCTCAAAGAGAAGAGCAAAGGTCCTTCAAATTCTTCAGTCAGCTTTTCTTTATACTCCTGTGAGCAGCCAAGCATCATCTGGTACCTTTGGCACCCAATTATTCCCATTCCTTTCCTTAACATTTACCAAGATATGAACTAATGTCCTGATGCCATCCCTCCGTAATGAAAACTGACTATACAGCTATTTAATCCTTTTATCCCTGTGCAGTTCAGGCTATTGAAATACAGGTAAACCATATCAATTATGTGTCCTTCCTCTGGAGGTTTATCTACCTCTCAGAGGATTATTTTTATAGAGATTAATAACCTTTTTATTAAAATAGCTGTATCTCCCTCTTGAGTACATCATTTCTTTTCCCTGAAAGTTAAAAAACCAAAAGAACCACAAAAAAAGCAAAGGCCCATGTTCAAATATGCATCTAAAATCCCAAAATATCAACTACTGGAAACCAGTTTTAACCCTCAGAAACACTAAAACATTGCTACAACATTGATTTATGCAATTTCTCTGTTGACAAAATGTAATATTTTACATTCTTTCCAGAAAACAAAACAGATATACATGTATGTAGCACTAAATTATGAAAATATTTTAATATATTTCTTTTCCATGTGAAGGGAAAAAAGAAATTAGGTAGAATTTGGTAACATTTTAGTACTCACTATCTTCTCCTGGACAAGGCATGCCGGGTTTCTCTGGAGTACTTGGGAAAACTAAAACAGAAACATTAGATTTTTAAGATAAAAGATTCTCAGTAGTACTTTTTCCTTGATTCTTCAATCTATTTACACAGAGACAGTTTCTGGAAGCCTTTAAATAATTCTACATGAGAAATGATGCAATCAAAATTTGGTTCCAGACTGGCAGGAGCTTGCACTGGAATAAAGCATGAACAAATCTGTGCAGTGCAGAACTCAAAGCCTCCTGCACACTTTCAGCTTTGGGCTCCAGTTCCTTCTTCAGCATCAAACTACAGGGCAGGAGCTACACAAAGAATGATACTCGACAGGCAAGGGAGTCACTCCAACCTCACGCTTAAGCAGCTGCTGGGATTATCAGACACACAGGGGTTCTTGAACTGTGCAATACTTGCCATGAATAATCAGCCCTTCGTCTCTGTTCTGACAATACAAACGGAAGGCTTCCTCCAGCTCCATCTGAGATGAGATGGTACAGGGGTCACCTAACAAAAAAAGCAAGACACAGGCAAACTTAACACTGAAGAATTCAGTGGAGAATTTCAATTAGTAAAAAATGTACCAGCCTCGAGGACTGACTTTCTTTCAATCGCTTGATATTAAGCTAGCGTTTTGATCAAAGCCAAAATGGAGCAACACAATTATTCCTTCCAATTTTATCAAAATTGAGTAGGCAGAACTATCCTATTGGTCTGCAACAGGATAACAATAAAACAATAGTGAAGAGATATGCTTAATGATCCCCCCATTGTTGTCTTGTCGGCTTGTGGTCACATTATCAGCATTACCTTGGGAGAGTTATTTTTGTTAAAACTGGATAATTAATCCATAAATCCACTTAACGAGACACACGTAAAGTACAGTACGTCACAATGCACTGAGGGCAAGCAGAGAAGCAAGGGTGGCACTCTGAACCCCTGTCCCTTTGTGGAACAGCCTCCCTCCTGCAGCACATCTTGGGTGACACGTGACCTTTTGATATCCAGGCCAAGTGATGACACCAGTGTCAAGCCACATATTAAAATTTAATTTCTTAAGAAACATGCTTATTTTGTAAAATGATGCATCCAGGGCCCTTTTTTGAAGGCCACTGCTGTTGAAGATCTATAAATACAGCAATAATGCAACATGAAAGACAAAAGAATTATTTGTACTGCAAATCATCAATCCATATTTCTTATATGTTTATGGGATTTTATCATGAGTGAGCTATTCATAGTTCAAACCTTTTGGATCTTGTCAAAAACAAAGAAACACTATAAAAGCCCAACAAAAAATCTATTTTCTTCATCTGTTGGTAGGTTTTGTTTATTCATTAAGCCATCGGCAATTGTTTGCTTTTAGTTAGTTCAAAGAGAACATCTGTTTGTGCAATCAGTCAAACGAACTTAAATTCCATGTGGCAATAAGTGGAAACACTCGTATGCAGAAATAGGATAACTCACAAAACCCGGGAGGATTGAGGACAGCCAACACAGCAGATTGGCTGAAATGTAACAACTCAGACCAGGAATTAGAAAAAGGTTGTACAGGTTTAAACAAGACTAAAATACTTACTAGAACTGAGACTAAAAGAATGTTGTTCTAATTTAAGTAAGCTTCAAAAAGCCAATGCAACAGAGAGCCCAAACAAGAAACACTTAACAGGACTCATGTCTTAGAATCCTCCAACTCTAAACTCCTGGGGTTTTCTCCTTCCCTGCAATAATCTTCCTTTATTAGTAGGCATGCAGTTCAACCAGCTAAGCACTGGCAATGTAATTATCCTCCACGTCCTTCTGATCAGGTTACTTCTTATTACACCACCATTAAACTGAGGTTGGTACAGTTGCCTCTGTCCTTCGTATTCAAAACATAAAGAGTAAAATTTTAAAATATTAATACTACTCCTCGGTGTCTTAGAAAGGGATGAGTCTTCTTTGACTACCAGCTACCTCCTTCCTAGGTCATTACTTTCAAATTCCATTCACTCAAACAACACTATCAGCTAAGAGAGCTATTAGAAAAACCAAAACACACCATTATAAATATAAGCCAAACCAGTTTAGTATTTTTCTACATTTCTGTATTCAGTTCTAGGTCTGCAGGCCATGGCTTTGACAAGCTGCAGAGGGGTTGTACAAAGCCTTCATTTCTACAGAAGAGAATTCAAGTGCTACTACAATCAGCCCTGATGTCTTGAGTCTCATTTCCCCAAGCTTCCTGCTCTGTAGGGTTCTGTACCTAGATATTCAGAAATAAAAAGTAACTCCACAGTATTTGTTTGTACAAGTTCTCTTGTATAAACACCCCTTTCTCTGCACCACAGTGAACAACAAACCCTGAGAAGTGTTTCAGTCCAATACCTTCATCATCAATCCACTTGAGGGTAATTGGCTGTTCCTGTTGCAAGTTACACATCTCGTGTACTTCATCACAGAGCTCACCATAGCTTATCGATGCATCCAAATTTGTTATCAGGATGTCCCTGCAGAAGATGAAAACATCAGGTTTTATCAGAAAACACCTGCATATTCCAACAGTTCCATCTACGGACACCAAGCTGTAAAATTATTCTTACAGAATGAGCATTCCTCATATAAAATGCTTCCACTGTGCCAACAGGATTACACCTCACAGTGCTTAGCTTAAAAATACTTCAGTATGGAGGAAATAAATGTGTTAATTACCCATCTTTAATGCATGTTTACTTGGGTGAGCCAAGTTCCCTTATTATAATTATCAACGTTTGAAGTGTTGTTAAAAAACAAAATCAGATGCTTTTGTAAAAATTATTTTTTTTTATCCAGGTACTTCTTCCATCAGGAGATAAGTAAAATCTCAATTATTTTAAAATCCTTTTAAACTATAGGCTTTTCCTCACATCCACTCTATTGTCAGAGATGAAGCTTTGATTAGGTGAATTCTCAAAAGATGTAATTACAGGAAAATTCAGATAAAATCTTACTCAAATTCTGCATCTTGTGCTCTACCTTTGTAGTGTTTAGAGAACATGAACCCAGTACTGAACTCTGTATGTAAGCCATACATTATCTCAGGCATCTGTGACAATAACTTTTGATATAATGCAAGTCTACACAGCACCGTCAAAGCAGGTTAAATATTAAAGAAAGGGAAAAAGACTATGCAAAACAAAATCTGATGATACAAACAAGACTTCTCACTATTTTAAAAATATTTTTCCAAATAACTGACTCTGGGAAACCAACTAATAAACAAATGCAAAAAGAAACAGGAGATGAACTTAAATAATTTCACTGCCTTCAAAACTTTCCAGAGGACAATTAGGAAACAGTTTTGTAGTTAATGGCTACTGGCATGTGTAATTCTTTCCCTTCATAGTTCAATACAGCAAATATATCAGAGTTGTCCAACATGACTGAGGTAATTTTCCTGTTTCCATACTATGTGACAAGTCATTTTAGAAAAAATGTTACACAACATATTCTGCCTACTTATGTCTTTCAGCCAGCAGCTGAACAGTACTACACCAAAATAAGAAACTTAAATTCTACAACTTATATTTTAAATTATATGCATTAATAACTTGCCATTTTGCCTTTGCTGAGAAAATTACAATAAGCAAAGCTCTGAAACAATCACCTTAAAGACCTGTACTGTTTCAAATTCAGATTAAAAGCACTGCCACCTTTTCAAGTGTACCTTTAATCTACGCTTTGTAAAGCTCTCAAAGAACAGCAACTTAATAATTCTTCCTAACAGCAATAGCAAAAGAAATACATATGCTACCTGCCAGCCTGTAAATCCATATCATCTACAACACTGAGAGCTGTCAGGTGAGGTTGAGTTTAAGAACATTTCCTTGTCAAAGAAGTCATGTTTTATGCATTTATGAAAGTAAGAGACCAAACTGGTTCTCAAAGCAATGTCTGAGGGCTGGTGTAATGCCTTGCCCCAAGACAAGGTCACCAACTAATGTAGCTCATTATTTAATGCACTGCCACCACAAGCCACTCATGAAATCAAGCAGCTGTAGAGCTCTGGTAACTGTGGACAATCACACTTTCACAAGTATCTAAATAACAGTCAAAAACTGAAAATACACTGTAAGACAACACTCTACTATGCACATTACAAACTCCAAATAAAGCTGGCAACTACTAATCAGCCTCGAATCATTAAAATTATTATAACAGATGTTATTCTACAGGTAAATTAATGAACTTCATATCCATGATGTGCATGTTCCTTTGAGATTTATTGCATTTAATCTCAACGTCTCTACAGCCACACCAGGCAATCAGGACACCGGGAAGTGAAAACCACTAAATAATCCCATAGGACACTTTACAAAAAAAATATTTGAAACTGGACACTACATAATAATATGAAGCTCTAATGACCAGTAAGTTCTGTATGAGCAGTTTCAGCAAGAGAAATTATTGTCACTGACAGATCAAACATGTCACCACTTAAAACCAAGATAACACCCACAAAACCAGACAGTGCTACTACTCTATTTAAGTGGTTTCAAGTAACCAGGTATAAACTAGAGAGACAACTTGTGAAATTCTTGTTTCATTATTGCAGTTACTTAGTTCTTCTTTTGTAATCTAGTCTGGCAGTTATTTCTACTGTGCTATGCTAGGAACTCTGTCACACCCAGAACAGGAATACCTGAGATACTCAGACTCCAGAGATACACACTAAACACTCACATATTTTAAACTTCCTTGTGCTTAGAGTTCTAACTGGGATTTTAATATGGCATCTGGACTATAATTTTAATTTCAGCAGCTACTTGAATGAGCTTGTTCCTAATTCTGAAGTTGCCCAGCATCAATGATTTCTTGCAGTCAATCAAACTTGTTCAAAAGCTGAATGTAGCACTGTTGTGAAGACACTGAGATGAACAGGTATACAGGCTATAATGCCAAAAAGAGTCAGCTCTAACTCACACAATCTGATCAGCAGAACAAAAAAATAAAATTCATGGAGCCTGGAACTCTTGTTTGTAAACTGACTTCTACAGACTTCAGAGCTAATGCAAAAGACTGAATCTAGTGTTGCAGGAAAAACTACAGTGGTTTATTGTAAAACACGGTAATAATTACTTGACTTCTAACATTAACACAATTATTATCACCTCCCCCAATTCTGCACAGACAAGTTCCACAAACACACTCCTTTCACTTTATATCAACACTACCTGCCAGCAAGCTACCCCAAATTACTTACACCCAGTTCTACTGGTGCTTGTAGTGCCTTCCCTTACAGAGCTGAGGCAGCTCTCCTATTGCATTACCACAGTCATACAATTGCTCTAGAATTCTAAACTCAGGACCTCAAACTACATGGCATTGATAAGTAGACATGGCATGTATAAGAAAGCATATTTCAATAAAATTTGTGAAGTTACTTTCATAGTTATATCACATTTAATTCAAAACAGCATTTTTCCACACCATATTGTAAGAACAACCACAGCAGTAACAAGATTTCCTTATTTAGCAGTAAAACATCAGAAAAGATCACTCAAGTCACTTATTAAATGCCAACAAGTTCAGTCTAAATACTTCCAATCAAGTTTAAGGATCTACTTAGGCCAAATATTTCACTCCTCAAATGCCTTAAATGTCGTCCTTGAAGGATGACAGCAGAGACCAAAGCAATATTATTTCACGGGGTTCCCAGACTGGCAGCAAACCAATTCAATTAAACATACCTGAAAATTCAAATTTCATGTTGCTGCAATAAAACCTTCCTGTTTCTACTGACAACTGAGTGAAGTCACAAAGGGCCATGACATTCTGATTATAGATAGGATAAAATGTAATAACTGCATCTGGATGCAGGAGATGGATCTAGACCTGGCTGTGACCATGGCAATCAATAATCCATCAGCCCACAATAACTGTGGGTTGTCAGTTATGCACCTTTCCCCCCTTTTGGGAGAAGCATTAATTAACTTTTCTTCTTGATTGGCATGCTGCAGGAGTCTGACTGGTATTTTAATAGCTCAGAAGTTTACCTGCCTGATCTGACATTAATTACAAATCCACCAAAGCCCTGGTTACTCTATCACTAGGTCAGACCACGAACTCCTGCTCAATATGCTTCAAAAATAGACAGGGCACAACACGGAGGAAAGGACACGCTGACTTACCCACTGTAGTGTGTTTTTACTCTGATGAAGTCCTTGTTCAGATCAATTTTTGAACCCATTCTGCTAGGCATGGTCTGTATTTAGCAGCTAAATAAAATTACAAGTATGCAGAAATAAGTTGATTCAAGACAGAGAACAGATTCTGAAGTGAAGAGCTTCACATGTGAAATGTGTTTCTGCTCCAGATGATTCTCAATCCAGCTGCATAGATAAAAAAACAGAATATTGATGAATATATACACACTGCTAAACAAATGAGTTGTGTGAAATTTTAGAAATACAAATAACTTTACATGGAACAGCAAAAAATCAAAAGGAAAATGCATAAGACCACTGACCTGCATAGAAATTAAATGAGACTGGTTAAAAATACCCTGCACAATTTAGTTTTACAGAAATATCCCAAGCATTTGAGGATGTTTTCTTTAAAAATCATCCAACAGCTCCCTCTGGGCTGAAAATACTCCACAGAAGTTTTTACTTATTCATCAACACAGCATCTTACTCTTTTCTCGCAAAAATCAAGCAACTAAAAATAGTTTTTATGTACATAGAACACTCAAGGCAATTACTATCGGTTACAAATTTACCCAAGAGAAGCAGCAGAGGAACTCCAAGGGGCAATTTAACATACCTTTATGATTGGCGGCTGACAAACATCCTGTTTATTCCGAATTACCACCTCACACATGAATATGAGTACCCAGACCCCTCCCTAACCCCGCTGTCCTAGCAAGCCGGACCACAGGTACCGGAGGAGCGGAGACCCCAGAACTCCCGAGCCGACCCTCCCGGGGGCTCCGAGGATCACGCGGCTCCTCCCGCCCACCCGCGGTCCCCCCTCAGCCCCGGCCTGCCGGGAGCGCCCGGGAGGCGACACCGTCGCTCGGGACGAGGTGGCGCCGGCACTCCCCCGGACGGAGCGGGTTCTGCCCGGCCTCCTACCTGCTCCGACCGCGGCGGTGCCACCCAACACACCGCGGCCCCGCGGTAAGCAGGGGCCGCTCTCTGCGGCGCGCTCGGCTACACCTCCGCGGCCTCAAGTTGCTCAAAGTCCCGCAAGGAAGTTTCGCAGCGGACTTTGCCTCGCTGCCGGCGGCGCCCCGGCGGGGAGCGGCAGAGGCGGCCAGCGGAGAAGCCGCGGTGCCACTCAGGTGCCACCTCAAGTCCCGCCCCAGGTGCCCCCGGGCCCCCTCTGCCGCTGTCCCGGCTCGGAGCCCCGCGCCCGCGGCAACATGGCGGCCTGAGGGCGGGAGCCAGAGCCAATGGGGAGCCAATCCCCGCCCGGGTCCCGTCCTTCCGCCGCCAATGGCAGCGCGGGAACCGTTACCTGGGCAGCCGGAGCGTCCCGGCCAACCACAGCGGGCGGGGGGGCCGCGGGGAACACCTGCAGCCAATGGGAGCGCGGCGCTGCAGGGCGGGGCGGCTGAGGGAGAGGGTGGGGGGAACAGGTGTGAGGGGCAGTGCTGAGGGGACTGATGTGAGGGGACAGGGGACAGGTGTGAGGGGACAGGGGACAGGTGTGAGGGGACAGTGCCGAGGGGACTGATGTGAGGGGACAGGTGTGAGGGGACAGTGCTGAGGGGACAGTTGTGAGGGGACAGGTGTGAGGGGACAGTGCTGAGGGGACTGGTGTGAGGGGACAGGTGTGAGGGGACAGTGCTGAGGGGACTGATGTGAGGGGACTGTACTGAGGGGACTGATGTGAGGGGACAGGGGACAGGTGTGAGGGGACAGTGCTGAGGGGACTGATATGAGGGGACAGGTGTGAGGGGACAGTGCTGAGGGGACTGATGTGAGGGGACAGGTGTGAGGGGACAGTGCTGAGGGGACTGATGTGAGGGGACAGAGGACAGGTGTGAGGGGACAGGGGACAGGTGGGACGAGGCAGTGCTGAGGGGACTGATATGAGGGGACAGGGGACAGGTGTAAGGGAACAGTGCTGAGGGGACTGATGTGAGGGGACAGAGGACAGGTGTGAGGGGACAGGGGACAGGTGGGAGGGGACAGTGCTGAGGGGACTGATGTGAGGGGACAGGTGTGAGGGGACAGTGCTGAGGGGACTGATGTGAGGGGACAGAGGACAGGTGTGAGGGGACAGGGGACAGTTGTGAGGGGACAGGGGACAGGTGGGAGGGGACAGTGCTGAGGGGACTGGTGTGAGGAAACGGGACAGGTGTGAGGGGACAGGGGACAGGTGTGAGGAGGCAGTGCTGAGGGGACAGTTGTGAGGGGACAGGGGACAGGTGTAAGGGAACAGTGCTGAGGGTACAGTTGTGAGGGGGCAGTGCTCAGGGGACAGGCATGAGGGAGCAGTGCTGAGGGGGACGGGACAGGTGTGAGGGGACAATGCTGAGGGGACAGGTGTGAGAGGAGACTGGTGTGAGGGGAAGAGGACAGTGCTGAGAGGACAGGAAACAGGTGCTGAGGGGACAGGTGGGGGAGAACCAGTGTGGGGGACAGGGGAGAGGTCCTGAGGGGACAGGGGACAGATGTGAGGGGACAGGTTGGGGGTGGGACAGACATGTTCTGAGGGGAGAGGTGCTGAGGGGACAGAACAGGTGCTGAAGGGACAGGTGTCAGGGGACAGGCCCTGTCTGCCTCCCCTGCATCCACCAGAGCTGCTTCCCAGAAAGCTCAGCAGGAAGCCCCAGAAGTGATGTCCTGTGAGTGTCAATCCCGCATCCAGCCTGGGGAGGGGCTGCTCAAAGTGGCTAAAGCAGGAAAATCACAGCTGAGATGATAAAGAGGGAATAATATTAGACTGGCCAGACCAGGGAGAAAAACAGTATATTGGTGGTGGAGCAACCAGAGTTTCACAAGAGCCAGTCTGTGACATGGTTAATGCCCTTTGCTTTGTAAAATTGGGTTCGGATGTTTTTCCCTCCTGGTACTTTGATCTTTTTCTTCCAACCTGTGACTCCTCTGTGACTGAATCAGCATCTCCTGTGTTCTCACAGAAAGCTGGGATGGTGAACTCAGAGAGTCCTCTAGTGGAAATGCTGCTCACCCTGCCCAAACAGTGGGTTTCCTTGTGTATTTTAAAACTTTTCCAAGCAAATAAGCTATGCAAGTAAAAGGGTTGCTTTGGAGCTTTTCTTGATGTATTTAAATCCACCTTTGGGAAACATAACCCAACAAGTTTGAAAAATATACCAAAACAAGGAGACACAACCGTTAGTTGTTTTTTTAATTTGGTTGGCTGGTTGGTTGGTTGGTTGGTGGTTTTTTGGGGTTTTTTTTGGCTACCTGGAGTCGAGTGGTCATGATTTGTATTTTAAAATGGAAAAAAATAATCTGTCCTTAGCCTCCTGCTACTCCATGTGTACACATACATCAAGTTCTTTCCAAGCACGTTTATCACTTTGTTAGAATCTTTGTGTGGCTTTTGGGGTTTGTGTGTTGGAGAGTTTGCAGCAGTGTCACTCTGAGGCATCTTTCGGTGTTTATACATGCATCCAAAATACAAATTAATGATAGTTGGCACTAGTTTAGCAGTAAAATTGGAAAATCTGTTACAATCAGTCGAGATGCTTTCTCTGATACCAAGGAAATGCACCAAATGGCATCATTTATCAGTCTTTAATCTGAATTATTTCTGTGTCCACTGCTAATTTTATCTTGGTGGGACCTGTCAATCTGGTTTCAAAGTGGGCCCTTAAATCTTTATGTGTTCCAAATTTCTTTGCTTAAAATGCAGAATATTATGTAAGATAAGTCTACAAACATAATTCTTTCAGGTCAAGGTACACTTTGATCTTTATGTCATGTCAATTAAATGATTCAGCTCCTTGAGCTGTTGGATTGGGAGATAAAAGGTTCTTCAGAACTGTGATCTGAAGTTTTGTGTGGTTTATTGCTCTTATTTTCTTCTAGCACAACTTACCAAGGAGAAAAAATCAGGCACATGAAAAAAATCTCAACCATAATATTTTTACATCTCGCAGAGATATTTTGTAGTTGTTCACTTAGTATTCATGCTGTTGTTTTAGAAGTCTTGTTTTGGGTTGGTTTTTATTTTCTTATATTACAAGACTGTTTAAACAGTTGAATTTCTCAATAGATGCTTCCCACTTCTGGGCAGATGGTATTTTTTGGAGAGGATGTTGGCTTGGTCTGTGCATTAGCTGACAAGGTTGTAACTGGTTTGAAACACAAGAAGTTGTAAATCCTGAGTGTATTCCTAATCTTTTATTTTTCTCTTTATTTTCCAGGAGGCAGTCATTGCACTTTTGTCTTCTACCAAGCCATCCTCACCTTAATGAAAAGTTGTAATATTTCTGTCTACTACACCTAGATTTGAAGAGCTGACAGGCTCCTACAGGTAATTTAATTTTAATTTATTCCAGGTGTAAATGAGATATCTAAAATTTTAGTTCTTTTAAAAATCGTTATTATAATCTTTTCATAACAGATCTTTTACTCGAAGAGCAGTGATCTGAAATGTGCTGTTTGAGAAAGAGAAAGCTGTAAAAAAGGGGGTTTTTTTCCCAAATATTTCTGAAATTCTACATTCAACCTCAGCATCCAGCCATGCCACAGATTAATTGTAGCAGTGAAGATGTGATTTATTAAAAAATCTAATGATGGTGGTTCAACTGCTGCTGGGAGCCTGATGTTGCCTCCTTCTTGAATGATCTTTTTGAGTAGAAGCTATGCACATCCAGAGTGCTGCTTTCTGAACATTCCCCATTATTTCCCGGCACTCTTGTCTCTCTCAGGCAGTAAATGTGAAGCTCAGTTCCTTTCAGGATGTACATCCGCACGTTTCCAGCAGATGGCAAGAGATTCCCAGGCAACTCTCTGGGAAACACGGTGGTTTCGATGCTTACAAGTCCTACGTTTTTATTTTAGTGCTTCAGGCTGTTGAGAACTGTCCTTTAAAAATCACTTTAAAGGGGTAAAAATGTTTGGGTTAATGATTGCATTAATCTAAAGTACAGCTTGGCCCATCAGACACAAAGTACTTGTCTGTTTCTGACAAGGTTCACCAAAACCTTGTTTTCTCCCTCCCAAATGCTCCAATGAAAATATCATTATGGCAGTCACTTCTTAAAGACAATGGTTGCAAAAAAGGGGCAATCAGCACTAATTTCACCTCGGTAGAAGACAGGTATCCTGTTAGTATTTGAATTCATGACTCAAAATCTTCAGCTATATTAAGACCTTTCAAGTTTCCAAGGTTTTAAAGATTTAGTAGGGATTAGAATGATGATTTGAGACTGTGAACTAAA
This sequence comes from Acanthiza pusilla, assembly GCA_036630365.1. Lineage (NCBI taxonomy): Eukaryota > Metazoa > Chordata > Aves > Passeriformes > Acanthizidae > Acanthiza > Acanthiza pusilla. The sequence goes on along the minus strand of JAXCHO010000005.1, from coordinate 2,641,896 downwards.
CAAAGAAATTGAGGGAGACAGCTCATATCTACAAATGCATGTGAAATGTGAGTAACCAGTTCTGTATCACTTTAGAATAAAAATGCCTCCCCATAGAATGTCTCTTTAGCAGATCAAACCAGCAGCATGTGCAGGCTGCTCTCCAGCCTACTTACTCTTTTCTCTTGCCAAGGAAGAGACTAGATATTGTTTCTATTGAAATAACTGGCAGTGAAATCGTTGAGTGCAGTGGGAATGAATTTGGGCCAGATGCCACAAAGTTTGGATAAAAATAATAAGGCAAAGCATTAATATATTTGAACATAAACTGGAGTAAAGCAGATATTCCACATAATATCAGAAATCACCATGGTAATTCTTTGTAGATTTTCTTGCTGGCTTGAATATTAGTGTTTTTCTAGTCCGTGTTAAAATAGACAAAATGAATAATGTTTCAAGACTATTTTAAGCCAACACCTCCCTTACTTGTCTGTCTTATATAAGATAGAAGGAACCAGAAGCTGACTCTCTTGTTGACACCTCATTAGCCAGGAGGAGAAAGAATTCTATGGGTAGCCCAAACTACATATCTTTAAAAGCAACTAAAATCAAATCTCTGTGCTTCTGTATTTACTTTTTCAGGATATTTAAACAACCTGTTCAATTTTACAATATTATATGCACTGTAATTGATAAAGAAAATATTGAACCCTCTTGTCCTTTATATATATGCACATAGAAGCTTATATATGTGATAGTTTCACCCACAAAGATGAGGGTAGGATAATCTTAAATACATCTGTAAAAAATGTAGTTAGCTTAAGATGTGCAGAAATAGTTCTTTTGTATTTGTCTAAAGCTGGAAGAAATGTAGCAATAAAGGAAGAACAGCCTGGATGGAGCATCATACCAGATGTTTTACAGATTACTCTGTATTTCATCACTCAGTCTTTATTTAATCTTAAGGCTGTAGTAATTGTAATACTAGAATAGCTCAATGGCCTATATATTGTTTTGCTGCTTCCAGCTCTGCCTGTTCCAATTGGCCAAAGCTGGCCAATTATTTATTACCATGGAGAAAAAAATGTTCTCCCTACCTCACTTGGTAACCCCATGAATGAAAATTGAGTTTTGTAGTATTTGTGCTGCTGTCATTGAGATTACTTACCCAATAAGCAACTAATGCAACCTGTATTGGTTAGCAATTTGTGTTGGCCAGTAATTATGTTAAAGATGTTTGGGCCAAAATTAGGAAGAAGAGTTGAAGAAGAGACTTTTATTTAAGAGCGTGGAGAATTTGAGGCATGACTTAAACTGTCTTTTTTTCTCTATTGCATATATGGGGTTAGCAGTGTGCAGTGTGAGAGAGTGAAAGAGGGAGAAAGAGTGTGTTTGTGTGGGAGTGTGTTTGTGTGGGAGTGTGCTGGTTAATTATCACAGGGTTCAATTTCTTGCCTTTTATGTAATTATCATTGGAAGGGACAAAGGTTTGTCAACTGAGACTCTCAGTCTCCCTGTTTTTCATACCTGGGTGATAAGATTACATTAGTTTTGCCCAATATATTCTTGTGCCAAAGAGAAAGAAAATCTCCTTCTCCAAGTGGGGAAAAAAAAGGGAAAGAGAACTGACGATCAAGTGAAACAGAAGTATTGCAAGAGTTAAAGAAAAGGATGAGTTTCCAGAGGTTTCCAGTGTCTCAGAAATGTGGGATATTTGGATTTATTTTTTTGGACCAATCTTTTCATGGAACAGTGAACTCCCAATAACATCTGATTAGTTCTGTTGGTGCTATATTTTCTGACAGTCTGGGCTTGACTGTCTTCTCAGATTTGTTTTTACTGCGCAGGACTTAGTAAAAGGAATAGCTGTGGCACAAAGCTGGTATAAGGAGAGAGCAGATCCCTGATGCGTTATGTAATGAGGGGCTTAGATCTTTAAATTAATTCCATTTAAGACACAGTGCCTTTCTCATCTATCTACCAAATCCATCCAACAACACATATTCATTGCCAAATTTTTATTCAGTTTTCATCGGGGAGAATCAGCTGTCTATGTTTGTAACATATATTGCACACAGTGTTATTTTAATATCAAACAGGTTTTCAACCATGACGAGTGATTTAAACTGCTGTAATAAACAGGGCAGGAGGGAGTTGCTTCAGATTTTTTTTTTAAACAAAAGTATTCTCAGAAACTTTCAATAAGCTTTTTGTTATCTGTTCTGCTTCAGGGACAAATATGCAGGGTGCTGTTTTCCTCCTAACGAGAAGTGCTTTTCCAGGGTAATGACTGGGAGTATTTAAAATCAGAGCAATCGTATTAAGTGTTTTGTTGTCCCAACAGCAGAAGCCTCATTGAGCTAAATTGGTTTCGCTACATTATCTATTGGATTAGCAAACCAGTTAGGAACTGATGTTAGTGCTTTTACTTTAACTGGGATAAATGCTTTCATTTTTGCCCAGAAACAGGGCAGACATTTCTGGTTTTTAACCTCTTCATAGTGCTGTCATTATTAATGCCAGCATTACTTTCAAACAAATGGAGTATCTTGCTCTTCCTCATCTTTCATCTTGTGCTTTCTGGTTCTTTTCAACCTCGTGAGGCAGCAATAGCTATTTTTTAACATCAGTACAGCAGTCTGCATAAGTGTCCCCCAGAAAGCTCTCATAAACACACAATGGCACTTCCTCTTCTGCTGTCAAGGCCAAAGGAGAGTTTTACAAACCCTTGGGCACTGAAAAGGCAGGATGTCTTTATGGGATGAAATCTCTAGGGTCATCCTGATTTTCCTTCTAATGCATTTTGTCTTCCAGTTCAATAGTTGGAATGCCTATTTTGTCCGTTTATAGAAGCTCCAATTTCTGTATATCTACATTTTATTAACACTTCACATTTAGAATGATTACATTAACACATATCCCACTCTTTTTCTCACAGACACGCCAGTCCATAGAGCAGTACTATAAATTGCCGAAAGGAACACAAATGCTTTCAGGTGCAGCACAGAAAAAGTGCCTTCTCATCTGTCACATACTTTTTTTATGGCACTAGTACAACCCATCCAAAGTCAGCATTCAACTGACATAAAATCTGGCTTATTTCACTTTATTAAGGGCATCATGGAATTACAGTTGAATAGGGAATTGTCTTTAGATGTTAATAGGTCTAAACTAGTAATATCTGGGGATTTTTAAATATGATGATTTCAAATGAAAAAAAAAAAGTGAAGCACATGCAAAAGTATAGAAGATTCAAATTTATGTAAAACTCCAATCAATTCACCATACTCCTGTACTGAAATGTCTCCTCGAAGGTTTGAATGGCATCTGAATTTTCTGTTTCTGGCTCTGTAAACCAATTTAAGAAAATCTCCCTCTTGTTGATGGAGGTGTTTTGTCTTGTGCTACTCATGCAAGGGCAGCAACAGCAGCTGAAACTCCTGTTCTCCCCTCTGCTCCCCTTGTTCCTGGGATGGACACATTGCCATATGTGTGCTCACAGGGCACTTTTCTGACTCCCCGCAACCTTCTGAGATATTTTTTTCCTTTTATTTATGCTTCTGTCTACATCACTGTAGGCAGTCTGGCATTCTGGCTTTGGGGTTTTTTTGAGGAGATTGCTGCCACCTTTTACTTTGATCAACCACGCTGAGCTGTGCACCTTGAAGATCTGCAGTCAAACCAGAGAAAAAATTCACTGAATAAATCTTTTGGAGCAGTCAGCAGGACATGCAGCCTGTGACTGTCTCCCAGATGGAGAAGCAACTAATTTTGTCCAATAACCCCATGTGATCAGTCAGTTGGCTGCAGTGTAAGGAGTTATGTCAGGTGCACAATTACAAACTATTACTGCTGAAGTAATTAGATTAGACATTGCCTTTATAGTATCTGCAGCCACCTTCTTGCTAATTACTCCCCATAACCAGCCACTGTACACGAGAGGGACTAAGGCAGTGCTTCCTTCTTTGCTCTTTAATATCTTTAATTCCAAAATCATGGATTATTATGATTTGCACTCCTCAGGAACTTGCTGTGAATATTCCTTCAACTGGATTTAGTCAATAATTTGACTCTTAGCAGAAGATATTGAAATGGGCAGGCTACATAATAAACTAATAGCTGGAGAAAACAGTGGGATACAAAAAAGCTGGATTCTGCTTTCCCAGCAGAAGTTAATCTACTGATTTTAAATTAAAGATTATTTCTGATTTTTGCAAGCGTAACAGAGAAGGCAGTGGCATTGTGGTCTTTCTAAAGGGTGTAGCATGGTTGTCGTGATGAATCATGGAAAAAGCAACAACTTAGTAAGGAAAAGACATTGTAAAGTCATGCTTCTGCTGCTTTTATTCCACTCTGCATTAAATCAGTATATAGAACAGTAGGAATGATTCAGAAGAAGGTAGGAGAGGTTGAACTTCATTGGAGAGAAAGTGATTATACCAAAAATGCACTTAAGAAAAAGAGGAAAAAAAAGTGTATTTCTGTAAGGTAGCATTTCATCAACATCAGGAACAAACAGTAAGAAAAATAAGTTAGAAAGAGGAGAAGAAGGAGGGAAAAAAAAGAAACCTGATTACCTGGATATATTGAAGGAGATGCAGATTTTCATTAGCTTTTTGGATAAGGTGAAATTTGAGTGACACTTCTCTTTAATTCAGTATGTGAGTCTCAGAAACTATGGTAAATAGTACCATGAAAGTACCAGTTGGATGCACTTACCTATTTGGAGGATAAGAGTTTCTGCCTCTCCTGAAGGGTTTTTCTTCTGTAAAACTCAAGTATATAGGAAAGAAATCATTATGGCAGCTTTTCAGATGATGCAGTGAAAGGTCTTAACTAAGTTTCCCCAGCAGGTCAGTGATGAGATGTTGCAGCAGAATCCAAGTAGCTCAGTCCAGAGCTGGATTAGTGAGGACTTTGTGGAACAATCACAACTCGATGTCAGTTGGGGTTTTCCAGCACACTGTTGGCTGATAGCTTTTCCATGATAACAGAAACTAAAGATTGAGGTGAACCTAAGCCTGACTTACAAAGGAGCACATTTTCCATTACAGCCCAGTTCAAGATCATTCCTTTTTCTTCAAAGCATTCTCTTACTTTGCAGATACTGAACAGATCTTATTCTAAGTCATAAATCAGTGCTAAAATGCTTTATCTTTCAGTGCTGGCCATATGAAATCAAACCAGAAATCACAGCTGAGTTAAGGCAGGAGGAAGGTCTGCATGATCCACTGGGATCAAATCCTTCTTTCACCCTTATTGCAGTTATTAATCATCAGCCACACATTCAAGACCCCCACCTTAAGTGGCAGCAAAGCTCTTCTCTCACCTACAGCTTCTGGCTTAGGCCCTCTCCATGCTTCTTCCCATGGTAGCTTTCAGCCTCTTGCTTTGCTTCCTTCTTTCCGCCTCTCTCGTTTCACCTTTTCTTTTGTGTCAGTCTATTTTTAAAAAAACCTCTCACTTTCAAGGCAACAATATCCTCGAAATAAATTTCTGTTTTGTAGTGTCTTACATTGGCTTCCTACACTAACTATATTTCAGTTGTTTTAATCCATATTCCAATGTATTTGCTGTGGAGATTTTAAAGAATTGTGAGACGAGTTTGTTGTGAGTGCTGTGTTCACTTGCTGAGTTCACTGAGATTATTTACAGAACAAAGTGTTATTTTGCATGAGTTGGGTGAGAGATCTAGTCCTGAATTAAGCAGTGTATATGAGGACCCATAAATTTCACTGTTGAAAAATGGAAGTGAAGAGGCCTAAGAGATTAGGTCAGCCTCTGAATAAAACCAGCAAAAAATATCCAAAGCAACAGAATAACTTAAAGACAGTTATGAAATATTTTTTTTTACTTCCCTTAGCTATTTAGGGACAGATTCAAAAAGGATATTTTCAGAGGCACACATGGTAGAGTCTCACTGAAAATCAACAGAACACATTCTAAAGTCCTTCCTGTAAATGGAGTCTGATTTTCTTCATTACCAAGCACCTTTCAAATTTTTCCCAATCCAACACAGGAGGCCTGAGAGTCTCCTGTGGTTTTAAATCACTTTTATCTACTTTGGGACCTATTAAACTAATAAACATTTCTGTGTTCAAGTGTTTAAATTTTCATTAGCTTATATCTGAAATGTAATACAGTCATTATTAACAATTCAGTAGAATTTTATGTAGTATATTTTATTTCATGCTGTGACTAAGAGCATTGAAATTTTTCAATACTTTATCCAAGACAAATAATATTTTAAGAAAAAACCTCCACTCCCCTCTATTCCCTTTTACTTTGTTCATGAGATTTTTCTGATTAAAAACTCCAACTTTAGCACTACTGTTAAACCTAGACCAGACCACAAAAGGCCGGATGCAGAAAACCACTCATGTGCAGAAGTGAGGAATTAGCTCTTTCATTACAAAAAAAAGGAAATTATCTGAGTGTGAAAAGCCAAATCTTCATTACTGATCAACCCTTGAAGTGGAGGAAAACCATGGTCATTTAAGATTTAAACTTTTGCTACAAATATGTACATATGAAAAGTTGTCTTATGGCATTACAGGAAAGAAAGAGCTGGAATTGTTTGGCAGAGTGCAGTCTTACTGTATCAAATCAGGTCAGCAATAAATTGCTGCTTTTAGTAGGAATTCATAGCAGGACTTTCTTGACTTCAGAAGTGTCTTGAGCTCGTTGGAAAATATTTTGAGAAGAGATGCCTTAATTCAGTTTCAGTGAGGGCTTTTTAGCCTGTGGGTATTGTTCAGTTTGCAGGTCTTCAGTTGAATTTCCCTTTTTTTTTGTCTTTACATTGTATATGCAACCCAGTATATAACATTGACTGCTGCAAAGGCTGCTGGGAACACGGCTCTGGCGTAAATGTCAATGGTGTCAGCATCAATGGGCTTAAAGAGCGACTTCAGGCCAGTCTTTTTGTCCAGTTTCATTCCCTGCTGCTGTTTTGTCTCCCCAGTTTCTATTTCTATTGTGCCATATGATCCAGGCAGGCTTCTGGGAATTCGGTGCTGCCTGTTGGAAATGGCCAGTTCCTGGTTCACACCAGCTATGGAGAGGGAAAACAGAACAATGGCGTTCTTCACGTTGATCTGCAAAGGAAAGAGGAGAATAATGGCAATTTATAGGGCAAAGGCAGTGGCATTCATCCAAGCTATCCATGGCACCGACGTGGTGAAACACCTATGGGGTCCATAAGTGCCAAATGGGATTTAGCCCTTGCTTTGGCAGAACTGATGAAAGACTGTGCTACCGTGTATAATTCTGCTTATATACATGCTCTGAATTACCGAGGCACAATCAAGAACATTCTCAAAGCCTTCTTCTTAGGAAGAATTTCTAGAAAAAGGTCATGATGCAGGGTGATTGCTTTGGCAAAGTTATTCCCAGCATCACACTTACTGACCTCTGCACTCTGCCTTCTCGCCTTTATCTTGTTCTTCTGCTTTTTCATGTAGTCAGCATTGAAATGAGCAAAGGCATATTCCACCAGTGCAGCAAAGACAAACACATAGCAGATCCAGAAGTAAACATCCAGTGCCTTGATGGCAGAGGCTCGTGGAAGTGAGGATCGGGCACTGACCATCAGCGTGGTCATTGTAAGAACAGTGGTTATACCTGCAGGGTAGCGTGAGACAGAAATATATGCACTAATATACATAAATATATTTATTAATATAAGGCTGAAGATTATTTTCACAGCAGAAGCCTCTTAATACTGTGGCTTCTGAATTTCAAAATGAGAACTTGTAAAAAACTGCATTTGTACAACGAAGGCAGCTTTGAACAAGGTTTTGCCCTAGATCAGGAGAAACAAAACCCAGACTGAACCCTCAAACGCTTTTGCATCTGGACCGGCAACCCTTACTCAGACAAACAGACCCACAAGCTCCAGGAACATTTTTTTGTCACTGTCCCAGTTCCTTCAAATCACTTTTTTCTTTCTCTCACAGTCATTACTGCTTTTAACCCTCCCTAGGTGATTATTTGCTGTTCTTTACTGAGGCAGCTACTCTGATAACATGACAGAAATGAAACCAGGAGGGAAATCTTTCAAAGCACCATCTCTTCTGCAAATGTAAACATAGTGGCCATAAATGCACCTTCATGGACAGTGAGGATTACCAGAGAGCATAATTACCGCTTGAGCACTCCCTTCCCCGTTAGTCCCCCAAGCCATCTGTTTTACCTAGTGACACCCTGGCAGGCACAGCTGACTGGCTGATCCAGAAGGACACCCACGACATGGCCACCAGTAGGATGGAAGGGACATAAGACTGGATGATGTAAACTCCTCGATTTCGCCGAAGGTGGAAGTGGAGACTGAGCCTCGGAAACTGACCTGCTGGAAAAGAGAGCAGACAGAAAAGATTCCGCCTGCGTGAATTACAGTTAAACTGAGATTAAAAATTACATTTCCTATAATGACAGAGCTACATTCTTTAACAGCTTCTGGACAAGGATCGCAAAAAGCTTTTTTGAATGCTGTTCGATTGATGCTTTGTAAACCCTGCACGAGGTACTGCAGCTTTCATCAGCTAAGAATAGGTCAAATGATTTGTCTCAGGTCATATCAATGCCAGATCTGAAAATAAAATCATGAGTCTTCTCAAATAACAGTATTGCTTCAAAATGTGTACTGTCTTATCATCTGCTGTAGAAAGTCCTCCAGATACTAAATTTAGATTTTTTAAAAGGCCAAGTTAATTTCAAACTCAAAAAAGAGCTTAGAGGAGATGTGCAGCATAAATGAGAATCTGAATACATGAAAGAGGATGAAAAATCAGCAGGAAAGAAATGACTCCAATCTTGTACAAACATTGCAATAAGCCCAGTGATAGACATACACACCACTGACTTCTACGGGGTAGAATTAGACTGATCTGACTGTACGTCATAAGCTTCATAACATCAGGGCTAATGGAAATTTTTCTTGATCTGAAGTTGCAAATTAGGTCAAGAAAATGTGAGCTGTACCTCAAGTGCTTTTTACCAAGTGCTGTCTGGCTACTCCACACAGTATCTTGTCAAGCAGAGAGAGCTAAAGGACAGAACATGCTACAATGGCTACCTGGAGGCTCAGCAAAGGATGGCACTTCTTACAAGTGGAAGCTGAAGGAAACTCTTATCAGAAACCTGACAGGTTCTTAAATTCGTTACTTAAGAAGAAGGGTTTTCTATTACAGATAGAGCAGGTTTCTCTCTGCAGGAAAAAGTCAGATACTGTCTCTGAATGGAAGAAAGATTCTGTTACCAGATTTGAAGTTCATAATTTCTGTTGTGAACTGGTAATTGGTAATTGTGAACTGAGCGAGCTGCAGCTTATCCAGCCCATGGATCTCGTCCTGGTTTTCTGACCAGTGGTAGACAATGTCCTCTGAAGAGTAGCCATCTGCCAAAAGAAAGCTGAATAAACACAAAGTTCAAGGGAGACATTAAGAGCTTAGAGGACTCATAGTGGAAGTTCTCTAATTCCTCTGCTATGCTGATTTTCACCAGACACACTGCAAACATGCTGAGATTCAGTCTGGATAATTCTTTCTGCTTTGGAGAGGTGCAGGGCACCAGGGACATGACAGAAAGGGGGGATATATATTAGGATTTTTATGTAACATTCAAACCCACAGGAAATCAATCCTTCTTAGGTCTGCTGTTCATGGACAACTTGCTGCTAAAGCATCCATTTGTTCAAAGAGACTTTGTTTCTGTTTGTTTCACTGAAATTAAGCCCCTCATATTCAATTAAAACATTCAACCCCCACCAAAACTCCCTGCAGAACTGGCTGGGAGAACGAACAAATTGCTGGAGCACTGTCTGCTGCCTCTGCATTTGGTGATTACATAAGTAAAACTGTAGATTGCTATTTCTGACAGGATAAAATGGTATTGTGGTTAACTGCCTAGAAAACAAAGGCAGTGACAAAAAGAAAAGGAAAAACTTGCATCAACAGGCCAAAGGATCTGCTCAGGATCTGCTCAGGATCTGCTATTCCCAGATCTCTGGAACCCTCAGGAGCTGTAGGCTCCTTGATCTAAAAACCAGATTCATTTCCACTGACTGGGTGGTCCTTGCTTGTGTCAGTGGTGATTTTCATTCAGAAATATTAATGCTTCTGGGAATTACATGCTTATCATAGATTAAATACAAGTTGGATAAAATATAAATTCGTTCTTCACCCTCCTTTGTGAGTACAAAAGAATTAAGCCCATCCATGCAGTATTCTGATGGATTTCTGTGTAAGAGATACAGGAATGCCAAGACCAGTTAAAGAGCTGTGTGAAGGTTAGTCACAATGGCATTCATTAAAAGCAGGAAATTCTTTCTTTTTCCTATTTTCTCATAAATTAAAAATAGCACATCACATTTTGCCTGTGGGCTTTTCTACTTGTTCTCACTGGATTTGATACAAACCTCAGTAATGCCAGTGACTGTCACAACTGCACAAGGTTTCACATGAAGCACAAAGTTCCAGACATTTGTCAGCAGAACTGTACACTGTTCATCGTCCCTAAATCAAACTCTAGAGTTTTGGCTTGGATCAGAGCTGAACTGGTATTGAAAAGTCCATGTTCTAATGCCCAACACAGAGAATAAAGAGACTTCTGTTCTCTCTAAACCCCAAGGCAGCCCTTGCATTCCCTTGACTAAAGCAGAACCATCCAGGCCAGCTGCAGCTATCTCAGTGCCACATATGCAGACTTCACACAAAACACGGATGTACTCAGCCCTTACAGCTCTCCAAATCCAACATGCATTCCTGCTCATCCATGGGATACTTGGAAAGGTCCATGTCACAGGCCACTGTTGAGGTAATCCTGTTTGAAGCAACGTGAACAGCCGTTAGTTACATTCACACAGAACCTTTTCCTCAGAACTCAAAAGACTAAATGGAAAACTTTGAATCCTTAATACTAACAAAGGAAACTGTTTTCAAAGTCCTTATTGCTGTTGCCTGAGTCTGTGGGAAAGCTGAAGGCAGAGGGAATTGAAGAAAGGTCAAATGACTTTAACGTCAGAGGATTTTGCAGCTACTGATGATGATAAAAAGGAATTTTCTGATTCAATCTCCTCCCTTTCACTGTCTCCAGGATCACTACCAATACCTTAAGGGGGACTTTGGACTTACAGTTTCAAAAGTGCACATTCATTATTTTTTAGAATGTTACCCAATTAACTTTCAATACAGTTACTGAGCTCCAGCCACAGCGCTGTTCCCAAGTGAGGAAATGCTACTTTCTCTGAAAGATAGGGACGTTGAGCCTAAATCAGGCTCACAGTTCCCTTGGAAAATAGCAAGAAAGTGGAGAACAGAATCTTTTCTCTGTATTCAGCACCTCCTTGCCTGATGACCAAAGCCATGAGATGCTTCTCTCCCATTGAGGGAATTCCAAACATAATTAGTGACTGTGCAGTGCAAAATGTGTCAGTGTTGCCAAAGAGACCTTCCTGACTTATCTTATAAAGAAAAGAATAGGGGATAGGACCTTTTCTTCCATTTTAATTCACGATTATTTTATAAAACCACTCTAGGAAAGCTGAGTGATCACAGTCTGTCCAAAAAGTTAACACACAACAGAGTACCCTCGCACTGTTTGTCACTCACCTGATGCTGTATAAAATGACTCCATCTGGCTGGAGCCTGATAAGTTTGTTTTCCACAGTCACATCATGGAACCAGGCAGACTTGGCATTGACTATGAAAGTATCTGGCAACCAGAGCTTGTCCACAAAGCGGCTGTCCAAGCCCAGAGTTTCGTTGGTGTGGTTATAAGACAGACGGTCGTCTCGCCAGCTCTGGTGCAAAAATACTGTCATGGTGTATTCCTGTGACAAGAGAAATCCCAATTAAGAAGTGATGCTGACAATGATAATGTCTTGGAGCTTGGCCAAAAATCATTGTCTTAGCCTAGAAATATATTATTTGCTTTCAGTGCAAATACATATTTTTATACTTAGTCAACCAGGGAGCTGCCCAAGCATTTGAATTTCAGTCATATGCTCCTACCATGGATAAGCACAAGATACAAAAAAGTGATTCAATATCAATGTTATATATAACACATTGCAAGAGTTGCATAAGTCTTAATGAAGAAAATCAGTTTATATATCTCAACAAATACAACTTTGGAGTTTGAACCTTGGCTTTTTTAAAAACAAAACTAAAAAATCTGATACTGTACCATGTTCACTTCTGAGATGTGGTCAATGCTGGCTACTTCAATTGCCAGAGCAACATTAACAGGAGGACCTGAGGAAAAATGTTTGAATGGGGTGATTTACATCATCATAGTACCCATAAAAATCTCAGTGAGCCAAGACTGTTCATTCTTTCTAGTGAGTTCACTAAAGTGTTTTCCCTTATAAAGTACACTTTAAAGCAGGAGTTTAAAATCTTTTACCAATTATGCCCTCAATTTCCAACAGCACACCTCACTTCAATGATAAGGCACACAAGATAAAATCACAACTACTGAAAATTATGGAATCCTTTTTGGAACTCACATTATCTAGTTTAAGACAGCATGACTTCAAGCAGATGCAGAAATTATCACCATTTAATGAAATACAAAATTCCTTCAACTTAGATGTCAACAATTTAAGAACTGCATCAGAAGCCTATGTTGCTGTTGAACAGTCTGTCTCTTGTCAAAATCAGGCAAATTGTTGATTTTCATGTTTTTCCAGCTTTCAAGTAAAACATAATCATGTAAATTATGAAGTTCACATAAACATCAGACAGTAGAAGGATTGTCAGAACCAAAGAGCCATTATTTATTCTCCAAGTCTCACCTCCAATCCCAGGCCTGAAATTTCGTGCGTACCCTTTCATCAAATCATCCAGGTTGGGCAACCAGGAGATTTCGATGTTGGACCCTATGTAATCTCCGATGTCACTCATAGCTCTGGGTAAAAAGAATAAGTATCTTAAAATTTCCCATGTTTACAAACAGAAAAATGACAGAAAATGGAAGTCATTGACTTATTTTACACCAGAGACCACCTACAGTAGAATCAGCTATATTGCAGATTTTAATAGGTAGGAAAACCATTTCAGATATTTCTGTTCAAATCAAAACAAATTTCAAGCAAGACTACAGCCTCTTTAAGTACAAGCACATACTTTCGAAAGTTTCTTTCTTTCTAAAAAAAGTAGGAAAAATAGATTTAGAAACTTAGAAAAAGCATGAGGGAAACCAAGATACTTTGTATACACTGTAAAAGGCATCTGTGGATGCTGAAATGCAGCTGTGACAGCTCCTTACTATGGAACAGCTGAGATGAAGAAGCCTGGTGTATTGTCAAATGTGACGGGAAAACAGGAAAATCGCGCATCTGGAATTTGGATACCAGGCTGCAGATTTTGGCTGGGACAAGATGTGTTGCTGTGGGATTGGCTCTCAGGGTTCAGCCCCTCCCAGCAATAGGGCTCCCTCTCTCAGGTGCCTCTTTCTGGCCCAGTGATGCTCCTTGAAGACTTTAGCCCAGGTTCCTTTGCCATTTCCCACCACCTGGCAGCCCTGGTGCAAGCAGTGGTGTGGATATTCCACCACCTCTTGCAAACAAAGGCAAGCTTATGTTGTCTTCATTATCTGCTAAACTGAGCTGGCAGACTTCAGCTGAAGATCTGTGCCTGCTCACATCGTCTCTCTGGCTGCACTGTGAGTGACAGGGCAGGAGGAGATCAATGAGGGACTGGGACAACGTCTGCCACCACTACTTGCAAGGAGGAGAGCTGCCAGTGGTTTGAGAGGGCCTGTGAGTGAATGCAAGTGCTGGATGAAAGCTGCCTGAGCACTGGGTTAGCATCTGCCACTTAGCCCAGCCACAAATATGGCATTTGAGAGGTACCTATGACTTGTAACAGAAGAGAAATGGTTAAACAACCATGGAAGGCTGCAGAGTAATACACCACAAGCACATTCTGCCTTGGTACTTACATAACTTTCTTAGAGTGTTCATGTGACATTGACCCACATAAAGCACATGGTTTTTCTCTCCAAAATATGCCAGCCTGAGCTCAGCCTGAGCTCAGCACGAGCAGTTATTGCCAACACAGGAACAGAGTTTCCTACAATAACCAACTCTCCTTCTCACAGAAGACTGAAAGAAAAACCTTTGATTGCCCTGGTCTTAAATTCTTGTCTGTACTCAATTATGTAAGGAAGGAGTTCTGGGATTACAATGTGTAAATGTAAGTTTTGAGCAGCAGAGATGCTGAAGACTTGAATTAGCAGAGCTGTCAAAGCTTATGTGACCTCACAGCACAGGGACACTGCTCCAAGTGAAACTTCGTTAGTTCCCAGCAAAATGTTGTGTTAAATTGCATTTACAAGATTTCCTTGCCATGAGCACACCGTTGTATGTTCATCTCAAATTACTAACCCAGCTATTTCTCAGGTTCCTCTGTCTCTACTGAGGAAGGATCTTGGAACACTCCAAGACATGTTTTCAGCTACATAAATTGGAATAACATAATTGATTTAGACAAGGGCTTTGAAGATTTATAACAGATGTTGACAGAGGGTTTTTCCTTCTTTATTGGGTCTCATCAACTATATCAACACTTCTTTCTCTCAGACTGCTGGTCTTTCAATCATCCAACTGTCATTATTTACTTTAATGAAATTAAATCTTTGTGATAAGTTTGTTTAAAAACATACTCCTTTGTAACTTACAAGTCTCAGCCATAAGACATGGAACAGTGTTCTAATCAGTAAAATGTCAGAGCTCCTTTTATACATAAAGAATGGTACTCTATGCCTTTCCCTAATTAAATAACTACAGTTCACTTGAATGAATATATCTGCTTAAAATCTCTTTGCCTTTTCAATAGAAGGTGGTGCTTTTCAGCTTCTGTTGCTAAAACAGCAACCAAGTTCAGCAAAGTGTTTTGAAAACAGAATTCAAGTCAGAAGGTGACAGCACAGGAGTGATGTATCTCATGTGCCTGATCATCTGTTTTGACAAAGCACTTGGAGTGCAGCAGTTTTCCTGTGTCAGGATTCTATTTTAATGGCATTAAGGAAAGCCGTGGAGCTCAAAGGAAGTTAAAATGATGAGAGTCGGGTTAAAGACTGAGGGCTATAGCCTGCCATGTGTTTTAAGCAGATTACAATCTAGAGGGAGTTTTACTTAAATATCCATGACACAATTAAAATAAATCTTGTTTCTATTATTAATAAAGCCTGAGGGTCAGATCATCAGTGTAACAAATGTGCTGAAGTTAGTGGAGCTCTATGCACTTAATACCAGGGGGGTTATTAAAGTATTACAGCTGAAATAATTTTATGGCTAGATTTACCATGTGGTGATAACTCCTTTGAGTCATTCCTCTAGACTTCTGCACATCACATCCAGTGCTTTAAAGTTACATGAAGGATGGTGGGGGAATTTCATTCATCCTTGATAAGCAGTTGGGATTATATATGGCCTAAAATATGATTCATTATTGTACCTGAAAAAGGAAGACCAGCATAGAAAAGATGCATTGGAAGGGATTAACTTTTCATAGCAGTAAAGATGAAAAGAAAGGAAACTACTATTAGTTGATTCAGCAACTTCACTTCCCAATGTAAGCTGCTGTAAAGCTTGTTTTAGTAAGAAAAAGGACTTTGTAAAATTAAGGTATTGACTTTTGAAATCCGAGGGGTAAAAGAGCTCCTCAAAAGCTTCTCTTCAGTTTGCGCCAGGCTGGTGTGGGCCTCGCTGGCTGAATGGCGTCATGTGGACTTCTGTCCCTCTGCAAGTCATTCCCAAATCTAAAGCTGAGTAAGATGATCCATGCTCTGACTCTGTACACATCTCATTTCAAGTAGATATTTCTGAGAATATATTTGCATCTGTCCACATCTGGAGATTAAGCACTGAGAGAGCTTCAACTGAGCTCATTGAAAATAGATTACTGCTGTCTAAACCATGGAAGCAATAGTGAGTCCTTCTGCATAGACAGAAGGGAAAGGAAATCCCCATTGATAAACTGCACAAACCTGTGGAATTCTTTCCCTAATATTGACACAGCTTAGGGAAAGCAACTCCAAGCCATGAATGTCACATGACAGAACAAAGAAATGCATCTCTTTCAGAGCTAAGTACTAGCAGTTCTAGAATAAAAAGTGCACATATCCCCAAATCCTTTCTATCCGAGCTGACATCTTCCCTTCAGCTGCTGCAGGACCATGGCATCCTACTGATGTGGAGTGGTCTGGGGGAGAAACATCAATCAATGTGGACAGCACATCTTTGAAGGGCTTGTCAGACAAGGGAGGCATTAGCCTGTCTTTTCTCTCTTCCAGAACGCTGCTTGAAAACAGTTGCTAGAAGTTTATCAATATTACTAGAAAATATCTGGTATTTAAATCACACCAAGGCAAGAGGCAATCTGTAAGTTCCATGTGAATGAGAGCACAACAGCAGCTGAGCAAGGGATAGCATTAGCAATTTTATTTTTGCACAAGAGTGCCAAAATCTCTGGGATCAGTGCAAAAAGCTCCGCAGCATCTTTAAGTCAGTGGCCAGTGAGACACTGATTTGAGGACACACTTGTCAGGAGGGTGCACTGACCTTCTAACAAATTCATAGAGCAGTAAGATGTAGAAAATCACTTTTTGCATCTTCTGTTTCTTCCTCAGATTTGCTAACCTGATTCTTTTGGGGGTTGTGACATAGTTGTTTTATGAATCTTTTAACCTGGTAGATGGAAAAAACAGTTTGACTGGAGGACTGGGATGGCGTACATTTAATTTTCTCTGAGATAAACATTTGGGACAAATGTCCCAGATGTCATCACCACCAAAGAAAACTTTTTCTTAGGAAAAAGACAAGGAATATCCTGCAAGGTCAGTGAACAATCTGACCTCTGCCAAACTCCAGGATTATCCATAGCAGTATGTGTATCCTTCCATCTGCCATTCCTGACTCTAAGGGAAGCTCACTGTAAATATGTTTTGTATTTTGAAATGTAATTGAAAAAGCATTAGGCTTAATTCATGGCAACCTTTAGAACATCAAAGCCTCTCTGCCAGTTTTAAGCTACAGAAAATGGACCACTCTTTGCATACATTCACGTGTTAAAGCTGCTCTGTTTCCACGAATAGAAGTCAAAGGCTTAGGGAGACACACAGCAGAATGACAATTAAACGCAAGAGTATAAAAGTCACTTAACAGACTAGAAACTTAAATATAAAATATACACCTATTTTTAAATGGAGAATTAAAATCTCTTTCAGGAAGGAATTACAAAGTACAGATACACACCCCAAAGTTCCTACCAAAAGTACTCTTTCCCCACGCAAACGGAGAAATATTTCCCCAAGTGTCTTTCTGCAGATGATCTCATTCACTGTGGCACATTTATTATTGCAGCATCCACAGCATTTCAAACCCTGATAAAATAATGAAAGCCCCAGTCTTTGTCCCATAAACCTGTCAATCATATAAATGCCAAATTTCTTGCCACCAATCAATGTTTTGAGCAGACCAAAAAACACTACTTTTTAAAAACGTTTACCTGACAAAAATGTGCTGACTTAGGCTGAATTTGTCTCATTCACTTCAGTCAAATGGCACACATGACAGAGAAATTGCTTCACACACAGCTAAAACACCCTGGAAGGATATTCAGAAATGCTATGAGGAAGCAGGCTGCATGTATCCCCCACTTCCCTCCTCTGCCAAACCATAACATTCTTTTCATTGGTAGTTTTGCCTTTGGGAAGTCTTTTGTCTCTTTTGTCTTACCAGTGCATTTCAAAATCACCAAAATATTCTTCCTTTTCTGGAATATGTTTGTCTTACACCTGTCATACAGTGCAAGAACTCAGGAGCCGAGAATTTAGGGGGGTTGGATGGCCTCTATCATCATAATTGTGAATCACGTTACATTTAGAAAACAAAAACAGAGCCTTCAAATGAAGCTATTGGCAATTTTGCCCATTATTATGCTGCTATTAATAAAAGCATCTCGCACCAAAAATATTTTTACTAACGCAAGGATAAAATTTCACTTTAGTTCTGTTTAACTGATCCGAAGTACACATGTAAGCAAGGTTACTCCCTTTTCACAAGATTAAACAGTGTCCTGCCAGAGCCACCCTAAATCCTGAATCCAAACAGAGCAGCTTTCCTTGACCATGGAATGTCTCACTTTGGCACATTTGGAAAACTACAAACTGAACAGTTGAAATTTCAGAAGTTAGAATTGTCTTGTCTGAGTCTGCCACGAGTAGATGTATTCCTAACAACTCATCACTATTGTGTAACTGGAGAAAGAAAGTCAGTTAGGGAAATAATAATTAAATAAAGAATGTATCCAACAAATTATAGGTTGCCCATGTCTTGGCAGTTGCTGTGCCTAGGAGCAGACCTTGAAGACAGAGCCTGAGAAGACTGACTCTTCCACAAAATTCTCTATTTTTGTTCTTTTATACTTAAACATCACTTTTCAACCCACAGTCTCAATGGTAGCCCAAGTGCAGGGGGAGAAACAGGATCATTGAAATGATGGCCAAGATCTGGGTGCCCTTAGGTAATAAGCAGTATTTCCTCTGCCTTCACTGTAATACTGGATTGCTTCAGAGTCTGAGGATGTCAGGATCTGACCCTGGATAACAGATTCAAGGTCACAGGATAAATCATTTTGTCAATCCTGACTAAGAGCAGTTGACTTGACACTTCCTCTAAGCAAGATCCTTTCCTTTCCCAGTGAAAAAAACCAGATCTCCCTGATTAATTAAAAAACCTCTAACACCAATATTATGTTTTACTCCAGTTGCCACTTTGCCTCTTCCACTCCTCTGAAGCTATTAAGGATGTCTAGGAAACAGAAGATGTAAGACCCCTCTGATACCACAACCACCCCTGCTCTGGGGGATGTAGGCATGTTTTTACATGCAGCAAGTTCTTTTCTACTCCCCCCTCTATTTTCATTGCGTAATCATGGCAAGCTTTCTCCACATCCAGCCTCCAGATTTGGAGAGAATAAGAATATACCGAGACCGTCGCTGGTTGCCTAGCTAACACCTTCGGAGGGAATGTGACTGAGAGCTGCAAATATATATCTTTCTTTACAATTTAATATTTTAAGAAATTGTTTTCATTCTCCAAATGGTTTTTCCCCCCTAAGATTTCTGCCAGTCTCTTCTGTTAACCCAAGTTCAGGAGACTTAATGAGCGCATTAGGAAGGAATGGTTGTATTTTTGGGTTTTAATGGTACCTATGGAGGCCCTAAGCAAAGCCATTCATCTCGCACCCCACTGGTGGTTCTGGGGTTTATGGAAAAGTTTCATGAACAAGCAGGCCCCTACAGAGCTGCTGGAGGGGCTGAGGCTGAGCTGGGATATACAGTGCCTTACAGAAAGTCATTGCCCCCAATTTAAAGTAAGTGCCCTCGGGAAAAGGCTTCCAGGAGCATGCTGTTAAAAACACAGCCCTCGACTAAGCCAAGAAACTGCTGCTCAACTGGCAGAAGTGCATCCCCGACTAGGGAATGAAGAAAGAAAAAACTGAAACAGATGAGGCACATTAAAGAAACTCTTCAGCCAAGGGCCCATTCTCTCCTGAACACTCACTCCAAGCAGCCATGGCCCATAAGTGCAGAAAGCATCCCTGGGCAAAAGTGGGAGCCCCAGCCAGAGCTGGCATCACTCACTCCAGCTACCCCGAGAGAACGGCTGCCTGAGGCCAGTCTAAGAAAGAATGATAAGATGTTTTCTTACCTGGTACACCTGTGCTGTTGGGTGCACAGTAGAATCAAGGCAGGAAAAACCCAGGTAAGAAATTCCATTTTACTCCCATTTATTAGACAGCAGCGACCAAAACCCAGGTTCCCTGGCTCTCCTGGCAGCTCCAAAGCTCCAGTGGCGTTGCCATCCTTGCCTGCTGCGCTAAGTTGAGGCTGAGTTTAAAGCGATGGATGGTTGCTCAGCAGCAGCAGCCCCCACAATCTCCACAGTGCCCGGGAGCCATGCAGGCAGCCCGGCACGGGAGCAGGGAGCAGGGCAGCTCTCCTCTCCTCTCTTCTCCTTCCCTCTCCTCCTCTCCTCTGCGGGTGGCTCAGTCCCGCCCGGCTCCGCTGCCCTGCTCCCGCATCCCTCCCCTGCCGCGGGCTCTTCCTCCGGCCGCTCTGCCCGCCTGCGAGGCTGCTTGCCGAAAATAACCTCCAAAAGGATAGATTAATCCCACGGAGCGGGGTGGGAGCAACTCAAAGTGCTCCGGAGCCACTAATGTCCTGCGCGCATCGTGCCGGGGAGGAGCAGGAGGAGCTGCAGCCCGAGACGAGGGCAGGGGCGGCCGGTCCCGGGGCGCTCGGGGGCGCGGAGCCGCTGTGCCCGCTCCGCACGGGGCATGTGAACCGCAGGCACCGCCGCTGCCGCCGCCCCCCGCCGCCCCCCCGAGCTCCCGGCAAATCCCGGCGGCACCCGGGCACCGCAGCTGCAGCCCGGCTCCCAGCATCGCTCCGAGCGAGCCGGCAATGGAGCCGGGCACGGTGCCGAGGGAAACTGCCGCCTCTCCGCTGTCTGCGCGCTGTCCCGGCCCGCCGGTACCACCGAGAGGGGCAGAGCCGCCAATACAAACTTCTGCCTCGCCGCTCTCGGGCTCCTGAGGGGCTTCTCTACAGTGAAACGCTCGGAGCAGTTCACTGCTCCATCCCGGGCTGCCATCGTCCAGCTTCCATCTCTTGAGCCTCGCGAACTCCCGGGACCTCCGCTGGCTCCCGGGCACCGCGGCTCCCGGCACGGGGCCAGCGGGGACCCGGCCACGGGACTCCTCGGGACCTCGGGTTCATCTTGACTTGCAGGTCAAACTCGGTTTTCTCCTCCATATTCGCTCTTTCCTTCTCTCCTCCTCCGCCTCCTCGGCTTTTTGGTGCTGTTCAATCTCGAATGACAATTTTAAAACCAACCCACAAAGGAAACAGTGTGAAGGAGACATTTTCAAGAAATTATATCATAAACCAAAAATGATTATGCAGGTACCTTAAGCTAATGAAAGGAGGCACTTGGGGTAAAGTGTTGGATTTATCTTTTTGTCTGCTTAGATCTGTATTATTATTTAGTACCAGCATTTCAAGTGGCTACTAAAGCGTGGTGGGTGAGGGGAATAACAGCCCCGTGAGATGCAGGAGAACAGATGTACACAATACACACACAAATGTAATACAATAAATAGAAGACCATGACATAAACCTGTGAGAATGATGTAGGGGGTTATTTTCTGTCTGATCTTTTCCTCCCTCTGCTCATTTCAATGGCAATCCTGCAGCTAACATCCAAAAAGGAGGAAAAGGCACAAATTTTAACCTAAGGAGTTGGATTGTTGCATGAAAATTGTGTTTTTGGAGGAGGGAAACCAAAAGATTTTTACTGGAATTTACCTGGTGACACACAGAACAGAATGATTTTGTCTCTCTGTACAACGGAACACATTCACACCTTTTAGGATATTTTCAGTTGAGATTCTTCCGTATTTTTCCTACTCTTAAGGCCGATGTTCCAATGGGCTATGTACCTATGCTGAGAATTCCTTGGTGTTGTTCTCCGCTGGCTGGACAGCTGTCACCTGACTTACTAGTAAAAAAGAAGTTTTCTACTTCTTCAGTATAAAAATCACAAAAAATCCACAGAAGCTCTTTGTACATTGGGATTGTGTGTATTTTATGTGTGGGTGACACATGGAAGTGTGTGAGTGTGTATTTGTGTGTTGATATAAGCACACCATGGCAACACATGCTCTGAAGGGACAGACCTTGCTACAAAGTGACCATTAACACAAATAAAAATACAATGGCAATCCAAAAAGACGTTTAAGTTATCTCAGATAAATAAATTACATTTTATCTATAAGCGCCTTGATTATATCCTCATACAGCAGAAGGACAAATGCTTGGTTATTCAGCCTTGGGTTTAGCTAGTTTTGCAAACAATACATATTTAAAATAGACTGGTACATATATAAATATATATACATATATATGCACACCCCACTCAAAATAAATAACTACTGTTGCCAAAGGGAAGAGAGGAGATAAAATAATAAAGATCAACAATATATTTAATTTCCTACAATTCTGGCTAAATATCCCAAACTCATTACAGTCAATGACAGATTAAAATTGCTAAGACATAGATTAAGAAACTATTAAAATTGCCATTAAAACATCAAAACAAAACAAAATAAATAAGCTCTCCAAATCTTTCTAATCTAATCCTCTTGAAAATAATTAAAGCTTTCCCTTAGCTTTAGCTACCGGCTGGAAGCTGTCAAATAGTCTTAAAAAGATGGCCCATGATACTGAATGTTTCCTAAGCCTTTTTGTCACTAATAAACTGCTGCTTCTCCTCAGTCTCTAAGGCTGCAGGCACCAGCTCTGATGGAAATGCCCATCCTGTGCTCTGCCCTTGCATGTGGGGCTCGGATGGATCAGCAGGGACTGCGTGGGATCACTGTGCTCCAGCAGGGCCACGGTGTCAGCTCAGAGTTCCACGGCTTGGAACTAACTTCGATCTGTGCTGTAGTAAAGCTGTAGCAGATCTGGGAAAGCAACACAGTGGTCCTTGAATCAGTGTTTCTGGAGTATCTGACCATGCCAGGTCGAAAGTTGGTGAGCTCCGCCCACATCTGGACAATTTTACAATGACATTTAATCATTACTATTTATTAAAACATTAGTTGTTATTATTACTATATCAACAACTACTAATTCTTGAAGTATTTACTCTACCCAAGTAGTAATAAAGGTCAAAACTTTACATTGAAACCAGAAACTCACATTTCAGTATCTGCCAAGTATTTTTCTTTTGGAACATAGAACAGGTATGAATTTTCCCTGATCATAGCCATTCATCCTTCTGTAACTGCTACCATACAATAATTTATTGTATGGCATAATTTGATGGGATTGAGGAGAAGCATGCTCAGTGATTTGGGCCAAAACCCAAGTTTTCAGTCATTTATTACTCAGGATTTCGAGACCCTATCAAAATGACATTATTTCAATTTATTTTACAGTTGCACTGCATTACCTGGTATTCTTAATAGATAATTTTCTAAACAGAACAGGTGGTTTTACTGCCAGCAAAATAAAGATGTCATATTGTCACATATAATTTTTAGAGGCAAAAAATGTACCACAGGGATAATTAGTCTCACCCTCCCATGATTCCACCTAAGCAGCTCATGAAAGACTGTTGTGGCAACATCGCCAAATGTCTCTAGATATATAAATTACACACATATGCCTATTTTTGTAAATGAGATTTGGGAATATCAGTAGCAATTGCATGGTGGGAATATTTAGCTCATTTCAGAGGTTTTACTGTACTTGCACTGTATGAATGTCCCACAGCCCCAACACAAATGTGTCTGTATTTAATCAGTATCTGGATAACCACAATATTAATTTCCCTTTCACCTTAAGTGCTAGGAATATAGTTTTTATCTGTTTCTAAATGTTCTGTAGAACATCTAGTTCCTCCCTCAGTCTGCATAAATTTTTTTATAATCATGAAGCACACTGCAGCCAGACACTTTGCCCTCCTTTTCTTTACGCAACAGATTTGGGATGAAATTCCCCACTTTGTCCCCAAGCCAGGGGGAATTCCAGGAGCAGGATGATTGTTATACCCCAGATGTGCTGCTCTCAGGGGTGCACTCCCAGCTGGTGCCATCCCAGGTCACTCCTCCACGAAGAGCTCTGATAGCAATGCCCCATCATCCTTTGTCCATCCATCTGTAAGGATGAGTCATTGGGAAGAAGCTTATCAATGTTTGCCATTATTTACCGTCCAACAAATCAATGTTTGCCATTGTTTACAGGCCAGCATTGATCCCTATCAAACAGCAGGGCCAGACAAGTTGTGTTATGTAATTGAGATGAACCACCCTGCCAAAATGCAGATTCCATTATTGGCATGTCTTCCTGCCTAAAAGCCAGAAAGCTCCATATATGAGCTACTGTCACCTTGGAAACGTTCAGAAGGAAAATGCCAACTGCCTGTGGAAGCACAGTATGCAGCCATATAGCAAACTGAAGTGGCCAGCTCTGCTGCCTTTCCAGCTGATCCTCAGGGGGGACTGGAGGAACTTCACAGAAATGCCTCTGAATTTAACCTCATGGGAACGAGACAGCAGGGCTTTCATTTGTATCTGCTCACCCCATTACCCAGTTTCTCTGAGATGGATCACTGGGGTCCAGAGCCCACAAAATCTAGAAGAGCTGCATCACCCAAAGCCTTTTTTGTACGTTTCCTGGAGCTTAAATCTTAACGATTCACTGGCTTTAAGTTGATAGACGTAAGTTGTGGACTGGGAGATAAGAACTTGGCTGGGGGCCCGTAATTTGCTTCAGACAAACTGCAGATATCGTCTCTCTTCTCCCATCTATATGAGAGATAAAAATCTACATTGCCTTTCCCTAGACAAACATTATTCACCTGACACAAAATCATGACCCTCTGTTGTCGTTGTTACGAAAATCCTGCAAACAATTGTAAACTGGGACTGAATAAATACCCTGAATAAAAATATCACAAGAAACTGGCAATCAGTGATATTTCCAGGTGTTCTTACAAGTGTTTTCTTGAGAGGGAAATCTGTGTTGGATCTTTTGCATCCTAACTTGAGGAGTGTGGGATCTGGCAGGTTCAGAGTTAACACAGTTATAACTATTCCAGATCTGCAGAGAGAGCTATACAGTTAATCACTGCATATTTTTAGCCTACATCTTGTAGCTTTAATCCTGCAAATGTCTGTATGTAATTTGTTTTATGTAATATGAATAGATGCCATAAAATCAAGATTCCACCATTTATAGAGCTAAGAATGTCCGTGTATTTCTCAAGATTGAGGTCCTATAGCATAAATGTGGGACAATGAACCGGTCACTGTGAGTAATTTGTACTCCATACTGTGTGTGCCAGTGGAAATACATTCTCAGATTAGCAGCATGTGCTTGTATGCCTGGGATCAAAACCTAGACCTTACTCTCATAGCAACTATAACAATTACAGAAATATTGCTTACAATTAAGGCACATTTTCAACTAAATAAGTCTGAGAATGCATCTGTCTCTGTGTACAGATCAGGGTGTATTTTGGTGCGGAAGATGTCCCAGTATTTTAATAACTGAATCCCTGTGGATCTTTGAATAGCTGGGTTTCTCTAGCACGTCATTGAGGCCTAGTGCCAAGAGTGAGGGAACAGGGATCTGCTTGGCTGTGGATCCAGCTGCACTGGTCCTTGACTTTGTCAAGGTAATACAAGGAATAGAACAGAAAGGAAACCCAGTTAATTACCAATTTAGAGCTAAAATCACAGAATGGCCTGGCTTGGAAGGGAACTTAGAGCTCATCCCGTTCCTCCACCTGCCATGAGCAGGGACACCTTCCACTGTCCCAGGTTACTCCAAGTCCCATCCAGCCTGGCCTTGGACACTTCCAGGGATCCAGGGGCAGCCACAGCTTCTCTGGGCACCCTAAATCTGGTACCTGAACACAGGATATTGAACACATGGGCTCAGGAGATTCTGCTGAAGAACGGAATATTCCAACTGAGTCATTTTATGAACACAGACTTCCACTATGTAAATCACTCAACTATCATTTAAATTCTTTTCATTTAGTAACTTTGTGCGGATTTATAACTATTATGGAGGTGTTACATGGAACCTCTAGAGCTGCAGTTGCTGCTGAAGCCAGAGAACTGTTCAGAATGTGACATTATAAATGGGCAGCATGAGCAGTACATGACTTCTGCCGTAACAACCTTTAATTAGTAACTAGTGGTGAAATCCATTTGTCAGGATAGTACAGGCTGACTTCTGAAAAGACATTTAAGACAGCTTCATTTTGGACTGAAACTTGGAAACCTTCTGTAGTCTAATGTGTGTGCTCCAGCCCCAAATCCACAGGACTTTGCATTGCAGCAAGTCGTTGATTCACCAAAAAGGGGTTTTATCATAATGCCACCAACTTGTTTAAAATTTATACATGTATGTAAACAAAAACCAAGCTGAAAAATCACTGAGAATGTCTGACTTTGGTTACCTGAAATCCCCTGAACCAGATGTCCCAAAGAGGCACAACAGGTGTCATGGGTAATTATTGACACTAATGTGATGGAATTGTTAATGCCACGGTATTTTCAAAGTGTAAATCATTCTTTTAGACAACGTGTCAAAGTTCACAGAGCTACGTAACCCCCTCGCCACCACAGCCGGGCAGGGACCCTGCCAGTGGCTCATATTTTATCTTCTGAGAGTAAATAATGAGAAACAACCTTCAAGTAGGAAAACATCCCGATGAGCTGCTCAGATCTCAGGGACTCAATGGCCTGAACAACCCCGCGGACCCCGACTAAGGACACCGGGCTCCGACCCACCCAGCGACCCTGGCAACTGGACAGCGGACCCCGGCACTCGGACACCGGACCCCGACCGAGGGACCGAGGGACCTCGGCATCCGGACACCGGACCCCGGCACTCGGACACGGGACCTCGACCCCAGGACCCTGGCATCGGACAGCAGACTGCGGCACCCGGACACCGGACCCCGACCCCAGGACCCTGGCATCGGACAGCAGACTGCGGCATCCGGACACCGGACCCCGGCACTCGGACACGGGACCTCGACCCCAGGACCCTGGCATCGGACAGCAGACTGCGGCACCCGGCCACCGGACCCCGGCACTCGGACATGGGACCCCGACCCAGGGACCCCGGCACCGGACAGCAGACTGCGGCACCCGGACACCGGACCCCGACCCAGCGACCCTGGCAACTGGACACCGGACCCCGACCCAGGGACCCCGGCACTCGGACACCGGACCCCAACCGAGGGACGTCGGCATCGGACAGCAGACTCCGCCATCCGGACACCGGACCCCAACCCACGGACCCCGACCCCGGGACCCCACCACTCGGACACCGGACTCCGGCACCCGGACCCCAGCCCTGCCGCCCGCCCGCCCGGCCCGCACCACGCGGAGGGCGGAGGGGGAGCCCAGGGAGCCGCCGGGCAGCGCCGCCCCGCGCCCGCGGTGTTCGGGGGCGGTTCGGGGCTGTCCGTGCGCGGCGCCCCCGCGCGCGGTGGTTGGCGCCGTTGCCGTGGCAGCGCGGCCAGGGCGGCGAGGCGGGCCCGGGGCCGTGAGGAGCCGGGCCGGGGCCTGTCCGCGGTGAGCCGTGAGGGGACAGCGCTGGGGGCACCCATCTGCCCCGGGGTGCCCTGGGGGAGGGCTCGGGCCTTCTGCCGTGCTGTGCATCTCGGCCTAATTTACCCCAAACTTTGTTGTTTGGGAGTTGGAGCCGCACAACCTCACAACGCAGTGGTTTGGCTGAAAGCGTGGGGGCCACTGCTGCATAGACAGCTCTTTTGATGTTTGTGCCACTTCTTAGTGCCACCAACATCCCTAAATCTACCGTAGCCCAGCGTAGGAATCCTGCTTGGCTTTAAGGTGGATCCTATCATTTACTCATTCCTCCGTACTTCAAACCCTGGGGCGTGTTTGCTTTGCTCCTTAACTGGAGAAAATAGATACTCTCTTCTAGTTTATGGTTTTGAGTTCTGCAGAAGGATTTACATAAACGCACTCAAAACTGAGCCACCTTCGTTGAAATTAATCATATGTCCAAGTCTCTCTGAGTAAGACGTGAAATGCTCAACCATGTGGTAATAACTCATTCTAGATGACATGCAGAATTTACTGAATTCTAATAAATTGTAACAACATTTGGGATCAGTTTACATTGGAGAACTGTGCAAGACTCAAGAGCAAATAGTGTTTGTTGGAATTGTGCCCAAATCATTTGGGGTAAAGTGATGGTCTAAGTGGATAACATACATTCAGAAGGTTTGTTTTATTACTGAGCTGGTTGTTAGTTTTGAAAAATGGCAGAAGACTTGCTTTTTGCTACGAGATTTATTATAGTTGATACTCAAAATGTGTAACTAGCACAGAAGTGTGTGGTTGTATCCAGTTATTTCACATGCATTAAGTGTGTACTGAATGCTGTGAATTCAACTCTAGAGATTGTCACCTCTATTGCAAGTTGTTGGAGACTTGATGTGTAAAACATATTCTTCTTTTTATTAGCCTGGTTTTTTGGAAAGAACTGTCAGCATGGAAGATCGTGAGAGCAGTTATAGTGAGGGAGAACTGCAAACATCTCCTCTAGTGTTTCTGGAGGAAGAAGAAGGAGAAGAAGAGGAAGAAAAAGAAAGAGAAGAAGAGGAAGAAAAAGAAGATGCAGATGATCAGCTCTCTGGCATGGAAGAACACTGGGAAGGTGAAAATAAATTGTTTTGATAGCTCACAAAAGACAGCCATTAATGTAAGCTTAATGTAAGATAAACATGTTAGATTGTTGGCCAGAACCTTGTCCCCTCCCTGTTCTTGTCTGGGATTTTCCCACATAAATGGGATTCTTGGTGACACTTCCACAGAAAGGCAGAGAACATTCTCCTGTTCATTTGCAGGTGTACAATAGTCCTGTGTGTTTTGCCATATGAATTTTTTAATGTACGCTGCAGTAATGCTATAAAATGTCATCTCTGATCCTCCACGGTGTGACTTGACAGCAAGTATGGAAAGCTTTGCATTTTAAAATTCAAAGTCTCTTTATTAAGCTGTTGTTTCAATATCTGCTAGAATATGAGCTGGAAGAAGAGTTGGCTGGTGATGGCAAGAGGGAAAACAAGGACACTTCTGAAGATGCTGGAGACCAGTCTGATTCTAGCACGTAAATACCTTGCTTCAGTTACAAGAGGAATTTCCTTTGTGGTGCTGAGTGGCCAGCTGCATATGACATGTCTTAAACTAGCTTAAAATGTTCCTGTTAAAATTGTAAATTATTGTTCAGAAACACTAAAATTGCAAACCCAAGGTGGGATCAGGAGGAGCCACAGGCATTTCGAAACAAAGACACATAACCAATGCATTAAATGAGGATATAAATGTTCAACATTAGATATCCAAATGAATAATCATGAAAATCCAGGTTTAAGTGCATGCATGCCAACTTCTTGAGCAGTTTGTTTTCATGTTTTTCCGTGTTTATAATAGTCTTATTTGTAACAGTTCTGCTAGAATAAAACAGAAAGCAAGGATGTTAGGATGTCATACAAACTTCACATAACTACAATTTCTCATTACGTTTCTTTGTTGATTGTGTGTTCCAATTCAAAGGCAAAGCTCAGAACGCTATTTGGACAACATTAGTAACATTCAGCCTCTGAAGTCTGCAGACAGAGTTTGCATATCAGCCTCACGGGGGAACATCCAATTGCTCAATGACATATTCAGAAAAAAGGAACTGGTGGTCCAAAAAACCAGGTTAGTGTTTGAGCAAACATAATCCATCAGCACAAATCACCAACAAAACTCAGATACTTTATCAGTCATAAATACTAGAATTTATAGAACAATAAACTATATCTGACAGGAATCCTGGCTTTGAATCTTGTCCCCAGAAAGAAGAGTTTCATCAGGGAGAGAAAGGAACCTACAAAATCTAAGTGATGTGTTTGTTTCTTGCAGTGACACGCTGAGTGCCTGTCGACTGCGGAGCAAGATGCTGGCAAAGCAGCTGGATCATGTAGACATGGAAATAGAGAGAGAGGAGGAGGCTGGCAATGTGTAGGTAGAGAGTATTTCTGGATACCAAGGATTACAGGCATCCACTATGTTCATCTGTGTGTAATTAATGAGATCAGAGCAGAAAGAGGTGGAAACTTGGGAATGAGTAGGAAAGAGGCATATATTTTAAAATATAACAACAGGTATTGAATCAGCCTAGCCCACTGCTGTCAATTATGTCTGTCATGGTCTCAATCTTCTATTCAGTCTGGTGGATCAAGGTGCTGTGGCACTCCTGGGGGTCATGGCTTAGCTTCTGGTGCTTACTCAGTCAGGATTTACATATATGTGTGTGTGTATGTTTATATATACACACACATCCATGCGCCATTTCTCTCTCGTGTTGTTCTGGAATGCAGGGATGCCTTTCAAGAGTAGCTCTGCATACAGGAGCTGCTCTGAAACACTTGTGCTATCAAGTGGGAGGCAATTTACTGTACTCTTCACATTTGGTTTAAATAGAAAGCAGTGGGTGGCTTGTGTACCAGGAGCCAGAGGCTTGTGAACAAACTTCGCAGCTGCATTTCTAACCTGTGTTAATCTCCAGGTTAGAGCAGCGATGAATGAGAGAAAGGAAGGCAGGTTAACTGCCAGAATGGGAAAGCTGCTTGAACAAAACTGATGAGTTGATGCAAATGAGCCTCCTGAGGTGGTGCAAGTGGGATCTCAGAGACAGTAACAAAACCCAGCAAAGAGAGAAAAGCACTGGAGTGTTTATCCTTATCGTGGGTTACACTGAGAGGTCTGGATATGTAAAAAATAGCGATTCTCCCAATCTCTTACACTTAGCAAGTGGCTAGTGGAGTGAGAAGACTTGATAGATTTCTGGCTTATGAATTTCAAAGGCACTGTGTTTTAGCAATAATGCAAATCCTGGCTGCCATTAACAATACCAATGCTAGTACAGAAATGTTGAATTTGGAGGAATAACTGGAGGCTGAAGATCCAATTTTCATTTAGAGGATGAGAGTTTATGCTGAGAATAGTCGGGGCCCTGTCTGTGGTTCCTGTAGTACACTGTCTGCTAGTTTTCCTGGGGAGAGAAGGAAAATAACTGTGTGGGAATACTGCAATTGTAGGCAAAGTGTATGGAATATCGTAGTACCATTTTAAAAGCAAAATCAGTCTAGGTTCTCTAGGTTCACCTACGCTTATTTTCATGAATAATACTACTTTTATCAGTTTGAGAAATGAATAGTTGCATTAAGCTACTGGTCAGTGTTCTTAAAATTCTCATCTGTTCATTTCAACCAATGTGTAAAAGTTTAAAGAGAGCTCTGCCTCAATAATGGACACTTAAAGGGTCAAACAAGAGGCTGCATAAATTACTGGGATCCTAATGAATAAATCTCAACCTCAGAGCTATGCTTTCTTCTTGCTGATCTGGCAAGGGGGGTTATGTTCAAATTCCTTTCTGATTGTTTCTTTCTGACATTACCAGCGCAGCCATGTGCCGCCTGCAGGCCGTGAGAGGCCGACTGTGCACTGAACTGGAGAGAGAGAAGGAGCTGGAGTTGAGAATTGCTTTGACCCTAAACCAAAACTTGTAAGTGAGGGAATGAAAAAAGTGTGGACAGAATCAATCTTCATTGCATTCTTCATATGCTGTTGGATGGATTCAGAAGTTAATCAATATAGAAATTGCTTGTAAATACTGAACTACATAATTTGAGAGCAACTTCTAGCCTGCACCGTTCATTCCTTAAAAAGTTGGGTGCCGTGGCTCAGTCCTCAAGTTAGTTTTGCACATGTAAATAAAGTTTTGATTTTATTGTGAGAGGTGCATAAATTGTGGGCCTAAACAGGTCTCATTTGAAATGGAAAATTAGCTGGACTAAAGTAAATCTGTCTGTGGATGGGCATAAATACTTGTAATTTATGCCTCAGTGTTTTTATAGGGCATAAAGGAAAGGATAGAAAATGAGCATGATGGAGACATTGTACTGTGTATTTTTATGCCAAGCTGATATTGCTGCTTGTAATTGATTGTTCACACATAATAAATTACTTATTTCTATCAGAGTAAAACTGTTTTGCAGAAGGCAACAGGTGAGTGTGTTTATATTTCGGTACCACAGGTACATCAAAGGAGGAACACAGGCACGAGCTTCTAGCTGTGATTAGCCAAGTGGTTAGGCAGGATACAGTGTGTTCTGCTGCAGTGTTGTGTAATAGCTTTAAAATGCTTGACTTGTTTATTGTGTGATTAGCAATACACAGAACAGATTAATGTACTCATCCCTAACCTATCTGGTTCCTTCAGCAAAGCACAGAAGAATAAAAGCCATGGCCTGTCCCTGAAGTTATTTATTGTTGAAGAAAAAGCTATTTTTATACTTATTCTTGTTTTTTCTTCTGGGTAAATGGGAGAAACAGAACCTTGGAGTTTATTTTTTTTACCTTTTTTTTTTTTAACCAATATTCTTAATGTCTTTAAAAGAGATATGCTATTCAATATGAGCCTTGGTCTGGAACATCTGTGTCAGTAAAAGGGTTTGATTCAAAATATGTTCTAAAATAATACAAGAAAACATGGTTACATGTTTATTTTCCCCATACAGCCTTCCCTACTCAATCTATCACCTTAAAGTGAAAGAATATCAATATTCCAGTGGAAACAACTCACACTTTGTTTTAAAGGGTTGAGATGTGGCAGGCAGAAACTGAGAAGAAAAAATATGAAAACCTCCATGAACAATTTCAAAAAGATGAGGAGGAGCTACAGATGCAATACCAGAAGGAAAGAGAAATGAGGATTTGGAAGGAAAAAATAACAGCCCTGCAAGCAGAACGAAGGCGTCAGACTCGAGAGAAGTAAGAGCCTCTAAGTCAGAGCCTCCTGCCTTTCTTGTTTCATTTTCAGCCAATTCACTACTGCAGGTGCTGAGATTAGCTAGTCCAAAACTGGTGCTGCTGTGTGTCTCAGCTGGGTGTACTTCAGGGATATTTGATGAGGGAATGGGACTAAAATAAGAATTAGCCATGGCCTTGCAGTTTTGCAGGTAAAGATTTTGATATGAGAATAAACTTGGTAATGCAAAAACTACAAATGCAGGATTTTTTGTCATAGGAAGTGGGGTTTATTGGGTCAGACTAACTGCCTGTGTCTGCAGTGCTGTTTGCCTCTAGGACCTTCTGGACTTATGGTCAAGTCCTTTGAGATTTTGTGGAGCAAAAGCAGACCCCAGTGTGTCAGTTTGTGGCTTTTGGCAGTTTATCAATTAGTCTATATTATGGGGGATGTGGGGGGCAGACTAATGTCCTCATTTCTGCACATTAATAAACTCCCCAACCTCACCCTTAGGTGTCATTGTGTTGGACTAAGTTTTTCTTAGTCTTGCTGCAAACGTTTGTTTGTCTGTGTTTTGCAGAAAGGAGAAAGAAGCCCGGAAAGAGTATGAAGAAAGAAATAAAAAAATCCTGGAGGATGCCAAAAAGAACCATGAAAAAGCAGTCTGCTTCCTGAAGCAAAGCATGGCGAGGTGGGCCTTCATTCCTTTCCTGTTTGCATTCTCTGCTGGGCAATACTTTATCCTCTAGTCTGAAAAATAACAATTTTTCTGCAAGGTGTCTCTTCTGTTGCACCTGGAAATCTGTGCCAGGTACAGTGAAACACTGAGATCTTAAAGGCACAGAAGGACATGGAAAGAAGAAAATCCATTGACTGTCCTAGCATAGTCTCCAAATTCCCTGGAGCTGAAGGGATGGTCTTTTTCATGAGGACTCTGACCACTTGGAGGCATTAATAATGATTAGAAGCATTTAATGTATGTGTGTGTTTGTCATTAACTGAAGTAGTTATGAAATCCATGTTCGAAACCTGCCTTGTGCCATTCTGTGTCCCCTCGGAAATGTGGTAAAAAAGCCTCTTGCTCTCAGGTCAGTTGGTTGATGGGCTCTTTCTTTGTGCTTCTGCTCTGGTTGATTTTAAATTAAATGTTCTTTCATAGGTTTATGTTTATGTTATTACTCTAGTTTTAAGAAACGGAACATTTGTTACTTATTTTTACAGATATACAAATATATCCTAATATATAAATATTAGGACTTAATTGTAAAATGATGGAAATAATTGTACTGTTTCTGTGCTGGTTTATTTTTATTAGATGGTATATGCAAACTGATCATAAGTAAGAAAAACAAAAACAAATAATTTTTTTTTCATGACAGATCTATCAAACCTATCAATCTTAATTTTTTTTCCTAGTTTCCCATTATCTTAGCTGGAACAGTCTCAGGTTTGATTCCTGCCTACATATTTCCAACTTACAGAGTTTTTAGGGTTTATTTTTAGTGTGGGTACATGTGCTTGTCTTGAAAAATTTGCTACATAATGTTTAGATATTGCCTATGTGAGCAACACCTGAATTCTAACTTTATTTTAGCAGCCCAGTCATATGTCATAACATGAAACACATTCTTCATATCCAAAATTTTAAAAAAATTAAAGTTGTTGAGCAAAATATTTGAAAACCTGTTGGCACTTGGAGCTCAAACAGTGCCGTGTTTGGAAGAGTCCCCAACTGTTCCCCTGTGCCCACAGCCAGTGCCCCACCAGCCAGGGGTTCACAGCAGCACTGCTTGGGGACATTGGCAATCACTCCTTGTCAGCTTAAACATTCTGATACCGAGAGCTTTCCAGGATGAGAGCCTGAAAGATTTGACTTTGCTTACAGAATTCATGAAAAAAATGCAAAGGAAGAAGTGAAAGCTCAGGAGCATATGGAGAGAAGGATACAAGCTGTGCTTTCCCTGAAAACCAGCATCACTTCCAACAGGGTACTGCTGCTGGGCTGGGATGGGAATGAAGTCACTGACTTGGGAGACTGCTGGGCTCTGATGCAAGTCATTCCAGTTTTCCTCGCAGAGCTGTGGGATGATTTTTGATCAGGTCACTGACCAAACCCCTTGAAACTGGGGACAGTTTAACTGGGGAGGGATGGTGGGAGATCTGTGTGGGCAGGTTTTGACACTTCTGCTGATGCAGTTTATTCTGTCAACAGTCTAGTTGTTCTGGGATGGGGACTCTCTGGGAAATAATGCTTACTAAAATAAGTTCTCTGGAGGTTCAGCCAGAAGGATTTCCAGTTATTTGGATACCAGTGTAGAAATATTCCACATGGAGAAAACATATGGAAGAAAAACAGTGTTTTAAGAATTTAAATAGTATAAATTAGGAATTTCTGAGCTATGCTGCTTTGCCGTTCTATTTCTGCTCTGTAGAATCTGAGGGAATGATCTTAATTTATTCCTGATTTGTTTAGAGCTGTTATCTTTTCACATTCCCTCATTGAGCAGCATTCCAGGGGCAGGATGGAAGGATGGAGAAGTAGCCTGGACCTAGCCAGAGCTTTCTGCATCTCAGCACGCCAAGACTACAGAGAATAGTAAAAACAATACCTTCTCCTTCAGAGACATCCACCACAAATTCATGCTTGGATAAGGACACCAGCAGTAGATTCTCTGTTTTATATTCTTTAATCTGTGAATCAGATATGTAACTGGTTTGTGTGACATTCATAGGAAAGGCTCCAGACTCTCCAGATTTTGAACAAAGCAAAGGCTTTGGAGGCAAAGAAGGAGGAGATGAAAATGAGGGAAGCCATCCTAGCAGAAGGAGGCAATGTTATCAGGGAAATTTTTCTCCATAAACGACAGCAAGAGCATGAAAAAAAGAAAGAGTAAGTCTCATATCCACATCAAACTCTGCCTGCTGCTCATGCAGGAATGTGTTGGAGCTCAGTCAGATCCTGAAGGCAGAACATCTCTGGTGGTGCCTCGAGGGAGTGAGCTCCCTCTCCCACTCTGTGTGACACTTGTACAGTCTGTTCTTCGTGCCCTGAACTCCTGCCCTAGGGCTGTTCAGAGCACCAGAGCTCTGGGGGTGTTCACCATCAACTGCTCCGGGGAGAAGTTCAGTGATCCTAAACTTGAAACCTGCAGGAACTGTCCTTCTTGCTCTCCTGAACACTGTGAAAGTCTGTATCAGCCTTCTAAAACACTCCAACTGAGTATATTTAGTCTGCAAAAATGTATAAACAGCCTCTGAATCACTTGGTGTCTTGGCACAAACTACCACTGAACCCAACTTAGACTTGCTGTTTAGCTTAAAGGCTCCAAGGGAACTGGGTTGGAGTTAATATTATTGGTAAACAGCCATGGCTGGGGTAATATTTCTTACAACTTTGGATTGCAGAGCTTTTACTGAACTGCAGAAATCAAGAAAAAAGGAGATTGTGTCTCGAATTTTGCAAGAAAAAGCTTCTGTTCACAAGCAGAAAAAAAGTCAGTCCCTTACTAAGGCAATCAAGGCTCGTGGTAAACTTGAGGATCCTTTACTGCAGAGAAGGGAAGCCTGGAAATATAGTGAGGAGACCTGCAAACATGCAGAGGGAGAAATAGCACAGGTAATCAAAGGCCTAAGAATTAACTGTCTGTAGGTTCTTTTGTTTTGTTTTGTTTTTTGTTTTGTTAATGGTGCAGGTCATTGAATTCTTCACCAGACAGTAGAGAACAAGTGGAGAGTAATTTCCCCATCAGATGTCTTTATGTCTGTTTGTTTCCTTTTTCTTGAAGGAAATACAGTAACTTTTAATGTTGTGAGAGGGGATTGTCCTCAGTTGTCATCTTTGGCCTCTGAGCTTTAAAACCTGTCATTTTTGGATTAAAAGATGTCCTCAGAAACTGATAATGGTTGAAGTAACTATTCTCTAGTAGTTTTTAACTTTATCTTCAAAACTTGTGTTCTTTCCCTAAAGTCACGGTGCTCTCCATCCGTTTGTTCCTTGGCTGGTGAGAGAACTGCTCCCCGAGGAGAGAGTTCTGAGAACATTCCCCGAGATGTGCTCTGGGAAAGTGGTGATGAGGAGACAGAGAGGGACGAGACCCTCCTGGTACCAGAGTTCCCAGGACTTTGGGGTCGGGAATATGACTTGCACAAGGTAAATGTTGTGATAGCTCTTGTTAGAAATAGAAAAGAATCTTGCTTGAAACCAATAATTGTGTATTTTGCAGTTAAAATGCAGCCTTTATGTTATTATGTAGATACAGAAATTTGGATGTGAAAATACCATCAGTCATTGCTGTTTGACATTCTTTTGGAGGGGTTTGTTCTCTCAAAGAGAAAACAATGCTTCAGGTTTAGTTCAGAGCTCTGTGAGGACAGAAATCACATTCTGTTTAATTGTTTGAGTTTAAAAAACCTCAGAATCAATCAAAAAGAAATCATGTCAGTACATATTCCTATACTTGCATGGAGAAGCACTGGACCATGACTGAAACATTCCAGTGAAGTCAGCTGATTTTTTTCTCAATGTTTAATAAGCTGAGGGGAAAAAACCTTAAAGTGCAGAAAAGCTAATCCTGCTATGAAAAACATGATGTCATAATGATGAAAAACTACAGCACAGACAGCTGAGAATTGATTGAACTCTTCATATTGAGGTTGAGAGGCTGAATTTGACCTGGAGAGAGCCAGACAAAGGCTGGCCAGGTGCTGGAAGATTCCTTTTGCAGACTTTTCCACTGGAGCTACAGATTCAGTGATCACACACAGCCTTGGTGGCTTTTCTGGATGTTCCTTATCAGGTACCCAAAGAAGATCCAACACGGCTGGCTATAAGGGCAATGAGGAAAGAAAT
The DNA here is from genome assembly GCA_036630365.1 of Acanthiza pusilla. Taxonomy (NCBI): domain Eukaryota; kingdom Metazoa; phylum Chordata; class Aves; order Passeriformes; family Acanthizidae; genus Acanthiza; species Acanthiza pusilla. The sequence continues at coordinate 2,604,644 of JAXCHO010000005.1, read as the reverse complement.
GGCTGAGAGAAGAATGGAGGAACTCCAAGCTGGAATTTTTCAGAAGCAAACAGTGCCTGGTCAGGAACACAAGGGCTGTGCTTTCCACAGCAAACCCAGCTGCATTCACTTCAAGGTCAGTGGCCATTCTGCATGGAATTGTAAAGATGTATCTGCTGTAGGTCTATCCCAATGTCTTGATCAAAATTCACTTGCAGCCTTTAGTAGGTCTGTAGTGAAATTTGAAACAGCTTTTGCCTTTTTCTCCAGCAAACTCTCAGTTAAGTGATAGATTAAATAAACTAGTTAGTGTTACTATCTAAATTATAAAATACTTCCTTTACTTAGGGAAATTTAAATACTATCAGAAAGGTGAGCAGATGATGAAACCTCTTGTTGGGCTGTGTTCTGTGTTTTTCAAAGGGCAGCATGACTGGTGCTTGTATATTGCTTGTAAATACGTTATTACATATTTACATATTTACATATTTACATAATTTACATATTTACAGTATTGTAAAATAATATCTTTAAAGAAGTGGTGATTGAATTTCAGTTATTAAACAAAACTGTTAATAACTCTATTAGACCATGAGCATGGCATCATGTCTCTGACATTCACCTGCTGTGTTTGGCTTTCCAAGGATTTCGATGTTGGTCAAATCTACAAAAAGAAGATCGTTTTGACAAATGCATCCTACAGTGTTAATTCCTGCAGACTGGTGGGAATCAGTGAATGGCTCAAGGACTTCATCAGTGTTCAGTAAGTAATTAATTGTAGACTTGTTTTACCTTTGTACCACACCAAGAGCTGGAACCCAATTCTGCAGCAATTGAAGCTCCTGTTTGTCGTGGGTTAACCCTGCAGGCAGAAAAACTCACAGAGCAGTTCCTCAGTCCCCCTCAGTGTGATGGGGGAGAGAACTGGAGGGCACAAAGTAAAACTTGAGGGTTGAGATAAACACAATTTAATTGGACAGAAAAGGAAGGGAAGAAGGCTGATGGAATAAAGGAAATCAATCTCAGAGCAGTGAGCACTTAGATTACAATCCTGTTGTCTTTCCCATCAATCTATTCCTGTAATCCTGCTGACAGGTTATGTAATGAAGCCCTGTGTCTAGTTGAGAGATTGCAAATTAATCTCAGTTTAATTATATTGATAATTTTATCTCACTCTTTATAAATAAACAAAAGGAGGCATCCACAAAAAGGAGGTATCCACAAAAAGGAGGTATCCAAAAATGTTTCTGTTTAAGATTTCAGACACCAGTTTTCTCTGGAGCTGGTGTGAGCCTTTAAAAATATCAAATACTACTTTTCACAACTTGCCATTATCTAAAAAATGAAGTCAATAAAAGACTATATTTACCTGGAATTCTGTGAAAGAAACAGAAAGAATTCTTGTAGTCTAGCCTAGAAGGGAAAAACTGCTAAAGCTCCTGGGTGTGAGTGAGACTTATGGACAAATAGGAGACATGGAAGTGAATTCCTGTGCCTTACAGAGAAAGTTCAGGTTTCACCCCTGGTGGCTGACCTGGGGAAGCCATAAGGATTGAAACCTGAACTGTCCCACTTGTCCCACTTGTGGGACTGTTCAATCCCACCCCAGTGAATAAACAAGTTGTTTCACCACCATAAGTGATCTCCTGCTCCAGAGCTCCTTTCCCAGCTCACTCCACTGCCCTCGTGGGGATAAACAGCACGTGGAATTTCTGACTCTCCTGATAAGGACAGGATGATCTAAGGTGAAGCCATTCCTTGCCCACTCCATCCCTACAAGAGTCCCCTGGAATGTGAGCAGAGTTCTTGACTGAGCAGCATCCCTGGAGAGCTGTGAAGTCTGAATCCAGCTGGAGTGGGAAAGGTGTGGAGCACTCCATTCCCACGCTGAGGAGATGGAGAATTGACCAGGACACAGCAGAGCCCTTCAGCTCTCAAACCTGCCCTGGTGCTTGGCTCAATGTGTGCCTCGTGGGTTGTTTTGAAATCACGTGTGTGGATTTAATTTTGACCCACTTACACGTGTTTAATTTCTCTGACAAAGCCTGAAGCTACTAATCCGACAAAATGAGGGTTTCCTGCTCTCAAAGATTGATTTTTTTTTTCTCATTTAGTATGTTGAACAATTGCATATGGTAAATCAGCACCTCTGGTTTGTGACCAAAAATTAAACAATGTTTTTTGAAGGGCATTTTACAAAAATTCTTTCCTTGCTGTCTGCCTTTCAAAGTACTGTTCAAATACAAACGAAACATCAAGGGTTGTGAATGATTTTTCAATGTCTGATGAATTAATTAACTTTTAAAAAATAAATTGGTTACCTCTACATTTGCCAGCTGGATAGCTAGCAAAAATAATCTAAGATTTTATTCTCCAGTGTCATATTATTAAGTTGACCAGCAGAGCTCAGACCTGTGGACAGTGATCCTACACTGTATAAAGCTTATCTCAAGTAGAACCAGACATAAATTGTTTGTTACAAAATAGTTTTGCCAAGTATTTTCAAAATACCCAGCACATCTACACTGTCATGGTGTCACTGTCCTCGAAATCAGTGCCCAGGTATTTACAGACATAACACTTGAGAGCTGTTATCAGTGACAGGCGCTGTATTTGCTGATAAAAAGCTTTATTCTGGTGGTTAAAATGCGCATTATTACACCCCATGCAATGGGAGCCTCTCCTTAGCAGAGTGGATCTGTGTGGGTTTGTGTGTTTGGCAGTTTGTGCTCTAAATCAGAACTATTTCAAGGTAACATTTGAAATAAAAAACCATTCCTCAAGTCTTTCTCAGGAGAAACTGCCGGGGATGTGTTCAAAGGGTCAGGATACAGGTGCTTATTCCCTGTCCACATTTCAAGCTCCTGAATTCTGAGGAGTGTTTCCATTTTTGAAAATATTTCATCCTGCTTTGGCTCGATTTTAATTTTGTTTTGATAAAACTCTGAAGGGCAAGTGTGTTCTGTGTCTCACTTAGGGGCTCCCATGGCTGCCAACACTTCCTTATCTCCTCTGGCTCCTGTGCCAGGCAGAGCAGGGCTCCAGGAGTGCCTCAGTAATTTCATTTACAGTGCAGCTGTGAGATGTCTTCCGATGGGCATTTTCCTTGCCTCACACAGACCATGAAATGAGTGGCAGATTCTATCCAAGATAATTTTGATACAGCTGGCAGCAAGCAGCACATTCTCTAATCATTTGCAGCTCCCTCCTTGGGTTTTTGCTCTTCATTTTGTGTTTGGACAGGGGAGACGTTACAGAGCAACATTTAAATGGATAATGGGAGAAGTTGCTTCCTAATTGTCTGACTGGGCAGTTCAACCTGTTCTTGCTGATTTTGAGCCTCAGCTTCACCTCCTTGGCTGCAGTCCCTGTCTTGCCTTTTAAAAGCACTTCAAGTCTTTCTGAATAAAACCCTAATAAAGAACCAGCCTTTGTTGTTTCCCAGTTGCAGCAGGGTTCTGTAGCCTTTCATTAATCTGTCACTCATTCTGACTTTTCTGATAATTAGTACAAGCGAGGGGAAAAAAATTTAAAAAAAATAAAAATCTGCCATTGTTACCAAAGTAGGAGCTGAGTGTTCCCTCCACAGTTTTAATTTGGAGTTTTATGTTAATTATCTTCATAGTTTTGACCCACCTGGCAAAATACCTTCTGGGATGTCCTGTGAATTCCTGGTAACATTTGAGCCAATGGTAAGTGCAGAGTGAGGAGAATCCTGCTATAGTCCACTAGTCTGATTAAAAACATCATTAACTGAATTTCCTAACTGTTAACAAGGAAGCAAATTACATTTTTAGAGAAGCTACTGTTGTACATGGACAGCTGTGTGCATGTTGAAGCTCTGATAAATTGTATTAAGGCACTTTCCGAGGAGACATTTGAAAAATGCCTCCAAATCAGAGCAAGTTTCCAAATATTTTTAATATTGCCCAGCTGAAGTTAACCAGGCTGTCACAAAGACTGTTTTAAAGTGGAAACATAGAATCAGTGAAGATACATTTTAATACAGTACTCAGAGAATGAGTGACAATATTTTTCATCAGACTACTCAGAAATCTTCTGAAATGACTTAGAGCTTTTTTCTGTTTTGTTTTCTAGATAAATGAAGGGCTGGAAGGAGAAGTCATGTTTATGGCCCAGACAGGTCCTTTTTCTGTTCCACTCAAATGTACAGCCAAGACCTGCATTGTAAGGGACACCCTTTAAGCACGTGGATAATACAATTACTATTATAAAAGGTGGATGCTCATTTAATTGACATTAGTGCTATGTAGGACAGTGGTAATTAATGGTTTATCTTCTCACAGCTGGCTCTGGATAAAGAGCTCATTGACTTTGGCAGCCTTGTGGTGGGAGAGACAATTTCACGGACCATCAGCCTGACAAACAGCGGGGCTTTGGGAACGAAATTCAAAGTTCAGACGTCAGCAGGTGACACAAGGACCCGCAGAGCAACAGTAAAACCTGCTCCTGCAAGAGTGGTGGGTTCAAAAGCACTTCCCTGAAGGAATAGAAATGTTCTGCTTTGCCAAGTGTGGTGGAGTTGTGCAGAGTTAGAGCAGCTCAGGTCAAAAAGGACTTGGGAAGATCATCTGGTCCAACCTTTAGTATGTTTGGTATAAATATAATCTGTTAGACCCAAATATTAGATGATAAAATTAAAAACAATTATTTTGTGAGGAGTGGAGAAACCAACAATGTGAATTTTTTAAGTCCTTTAGTAGTTTATGTCATGATTCCTATTTTCTCCACCTTCATGACAATTAGGAAAAAATACTTTAGTTGGAAGAGAAGATTCTGACAGTTATTAAAAGTCTCTACTCCTGGAAGTCAGAAATGTGAACTTGTGCAAAACTAGCAATAAAGTGAGGGGTGTGATAAAGAGAGGGCTGGTTTCAGCAGACTTAGTTTTAAGTCTGGGTTTCCACTAGGAAAATGTTAATTCTGTTAATTGTAAAATAACTGGCACTGCACTGCATTGCTCCTGTTACATTATTGACCTGTTTGGGGCAGCCAGCAAAAATTAAATCTGTTCATTTAGTTTTAAAATTAATTGTAATTAATTAATTAATTGTAAAAATTAAATCAATAAAGGTTTTGTAGAATGTGCAGTTCTTGGACAGCTCAGCACATTTCTCCATTTCTAATGTGGAGCTCTTGCAAGAAACACAAGTCTGATCTGCATAAAACTTTTGTTGGATAAAACTGGAGCTGGTGCAAGGCCGAGGAACAGCCATGGGAGCAAATCCTTCTCTGTGTTTCTTAACAGATCACTCAACATCCCAGAGGCTGTGACCCTGAGAGGGAAAGCACCACGAGTCCTGTGGCAGCTGGGGATCGAAACAAGGAGCAGATCTGTGCCCAGCCCAGCGAGGGGCTGACCCCCAGAGCAGCCCAGGAGCCCCAGAGCAGCAGTGCCATGGGTGAGGTGATGCTTTGGAGCCTGGCCCTGCACTTCCCCAGGCCAGGCTTTATCCATCTGTATCTCCTGTCATGAACTGAGCAATTGAGTTTGCAAAGTTACTCAGTAAATTAAGTAGTTCATCACTCCATTAGTAATGTTACATTTCTTTGTATGCTGCCTCACAGAACATGACTAAAAATAATGTCCTGACACCATTATATCAAAAGCAGCAGAGAACCTCAGTGCTCATTAGTGATCAACAATTCAGTCTCAGAAGAACACAGAACCCAACCAGCTTCAGAAATTGCAAAATTGTTAACATCATCCTTGTCTCAGCAACTGAATCCCCACTTCTCAGAATAGCAATCCACATGACAGGTTTATTTTTATAGGCTGTAATTCTAGGAACAAGGAAGCAGAAAGATGAACCTCCTCAGACATTTTCCATCTAATTCCTAATGTTTACTATGTGCTTAATAAAATCCAGTCTTGTAGAAGAAAGACTTTCTTAATTTATTTCTTATCTATGTTCTTTAACATTTCTCCCAATATTGATCATTCCAATTTCAGGAAGCTGAAAGTTCCATGCAAAGGTTGTGGGTGGTTTTTGCAGGTCCTTCTGGCTGCAGCCCTTTATCCCACTGAGATTGCTCTTGAAGCCCATCCCCATTTCCACCTGAATCTGCATTTTTGGTGTACCAATCTCCAACACAGACCTTATCCCACTGAACCACTCATTTGCCTCAGCAGTGGAAGGCTCAGGTGCCTCAGGCAGAATTCCAGACAAGGCTAAAGCTGGATGGCCAAACAGAAATTTCCTTCCAGATATTCCAATTTTCCCATCACTGCTATACTTGCCTGGATTTGAAAATATTGACCCAAATTAATGTACTTTTGCTTTGTTGGATATTTTTTTGATTGACACATTCAGCATTTTGTTATGTTTTATGTTTGTTTTTTTCCCCAGAACAACTTGGTCAAGGAAATTTAAGTGCCAGGTCAGATCTGGACCCAGACAGTGCACATGATTTAGTGGAACTTTCACTTGAAGATCTACCAATTGAAATTATGCTTGGAAAGGTAATGAATGTCCTGAGATCCAGACGAGATTTCAGTAGTCTAAGCCTACATCAAATAAATTGCTCTGGTGAGAAATGCTTGAGTACATGGTCACTCAAAGCCCACTGGACATCACTGTATCACAGTTAATTCTTAAAACGAAACCACAGGACACTTTTCCCCTTTCTTTTGATCTATACTGACATATTTGAGCTGAAAGATTCTGTGTACATTCACATTTCCCACAATTTAACTCTTTTTTTCTGCTGTGTGATTCTGTGATTAAACAAAGTCTGGTGACAACTCACAAGGAGGGGCAGGAAAAGTGTCTGGGAAATGTCAGACTTGAGCCATATTAATGTTCTGAGACTGATTTTTTTCCTGTGCATAGTGCATTCCATTTAGTTACAAACCAGGTGTGGTAGAGTGTGTGTAAAGTGTGAGTATGTACAGCCTCTTTATTTCAGTGCAGTTTCTAGAGTTTCATTGTTGTTGTTCAGGTGACTGAGGGTGAGATTGGACCCTTCAGCTCAGTGAAAATCCCGGTCCTGTTTGTCCCAGCCGTCCCTGGGGACGTGAGGGCAGAGTTTGTGATCGTGTTTGACAACCCAGACTGCAAACCAGTGAGTGACCTGCTTCAAAACATGTGTAAAATAGTTTAGAATCTTCAGATTTATGCTTTTCTCAAGAATTATGTATTGGGTAGTTTGATGGGAGGTAACTTTCTCAATCATTGCACTTATTTCTGATGCAGGATGCTCATTAAACCTGCTCGTTCTCTTAATTTCTATGCGAATAATCCTGATAACTCTCATTTTTTCAGACATCATCTTGGAAAACATCTCATGAACTGAAAACAAACGTGGAAGTATTCTCCCTTATTCCCAACCCACATAGTTTATTTTCTTTCTGATCTATCAGAATTGGAATTATTTAGCAGGCAGTAGTGAAGCTGATGTGTGAAAGCTGGAAAGGATGACAACTTTAGTTACCACTTCAGCATATTGTGATTCTAAATTTTATTGGAAGCCAAATTCTGCTTGGAACAGTTCACAGACGCTTGCCAAAAAATAAAGACAAACTTCCCAGCAGCTCAGTAGCCAGTCTTGGCTCTCCCTCGGGCTGCAGAAGGAGCTGCAGACGCCTGCTGAGGCTCCGTGGGCACCTTCTCCTCCAGGATCAGCTCCTGCCGGGCTGAGCTCCGTGGGCCCTGGTGCCAGACTCGGGTCACTGCAGGAAGCACAGCCCCGTGCTGCCTTCAGTGCATTTCTGTGCTGCCTGAGCAAGCTGCAGCCCCAGGGGAGCCTGGCCTGGGGCCCATCCCCTTCAGCTAAAGGCACTTTAAAAACTTCTTTCCAGTATCATGGGCAGATGCTCTTCCTTCATGTTCCCTATCAAAGAATCCAGACCAAAGTATAATTGTGTTTTTCTGCTGGGGCATTGCAATGTCTTGGGTTTCCTTTGCAAATGATTTTCCTAGGTCTGCCTCATTAAAAAACCTGTTGCAATACGAATAATAACATTTTACTCAGCTGTATTTATAGCAGAAATTCTTGCTGTAAGTCAGAATCTGAGCCTAGCAGAACTAATTCCCTGCCATTCGTGCCCTGCCAGCTGAGCTTCAGTGCCATTGGAGTTTCGGTGGACGTGCCCATCTGGGTGCCCCAGCCCAGCGTGGATCTCAGGATCTGCCTGTACGAGCGGCTGTACCAGGACTGCGTCGAGGTGCGGAGCAGGTGAGCTGCCCTGGGGGTGCCTCACATCCTGAGAGCCCTCTGAGCCTGCAGCTGGCAACTGGGAGCTGGGAGCTGGGCTTGGCCATCCTGCGAGCCCAGACCCCAGCACCAGCCCGAGCTGAGAGGTATCCACACACCTTCCCACTCGTTCCACATTCCCTGTGCTGTTCCTGTTCTTTGGGAGAGCCGTGAAGCCCCCAGGGAACAGCAAACCTACAGTTTCCTCATGTGGAATTTGCACACTAAACATGAGGGAGATAGATGTGTCTAAAATTAAGTGCACGTTGGGTTGATTCAGCCAGGAAATTTTATGTAAGAATATTTTGTTGTTTCTTAGCTATTTTGCATTCAGTTAAAGTCCTTGGGAGACATAGGATCTGGAAGCCAATCTTGTGCCAACAGTGCTTTCTTGAGAGGCTTTCCAGAGCTGGGATTAGCTGCTGGATAAATCATGCCAGTCCTATTGCATTTACTCTAAAATGGGGCAGGGGTGCAGCTTTTCCTGACCCACGTACACCTTAAGGACTGCACTGGAGGGACAGATCCCTCTGATTACACAGAGAGTGACCAGTGACTGACAGGGAAAAATATCTGAGCGTCCCAGAGTCCAAGGCAGTCATGTCTGAGGACTGGTGCTGTTTGCACTTGATATAAAAGGAATATTCCAGCTCCTTGGCTTCTGGAGATTTCCTGCTATTAGAAAGTGGTTACAGGAACATTTAATTGTCTTCAGGTGCTGGGTGTCTTCCCTCCACCTAATGCAGTCACTATGGAATTCTTATTTTAACAATTTGCATTTCTTAGAGTCTATTTCAATAGGATTGGGGTGGGTTTGTGGGAGGATGGGGGAGAGATTGGTTCTGTGGAAGGCATCCATTCTAAACCTCTTACCAGAATTACAGACTGCAGAGATTCTTCACAGTTGGAAAGAAATGAGTAAAGCTGTTATCTCAGAAATTCAGCTTACAGATATGACAAGCACAAGTTGTTATGTAAGTGATTTTACTTGGTCTAGATAACCCAGGGATAAAACTTACAAGTATAGAAGCAGAATAACTCTCCTAATAAGAGTTCAAGGGGATCCCAAAGATAGAAACTGTCAAATTGCTAAGGGCAAAACTTCTTAACTGAGGGAAAAATCCTGCTGATCTTTTGCCAAGTTTCACTAAATTAAGAGCACTTAATATGTAGTAGCCTGTCCTTAGCACCTTGGCAAGTCACGGCTTTGATTTATCACCCAATTTCCATAATTAGGAGAAATTGGCTCTTACACAGTCAGGTGGGCTGAAATTCAACGTATTTCATGTGCAGGACTATTTTATCCTGCAAAAGCGAATTGATTTCATAATTCTGTCATGGCCTGAGCAGTTTCTCCCTCCAGAGGCTCCTGGCACTTCCCTGGGGTGTGTCAGGAGCAGGTTTCCTCCTGGAGCCTGCCTGAATCCCACTGCCTGTGACTTGTAGGCTGTAGCACAAGGGGAAGGTGAAGTTTCCAAGTGAGTCAGATACCTCTGGCACTGGAGTGTCCCAGCAAGCTCTGGTGAATTGTAAAATATTGTTAATATTGGTCTTTTTCTGGGTTTTGGTTTTTTTTTTTGTTCTGGTCATGTAGACCGTGGTAATCAGACAGCATAAATAAGCAGTATAAAGGGTGAAAGTGTTTTATCAGAATCATGTTCAATATAAATAATTTTGAAAAGTAATTTCTTTGGCAGGTTATAATCTGCACTGATTTAATGAAGTAGTATATAATTCTCTTAGATTGTCAACAGTCAGAAATCATTGCAGGCTCCCAGCCTCACTTGCTGTAGCTGTTGATTTAGAGGAGACCATCTGGCCTGACAGCTTGGAAACCAGTCCAGGGGAAGGAGAATGACAAGCTGAAATATTTGTAAATTGCTCGGCAATTTTGCACTTAGGCATAAAATTCCAAAGCAGGGGATGATCTATGGCTATTCCTGTGCTGTGATAGGGCCAGAATTCAGTAGACAGGCAGAGGATTCCTGGCTTCCAGTGTGCCATTCCTGGGGCAAATTGATCCCAAGGTTTAGCAGAGGAGCTGGCAGGAGCAGCTTAGCCACGCTGGGACTTCCAGCCCTGCAGAATCTCTGCTGGTAGAGGACAGGGTACATCTGTTTATAAAACCACCAGGCTTCAGTCATCCTATTGATCAGAGAGAGCCAGTGTATGTTAGGAGCAAATAATGAGCAGATATTTCACAGTAGCTTGGCTTTGGCTCCCCCCTGACCTGACTTAGCCTGTGCTGAGCTTTGACAGTTCTGTTTGGATCAGTTTGTGTTGTTTGCAATACAGCTGGGTTTGTCACAGAACTTCCAAGCCTTGTTTTCTGTACTTAAAAGAGAACACAACTGTGTGAACTCGCTGTAGCAGTTTCCATGCCCATCATTTTCAAAGGAAGCTCGGGATTGTTCTGATTACAATGCACGGGTGGGGGCAGGAGGGCTCAGCCTCCAGTGTCACTGAAGTGGCCTCAAAGCCACCCGAGCACGTCTGATGTGTTTGCAGAGCAACAACCACGCTGCGTTTGAAGTTTGAGGTGTGCAGAGAATTGAGCAAGCACATGGAGCTGCTTCCAAAAACAGGCTACATCCAGCCCCAGTCATCCTTCAGTGCACAGCTCAAGTTCCTGCCCAGGTAACCAACATTAATCCAACTCCAATCTTTCAGGATTTCAGACAGTGTCAGCGGAAAAGCTGAGCTGGGTTGTTGTTCCCTCCTGCTGTCCAGACTGGACCTCATGCTGCTGGTGCAGTGCAGGTCTGGTCTCCCCCCGTCCCCCTGGAAGCTGCCAGATGCTCCAGGAGGAAATGAACTTGGCTGCCAAGGCTGTGAGGCAATGGCCCTCCTGCAGTGACAGCAGCACTGTGAAAATCCCAGCTCTGGCATTCCTGCTAGGCTGCTCCTGTTCTGTGGGAAGCTATTCTTATCCAGGAGGGAGGTTATTGAGGCAGGTGGCTACTTCATGGATCACTGATTGAATAATTTCTGGACAAGAACTCCTGTACTTGCTAATTAAGGTGAGAGTGGTTGGGCTTCCTGTCCATATCTCTCCTCCCCAGGTACATTCTTCTCCAAATGATGAAGGTATTGATCTTGAATTTCACGTGATGTTTTATGTAACATCTCCTGATGCTAAAAGCTTTATCCCAGGAAGTTTTGCTTCTCCATTTTATGATACATCTACAAATACAAACATAGCTCAGTGACAGGAAACAATTCCAGTTTCTAACAATTTAAATACCAGAGCTCCTGTCGACCACAGTTAATTTTATTTACCTCCTCATTGCCATCCTAAAGAATTTAGCAGGACGTTTCTTTTCAAAAAGTAATTCAATGACATATGGAATTAATTTTGATGTACAGCCAAATACTTCAGTGGCTTTGTCTTTGATGCTGCTGCAAACCTGCTGCTTCTTTGATGTGGGTTTTTAGTCTCATCGATTTAAGTGTGTTTGGATTCTCACAGATGTGCTCAGCACCTCTGGATTCTACCCCGAGAGTCTAATCACTGATGGCAAAATTTTCACCAGGTTAGTATTCAAAGAACTAAAAGTATTTACAGTTCCTGCAGCATCTCAAATCCCATCAGATTACAACAACAGTAACATGATGACATATTTCAGTTCCTCAACTTCAGCTGCTGCAAAGCACTGTTACCCTCTCCGAGTGGATGGAAGCAGAGCTTGGATTTAGAACCTTAATCTTCCTTTAAAAAACGGGGAAGCTTCAGAAAGGAGATTTGATGAGATTAAGGCATTTCTGACACACAAAATAAGTATCTGGCTGTTTGAGGGTACAGATCAGTTTTAAAGACCTCATGCAGGGGGGAAGTGCGTGCGGCGCTGAGCACTCTGAGCTGGAGCTGGGGGGAAGCTCTGAGCCAGTGACACATTTCCAGGAGGGCCTCCTCAGTGATTTGGCATTAGGAGCTCTATTAATAGAGCAGCTGTGTTAAAAGTGACACCACAGGGAAAAGAAGGCCCCACTCAGCACTGCTGAGGGAGCAGGGAGCTGCCTGGAGGCCTGGGAAGCTCTCCCGAGTGTTCTGAGCACACGGACGTGCTCAGGCAGGTGTTCCAATACCCAGCCTTCTGGGAGCTTGGAGCCAGCAGAAATTTCCTGTTTAGTTGAAGGCAGGTTCTCTACTCTGCTGCCTATCAGAATTCCCAAACTCCACATCCTGTAGTTCCTCTGTGTTTGGAACTAGTCCTGCAGGTACCGGCAGTCTAAATCTGATTTGTCTTTTGTGCTTCTCTTTAACTGTGCCATTTTCAGAGAACTTTCCGAAGGATTCCAGGACCTTTTCCCCAAGGCACAGCAACTAATTTAGAGTCCATCCCTGTGTCCATACAGTTGCAAGTATTTTTCCCCCCTCTGGATTATTTTGAAATAGATTAATTTCTTCAGCTCTTCATGTGTCCTGTGACAAAGTGAAAACTGATGCTCTTCTCCTCCCTTGTACTTAACCCCAGTTCTATGTGTAAAGAACTTCCCAACACCTTTGAACATCACCCTTATTGCAAAATAACAGCAAGATTTTGGATCACCATGGTGACTGAGTGGGTGTTATTTTTATTCTTTAACAATGCATTTAAGAGTTGCATGTGATTCCATGAGTAGTAGTAGAACATGAGCACCGTGGAGACCCAAGAACAGGAAGCAACTCACTCTGGTGCTCTGAGATATAAATAGAGCAGCAGAGCTAAAAATGCTCCAGGTTTGTATTGTCTTGGCTTGAAGCTCTGAAATGGAGCTTGTGACAGCAAGATGCTTCACCTGCAGCAAACCTGCATATTCCTTATCAATTCTGTAATCAGGCACTGCTGGCTCCAGTTTGGATCACTTTTTGTCATCCTTTGGGACACAAAGTGGTTCTGCCTCAGGGTGAACTCCACTGTCCAGAGGGAGCCACAGCCTGGGTTGGGTTGGTGATGTGCTGGGGCTGCAGCAAGGATGCACAGGGTTTATATTCTGATTAGAGAGTAAGCTTTTAATTTTTCAGAATTTTAAATGACTGGATGGCATTTTTTAAAAAAAAGATAGATGGATGCTGATCTCTGTGACCTCCCTCAAAATCCTGTGTGTCCAAAATCCTGTCTTTAAAAATAAAAAAAATCCAATATAACTATACAAGGTCAATCATTCTGATGGCAGTGCCTTGCAGCCCATGCCCTCCTGCTCAGAGCATTGCCTGGGGGTGCCAGGCTGAGGGAAATGTGGGACAGATTCCAGGAATATTCCAGAATATTCCTGACCTGACTGCTTCTTCTTTTCCTTGGCCAGAAGGTGGGACAGGTCACAGGTCACTAATTTTTGATTGGCATTTTCTGCCACCATTCTTCTTCTGTTTTCTCTAACACTTGCGTTTATCTTGCAAGCAAAATGTTAATGAGATTTTTCCGTGAAGAACTGGATTTGATGCTTAACCAATTACACAGGTGAATCCTCCTATTTGAGAAGAATTAAATTAAGATTAAAAGTTGTGAATAATAAAATTTTTGGACCTTAAATAACAGGTTCCAGTTTGTTTTTCTTTCTTTTTGGAAATAAACCATCAAAAGTTCATTATTCCCCTTAGTGACAAAATAGTCAGAATATTTGAATGGCTCTGACTGTACTTTGGATTTATGCTTTTGGATTTTCAGGCACTCTCTTCCCGAAGATGCAGGGAGCTATTTCAATGCAGAGACAGGAATCCTGGAGGCCCCAGTGATGATCCTGATCATGGACAAGGTCAGGGATTTTTGTGATGCTGCTTATCAGAGTGACAGTGGATGGAAATTATTTCAGTGAATGTTCACTTAATGATACTAATTTTAGATAGTTCTTTACTAATTGAAGTTCTGTGATAATAGTAAAAGATGCTTAAAGTGCTAATACAGATTTGATAGCTTTTTCTAGTCACATGTTTGCAATACAGGAAGTGAAATCCTTTCTCCTCAGTGCTGATCTCACATGTTGCTGTCAAGGAACAGAATTTCTTGCAGTTTTCCTTTTGGATGAGATTTCATTTAAATCCTGTCCTTACAACCCACAGATGGAGGTTTTTATCCTGTGCTCTTGCATTTGTTTCAGGCTAAAAAAGTTAATTTTACTGTCCATGCCATTGTTACTACTTCTGATTTGGAAATCAGCCCAGCACAGATCAACTTTGGATTCTGCACGATCTACGAAGCTGTGCAGGCAAATGTCATCCTAACAAACAAATCCATCTTGCCACAGGAGTTTGGATTTGTGGGACTGCCAGAGGTACGGAGTTATCCCACACACACCTCCTCTGCTGTCAAAATAGCTTTCGGTATCATGGGAACGTGTTCCAGTGTGAGTGTAAATAAATCATGACTGGTTCCTGCAGCCCATGGGAATCCTGCTCCCTGTGGGGGCTCTGGGCTAGTTCTGTCCTGGAGGGTGTGAATCTCACTGTGTGACACTCTCTGCATTGCCAAGCAGTGCCAACACCTGCGAGGAGATTTTCCTGTTCTTCACCTTTTCCTGTGAGAATTCCTGGGTTTTTACACCGAGAGGTCTCCTAAGAGAACACCTGGGGCATTTTCTTTCAGCCTCATGGTCACTCAGGGCTGTGGCTGTGCCCACTTTGCACCCAAATGCCCGAAGATTTGTCTTTAAAGTGCTCCTTGGGAATCATCCTGAGCCATGCCTGGGTACTTTCTGAGTGACTGAAGTTGATGTGGAGGCACAGAATTAATCACAGGAGCTGCTGGGTCTCCTGAATAATTTTTTGCACAAAGTTGGTTCTTCAAGCTCCATCAAAGCAGGATGATCACAGTGTGAAATGGTTGGGCATATTGGCATCAGAGCTAGAGCAACCTGGCAGTTAGTGAGGCATTGTCCTGTTCTCTGCTGCTTCGGGGATTAAAGTCAAGGAGTGGCTGAAAGAAATTGTTCACTTCAGCTTCCTGAAAGCTTTACGTCCCAGGATGTGTTTCCTGAGGAGTTTTAAAGTGTGATGGGGAGACTTTCGTGAGTCGTCTTCAACTCAAGAACAAACCACACCACAACCATGGATTGTCACTGTCACTGTCACTGTCACTGTCACTGTCACTGTCACTGAGGTGTCTGTGCCTCGGACAGGAATCAGCTCACACAGACACAGGGGATTTTTATCAGATTTCATTCCGTTGTCTAAGAAGAGTAAATAAACATTAGAGTGAGGGGATTAGCACAGATGGGAAGAAGCTGGGGAAGGATTCTCCTGAACCCTGAGTTAATGGATTTAATGCCTTTTGAGTTACTTTGAGATGAGAACTCTGCCCATCACACTCTGGGCACTGACTCAGACAAAAACTTCTCCCTGGAAGGTTTCTCTTTTCCTGACAGTTCCACATTTAATAACAATTTTTTAAAATCTTACCAGTAATGTCTTATTTTAATGTATTCATAAACTGATAATTTAACTAATAATTTCTTATCCTGCCATTTTGAAGTTTGTTGAAGTTCAACCAAACGATGGATTTGGAACTATTCTTCCCCTCGAAAGCCTGAAATTGGACATAATCTTTAAAGCCACCAAAGCAAAGGAGTACAGCTTTGAGCTCACCTGCAGGACAGAGATCAACAGGTGTGTTAATGGATGGACAGCAGGTAAACTAAAATCTGAATCACACTGGTAATTAAATTAATTTAACTGTCCAGAAATTAAATCCCTGCCTGCTCTGGGGAGGTGAGGCTGAGACAAGCACATGAGGCAGGTGGGAATTCTCAGTGCCTGTTCATTCCGTCCTTGATTTATATTCTGTCTTTACTGAGGTGACTTTTCCCACCCCTCCTCAAGTTTATCCTTGTCCCACACCCGAGGCCACTCAACCTGCAGAGCTCTGCTGCTTTTGCAGCACAATTGTCGAAGGAATTCTTTTCTCTAAAAAGGCTCCATGCATTAAGCCAGTGCTTCCGCAATAATGATGGCATAAAGTTTGATTTGACTGGATGTGTTTCCAGAAGTTCACAGAGGAAGAATTCAAGCAGGGACTCTGGCCAATTGTGCATTAAAAATAGATAGTATTATTGTTCATCTTTAGGCAAAATTCCCATTGCAAGCTTGAAATTCTGCTTAAATAGGGACTACAGGATTAGCTCCCTATTTTCCGGGCTGATTAAGACACTATTTTATGCTGAGACAATTTATCATGTGTTTATTTTTAGACAATTCAAGCTGTCATGCAAAGCAGTTGGAGTCCACCCACCTCTTGAATTGTCTCATTCCTTGGTTCAGTTTGCTGCTACAGCCCTGAACTCCGTGTCTTCAGCCACTCTGGATGTGATCAATTCCCACACGGACGGGAACCCCCTCACCCACCCTGTCCCACGGATTGGCACTGGGGACCCTGTCCCCGTTGGACCCACGTCCTTTGAATTCCATGTGTCCCCAGAGTGTCCTGTCACCATTACACCTTCTGTGGGAACTGTGCTGCCTGGGCAGGTAAATTCACTTTAAATGGATGTGTTTGGGTGTTCTGCCACATCTTTGATCATCTGCATCCCTGCAAAGGCTCTCACTTGTAAACAAAGCTCAAAACATCAGTTGCTAGAATAGCTGGAATATTTTGTATTGTTTGAAATAATGTTTTAAATCAGACAGGAGGGTTAAGCACCAAATCTGGCTAATGCCTTATGGGACTGTTCTGTCCCCAGTGTTGTCACTGTGATTTATTTGAAGAATGTTTAAATATCAAAAGCTTTGGTCATGTAAACCCAGCCCACTGTAACATCCTAACCTTCCAAAAAAGCTTCAAGTGACCTTAAGCTGAGGATGCTGCGATTCACTGAGAGCAAAACTGTGCACTGTGTGCTCTGTGTGTGCTCCTGTTGAGCTCTGCAGGTGTCACACGTGTCTGAGGCTGAGCTCTGCCCTCACTCCTGCGTGTCTCACGTTCCCAGAAAAGCTCCATCCGAGTGTCCTTCAGCCCGGCGCTGGCGGATCAGCAAATCAGGGAGGAGGCAGTGCGGAGGCTCAGCGCAGCAGCTGTGCCAGAGGCAGGACTACAAGTAAGGAATGCTAAGAACAGCACACGCTGCTGGTCTGTCACTTGCAGATATTTGTTTCTCTTGATGGTGTTTTTATCGTAAAATTATTTGCATATTAATGAAGTCCAAGCTCATGGTCCGTGCGAGCCCTGCCTGTAAAGGACGAGATTGTGACTGTGCTGGTGTGCTGAATGTGTGGCCTGTTCACTGAGCAGTAATTTAATTTCATGCTCACAATTTCCAAAGTATTCCTAGAGGGTTTTATTGCAAATGCCAACTGCAATACTCTTTAAAAAAAAAAAGAAAAAAGCTTCTACACTTCCTGCAGATTCACAGCATCTCAGCATCCCTGGACTTTATATGCAACCCTTGGGTCAGTTAATTTATGTGAGCACCTGGGGCTGTCTGATTATGAGATAAACAGGTAAAATTCCCATGAGATACAGACTTTTACTCATCTGCTCCAAGAGGAACCCACTTCTTCTAAGAGGGGGTAAAATATGTCCATTTCAACTTAATTTTATGTTATTGGAAATGTCTGTAGTAGCGACTGTGTCTGTGGGCTGTCACCACGATCCTGCTGTCCCCTGTCCCCTGCACTGTGTCACCTCCTTGCTCTGTGTCCTTGGGCCAGGCTGTGTCTTTGCTGACTCCTTGTTTTGCTCAGATTCCCAGCGATGCCCCTCAAAAGAAGAAAGATTCAAAGAAAGAGCGAAGGAAATCGAGCATTTCCATTCGCAGAGGAAGGGCTGGAAGCAGGAAAAGCCTGGCTTCTCTAAAGAGCCTGAAAGAGCCAAAACCTGAAGATATAAAGCCTGAGTAAGTCAACAGAAGCATCTTGTACTACACAGACAACGTTCTCTTTAGAAGTAGTTTAATAAATCTACTAAAGCTGTAGGTAGACAAGAAAGCAAACTGGAGAGGGAACAGCTTCAGCTGTGTTGCAGAGGCTGTTTCCAAAATTAGTGCTGCTTGTGAGCCACACAGCTGTACCCTCTCATGTGAGGCAAAGAATCCCTTTATGCATCAGAAGGATTGAAGACTTCAAAGAATCTGTCAGGGAGCAGGAGCTGGGGCTGTGCGGGCGGATGGGGCTGAGCCAACGCGGGGTTTATGTAAAGGGCAGCTGAAAAGCTCAGCTTGGGGACCAACAGAAACTACTCAAATAAACCTTTTCTGAACAGATCTGCCAGAACCATCTGATGGCCCAAAGCCACGGCGAGGAGGAATTTCTATTTTTAATTTGAGGGCTTACACAGTCCATCACGTTAGTCACGGGCATGGTCAGTGCTGGCAGTGAAATGCTGCTGGAAATGGTGATTTGAAGCAGTGCCTGTGCAGGGTGTGCACCTCAGGGAGAGTTAGCATTGACAGCGTTGCTGGCTGCGAGTTGGGACACTCACATGCAAAAATTGATACTTCTATAGCAGATAATTCAACTTCTCAGAGCCACACTTCTTCCTGATCTGAGGAATCTGGAAATATTTGAAAGTAAATATATACTGAAGGATCAGGCACTTGGCTGTACTGGATGTTTTGATATATTTTTCTAAAATCCCATGTTCATTGCAATCTATTATAATTTTTAAATACTTTCAGTAGAGATCATAAACATAAAATCCATATTTTAGAAGTATTGCCTACATATTTCATTAGAGGAATGTGATCCTGTGTGTTTACATGTCAGTGAAATGATGTAGGAATACTGGAAGACACTGAAATACTTGATGTATTCAACCAAAGGAAATTTTATTGAGGTTTTTGCAATCTTCAGTGTTATCTGGGTTCTTCATTTTTATTCTCTTTTGGCAACAAAAGCCAACCATTTTGTAGGGTGGGTCCATTACTGACAGTCATTTAGTGTCACTGTTACATTCAATTTTGAATGTGTGCCTAAGAAACAATAATCACAAATAGCTCAGCAGATATTTATTTGATGTTTTTCTTGCTCACTCACTCACTGAGATGATTCTTACTCCTGCATTCTCTAGCTCTGATGCTTATAGGGCAGCCCAGGCTTCCCTGATGAGGAGTTTCAGAGGGAGTTTTAACAAATACATCATTCCATGCTCTGTTGCAAGTGGCCACGCCGCTGGAGAGGAGAGCTCTGGCAACTTAACCTGCAGGTAGGTGCAAACCCCAGAAATGTGAGGGGGAAATGGTGGGCTTGTTAATGTATTCATTTGGGGGAGAAATTTGTTTTCTCATCTTCATTACTTCATAGCTCAGTGGTAGAAACTCATGCTCCCAGCCCACCAGTTGGATAAGAATCAAACACATGAATATCAAAGCAGCTGAAGCAATAATTGTGTGAAAACTTTGAGGCAGCTGGAGCTCATCTCTGCTCAGGCACAGCCCCAGTCGGTCACCGAGCCCTGTGCTGTGCTGTCACACCAATGTGGTGACACCTGGCAGAGGAGCAGATAGCCACAGCTGTCATCCCTGTGATCCCAGAGCTGACCCTTTTACTGCCTAGTGTCCTCTCTCTGCAGCCCTCACAACACCTTGTACCTGGAGCTGCACTGCCCTGCTGTAGCCTCGCCTCTTTTGGTCACTTCTGACACCGGGAGCACCGTGGCCAATTTTGGGGACGTTTCTGTAGGTATGGGATCGGAGTTTGGAATGTTTTCTCTCTGACAGTGAGTTCTCCCCAGACACTTTTGCATTTTCAAAAGTCAGGATAGAAATTAGCCTTTAGTGGGTATTTAGGTGGAAAGCAAGGAGCCTCTGGCCAGCTGAGGCACTGAAAGAACACATCTGATCCCCAAACATGGACCTGGAAGCTCCAGAAGTGACTGTCCAAATCTGAAAGCATTTTGGTGAGCTTTGAGCAGTGCCTTAGCCACAGACATGGGATGAGTGTCTGGCCCAGGCAGGAGCAGCAGCACAGGGGAGGGATGGGAGGGCAGGAATGAGCATCCTCACTTTGGGAAGTGTTTTCATTCCTTATAGGCCTCAGAATAATGAAGAGAATTACAGTAGAAAATATCTCCCCAGGGAAGCTGGAAGTATCCTTGTTTGGAGTGTGTGAGCTCACCCTTCAGCCTCTGCTTAACTGTACTTGCACTGTTTTAGAAATCTTTCTCTTCTTTCTCAGGGAGAATAGAGATAAGCTGCATTCTTTTACTTTCTTAATCTCTGTGTTTGGTGTTAGGTGTTATTTGGCTGTGACCAATGGTTTTAGGAGGTGGATTCTCTGCTGACCAATAGTTGCTAGGTTATTAATGGATATATAAAGAGTTTTTTTGTAAATAAAGTTCTCCTTTCGCCATCTTGGTTTTGTCTGCCTGCTTCCTCTGCCAGCTCCTGCAAATCCTTGGAAACCTAAACCCACACTTAACCAGACTCTGTCTCTGCAGGAGGAACTGTTGGACACTAAAGCTCCAGCTCATCTTTTCTCTGAGTTATTGATCTCTCAAAAGCTTATAGATGCTCAGTTCCCACCAAAGATGTATAAACAATATGTAGAATCTGTTCTCATGTCTTTTTTCTCAATCTTTATGAACTTTTTTCCTTAAGTTGCACTGTTCTAGCTGGGATTCTCAGCCCTGAATCCCAATGGCCCCTTCCTGTTGGTCAAGGCAGTTAGAATGCTTGAGCCAGGTGAAAGCAAAGCCCTTGTCATCTCTTTTTACCCAAATGAGGAGAAATGGGTGAGTAAAAGGTACAACAGCAGTGGGGAAAAGAGGAGAGATGTGAGGGGTGTGTAACACATGAGTTACAGATGGGGAGGAGGCTCTGTAAGAATGACAAAACCTCTGTTCCCTGTTTGGGTCTTGTCTGTGCCCTAAACCCAGGAGCTCTGGGGTGGCCCTTCAGGAGGGGTCAGCTGGAGGGGTGGGGGTTCTCTCAGGATGGATGGACTAATCCAGGCACCCTCTGGGCAGTTTTTGGAAACTCTGGACATCCGAGTGGCCAACACCAACCTCAGCCTGCGCCTCTGCGGGCACGGGCTGGTGCCAAGCTCTGTCTGCTCCGTGGGAGAGGTGCTGGACATGGGCTATGTCCTGGCCAGGGACACGGGGACTTCCACAGTCCAGGTAAGGCCCTGTGTGCCCAACTGCAAAGCACAGCAGGAGTTCTGTAAGGAGAAGATGACATAAATTGTCTCCTCCCAGCATTTGTCCAAGTGTGGCGATAACCAAAGGAGGGCAGGGGTTGGTGTGACATGTTATGGGCAGCACTCATTGTGCCTTGGGTGGCACCTGGGGACACAGAGCTGCACTAATGCAGCAAAATAAACTCAGCCACTTCGCAAACTATGGATCCTACAGGCTTGAGAATCCATTTCCTTAATGCAAATGCTGTTGTGTGAATTAATGTCATCAGATAAAGAACACTTCCAACCTGACCCTGCAATTCTCTGTACAACTGGAGTCGCTCTCACCGACATGGGAGAGAGATCGGCAGAAAATTCCATCCTTTCTGACATCCTCTGTGCAGAGAACAGAGATTGTTGGTAAACTTCCTTTTATTCTTTCCTCTTTTTCCTTTGCTAAAGACTCAGGAGTGTAAAGCAGCACTGCTGAGTCCTCTTAGATCCACACAACCTGGGGCATCACAGCCCTGAAATTAAAGACCTCATTTTGCTCCCCAGTAGGAGCTGTAGTAATTCTTTCAATATAGGGAGCTGTAAATTTATGCAGCCTGAGCAAATACCCACAAGTAAGGAAATATTAGTGTTTAAATAAACCTATACAGTAATTGCATATTAAAGATTATATTTAGAGATGTCCATCTCTGTAAAAACACGTCAGAATATAGGAAGGGTTTGGAGATGCTGCTTCAGTTCCTCTGGAGATGAATGCATCACACTGATGGAGGGATTTATTTGTTGTTCCTAACACCCTGTTTTGCTGCAAAGACATATATCAGCTCTTATTTATTTGCTGTTCCAACAAAAATAAAATGGGTTTAAAATTTATGAGGAAGTAAAACATAGCTGTCCTCCTTTCTTATCTGTATCCTCATTTTTATTTACCAGGGACACAGAACTATAATGGCTTCAGCGTGTTCAGCGTCTTTCCAACACAAGGAAAAATTGAGGCTGGGAAGAGCCAGGATTTTGTTGTTACTTTCAGTCCTGATCATGAAAGTCTCTACTACTCCGACCGTCTCAAGGTTGTGCTCTTTGGCAAGGTGAGACAATCAGGATTATGAAGACAGTCTAAATATTAGGTGAATTGATGGAGGGAAGAGAGTGCAGTTTGGGGCCCTCTGACTTTTTTCAGGTTCAGATATTCATTTATTAATTGACAACAATAATAACGAGGGGTCCAGCGCAGTCGGGAGGCGATGGGAGCTGAGCTCAGCCCCAAGGAGCTCCTGCAGGAGCATTTAATGGCAGAGCAGAGGGCAGAGGGAGCTGCACCGCACAGCACGGCCTGGCAGGAGCAGGAGCACGGGGAGCTGCTCCTGCCGGCGCTCAGTGCCGCTCCCATCTGTGGAGCAGCCTGGGATGCTCGGGCAGGATGCGCAGGTGGCCGCGCCGCGGGCAGCCCTGGGCCCCTGCCAGGACACCAAAAGTTGGTGCAGAGTGACCACTAATGCCCAGCAGCAGCACTGCAGAGGGGCTGGGCTGAGCAGGAGCTGCTCCTCTCCTCGCAGGCTTTGGGATTGCAGTTAGGAATGCACATCGGGATAAGCTGAACGGAAACTGCTCCTGGTTCACAACAGAGTTTTGCCTCTTTTAGAGGCTTTTGTATAAATAGTTTGTCCAGTCCCCTCCGAGGCACACATCCCAGGAATGAAAGGCTGTTTAAAACAGAAGTGCCAGAGTGGGCAGGAGCAGGGGGAGGTGCAGAACTCCTGCATTAGGGCCCAGGATCATTGGGATCGCTCACATGGGAGGTGATGTCACCATTCAGGTGACCTGAGCTGTCACCTGCATCCAGAACTTTGTGTCTCACGCAGCAAATAGCCCACGAGATCCACCTGAAGGGTGCAGCCCGGGACCACCCCATGTTTGTGGAGGGAGGAGTTCCCCTGGATGTGCCTGTGGAGTCCTTGGCTGTTACCTCACCTGTGGCGTCAAAGAAAGCACAGAAGAAAGGTAAAGAGCCACCACTGTTTATTCTGGAACAGGGAGGGATAAGACATGGGAATGTTCCTCTTCCTTTAAGAAAATGGAAAGTAAAGAGAATTCTTCCAGAATCAGGGAAAAAAAGCATTATGGTACAGCCTGTATTCATAACACACAAAAAACTCAGGAAACTTTCTCTTAAGGAAGGTTTTACTCTTCATTTTAATGCAGCTTTGTCTTAATGATGATCTTCCATCTCTGCAACTTACTGGCAAAAAATTATTATAATGTTATACTACTACAAAGTATGAAGATGCATTTACTCTCTGCCACTCCTCTGAGGTGTATTAAATTTTTAGGAAATTATTTCATATATAATAACATATCCTGGATTCTCCTGTTGGTCCTGTTATGAAACTTTCAGGGATTTGAAGTCACTCTTCCTTAGTTTCTTGGGACAGGATTGGTGTTCAGGGTCAGGATGCAAACAACTCCTAACTCCTGAGCTGTAAATAAGTCCAAGCACACACACACAAGCAGAAATAAAGCACACAGAGGTGTGTGCCATGGGCTAGAAAACAAGCCTGGAACTTGATAAACAAGTAACAATTGCAGTTTGCAAATTATCCAAACCCTCCTCAATTCCTCACTGACTCTGTGAGAAGAATCTCTTTATCTGTGCCAGCTCCTGACTTGGCCACATCACTTTGTTTTGAACCATCCAGGTGCAATTTGTGTTGGTTCCAAACTGCCAGAGGCTCTGTTTTGAGTCAAAGTCTCAAAGTTGACTTGGTTGCTGTTTGTTTAGGCCCACAAGGAGCAGTGAGGTCCCTTCTCCTGCTCCTGGAGTACGTGGAGGGCTCAGCAAAGCCAGCCAGGGCAGAGATCACTGTCGGGGCCATGGAAACTCCTCTGCTGGAAGCCAAGAAGGTGAGGGAAATAAAACCTGCAGCTTTGTGCCAGGTCCTGTATGGGACACTGACAGTGGGCAAAGGGCTGCTCGTTCCTTCTGTCCAAAATTCACAAATTCATAAATTTAAAAAATGCAGCTTTTAGGGTTTCTGGTAAATTTTACATCATAAAAGTTTCAGTGTTTGAAAAGATTATTTGTCAGGGGCTAATATAAGGAATTAGCATTATCATACAGCGTCAGCAACAAACTTAATGTAGCAGTTTGCTTCCCCAGTTCCGAAATACAGAGTTTTGAGCCCAGAACTGACTTACAGTTCTGATCCTGTTGTTTTAATGGAGTATTTTGTGACAAGGTGACCCAATGAACGTCCCAGTTGGAGTTTGGCAGGGCAGATTTGGCAGGGGCAGTGCAGGCTCTGACTGCGCCGTGTGTCCTCAGGCCGTGGAGTTCAGGCTGGACATGGAGCCCGAGCTGGAGCGGGCAGGGTTCGCCCTGGAGAGCCCCGAGGGAGCCCTGGAGCGCGGGCAGCGGCAGCGCATCGGCGTCTCGTGGGTGCCACCTGCCGACCTGCAGGTGAGCCACAGCGCGGGGGGACCGCCGGGCCGGGGACAGGGCTCCTGGGGGTGTCACACGGGGCTCCTGGAGGGTGTCACACGGGGCTCCTGGAGGGTGTCACACGGGGCTCCTGGAGGGTGTCACACGGGGCTCCTGGAGGGTGTCACACAGGGCTCCTGGGGGTGTCACACGGGGCTCCTGGAGGGTGTCACACGGGGCTCCTGGAGGGTGTCACACGGGGCTCCTGGGGGGTGTCACACGGGGCTCCTGGAGGGTGTCACACGGGGCTCCTGGGGGGTGTCACACGGGGCTCGTGTAGGGTGTCACACAGGGCTCCTGGAGGGTGTCACACGGGGCTCCTGGAGGGTGTCACACAGGGCTCCTGGCGGGTGTCACACAGGGCTCCTGTTGGGTGTCACACAGGGCTCCTGGCGGGTGTCACACAGGGCTCCTGGCGGGTGTCACACAGGGCTCCTGTTGGGTGTCACACAGGGCTCCTGGCGGGTGTCACACAGGGCTCCTGGCGGGTGTCACACAGGGCTCCTGGCAGGTGTCACACAGGGCTCCTGGCAGGTGTCACACAGGGCTCCTGGCAGGTGTCACACAGGGCTCCTGTTGGTTGTCACACAGGGCTCCTGTTGGGTGTCACACAGGGCTCCTGGCGGGTGTCACACAGGGCTCCTGTGGGGTGTCACACAGGGCTCCTGGAGGGTGTGACACAGGGCTCCTGGAGGGTGTCACACAGGGCTCCTATTAGGCTGTCACCCATAGTTGGGCTGTCACCCAGCACTCATGTCAGATTGTCACACAAAGCTCTTCTTGGGCTGTGACCCACAGGTCCTCTTGGGGTGTCACACAGGGCTCCTGTTGGGGTGTGACCCTCAGCTCCTGTTGGGGTGTGACCCTCAGCTCCTGTTGGAGTGTCACCCTCAGCTCCTGTTGGGCTGTCACCCTCAGCTCCTGTTGGGCTGTCACACAGGGCTCCTGTTGCATTGTCACACTCAGCTCCTGTTGGGTTGTCACCCTCAGCTCCTGCTGGGGTGTCACCCTCAGCTCCTGTTGGGGTGTCACCCTCAGCTGCTGCTGGCTGTGGGCAGCGCAGGTGGCTCGGACACAGCAGGTGACAGCTTGTGTGGAGTCCCTGAAGGAGCACAGGTGGCACAAACACCCCAATGGGAACAGAAGCTGGGAACAATGGGGCGATGTGGAGCCTCCCCAGGGCTGTGCACGGCCGTGTGGGGACAAGGACAGGAGTGAGCCACTTGTATCCCAGAGAAACTGGAATCCCTCACTCCAGGTCCCTGTTCAGAGCCCAGAGGCCCAAGTGCTGCTGTGAACAGCCCCTGAGGCACTGAGGGAGCCCTGCAGGGCCCTGGACAGAGCTCCTGCAGCCCTGCCAGCACACAGCTGACTGCACGGATCACTGCAGCACTGCTCACATCTCCTCAGCCGTGGCTGCCTTTCCTTTGGTGTATTCCTGGAGCTCAGTGGGGCCTTTGGCTCTCCCACTTTCGGAGCCCCATTGCCCTGGCTGCCTGTGCCTTGTTGTAGAGGTTGGATGTGATGTCCCAACAGCTCCACAGGGCTGTGACTGCCCTTCCTGATTCACCTCCTCGGGCATTCATGGAGACTGGAGGGACTGACTCCTCGTGTGTGGGATGGCAGAATGAGTAGCTGGTTCCAAAATTAAAAGATTTCTGCCATCACATGCAGAAAGACAACAGAGTTCCTGGCAGGATGTACCCAGCCCACATGGTGCCTCTTGGTAACCTCTGGTTCTTACCCAAGACTGAGCACTCACCGGGGGCTGACAGGATCTGTTTCCTTCCTGGCCCTCCCTGGGAGCTCTGCTGTTGCTGCTGTGCCCAGCTGCCATGGCTGTGACGTGGTGACAGCGTCTGTGGCACTCTGGGGACACAATGCTGAGTCACTGCCATACCTCACTGGCCGCAGCGTGAGCATCACTTGGGGATGGAGGAGCAGCACAGTGGGCTGTGACCTGTAACCTGGGGCTATAACTGGTGCCTTGGAGCCCAAGGGGTGAAATCCTGAGTTCAGAAGGTGATCAGCTCATGTCTCCTGTGTCCAAACACCAGGTGGGTTTTGTGTGTGGTTCTTTTTGCAGACCAGTCACCCCCCGCTTGCGTCAGCCCTCCTGACTGTGAGAGGTGACATTACAGAATTGTACCAAGTTCTCCTCATGGCAAGAGTTGTGTCTGCATCTGATCCCACTGACTGAGGGATCCCAGCCAAAGGGGAAGGAAGATGGAGGTGACATTACTGGGAAATCCCTGGATCTCCGGTGAAACATGGGAAGATTCTGAGATTGCTGCAAATGCATGAGGGGAGCAGGGACATGGGAAGGAAGGGCCATGTGATATTTCTGCTCTGTTTCCCCAAAGTTCTCTGTCAACTCTGGTGCCAGTAGTTTCATTTTCCAGCTGACTCTGTGGCAATAGTCTTGTGGTAGAAGAAAGAACTATTGAGGGGCACAAACAAACCTGCTGTTAGTGCCATGTCTCCCAAAGGTGGGCATTGCATCAGGAGGAGTTTACACCCACATAGGTGAGTTGCTATCTTTTTCCAATTTCAGATGCTTTTTATAGGATTTGGGAAATCCTTGACATTTTCTCTTTTAAGACCAGAATAAAGTTTCTCATTCAAGCCTCCCCCAAATCATTTGGGCAGTCATTTTTACAATGTGCAGTCAAACCTGCCTGATAACATGTGGTCAAGGGGAAACATTCCTGTGCTGTTCCTGGATGTGGTTTGACTCCTGCCACAGATCCTGGCTGTCCAGGAAGTTTGTGTTTCTGTGTTTGCCTTCTGCTGAATCCTGCCTGTTCTGGGGAGGCAAGAGTGCCCTGCAGGTGTAACTTCTGTCAGGAAGCAGCAGCTGGCTCAGGGAAAGTGCAGAGGTGGAGAATGGAGGGAGCAGGAAGGCAGCAGCATTAGGAACAGGATAATCCTGTCCATCTTGTGTCACACTCTTTCCTGAGTCACCACCAGTCTGTGGCAGAGTTCCCTCCCCACCACTCTGAGGCTGTGTTGTTGCCCTTTGGCCCCTGGAGCTGTTAAATCACTGATTGAGGTGATGCAATCAGAAAATAGAAACATCATTTGTAAATATCCCTGTGGTAACGAGCTAGGAACAGCAGGAAAAGGCAAGGAAGCAATTGTCACAAGGACCATTTTCAGCAGGCTCCCCTTAGAGAGAGGAGGTTTGTAGCAGGGATGAGGAGGTTCCTTGTTTTCCCAGCAGTGTGTTTGATCCATTGAGATCTGTTCTCATTCAATAATGGATCAAGTGCCTGCGGAGTCACTTAACTCTTCAGTCTGAAGACTGCAGATGCTGAAGCCATCGCAGTGTCCTGCGGTGGGGAGGAGCTGGGGGTGGCAGTGCCAGCCAGGGACAGCTCTGCCTTCCTTGGAGGCCTTGGCTGGTGCTGCTGGCACAGCTGGGCAGGCGCCTGGAGCTGGGGACAATGGGCTTTGTGTGCTGCTTCTCTGCAGCCCCAAAAGGGTGAGAAAATCCCACTGCATCAAACCAAACTGCCGCACGCAGCTCTGCTCACTCGGCAGTGACCTCGTGGCAGGGGAGTTCTCAGAAAGCAAGGAAGGGCACAGCGTGTGGGAGTGGAAGAGCTATTTCAGGCACTTAATTTGTGGGCTTCCGTTGTGTGAGGATCCTTCAGATTTCACTCCTGGAAACCAAAAAGTGATAGCTGACAGAAAATTAATCTCCAGGCTCTGGTTATGATAACCATATAGAGAGCTAGAAATAAGTGTAACATTACCTACCAGCAAAAAACACTCCTGTCTTAGGAATCTTCCACTTCACAGAGGTCAGGTACTGTGAAAAAGCATCCAGAGGATGAAAAGAAGTAAAAAATTAAAGAATGCATGTAAAGACAGTGCCATGGGTGCCCTCCCAGGGTTAGGCTGGGCAAGGAGCAGCTGCCACTGACCACTGGAAGGCACTGCTGGTACCAAACAGCTCACGGTGAGCACCTGCATTCCTGGGACTGCAGCACTCGGATCAATACTTTCACAGGATTGAAGTGAGCAGAAGGCTCTGGGTTTCACTGGTCAAAGTTTCCGTGTTTAAAGCTCAATATGTGTTTGTTCTCTCAGGGGGAGGGTTGGACCACGAGAATAGGAATAGGTGGTTATTTCCAGAGGACTGAAAATAAGGTAAACTCTCCCTGTAAAACTCCAGCTGACATTCTGAAAAGCACTTATGGAAATCTAAACAGGTTTTATTCCCTTTCATAAGAGAAAAGCCTGTTATTTTAGCTGTTACTTAGGGCCTCAAAAGTGATCGTGTTTGATTTCCTGGGGCACAGTGGCTGCTCATGCAGGACTGGGTTTCCCTTTCTTGGATTGCTTTGTTCTTTGGGCACATGGAGTGTGATGTGCCAGCTCTCACAAGGGGCAGCACTCGGGCAGAGAGACACAGGCTGAAGTGGAAGGGAAACAAATTGGCTGATGTGGAAAGCTGATCCATTGGGAAAGTGTGCAGATTGTGCTGCTTCTTTTGGGACCCTACCACAATTTATGAAGTACAGTTATGTTGGTTTAGATTTCCTGAGATTTGCAGAAGCTGGCAGAGGAACCAGGCAGATAGACCCAAGATGGCGAAAAGAGAAATTTTATTTACAGAAACTTCTTTATATATCCATTAATAATCTGGCAGCTATTGGTCGGCAGGGAATCCACCTCCTAAAACCATTGGTCACAGCTCTACAACACCTAGTACCAAACACAGAGATTAAGAAAGTACAAAAATGCAGCTTATCTCTATTCTCCCTGAGAAAGAAGAGAAAGATTTCTAAAACAGTGCAGCTACACAGTTACTCTGCAAAATGCGGCCCTGGATGTTCCACTGCCATCCAATTAAGAGTTACCACAATTAGAATTTTCATGATGCAAACCCACAATGGTCAGAGATGCTCACCTTCAGTTTACTGAAAATTTAGGAATTCTGTGAGGATGCTCCTGCCACACAATTCCCATGTGCAATGTATGTTATGGACAACAGCTTCTTGATACTTCTCCAATAAACAGAAGATTGACTGGGACAGCTGAAGACTGGGAACAATTCCCTGTACCTCAGACACACAGAACTGTGTAGGGTTCTGTCAGCAATTCCTCGAGCACAGAGCTGACAGTGCTGCTGTGTTCTCCTGGCATGGATCAGCACAGCTCCTGCAAGTTCATCTCTCGGAAAGGCACAAAATCCTCTTCAGTTCTGTGCTTCCAAGTTGGGTTATGCACAGACACAGGACACTGAGCATTAAACCTGCCAGGTGATCCTAAACATGGAACCTGGTGGTTCTGTTTCCATACTGCAGGATTCCAGTAGGGATGGAGCTCTTTTTGTGAGGACAATATGGAAAATGTGACCTCAGAAATATTTCTGGATTTCCTAGAAGTTGAAGTTTTCTGCTTCTCTAACTGCACTTGTGACCATTTTGCTTTCAAACTGAGTTTTGCAACTGTGATCACCCTTGTGTCCCTGGATACAAACCTGTGCTTTCAGATTTGGATTTAAAGGCAAACATGAACTTCGTGGTGCTGATGCAGTTCTGGTTTCATGAGCAATTCACAGCCGTGTATGATCTTTGCATCCTTAAAAGCAAACCCAGCTCATTTCTAAAGCACAGAGTGAGAGCGTTTGCACCAGTGTCATACACATCTTATTAATTCATGTTCTGCTTCTCCAGAAGTGACTTCAGCGATTGCTTCACACGTATGAGCGCAGGTTTCCCTACGTGAGCAATGGCCCCATGACCCTGAGCAGCGCTGGAGGAGAGCACTGCCGTCACTTTGTCACATGCCTGGAGACACTGGAAACACTGGAAAGTGGGTTTGAGCTCTGTGAACCAAAAGTAGGGAATATCACCTGGTGCTGCCCAGGTATTGTGTCCATTTGAGCTCCCCATGGAGTGGCTGTCCCCGGGATTGTGCTGGGCTGGCCCTGGCTGGACAGCAGGTGCCACCAAAGCCACTCCATCACTGCCCTCCTCAGCTGGACAGGGAGAGTACAACAAATGGTTCATGGATGGAGATAAGGAATTTCTACATTTGAGATGTTGACATAGTTCAATAGTCTGGAGCAAACTGATCCTAAAGAGCAGTCAATACCTTTACAGTCATGGTTCACATGTTTTAACAAGGCTATTTTTTAAAAGGGAAATTCTCTGCTCTTCTAAACATTAGTTTCTGAGTCATATATTTCATACCAGGTTTCTCATTCCTTTATTTCTCCTTCGAGTCTCTGACACGGCACAGGCACAGGGTGTCCAGCTGCTGGCACACCTGCCGGGCTGTGCTCTGCTAAGAGCATCTCGCACAGTCCCGAGTCGCTCCAGGGAAATCTCTGCAAGCCGAGCTGCCTCCCCTGTGTCCCCTCCCCGCCCTCCGGGTCCCGGCAGGCAGGGACAGGGACAGGGACAGGGACAGGGACAGGGACAGGGACAGGGACAGGGACAGGGGCAGGGACAGGGGCAGGGACAGGGACAGGGGCATGGAGAGGGACAGGGGCAGGGACAGGGACAGGGGCAGGAGGAGGGACAGGGAGAGGGACGGGGACAGGGACAGGGGCCGAGATAGGGACACGGACAGGGGCAGGGGCAGGGACAGGGGCAGGGGCAGGGACCGGGACCGGGACAGGGGCAGGGACCGGGACAGGGGCAGGGGCAGGGACAGGGGCAGGGGCAGGGACAGGGGCAGGGGCAGGGGCAGGGACCGGGACAGGGGCAGTGCGGGGGCAGGGACAGGGGCAGGGGCAGGGACGGGGACAGGGACAGGGACGGGGACAGGGACAGGGGCCGAGATAGGGACACGGACAGGGGCAGGGACAGGGACCGGGACAGGGGCAGTGCGGGGGCAGGGACAGGGGCAGGGGCAGGGGCAGGGACGGGGACAGGGACAGGGGCCGAGATAGGGACACGGACAGGGGCAGGGACAGGGACCGGGACAGGGGCAGTGCGGGGGCAGGGACAGGGGCAGGGGCAGGGGCAGGGACGGGGACAGGGACAGGGGCCGAGATAGGGACACGGACAGGGGCAGGGACAGGGGCAGGGGCAGGGACAGGGACAGGGACCGGGACAGGGGCAGGGACAGGGACAGGGACAGGGGCAGGGGCAGGGACAGGGACCGGGACAGGGGCAGTGCGGGGGCAGGGACAGGGGCAGGGGCAGGGACAGGGACCGGGACAGGGACAGGGGCCGAGATAGGGACACGGACAGGGGCAGGGACAGGGGCAGGGGCACTGCGGGGGCAGCCAGGGGCTCTGCCCGGCGGGGCGGTCCCGCCCGCTCCCAGCCCTGTCCCGCCGCGCTCGGCTCTGCCCCGCCCGGTGCTGCTCCGGTTATTTATTGCGCTGCCAGCACGGGCTGGCGCCGCGGCTCCCGAGGGCTCGGTGTCGCCTTTCAGCGCTCCCCGTGTCCTTGAAGCAGCGGTGGCTCCCCGCCCCGGGGGCTCCGGGGGCTCCGGGGGCTCCGGGGGCTCCGGGGGCTCGGGGGCTCAGCAGCCGCGGCGCTCACGGCCCTCGCTCCGCTGGAGCTGCCGAGCGCAGGCAGAGGGACAGAGGCGCTTCTCCTCGGCCACCTGCGGATCCCATGCCGGTGTCCCCTTCCTAGGCATCGCTGTGCTCTGGGGACAGCTGGGACAGCTCTGCCCGGTGAGTAACCGCTGCCTGTTCCGAGCCTTTCCCCCCGTGACCAGGTGACATTCTCACATCAGAACGGTCACTTGCTGATGCCCATCCCTTACATCTTTTTTTGATCTCTAAGCCAGTCAGCGACTTTAAATTTCACGTGGCTGCCCTTGCTCTGCAGACTGAGGTGAATGGTCCTCTCCCAACTTCTGGCGAGTTTGCAGATCCTCTCCTGTGGTCAGAACCATTGTTCAGGTACACGAAATCCATTGCAAGAGGCTCAGTACACAGCCCTGCTGTGGCAGCTGCACTCCTGAAATGGAA
This sequence comes from Acanthiza pusilla, assembly GCA_036630365.1. NCBI lineage: Eukaryota > Metazoa > Chordata > Aves > Passeriformes > Acanthizidae > Acanthiza > Acanthiza pusilla. The sequence goes on along the minus strand of JAXCHO010000005.1, from coordinate 2,571,986 downwards.
CAGGAGCTGTTCTCCTCCTTTTGTACTGTAAAAGAGCTGAAAAAAGCCATTTCTGACTGCATTGGAGCTGCAGAAAAATAGCTTTAAAATATCTGGGGGAAGCAGGCAGTTGTCCAGACCAGCATTTTCAGACAGGCCTATGGTAGGAGGCACCTCATCTCAATGACCTGTAGATAACACTGGTTTGTTTTTGGGGAATTCTGCACAAGTCATTCTCTCCCAATCAAGAGTAAAGCACCACTCAATAATTAAAACATTTATTGCTTCAGAAACAACTTTTACAGTGGGATTATTTGCATGTTCTCATCTGGAGCAATGGTACAACTGTGAAGAACAATTTAAAGTACTTTTGCTACTTAAGTAAGAGTACTGAGTGCTCTCCCTTTTCCTCCTCAGGGAAGTGCATTCCCTGTCACACATGCGCTCTTTAAATCCCTGAATCATCTGCCTTCCCTCCCAGATGCCCTCGGAACATGTCTGATTGGACAAATCTGTGGTATGTCTGGTAAGTTGGCTTTTAATCTCACTAACCCAGCAGCGTTTGGAAGTTGTTAGGAGCAGTTCTTGGAGTAGGGCAATGGAAACACTTCTCGTGGGATCAGGGAAGGCTTTCTCTGCTGTCTGAGAGCTGCCAGAGGAATGGATTGGACGAGGCCAGGGGAGATTGGGTGTCAGGTGGGGAGCAGCATTCGTCCAGGGCTGTGTCATCTTTCCCTTCTGAGTGCACCAGGGTTGAACTGAAGGGCTTGTTTGTTCCTCCGAAATAGCCACAGCTTTGGGACTTGTTGGGACTTGGCACTGCCCCTCCTCGGCTCACTCCCTTCTACGGGACAGGGACAGGGACAGGGACAGGGACAGGGACAGGGACAGGGACAGGGACAGGGACGGGGATGGGGACAGGGATGGGGACAGGGACAGGGACAGGGACGGGGATGGGGACAGGGATGGGGACAGGGACGGGGACAGGGACGGGGACAGGGATGGGGACAGGGACAGGGACAGGGATGGGAACAGGGATAGGGACAGGGACAGGGACGGGGATGGGAACAGGGACAGGGACGGGAATGGGGACGGGGACAGGGACAGGGATGGGGACAGGGACAGGGACAGGGATGGGGATGGGGATGGGGACAGGGACAGGGACAGGGATGGGGATGGGGACAGGGACGGGGACAGGGACAGGGACGGGGATGGGAACAGGGACAGGGACAGGGACTGTCACCCTCTGCTGCGCCTCCTTCCCGAACTCCAGCGAGCACAGAGCTGAGCACAGACCTGTTGGAGTGCCTGAGAGGGGAAACTGGGATAAGAGAGAGGGAATTCACCTCCTGCCTAACACATTATAGGTGTCCTAACATTGTTTTTAGAGTTTGCATTCTGTCCGTGTGTTAACTTTGGTGGCAGCGCACAGAGGCAGTTGGTTACTTTTACCTCCTTCAGTCTGGACTAATTTTAGTTGATATTCTTTGCTTTCTTAGCAGGTGCTGATACATAGAGCTGTTTAAAAAGACACAGTTACACAAAACAGATTGAGAAGGGCTCTAAAAGCCTCCACCAGAAGAGGGACTTAGTTTGAGAAATTGAGGAGTGGGAAGGTAGAGCTTCAGTGGGGAGCAGAACCTGAAACACAAGTACATCAGCCTAGGTACATTGTAAATTGTTAAATTATAAACTTCCTTAAGCAATGGCTAGAGATAGAATTGTATTTTCAAGGCATAAATACCATTTAATATAATTTCCATGCTCATTTATAAAGAGAGGCCCCAGCTTGTGGAAGTTCATGCTTGTATTTCCTCCAAGTACAAACCCTCTCTTGCTGTGGAAAGCAGAGCCATTCTCCCTGCACAGAAGTTGAAAATAACCCAAAATAGTGAATGTTACAGCACCTGTGAGCCAGAACAGATTGCAGTGATGGGCAGCAGTTCTTCAACTTGTGATTGAGTGTTTGTGATCCAACTTTCTAATTCAGGATCCAGCGCCCCTTTTGGAACTAAATCTGGGAAGCTTGGCCTGCCTTCCAACCATTTAGAGTGAAATTCTCTTCTGCTCTGGGAGAAGTAAAACATAAGCAGTGCAATGAGGGTGTTTTCCCTCCTCTCTCAGGTTGCTCCTGCTGACAGTGTTCCTGCTCCTGCTCTGCGGGGTCTCAGCGAGCTGCATCAAGTTCTGCTGCCGCAAGAAGAGGCTTCCAGTGGAGACCTTCCCTCGGCACCCCTGTGACCTGACGGTGATTGGCATTGACAGTGACAGCACTGCCCACAGCACAGTGACCTGTGAGTGTCCCCTGGCAGTCACCTGCTCAGCGGTGCAGGGCACCCGAATGTGTGCCTGCAATTCTGTGTGCAGCCCCTGCAGGAACAGGAGCTTCCCAGGGCACTCCCAGCATGGCTTCCAGCCCCACAGGGTGGGTGAGAGGGGAAGGGAGGGCAGCAGGGTGACACAGGCAGTGACAGGGAACACCAGGAGCGATTCTATATGGACAGCTTTATGTGCACATGTTCTGAAAACACAGAAGTCTGTAATTGCCTGGAAAAAAGCAGGACTGGCCCTTTATCTATCAGTGCTCCCTGCAGGTGTTGAATTTTTATTTTTCATTCCTTTTCTCCCCAGCATATAGCTCATGGCAGTACCCTCCAAGTGTCCAGATCCCTTCGGTGTTTGTGGATATGGATAAGAGCACTGTGTCCCCTCCAGCCTACAGCCTCTATGCCATGGACTTGCCTCCTTCCTATGACGAAGCTGTTCAAATGGGAAAGCAAGTGGCACGGACAAACCAGAAACTTAGTGACATCCCTGAGCAGGTGACACCAGGAGGGCTGAGTCCCAGCCAGTGCCCACCTGACACAATCAACAGAGATCCAGCAACACAGGCAAATGCAGGAGATTCAGCAGGTGCCACAAAAGAGCAGCCACAGATCTGACTCAGTTCAGATGGCGAGTAAAGGGAAGGACTGTAAGAGTTAAAGAAGACATGAAGAGTTTGGGTTTATAAGTAGGTTATGATGGAAAGATGTTTCTTCTCATGCCCTTGTAATGATCTGTCAGAAGAAATGTTTTCTGTGACTGCTGTAATCCCCTGGTAAAGCTTCTTCAAGGATATGAAATGAGGTAAAAGGGCAGCAGTTTAAAAATGCCTGTAAAAGTGGGACATGAATGCTTGTTCATCTTCTGATAAAAAAAATTGTTCCTTGTGTCCAGCAATAAAAAAGGTCAGGAGAATTTTGCCACCTTGGGAATACACACTGAGAACAGCACAAACAGGAAGCTGTTGTTCTAGAACAGAAGTTTCCCAAGCTGGAGTTGAAGGGGGAATCCCAACAAGTCACACTGAACAGCTTCTGTAGTTTCTCTTCTTTTGAGAACATCAACTGTCCAGAAAGCTGCTGAGGACAAAGTGCTGCACAATGGCTGATGTTCCTCAAGGAGCAGGAAGAAGCCAAGCCAGGACAGGAGAGCGTGGAGGGAAATCTTTGTGTTGTTTCACAGGGAGTGAGACAGATGAGACACGACACTTCTGTGCTGGTGATGGTCATGAGACCCAAAGGGATTGTTTTGGAGGTTTTGTAAATCTTTCCGTTTCTATTTTCGAGATGAGTTGCCTTGTGGGTGGGTCCCTTTTGCTATTTATTTTTTTTCCAGATAAAATATGCATTAATTCCAAAGAGACTTGAACACATGGTTCAGTATTACTGATGTGTTTCAAATATCCATCAAATATTTCCAAGATGCCTTTGTATTTTGTTGTCTGCTCAGGTGTCAGGGTCTCAGGCAGCACAGGAAAGAAGAATCACAGGTTCTTGGCAGCTTTTACCAGCTCAGAACATGGATGAGCTCAGGAACGAGCAAGGTGACACAAAACATGCTCGTGCTGAGCCATCCAGAGTAAGTCAGAGAAACAAATAGCACAGTGCAGGATGGGCAAAAGCCCAAAGAAATTACTCTTAGGGATAGTTCCTCATGAAGTACTGATAGAGAGATAACTGCTGAGCATCATTTTAAAACTGGGAGCTTGGAGCTGATTACAGCAGTCCAGACAAAATATGGGCTCCAGAGGCAGGTTTTTAATGCCAGCTCTTTGCCTTGCCCCTCATATCCCAAATGGTAGGAATTTTGTCCACTCCTGAGCGGTGATTTTCTTTGAATCCACTTCAGCAAGGTGCTAATCTGGCTGCCGTTGGGAACATGAGCAATCTCCAGGGTGGCTCATTGCTCTGGGATAAGAGCAGCAAGCAAAGCCTGAGCACTCGGTGCTATTAGCAAATGTAGCATAAATTTAGGTGTCTGTCATTAGCAGGCAGCACAAGTGGTGGGCACAAAAGCCTGCACAGCTTTTAGAACACTGCTATTCTCTGACAACCATTACTGCAAGAACTGCCCTGGAAATGAGCACTAATGATTTAAAAATGAAGATCTCTGCCAGGCACAGGCCCGAGTTGCTGCTCCACAGTCATGTGTGTGAGCTGTCCGTGAGTGTGGCTCCCCAGGGAAGGAAGGGGAGCTTCTATATTTAATGTGCATGTAACTTACTATGAGGGCTGACTGGTGTAACAAATCTGCTTCTCTTGTGTCTCCTCTCTGTCATCCTTCATTATATTTCTGCTGTTTTATTCTTTCCTCTGCCTTCCTTATCTGTGTCAAGATGGAGACTGGGCATAACCCAAGGTAACTGGATGTCTCTGGCTGGAAGGGCAATGCATGCCCAGCCCTGGATGTCTCCAAATCACAAATCCAGGAGATGTATTTTTATTTATTGAACCTTTCCGCAGCACTCAGAACAAAGCCTCTGCCCTTCCAAAGGAGGAATAGGTGTTGGAGGGAAATGGCTGAGCGCTCTCTCACAAATAGAGATGCAAAGCCAGGCAAAGGAAAAACCGAGACTGACACAAGAGGGCAGTCCCTCCCTGCTCGCTGTGCGCAGCGGATCCGTGCGGCTCGGGAGGGACTGAGGAGAACAACGGGAACGATCCCCACGGTGAGCTCCCTGCCCTGCCCTTCGTGCCAACTGCAAGGGCCATTTGATCAGAGGAGATGCAAAAACCTAAGCAAAACCCCAAATGGCCATGACCTCCTAGGAATCAAGGTATGATCTGGTGTTTCCTTTCCAGCACCTAAGGAAAAGCCTTGTTTTGCCCAGGCTCTTGCCTTACAATGCAGTTTATGAACCCACACAGAAACTGTTCACATCAACTGCTGACCCCATCAGCCCTCAGGAGCACGGATTTTCCTTTTCACACCAAAAGCAGCTCAGTTTGCCCTGTAACCTTCACAGTTAGGAAATTATTGAGGTCTTCCTTGTGCCCTGCCTTCTCCAGGGCCTGCTGAGGGTGACCCATGCTGGAGCCCTCCTTGCAGTGGAGGCTTGAAGAGATCCTCATCTCTGCACAGCTCCTGTTTTCATTAAACAGAACTGCACATTTTGAAACCTACAGCTCTCTGTCACTTGATTGGGAATTGGATTCAGAAGTTACGAGTTGGGTGTGCAGAGTGGAAGGAGGGGAGGCAGGACAGGACTTTGACTGTGATTCCAAAGCCTCACTTCCATGAGAAATCAGTTTGAAAAGAGCACCAGGTGGGAGCTTGGTCCCACAGCAGGTTATAGGCTTGGCCTGATGGGGGATCTAAGAATTCTGAATTGTCAGGCTGGTGCTTTTCACCATCACTGGATCAATTCAAGTCTGATTATACCCACACAAGCTTTGTGACATCTCTAAGGGAAAAGCCCCTCTCTGTAATTACCCAAAGTGCATTTTTAATTGTGATTTATATTTGGTCCTCAGTTTGGCACCGTTCAGCATGCAATTTTTCTTCTCTCATTTGTTCGAAATGATCATTTTGTCAGTTATTTTCTGCTGTTCTTTGCTGGCTGTGAGAAAGAGCCTGTGCTGGGTACATGGACTGAGGCTGGAGCCTCCATCACTGTCTCTCCTCTCACACACATGCACTCAGCACGAGCACTTGTGCTCAGAGACAAAACGCAGCCATGGAAGTAAATGTCCTCAATAATTCATGGGCTTTATAGCCCAGAGCAAATTATACCTTGGCTCTGTCATGAAATTCAGGTTGCAAATCCCTTTATAGCCAAGCTCGTTAACAATATAAGTAAAGCAGTACCTCTAGAATGGCTTTGATAATTGATGCATTATAATCTTTGGAGAGTATTTAGTGGTAAACCTGCAGCATCCAGACTGAGGCATCAGTGGGGTCTGGGTACAGGAAAAGTCAGAGGAAAACCATTTCTTTGTTTGCCTCACATTGCCTTTGTCTGCCTCCCTGTCCTCACATGGCTCAGAAGGTTTGGATGATTTGTTTTCTAACTGCATTTTGGTTGGTTTTCTAACTGCTGAGAAGGTTTTCTAACTGCATTTTGTCATTATCAGCTGCAGTTTTTGAGGGAAAAGGATCAGTGCTGCTGCCAGTACAGATGAGTGGGACACTTGGACATATGCAAAACCTGCTCATTTATGGAACAAAATATCTCTGCCTCAACCACTTTCCATACTCTGGGCTGTCTCCTGGTTCTGATTCTAATCCTCTTTACCTGTTGGAACTCTTTTTGCTTAGGGAGACACTGACTAATTTTGCTGCAAGTAGCAGAGGTTCTTTCCTTCACCCACAATTAAAATTCAAACTGCGAGAGAAGCCTTGGAATCCTTTTCAGAGCAGACGATGAAAACAAAGCATCACAGGGGAATTGTGCTCTAAAAACTGGAGAAGACAATAAATGTTTTATGAAATTCTACATCCTAAGGTCAAACGCAATGCACAAAAAAGGCTTAGGTGCAAACCTACATTGCTGGGAAAACATTTTGTTCTGGTCAGTCAAAATTTAGAATAGAAAATGCCAGAGCTCTTTTTATCTTACTGGAAGGAAAAAGAGGCCTGTAGAAAAGAATGCAGACTTTCAAAGATATTTCAATTTTTTTTTTAGAATAACAAAGCTCACCTTGGACACTCGGAGAAAGGAGAAAATCAATTTCTATTTCAAACCTAGAAATGCCTGAATGTGCATTAAAGTGCTTAATTTTTACTCACTTTTTCCCCCTGCTTTCCCAAGTAGCTCAAAAAGGAAACAAAAGAGAAGAGCCTGATGCCGAGCTCTTATTTGTGTATTGTTTTTTCTCTTTCCATGCTAAGAGTTTATGGCATAAGTTCCTTCCTTCCACAAGTAAGGAAGTGAAGTCTTGAGGTCCAAGTAGTGACCTGGGAAGCCCAAATTGGTGACTTTTCTGCCACAGACCTCCCCTGTCTCACTGGTCTGTAAAACAAGGACTCTAGCACTGCATTTCTTGCACAGAATTTGGAGGATGAATACATTGAGCGTGGGCTGCGCTGTCACATTGAAATACAGGTACAGTCAGAGCATGATGAACTTTGTGTGGGACATGAAGTGCAGGAAAAACCTCCCCACTCCCTCCCCCTCTTAAGGGGCGAATCTGGAGAAGAAACTTGGGCAAAGTGTGAGATTTAGAAACAGCCCCTGGACTTCAGCTGCCTCATCCAGACATCATCACGACATTCCTAACCAGGGGAAGACACCGAGGGGAGAGAGGCAAGAAGGTTTGTTCAGCTCCACGGGGCTGGAAATGCTTCTTTGCCCAAAAACCCTGCCAGAGACCCCAGGCTGCCGTGCAGGAGGAGGAGAAGCTGCTCTGCCCTGCACCTCAGGTCACTCCAGCTGCGTTTGGAGAACAGAGCTGTGATTAGCCGGCAAAGCAGACGGCCATAAAAATAAACACCCCGTGTGTGTTTGGAGAAGGTTTCCTCCGCCCTTGGCTGAGCTGCTGCTCCCAGCAGATGGGGGAAGTGAGCCAGAGTGGCCCCTCTGAAGGTTGGCTGGGCAGGCTGCAAGGCCAACGCACACGCGTTAATTACATTTAGTGGGATTGTCTGGAGGAAAAAACGCGGTGTGCTTTTATCTCTTATTTATTTCACATCTAAACTTTTCCCTCTTGATAAAAGGCCTAGCGTACCTGCAGTAAAATACTGAAATTCAAATGACTTGGGCCATCTGGGAAATAAAAAAGCGTATGTTCAGTTATTTTCCACTGTAATAATGAGGGAGAATTCGGTGATAATGAGTAGGGTTATCTTTCCATCAGGAAACATCCTGTGTGTGACACATTCCAGCTCTACCACAGATATCCTGGGATAGACAGGTCCCAGTTTCAATGTCTCTGCCTCTAATTCCCATGGTAAACAATTCTGGGATGCAGAGGTTGGAAGGGAGCTTTGGACATGCCCTAATCCAGCCCTGCTGCGCTGGGGCCAAGCAGAGCAGCTTGCCCTGCCCACTCTGGCCCTGAATTCTCCAAGGATGCAGATCTCACTGCCCCTCTGGGCAACCTGTTCTGCTGTCTGACACCCCTGACAGTGAAAATATGGAATGTTTGAGTGGAATTTCCTGTATTTTGGATTGTTCCCACTGTGTCTCACTTTGCAAGCTGGTGCCCGGTGAGAAAAGTCTGCCTCTGCCTTCTTTCTACTTCCCCCAGGTATTTATACACATTTATAGATCCCTCCTGCACCACCTCATCCTGAGGCCAAAGACTCCCAGCTTGCTCATCCTTCCCTCGTACGTCAGATGCTTCAATGCCTTAATCATCCAAATATTTAACTCCATCTTTTCTCCAACTTGTCTAAATCACCCAGGAATTTCCCTTGAATTCCAGCGTGCTGTTCAATGGATCTCTCCTGACTGTGGGCCTGGAATGAAGAGCTGCAGAAAGCAGAGCGTGAAGCCCCCGGGAGCTGGATGGCCCTGGCTGTGCCTCCTGCCCTGGCTGGCAGCGGTGCCACCTGGGCACGGGGAGATGGCAGGGCTGCCACCGAGCCCCAGAGCAGCACCAGGGAGGGACAGCAGCCACCTCAGCGTGCCGAGCGTGGCCCCACGGGAAGGAAACTGCCACGGGGAAATCAGGGAAGGATGCATCTCCCCTCTCTCCTCTGCTCCACGTGAACTGTTTAATCAGAAATGGAGGAGCTGCTGGAGAGAAGGGAAATAAGTGCACCTTCCTTGCATGGGGCTCTGGGGTGGAGGGGCCATAGAAATACCCCTCCTTGGGGAGAGCAGGCTCCAGAAGCACAGGAAATTGCCTGGATTAAAAAAAGAACATAAAGAATAGTGCTTTTCCAGGCCAGTAAAGGAAGAGAGATTTCCCTTCCTTTCTCTGGTTTATCTCATTGTCACCAACAAGAAAAGCATATTTCATCAGGGCATGGCCTTGCGCTCCCAGGTTTCAATCAAAATGGTTATTGATGAAAAATCTTCTGTGGATTGTAGCTAGAGATACTGCAAACCCACTGCTCAGTGCTCTGCCAGAATAATAATAATGAAAATTCAAAGTTTGTCATTGACTCCTACCTCTCGATTTCCTAACGTATCCCACAATTTTAGGTACAAAACCTACATCCCAAAATCTCCAAGCTTTAATCAATGCACAAGATGCCAGGTAACATGTTAATGTAATTAGACAACACAAAAAAATGGAGATAAGGATAATTTGAGCATCCATGGAGTTAGTTGGGTGACTTCTTCATCCATTTATAATTATAAAAGTGCAAGTGTGTACAAGTGTCTAATCACCTGATGGCTGTCACATGCAGCCCTTCTTCCTTGTCCCCTCCCATCTGTGTGCCCAGACCTGCTCCTTTCAGGTGCCTCCTCCCTTTGTATCTCTGTGCAGTCACTTACCCAGGGACCTGTGGTTAATGCTGATGCCCAAGTTGGCTCCTTTGAGTGTGAAACAACATTCAGAGAAATGAAACTGAAGAAAAAAGGGAGTTTCTCATCTGTCTGGTGATGGGGTGGGGGATGGGAGAGGCAACTGCTGGGTCCAAAAATCAGTCAGATTGTTCTTTATGGCATGAGCCCCGAACCACAGGTGTGGATGGAAAAGGGTCTTTCTTCAAATCTGCAGGTCTGAGTTCTAGTGATTCATATCTAAAGCTGTGGCTGCATTGTCTTGAATTCAGGGAAGGCTCCAGTATAAAATCTCTGGCACAGGAAGTTCAGCTTCCTCTCCAGATTTCCTTCCTCCACCTCCTTATATGCAGAATAGCAGAGAACTCACTTCAGCCATGCCTGGGAGAGTGAAAACTCTCAGGACTGCAGAGCAGTTTGAGTTTGTGGCCAACACCTTCAGCTCAAGCCTTCAGGGGAGGCAGCACAGACCAGTGGCTCTTGGTGACAACACTTAATTCCAAAATATCCTCAGCTGATGAGGTGTATTTGCTGCACCCAGTCCCTCAGCAAATGTGATCAACAAGGGTGATACAGTGACCCTTAGTGACATTAATCACATTTCCACAGTGGAACTCTTATTGATGACAGTGGGCATCAATCAAAGGCAGAAAATTTGGCCATCACGTGACTTTGCTACAATTAATTAAGACAAACTGTGGAAAACCAGCTTTGGATCCAGTCAATGCCTAACCTATCACTAATTATAATAGGCTAATTTCACTTCCTAGATTTTTATTTATGCTTTGGTGTCCTCTAAAAACAGCTTGCTAGACTCCAGGCCAAGGGCCAGGCAGTTCAATTGTCCAGTTTGAGCCTCAAACTAAAACAGGTAGGAAAATGTGACCAGCATTACAGTTGGAAGTTGCTGTGAAGTTTGCTGGGAGAATGGCAATGGATGAGTATGGCACAACGTTAGAGACCTCTGAGTTACACCTGTAGGAACAGGATTGTGGATCTGTGTGCAGAGATCCTCACCAGGATCCCAGGGGCAAAGTGCCATGAAGTGAGGCACTCACCAGGGCTGAACTGCAGTATGGCAAGGCACTGATGAAGCTCATTATGCTTCCAGATCTGGATCTGCCTGTGGGCCTCTCTCTGGGGTGTGTGGCTCTGCTGCCAGTGCACAGTGCATGTATTCCCTACAGGAATTCTCTCCTGGTGTAGCAAACCCAGCAGGCTGCTCTTGCAGAGTGTGACTAAGCTCCACCAAGCAGAGGTTATTCCATCACCAGCCCATCTCCTGAACAGAACGTGCTCTGCTGGGGAAGAGAACAGAGGAGCACCTGCTGCAGTACCTTCCACAGCACAGCTGGGGCAGACACCTGCAGAGCTGCAGGGAGAGGGGGAGAGCCCCAGCACAGCTCAGCCCCATCCAGGTCAGCCCCAGGACAGCTCAGGCCCCTCCAGGACAGCCCCAGCACGGCTCAGCCCCATCCAGGTCAGCCCCAGCACAGCTCAGGCCCCTCCAGGACAGCCCCAGCACGGCTCAACCCCATCCAGGTCAGCTCCTGCATGGCTTAGGCCCCTCCAGGACAGGCCCAGCACGGCTCAGCCCCAGTACGGCTCAGCCCCATCCAGGACAGCCCCAGCACGGCTCAGCCCCAGCACGGCTCAGCCCCATCCAGGAGAGCCCCAGCACAGCTCAGCCCCGTCCAGGTCAGCCCCAGGACAGCTCAGGCCCCTCCAGGACAGCCCCAGCACGGCTCAGCCCCATCCAGGTCAGCCCCACCACAGCTCAGCCCCATCCAGGACAGCCCCAGTATGGCTCAGCCCCATCCAAGACAGTCCCAGAACAGCTCAGCCCCAGTACGGCTCAGCCCCATCCAGGACAGCCCCAGCATGGCTCAGCCCCATCCAGGAGTGCCCCAGTATGGTTCAGCCCCATCCAGATCAGCCCCAGTACGGCTCAGCCCCATCCAGGACAGCCCCAGAATAGCTCAGCCCCAGCACGGCTCAGCCCCAGTACGGCTCAGCTCCAGTACAGCTCAGCCCCATCCAGGACAGCCCCAGAACAGCTCAGCCCCAGCACGGCTCAGCCCCAGCATGGCTCAGCCCCAGTACAGCTCAGCTCCAGTACAGCTCAGCCCCATCCAGGACAGCCCCAGAACAGCTCAGCCCCAGCACGGCTCAGCCCCAGCACGGCTCAGCCCCAGTACAGCTCAGCTCCAGTACAGCTCAGCCCCATCCAGGCCAGCCCCGGCACAGGCTGCTCAGGGCAGTGGCACTGGAACAGGACAGGGAGCTCTGGAACCCCTGGACGGAGTGTCGCCGTTCCCAGACCTCCCCTCACTCCTCACTGCCAGACAGAAACACACAGGTCTGGCTTTAGCTGCAGCACAGGCTCGGCAAGTGCAGAAATAACCCAAGGCAGCGCATGCAGCCAGAGCAGAACAGTGCCCTTGGCTCCTGTGTGACAGCTTTCCCAGGAGACACGTGTTCCCAGCGTCCAGCCTCCCGCCAGGCTGGAAAAATGCCACACTCGGAAAGCACAGCCAGGGGAGTCACCTCCGTGCCCAGGGCAGTGGGCTGCTCTGGGCAGCAGCGGGGGGTGGAGAGCCACGAGTCACCTGCTATTTCATATGAGAAAACAGAAGAGCAAAAGAGTCATTGAGTTTCAGTCCCTTCCAGATGCTCAAGGCAAGAGATTAATAAATAATAAATAGGAGTAGCATCAATTACAAATGCCAAAGGGGGATGATGTCTCTGGATGCATTTCTGCTGACTGATGCATATTAGGAAACCACAGAGTGCTTTTAGCTTTGACTCCAACATTAATTTTGGCAGCGGAAAGAGGTTTTATTAAAAGTACTGAAAATGCCATTCATCTTTATTCGTATTACATTTGTTACAAGGATTTAAACCCCAGTATGGAACTATGGGGAGATGAAAAAAATGGAATTGACTCATCTGATCATAAAAATAAATGAAACTCTAAACATGTTTTAAATAGTAAGAAATATATTAGGGTATTATATTTCTAATACTGGAAGGGGGTACTGATATTATCTGGTTTTCAAGGTTTGTTTTTTCTCTAAGGTCTTCTTTCTGAATCCCTTACAAAATAAATTATTTGTAGGTAGGTTATGATGGTAGCCCATAATCCATAGGGGGAGAAAATAAATAAAAGGTGGGAATGTGAAGAATTGAAACCATTCAATTATTATTTTTAAATATTAAATTGAAAGGAAACAAAACTATTCTTTGAAGTACTACACAGTAATCTAAGATGTTCAAAATCCTGCTGTAATTTTTTTCAAAATTGTCACCATGTCTTTTGCCTATTTTAAGTGCTGAATAGCTGATTGATAATATTGGATCTTTTCTAGGATGTTCCTATGCTGAAGTTAGTGAGGAATTTGAGTTACTTGCAGTCCAGGACCCCTAACCTGAAATCCAGATTTTTCTGCTGCTGTTCCATCACCAATGCAAATCCCCAGTGGTGCCACTGGGGCAGAAGTCCCAAAAGCCCAACGGCCTTTATGTTTTATTGGATTGGTATAACAAACATCAGGAATGAAACAGCACAACTCCACCTCAACACACATTTTTGTAGGTGAGAAATGGGGATTTCATGTTGCTCATGGTGTAATATAAAAGCTGGTTTCCAGCTGTTACAGTCCTTGAGTAAAAATGGCTTTAATCAAGCATCAAAACTCAACACACAATAATCACCTGCAAGTAGATTTTATTCTCAGGTCTGAAACTAGTTGGTTCAGTGAGTGAAAAGTTAAAGATTTTTAGAGAATATTGGGTTTTTATGGGTTTTCTTCCTAGTTTTGTGTTTGTTCATGATAATGTTATCACTGGGGAAAGGGGGTGGTTTATGTTACTTTGAGTATCTATTTTTTAATGTATTTCTTGACTCTTCAGAATTTTCAATCCAAACCTGTTTGTGTTTTAAGGTTTATAAAAATATTTCCCATCAAAATTATTTCTTCAACAAATATTTTGGCTTGACTAAGCAAAAATATACATGTAGAGGGGCTTATTTTTTTTTCCACTATATGTAATTGTCTTTGTATAAAAACTAAATTTCACATGCTGTTTATTTACTAAAACATTCATTCAGCCCCTGAAAATCAGACTGTATTGGCTGTTTGTACTTTGTCAGAGATGGTACACTTTACATATGTTTTGTTTTGAAATATTAATATAAAACATGAATTTTATAAATCTGTTCTTTTTAACGGGTCCTCACAAGAAAGGGTTTTGTAGAATCAGGATCTTTGCTGACAAATGGTTTGAGATTTGGGATCTTTACAGTAACAGATCGCAGAGGTCACAAGAAAGTTCTCTTTTTTGTAAATTTAGAAGCCAGCCTCTTGCTCAAAGGACACGAACTTTCAGAGATAGAAGTGTGGAGCTTGGCTGCAAGTTCTTTCATTCTGAGCAGCAACTGAACTGTATTTTGCTTGGTCCCAGTACCTGGTCCCAAAGAAATCCTTATTTTTGCAGTACAGGACATAACCAGCGCTGAACCTACTCATTTAATTACCTACTGCCATTAAATTATTGACTACTGAACTTTCTAAGCACACCTTATCCCTTTTCTCTAGGCTTTGGTTGACTTCACACAGATTGTCCAAGGACAGTGTTACAAGTCCCGTGACCATGAATATTTTTGTTTTAGGACTGCAGTTTTTGTTTTCTGGACTGTGGAATCTTGCAGCAGCACTGAAGTTCTCCTTCAGCTGCAGGTCAGGCTCTTTGAGAGAACAGAAATTATTTCCTAGCACACACACCTGCACCCACTTTCCCAAACTGCTATGTCAAGGATGGAAGAATGGGATGGAAGCTCTATGGGAATCTGACACACAACGTAAGCAAATTCTTCCTTTCCCTTCTTGCTTTTGAAGGTATTTCAGACTCCACCACAGGTCTGGTGTGTCTGACATCATGGAAAGTTTAGTAGCTAGGCTGAATTCTCAGTGTGCATTCTAAACTCGCAGCACCTCCCGGGTCCCACTTGTTTTTCTGTTAGTTGCTCAATGAACCCCTTGAGGAAAGTACCTTTAAATGGGGAAATATGAGGCTTTACATGGGGAAATATGAGGCTTTAAGCTTTTACTCAAGCTGCTTGATCAGCATTCATGCAACCCAAATGTTAGTTACCTAAAGGAAGATCTACATGTGCAATTGGTCATGTGTGCACACACACTGCAAAACTTGATTTCTAAGATTATTATAACAATTCCCTTTGTTGCTGTTATATTATTTTTCAGGAGCACCAAAGGACTTTTAAAAGCCAAGCTACAGCTTGCAAGTTTAAAGGTAGAGCAAAAAATGTAAACTCACAACAAATATCAGAGGAAACCCAGAAATAATAATAAGGGAATATTAGAAATAATAATAAGGAAAACCAGAATAATCCCCAGCACATGGAAAAGATCTCTGACACAATTCTGATCATAGGCAAAAAGCATTCAAAGATATTCTTCTGGCTCTCTCAATATGGATTTGTATAAATAGAATTTTAAAAAGGAGAATTGGTGTTTGTTAAGTGTATGAACATGCTCTGACCAACGTCAAGACACCTCTTTATGTTTCAAGGTGGGAAGATGAAAAAGAAAGGTTCAGAACAGAGCTTACTCCCAGCAGAGAAGTTCTATATTTTGTTGAACAAGTGTCCATACAGATTACAAAATTCTGTATTTGTATCACACTCTAGGATTGTATCACAGCATAAAATCTTGTGTGGACTGCAAGGAACAGCAGATCCAGGTTCAAACAATCCCAACATTTCATCTCCCTTCTTTCCATAAAGTGCTGAGTGTTGGTGGCTAAATAATTTCACATCATTCTGCATCAGCTTCCTGTGTCTAAGAAAACAATATTGGTAATTTTTTGGCTTTGGAAAATGCTAAACATAGGAACTAGGAATAAATTTGTATTACTGTTGAAGTCAGAGATATCTCTGACATTGATTTTTTAAATGGGTCACAAGGCAATAGGAACAAGGTTTTCCCCTGGAAATAAAAGGACCTGCAACCAGAATTTGTGAGAAAAGAGGACCAGAATTAGTGAGAAAACAGGACTAGCGATAATGCCTTTTAGGACATGTAGCCCAGCGTGTCCTGTTCCAATTCTGCCTGTGCTGAGGACGAGATATTCAAAGCCAGTCATACAATAGACATGATTATAACATTCCCAGTAACACACCCAGGGAAGCTGGGGGCCTTCACAACTGTGCCACTTCACTTACACAGCAATGGATTTTTCCAAAGGATTTTGAAGTGACTTGCAAAGTCTCTCAACAATTCGGAATTAAGTGTTCTTGAACCTGTTTCACCCATCCTAATAACCCATCCGAATTCTCTCCACACTAAGGAGTTCAGCATCATCTTCCATGACTCCATCAATGAGAAACTCAGGTGTGTGGACTTTCCTGCCTTTTTGTCCTAACTGACATGGAGACTCTCAAAACCAGTTCCCCTCACCTTAAAGCCTTGTCAATTATATTCTCTGCAGACTAACACAGTTTTGCTAATTTTATGCGATGTTCTCAGAAGTCGTTTAAAATAACTCTTTTGTTCCATAATAATAGGGAAACTGAAAGAAACTGTGAGAATGCAGAATGTAAC
Organism: Acanthiza pusilla; assembly: GCA_036630365.1. Taxonomy (NCBI): domain Eukaryota; kingdom Metazoa; phylum Chordata; class Aves; order Passeriformes; family Acanthizidae; genus Acanthiza; species Acanthiza pusilla. Next base: position 2,555,663 of record JAXCHO010000005.1, on the reverse strand, counting down.
TAAGGAGACTGAGCTACTCCTACTTTTTGCTCTGCCTGGCCTCACTGAGGATTTCTATTCAGTTTGCTTTTACTTATTTATTTTCTCTAATGAATGATTTTGATATTCTGCTACCTGGGTCCTTCCTCAGAAGGTAGCAGTGATGATTGTCATCCAATTGTTAAAGAAGTGGCAAATAACAGCAGGTCGGAACAGATCTGAATAAAGCTTTAAAAAATAAAACAATAGTCCAAAATAGAGTTCTGAATAGACTCAGGATTGAAGCATAGCTGGAATTTAAACATTGTATAAGCTTCCTTTAGTTTTGGTGCAATGTCAGGAGAAACGAGAGTTCTGCTTTGCTTTAGGGAGCAAATGGAGAACTTCAAACTAATTCAAAATCACGTGAGCGTCTCCTTGGATCTCTCCAGGGTTCACAGAATGCACTCTACAGCCATCAAAGGATACAAAGGCAGACAAAATATTATGGAATGGGAAATGGTGCTGGTGTGATTCTGGAATATGAGGTGGAGGTTTGAGTCAGTCTATTAAAAACACTTATCTGAAGTTACAAAGAAAGGAGGCAAAACATAATTATTTATTACTTCAGCAGTATTCTTATACCATTTGAAGAGCTATGCAATTTTGAGAAGTGCTGATTTTTCACCCTTTTTAAGAAAGTATAATTTATACCTGTTTGGTGGCAATTATTCTTTCAGAGACCAGGAGCATCTTGAGTTACCATAAGAATCCTGCAATATTTTCACTCAGATAACAATATGTGAATTTTGATTATAACAATATTATTTGTATGCAAAGTTAATTACTTTAAGAAGTGAAACTGCCCAAAGGTTCAACTAACTCAGGATGCTCCCTACAAAGGGGTTAATGTCAGCTGATTGAGAAAAAGGTGTAAGAAATTTTGCAACAGAGAACTGTGGAGCAACCTTTTTATACAGAGGTTTTCTTTAGCTCTAACCCAGGAACAAAACTGCTACTTCAAAGTGGATCTAATGAAAACCTGTAATATTTGGGGTTTTTAATTATCTATACCAGATCTTTAGGTATTTTCAGCTAAACTTTTAGTTACAAACAGTATTTCTGAAGCAGAAACAGATAAACTCCTGTCTGATAATTCCACTTATTTCTGGTGATTTGCACACTCGTCCACTGAGCACTACAAACTAGGGCACTTTATGGATCTGTGTGCCTATACAAAAAAAAAAAATTAAGATTAAAAATGGAAATTTAAAAAATAAAGATGATGCCTGTCCAGTAGCTTCCAGCACAGGTTTATATGAGGACAGCAGAATAAACCACCTTGTTGCACACAGCAATGTGTTTTTCTGCCAGGTTTTAAAATGCAGCAAAACTGAGATTTACAAAACCAAACCAAACCAAAGCTCACCCACCCCACCTGGAACAGCCCTCCCCTCTGTAAAGAACCATTTCCAATCTTTAGGATCCCTCCCGAAGTGTAACTGGACACCAACCAAATTTCTCACTGGAGAATAAGATATTAAGTCATTGGATCAGAAACAGAACTATTGCAACAGTTGTGTTTTTACAGAAGGATAGGTGTGGTGAAAGCATCAGCTGTGTGGATATGTGCTATAAACACTTCTGACTGATTCAGCTTCCTTACCCAAATTCCATGGATTTGAAGATGTGGCAGAGCGCAAGACCTGTGGAAAGAAATTCTCTTTAGCTCTCATAAAACAGAGAATGCATAAAAATTAGAATGCAAGAAAAAAATTAGAGATTCCTAGGAGAGGATAGGATCTGAATGTGTATCTTATTAAAAAAAAAGCCAAACCATGTTTAGTTATTAGAATTGCACCACCAGTAAAATGATGTTAGAGAAATATAAGGAAGAAAAGAAGTATCTGGATGATAAGAAGGTGCAATGGGAAAAAAGCATGCATTAGCTTATAATGATATCATTTATAATTATGCTATTTATTATATAATTAATTCACACTACAATTGTTCTAGTACAATAATACAATCTCAATGCAGCTATTTTCTCAAGGAAACAATATGTGATTTACTATTTGCTATCAACCTCAGAATGTTATTTTTGTTCATTACACAGATTTTTTTCTGTATGATCGAGTCCTAGCTGAAAATTTTCCACAAAATCTCTTAGGATTTAGAAATTTTCCTTTGTAAAACAAGGATTTTTCTTTTTTTAAAATCTTTTATGTTTAGTACCTTTTTTTTCCCCTGATGTAGTACGTGGTCATTCTTTTCCACACAAATCATGATGTATTCCCAAAAGGATATTTTAATCCCTGCTAAGCCTAAAAGCAATCTCTAACTAGAAAAATCAAAAATTTAAAAAAAAAAAAACAAAACCATGCAACTTGCCTACTATAAATCTCCCTGAGCTTTAATGACTAAACTATTGTGTGTAACTGCTTTGGAAATCTGTAGGCAACTTTGCAAATATCTAATAAACTTGTGGTGTTTCTTAAGCACTTAGATTTAATCAGTATTTTGCAGATGGGGATGCTGGATGAATCTCTAGCCTCAAGAACACTGACATCCCCATCTGCATACAATGTGGTTCCACAGATTTTAATAGGATAATTCTTGTCCACATTTCAGGGGTAGAACAGAAACTTCCTCATCGTTACTGGGAGGAATATAAGCAATTTGGGACAGTAATTCAAGAATAATTTATTCTAATTTTGGTATATTTCTTATTTTGTTATTTGTAAATCTCAGGGTGATGAATTAAAGCTTTAGTGCATCATAAAGACTATTTAAAAATAAACATTTGATTATTAAAAAAATCAAAGGCTTAACCACACCAGGATCTAATAGTTTTTCATAACAGACAACCTGAATAATAGCCAACCCACTTTCCTACAGTTTAATTGGCAAACCTGCTCTTTCTCTTACTAATTAAAGGTAACCACACCTCCCTTCAGAAAGCATGACAGAAAGAACACTTTGGTTTAAATTCTAGGGAAGCAAGAATCTACTGGGGAAAGAGTTTGCAGAAAAAAATATTTATCCTTTTTTTTGTTTTGCTTTGTACGGGTTTTGTTTATTTTATTACAGTGTATTCTTGCTGGATAGGTTTTAATTGAAAATTGGCTATAATGCTGTGGTTTGTTTTATTTTTTACTATAAACCTATTTTAGCTGCCAAGTGATCTCACCTTTTCACAAGGTACAAACAAATATTGGGAAAAAACCCCAGATTTAGACCTGTGACAGGAGGAACAGAGACGCAATACTGTATCTATACTTACTTCTCAATATTGATTAGGGTTTCAGTATATGAGTTCTGGTGTGAAATGATTCCATTTTGGTAACATCTTTCCTGCCTGGTTTACTTGAGGCCTCGTCTGTAAGACATTAATTGCAATTTTTATGCTCCCTTATAAATTTCTTTCTACTTTCTCTTTCATGCAAACCCTTCCGGAGCAGTGTTGGATGCTGTGAGGAGAATATGAAAAGAAGGCTCTGGAAACCTTGGCTATGTGAGTACCTCTATAAGCAAAGTTGGAAAAAAGAAGTTCTAAGCTAGAGAATTGCTACTTGTCAAGTTCCTGAGGGGAAGATCACTGAACCACAGATTTGTTAGGGTTGGAAGGACCCTTTGGAGATCACCACGTCCAAGCCGCGGCCGAGGCAGGGTCACCTGGAGCAGATGGAACAGGAACATGTTTCGGTAGGTTTGGAATGTCTCCAGAAAGGGAGACTCCACACCCTCCCTGCCACCCTCACGGAAAGCAGCTCTTCCTCATGTTGAGGCCGAACTTCTGGTTTAGTTTACAGTCACTGCTCCTCACCCTGTCACTGGGCACCACTGAGCAATCTGGCACCATCCTCGGACAACCCCTGGAGATATTTTATTCATTAATGAGATCCACCCTCATCTTCCCTTCTCCAGACTAACCAGGCCCAGCTCCCACAGCCTCTCCTCACACGATGATCCGAAGGAATGTACAGCTTGCCAGCCTCTTGTGAGCAGCATTTTAAGGCCTGTGGCCTCTCTCCCGCCCTTTTGCGCTCGGCAGCCCAGAGCGCTTTCATTTAACGTGGTGAGGGGCCTCTGCCTCTCCCAGCCCTGAGCTTAAACACCGTTTGTGGGTTCAGTTTCGTGTCTTTTTGTTCCCATCCGGCTCTTTCGGACTCGTTTTCGGCCTGCAGGGCCGGCGGCGCGGCCGCAATCCCCCCGCACGCCGCCCGCCCTCGCCCTTTGTTCGCTGAGGGGAGGGAGCGCGCGGGAGCGCGGGCGGGAGGCGGGAAGCGCGCGGCCGCCGCCAGCGTGAGGGGCCGAAGGGCGTTGCCCGCGCGGGAGCGCGCACCGCGAGGCTCCCGGGAGCGCGCACCGCCCGCCCTCCCTCCCGGCCGCGCTGGGCGGGTGCCCGGTGGAGGCGGCGGAGCCTCCGGTGAGGCTCGCGGCGGCCGGGGCTGTGCGGGGCCAGGGCGGGGCGGCGGAGCCTCCGGTGAGGGTCGGCGGGGAGCGGCGGGGCTGCGCGGGGCGGCGGGCCGGGGCGGGGCGGGAGCCGAGCCGGGGTTTCCCGGGCGGGCAGCACGGGCGGGGCGGAGGGAGGAGGTGAAGGAGGGGAAGGAGGGAGGTTCGCCGCGCCCAGGCTGCCGCTGCCCGATGGCTGCGGGGAGCTGAGCGGGCTGAGGAGGAGTCGAGACCCAGGGACACCCCCTCCCCCGCGGATCCCTCCTTCCCGCTCGGCTCTGCCGCCTTCCCCGGGACCCGCCGGGCGCAGCGCGGGCGGCTCCCCCGCTCCTCCTCCGCCGCCTCCTCCTCCTCCTCCTCCGCCCCCCTTCCCTCCCCAGGCCGGCGGGACGCGGGCAGGACCGCGGGCGGCGGACGGACCGGCCCGGTTCATGAGCAGCGGCCGGGAGGGCAGGTAACCGTGTGAGGGATGCGGGGAGGGCGGGGGTCCCTCAGAACGCGTTTCCCGCCCGCCGAGCCCCGGCCGGCCCCACCCCGGGGCCATCTTCCCTCGGCTCCCCCTCAGCCCCGCTCCTTCCCCTCCCCCGCGCTTCCTCCTCCTGCCGCACTTCTCCTTTCCCTCTCCTTTCCTCCCCTGTCCTCCCCTTCCGCCGCCGCACCGGGGGCCCCCGGGGCCGCCGCCTCCTCATCGCCCCCGTTCTCGGCGACCCTCGCTATGGCGGGGTTGGAAATAGCCCCCCTCCCCCGCGCTTCCCACCTCCTCGGGGCTCCAGCTTCCCCTAAAAAAGAAGTGTGTTTGTAGCTGGAGGAGGAGGGGAAAAAGGTGGGGGTGGGACTGATTCCCTCTCGAAGGCTTCCAGGCGAAAAGGGAGGAGACCTCGGATCTTGCGGGGTTCCATTTTTAATTGTAATTACGCTGTGGTGGTCTCTGCTAGACGGTTTTGGGGTCTTGTCTTAAGACACAAAAGCCGAGTTTCCCGAGCGATCCAGCCGGCAGAGGGAATATTTGGAGAGAGATTCAAGGGGAAAAAAAAAAAAAAAGCAATGGTGTGTCTGCTGTAATGGTGGAAAACTGATTAAGAGGAGCCGGGGGTGAGACAAACAGGGTAAGGCTGCTTCCAGCACCCCCAGCCAGCCAAGGGCTCGCAGATGGGGCTCATGCTGGGTGTGCTGGGCGAGGGAGGGGTAGGGAAGGTTTTGTTCTCGTTAGAACCGGAACCGAGGATGGATTCAAACCGCATATTTGTTCCCCCATGTATTACGGTGCTGCATATTTTTGTGTGCCTGTAGCGGCGATAACGAAGATCATGGAGGGTGTTTGCTACAATAGAAAGATGGAGTTTTCTCCTTGGAAATGTTGATAAAAATATTATTTCCGTTCCCAGCTTTTTATCGAAAGGATTTCAGCATTAATTTTTTTTATCCGTGCAAGGGGTATTGAATGTGTAGGATTTTTAATCCTACAGCTTTGTAGGGAATGAGGATGTGTAAAGCCTTGCATGTAAATAGGAAAGAGATGAGGCGTTTTATTAACAAAAAATTCTTGTCCTGAAGAAAATCAGAATGATATAGAGGTTGTCGTAAGATGTCAATTTATCATTGCTGAAGATGAACTGAAATTTTAACGAATGTGATATTTCATTATTCTCTAACAAAGTCACGGCTGGGACTCGTTTTAAACCAGGCATCCTTTCTAGGATGTGCCGACTGCCACGTTATTATGTATTGTCTCCACAGGAGGAAATAGGAGGAAAGGACTGTGAATGTAAAGCTTAAGTGATTATTGAAACAGCTTTTAAGAATAGTTGGCTCAACTTGGAGAGGTGATTTAAGACTGAAAAACTAAACGTTTGGATGCTGTAGGGTATCTGCACCTAATCGTGAGAGATTTATGCCATATTTTAAGCTGGACACAAGGATGTGAATCAAGACAAAATGCTGTTGATGTGTATGTGAAATACGTGTGAGGAAACGAGGATGATATATTAATATACCTAAATTCGTCCTAAATGTGGTAGATCAGAGTTTATTTCTTTCCCTTGTGTGCTTTAGGAGAGGAGAAGGAGAAGGGTGATAATAGTGTAGTTGTTTTGGTGGCTGCAGATTAGCCAGGGTGTGTGTTTGATTTTCTTTTTGCTGTGAATGAATGGATCTCTCTGTGCCTGGGCCCAGTAGCTGCAACAAGATGGCGTTTGCAGCAAGGCAGCTCTCATTTTTCAACTCCTCCTCACCCCAGCTTTGCCAAACTAGATCTTATTTCGTAATTGTGTTTTAGATTTACTTTCTCATTCTCTTCGCTTTCTTCTCTTCTGGGGTGGGGGTAGGAGGAGCATTTGGAAGATTGCTGCGAGAAATCTGTGGGTTTTTTTCTTAATTTTTGTGAGCTCCTCCAGATAGGAACTAGGTGGGAGGAGTAAATAGTTTTATTGAAATGTTCACATAGGCTCTTAACTGAATAAAGGGGTGACACAATTTTCGTTTTTACCTCGCTGTGCCTGCTTCACACCACCTAAATGTTCCTGGCTTTTATTAAGCCTGTTGCTAAGAACCAGTTTTTAACCGTAGAGCACAGGTACACAAAGACTGCTGGGCCGTGGCTCTGCTGGCCAGGTAATCGTCAGATCAGAGCCCGTGCAGACAGGTGTCTTTCTGTGGCACAAAAGAGGCTCCTGTCTGCTTCGGAACTCTCACAATTTGTGGAGGGTTTAAGACTGCTGCTGACCCAGAATTACTGCCTCCTCTAGATAACTGTTCTGTTAATGGGCAGGAGTAAGAAAGGTTTGGGGGATATTAAAACAGTTCTATGTCTGAGAAGGAGCATTTCAAAATGCCATTATAAATTTTTAAATCCTTTTATATCTGTTTTTTAGTATCTTTTAAGAAAAATGGAGTTTTGATTTGTAACTTTTGTGATATTTCACTGTACTGCCAAACTCCTTAACTTTGGTAGCCCAAATAAAATAGCTTGGTTAATGTTTGATATACTGGACTCAGGCTTAAAACAATACACTTCCCAGCAAGAAAAATAAGAAATGCTTGTTATGTCTCCTGTATTCAAATGACCTCCAAACCTTTGATAATATCAAACATTTTAGTACTGTTTATCTATGACTTAATGTATAATCAGTTGTTTGTTAGTTTGTTTTAGTGGCCCAGCTGTAGCTCCTGCAGAAGGAAGCTGGGAAGCAGAAGAGCTGATTTTCAGGAGCCTTGTGGTGCTGGTGGTTTTTTTAAATAAAAAGGAAAAAAAAAGCTGAAATTAGCTGAGTGCATTTTACTCCTCTGGTGTTTCAAGAACTTTTTTTAAATTAAGAATACTGTCCAATAAACTGTTAGTTCCATTTGATGTTAATGTCCTGTTGAACTTAAAATTACTTTAAATTACTTGTGCAATTTTTTTTTTTGTTACTACTACTTTGGCCTTTTGGTACAGGATCAGAAAGGAGCAGAGTGAAGTGAGATTCTGTTTTGGGTAAGATAAATTACATTTATCCTTGTTGAGTCCTTGCAGCTGCTAAGTCAGTACGTAGCAGGCATCCTAGCATGAAATCTTTGACAACATGGTAAATTAAAATTCCACAGGAAATCTTAGCAGAACAGTTTTTTAAATCACCTCCATGCCTCATGTAAATCTGGAGATGCTGTATTTGGACTTAACAAGAATTCTTGTGTAAGTAATTAATGAAGTTTTGTATAATCAGGGAGTGTACAGAATTTTGTGTAGCATTATTCTTAATATCATCCCAGAAGAAACACTCCACAGCTATTAAAAATTTTAAAACTTAAACCATTGAACTAGTTCAGTTAGAATAAGAAAATCCTTCAACTAATGCAATTTCAAGGTCTTTTAATCATAGTAGAAATATATATTGTGTTTGTAGGATGCCTTTTCCTGAAATTAAGCAAGATGTTGGCTGCCCTGTGTAACTTCCTGGTGCTTTGGAGGCTTCGATTTGGTCATGTGGAAAACAACTAAACTGTTTCTTCTTAAATAGTAACTTAGTTATGATTTCTCAATCCCTGTGAAACCAGATGCCAATTCATCTGAAACTTTTGTTGTTTTTGTAGATTCCTACCAGGCCTGGAGCTGTGGTTGGGGATGTTAAGCAAGTGTTACGTTCAGCTGGTTTGATAGTTACTGCAATAAAAAATTGGAATTGTTTGCGCTCTGTGAAAGCAGCGGTAGATTTGTCTCCTCTGCGTCGGGCTCAGCTCATGTTCTAGGCACTGAATTGGATTAAATTCTTACTGTCCATGGATTTTGGCTCTCAGCATTAGTGGATTGGTAATTGATATTCTCAATTTTAATATCCAGTTTTGGCCATATGGCACACCGTATTGTCGCAGGAATTGCATTTAGCGCTGCTTTGTTACCAGCAAGTTGAAATGGGAAATTGGCCATTCCAGTGGTAGAATTACACTTAGGTGAGTTGTCTTTGGAGTCTCTAATGCCTGTGGCCATGCCAGAATTTTAGATGGGGTCTTTTTTTTTTACAGGATTTTGCTGATTATGTGGCAAAAAAAAAATATAACCTTGAAAGCAGCTTGCTTGCATTAACGAAATGTTTCTTAAGCATATGACTGAAGATAAAGTGGACGTTTTTTGAAGGGAATCTCTTGGTTGCTTCAAGTGCAGACTGAAAATGAAAAGAATACATACTCCATTCAAAATGTTTTTTTTCTCCCCACTGATAAAGTTGGAACTCATATTAGCCAAGGTCATGATAAAAAACAAAAATACCCCCAAGCCCCTATGTTTCTATTTAACATAGTGTCTCAATTTATTATTTCTTCACAGGGTGTCCAGTGTGCTGGGGATTTTGTGAGTGTGGATTTGTTTTTCACCAAACAGAAATATATGCAGAATCCATAGATACTTGAGCCAACTGGTAGTTGAGCAGAACATTAAGAGGTTTTTAAAAGCTTTGAGCTGGCTATGAGCAGTACCTTTACTTTAGATGCCAAAATAATCAACGTAAATTACTGTGGAAGGGTTCCTAGTACAGAAATATGGACGTTCCAAGATAGGTTTTGAGGCAGAATACTGCATTTTTATTAAAGTAGTAGAAGATTTCTGAGTAGAGAGAAAGGAGATGGTTAGCCTTGGAATAGAAATACACGCTTAAAAATAATTTACTGAACATAAAAATCAGATCTTCATGGCCTCTTCTTTTAACAGCTGACCTTCTAAAATGAGTTCTTTGCAATTAATATCTTGTAAGAGTATTAATTTGTATTAAATACTTGTCCGTTGCATTTATCAGAGGGCTACAGAATGTGTTGTGATCTGTTAGTCTCTCAAAATGCAATGGAATATTTCTGCCTGTCTGGAGGGTTGGAGTGTACTGGTTACAGGGGGTGATGTTTGCCTTGCCCGGTATATTCTTAGAAATGCAGGAATTTTCTGTCTTGAACCCAGCTAGGGAGTAATGACAATATTCATGGATGCCATCTGGAAGCAGCCAAGATGTGGTGTCGCTTGCTAAGTATATCTTACGCTCAGTTTTAGTGGGGGTGCTGGAATTAGATGCCTACATGGGAATTTTTTTATGTGTTAGCCAAAAAAAACCCTTTTTGGGGGGACGTTATGGAAGTGTAATTTGTAGGGAACCTTGGAAATAATAACTTTAAAATTCTCTCCAGGATTTTCAGGCCTAAAGTGGCAGAAAATAAGGATACATCCAGATGTTACACATTGATTTGGTCATTGATATTTGGGGGTGGAGGGGAGTGTGCAGGACACAGGAATAAGGGCTGGAGAGAGCAGTTTGAAAGCAAATGTTGAGATACTGCTGGATTTAAGTGTTGTTGAAATCCAATACAAGTAACTTCAGCAGGATTAAAATAGGAATACTTCAGAAGGTGTTGCAGATGTTTAGGAGACCTGGCTTTGGATTAATGAATAGGTTCCCTCTGTCACATATTCCATGGTAATAAAGAATTGTTCCAAACAAGGTCTTTTTGTCATGAGAGGAAGAGCTAAAGTTGTCTCTGTCTTTGGTGGGACTGAAGGGTTAAAATTTGATCTTCCTGTGCTGTGTCTATTTTGGAATCCTAATAATGGATAGGTGAAAATGAGGCTGGAGACCTGACGAAGGTGATCTGAGGGAGCTTAAAGGAGACAAACTCCAAGGTAGCTCTGTAATTGAAGGTGGGAAAGGTAGGCTAAGTGTTGGAGTTATTTTCATGGATTGTATTTAGAACTTGGTGAGGGAAAAATCAGTAGCAGACAGTACAGTGAAGGGAAAGAGGCTGATTAGAAATCTAGTTGCCATTTTAGTTTGAAAAGTAATTCATTTCTGTAAGTAGTTTGCCTGAAACCGCTTCATTAAAAATATGTATATTTATTTGATGAAGCAGAATTCCAGCTTGGCAAATCACTGCAATTTCTAAAGGTTTTATGTTTGGAAGAGAAATACCTTCTAGATGTTACAAGGATTAATTGAATTTGTGGATAGTTAAATACTTTTTTCTGTGTGTTTTTTACCTTGATCTGAAGAAGGTTTGCCTACAATTTCATGCCAGTTATGTTTATCATGTTTTTTTCAGATGAGAATATTTTTGATGTCTTCTTGAAAACTGCAGTAATGCCTGCCAGCACTCCCCAAAAAAAGAAAATATTAATTATCTGTAATTAGATAGATTAGATAATTTTTTGTAGCTTTATGTAACGTGGTCCTATATTCAAAGCTATGTATAGATTTTTGTCACTATTTTAAGCTTGTTCTTTTTTTCCTCCAGCAAAGGGGAAAAAAAAAAAAAAGTAAAACCAAAATACTTCTCTTTGGAAACTCGGAGCTCCATCCAAGTCCATCTAAACTCCTGTATCAAAGCAGGTTTAGGGAATATTTTACCAGTTCAGATATCAGTGTGATTTGGCTTATCTTCATTATAAAATCAGACTGTGTTGGGGATGAGGAAATAAATAAGACATTTTCAAGGCTTTCTGTATGACTTTGAGCAGGGCAGCTGTGGGTGTTGGCCTTCACTGACAGGAAAGCAAAGCCTTGTCTTCTGTGCCTTGTTTTGTCTTCTGTTACAGTAACCTTAATTACAGCAGCTGATGCCAATGATTTTCTTTCTGAAAGAAAAAAACTCTGCTTAAATGTTACAGGTGAGCTGTTCATTCTGTCCATCTCGATTTTCTTTCTGCATTTCTGGCTTTTTTGCCTGGCTTGGGCTAGATTTGGGGAACCATCTTAAAAGTCTTTCAGGCACATGTGCTTTGTGTTTATCCTGACATTTCAGGATTTACTAAAATCTGTCAGTAAATAGAGGTTATCTAAAATTAATTGCAAAACCATGAAGTTATTTGACAAGCTGAGTGGGTTTTGTTTTATTTTTGTGAAATGTTGAAATTTTCAGCACTGATCTGACAGAAGAATTTTTAATTGTGCACTTAAAAATTGGATTTTAACTTCCATGGAAACAGAAATACACATGGCCAGTATTAATGGGGTGTTCCTTACTGGAAGGACTTTCTCACTGGCACATCTGTGCTAACATGGGATATTTTCACAGATTTCTTTTCCTGAGGGTGGCTGGGCAGGATGTTGAGCTTACAGATCTTGTTGGTGATCACATGTCCTGTTTGTGCACATCTGTCCAGATGTGCCTCGCAAGCTCGAGGTGTTGCTGCCCTTCTGTAGTCTGTGGGAAACGTGGCTTTCTCCTGGAACTGGAGAAATTTCATCTCTTAAATCAGAATTCAGCTCTAGAATTTTGTAGGTATTTGTGGCATTTACCAAAACAAATGAGGGATGTGAGGTGGGTCAACGCTCCGAGGTTAAAACCATACAGAAGATGGTATAAAAATGCCTTTTTTGTTGATGCAGAGATCTTAGAAGTTATTGCTTGGTTATCTTCAGTAGTGAAATTTGTAAGGCCAGGCAGAAGTGTTCACTCTGTGAACAGCACTGATCAGAAGTCCCTGAATTTATTTCTTAGTTTGATATGTGTGCAATGCTGATATTTGCTAGTAAGATCTTTGTGATGAAACCCAGTGCAGAAAGTCTGGTTTAGTCATATATGTGAAATTCTGTTCTTTTTAACTGTATTTAGATATTTGAGCTCATACATCCTGGTTAACACCAAGTGGTTCAAGTCAAACATAACAATGCTTGGATCTCAAAATAAATAAAAAACTTAGGTTCAGTATCAAAAATACCACGAGTTGTAACTGCATAATACAAAACTTAATGTGTTTTGTTTCTGGTAAATGAAGTAATAGAGCTAAACAGAGCAGGCCTACGCCTGCTTCAAGATGCTGAGAAGAAGCCTGGTTGTGGTCCTCCTGGATTTTACCGTTTTAGTTTGCAAAACTCTGGGGGTTTTTGTTGCTTTTTTCTTCAGATAGCCTAACAAACGTGTTGGGAGGGTGGTGTGGTAATTTTCACTGTTTGTCTAGAAAAACAAAGTAGATGTGATAGTCTGCTGAAACCTTTGGTGCTCGGAATAAGCTGATACTGTACTAATTAAGGCACTGTCTTTGTTGGAACATATGTTTGATATTCCTGTTGCACGTTCTCTGTGAAGTGGCAGAACTCTTCAGAGTGGCTGCTGTCTGTGTAACAAAGGTGGTGTCTGTACAAAGATCAAGACCAGGCTGCCTGATGCTTATGGCAGTTTAATTGTGCTGCAGGTTACCAAGTCCTGCATTTCACTGCAGCTGTCAGATATTATCTGGCCAGCGCCTGAAAACTTACTGTGCGAGTTCCTTGCTGAAAATGCTGTGTAGTACTCACTGAAAATAAGACTGAACAGGAGCAATAGAACAAATTTTAAATCTTGGCAAAGCAGTGAGGTCTTCAGTAGGTGCCTGAGGTGCTGGGGAGGTGGATTTTTGTGTGTAGAAACTCAAATATCATACACACTGTGGACAGATTGGTTAGTTCAACTCCAATTCTTCCTTTCTTCTAACTGTGGACAGTAGATGAAGCTCCAGCATTTCAGGAAGTACTGAAGTTCAGCATTTCAGGAAGTACCGTGGTTTATCCTACTCAGACGCTCCTTGCTGGTGTAGGGTGGGGGTAGCTTGTTCTGGGCACAGCAGTTATGGGTGTGAGCATTTAGCAGCTCCAAACAAGCACCCAGTGGGGCTGTGCTGAGGTTCCAGGGCTCAACCAGCCTTCCTGGCTGCTGGTTTGGCACCACTTTGCAGGTATTTTTTTCCATGAAATAGGTGGGATTGTCTTCTGATGTTTTCAGTTTTGTCTTTCTCTGTTAATTCCCTGGTGTTACTTTATTTATTTTCTATTTATTGCGTTTTCCTCTATGTTTTAATCACCTAACGAGATGGATACCATCTCCAGGAATACAAAGATTAATGCCAGAAGTTTTCAGAGGGTTAATGCAGATCCTGTGGGAAGAGGAATGTCCAAGGGTGAAAGCAAGTATTTCCTGCAGTACCTTTGTGCTTTCTGCTGTGATACTGGCCCTGGGCTGTACTTTCATATCAGCACTGAGCAGTGTTGCCTTGTCTGTTCCCAAACACCACTTCTCAGTCTAATGGATTCAAGGTCTCCTGTGTTACTCGACTTTTCAGGCTCAGCCTTGCTTTTCTTGTTCTTCTGTACCTTATTTTGTACAAACAGTACATATCAAAATACAGCAATTATTAGGAGAAATCAATGAGCTACTCGGGGCATAAATCATGGCTATCAAAACTAATGGGGCTGCTTGCACATTGATTAAAGATGGGGCATGTTGATTGTGGGGCTAGAGAACAAAGTATTGCTCAGTCTATTTTGGGTGAAAAGATTACAGAAGTCATGCCATATTTTAATCTCCACTGAGTATCTTTTATCTGCTATATGCATATAATATATTTTGTTGACTTTTAAGGTCCACTGAAATGCTTCTTATCTTCAGACTGGTGTTGGAAAGCAGCTGTTTTTCATGGTGTAGCTAAACTTATTCTAACAGTGCTCTGTTAATCTCTTACTGAGGATCAGTGTGCTGTTTGAACACTAAATTCTTATTTCAATGAATTAAATGTATTCTGTTTTTTAGCTGGGGCTTGGATAAAGATCTTTTACACGGTTGTGAAGAATGAATATATTTCTTTTAGCTGATCTCTGAGGCTTTGTACAGCCTGTGTAGCAGAGGCACAAAGGAGCAGATGGTTTGTTCCAATGTCTTAACTCCCCTGTTTTTGTTGGGGCAGATGTGACAGCAGCTGTGGTGAGAAGGTAGTTATCAACTCATGGCCAGCCTGGCTCTAAAATGGGGTTACTTTTGTTGCTTCTGTTGGATTTTTTTCTTCTTATTTTTACTTTATAAAAGCTTAATACAGTAAAAGCTAGCTTGCTTTCTCTGAGTCGTTCTAAGGCAGAGCAGGAAGAAGAATCCCTGAAGTGCTCTCTCAGGATTTGATGCTGACAATGAAAGGCATTTTGGGTGGAACTCCTGATCCGTATGGTGAAGCACAATTGAGGTTTGATAGAATATGGACTATCTTGCTGCTTCTGGAAACACAATGTGGTTCTCATTAGTGTTTCTCATTAGTGTTTTGAGGGCCTTGGTGCAGTGAGACATGGCAGCATGTGAGGCTCTCAGCCTGTGCTCAGATCAGGGAAATGCTTTCCAGAAGCAAAGTTGTCCATAAAAGATCACTTTAGATCTGTAAATACCTCCCTTAGATCAAGAACAGAGATATGCCCGTTTGATTGGCTATTCATCCTTGTTTGTAAATGGTTTTACTTTTAAGGATGTAAAAAGTGGTGTTGCTAAGTGTAGCTTTCTGGAAGTTGGTTGTATTTTTTAAAAGGGTGTAGACAGGAAGCAGCTGACTCTCCTTTGACTCAGTTGACTCTTTACTCGCTGGCGTATGTAGAACAAAATGGATGATTCAGCTCCTGTTGATAAAATAGTGGAGCTAAAATTTATGAAAATACAAAATACAATAATGGGGATTTCTGCTGAGTTTCTGTGCTTATGCAGACACTGAGTCTTACTGATTTTTAAAATGAGTATTTTCATGTCTCTTCCGCTATTTTTGTTTCTGGGGGTTTTTTGTGTTGTAAATAAGTGATCACATAGCCCATTTCCTCCTCTAATGCAATAAATATTGTAGTGAAGACCTTCATGTACCTACTGATGTCACTCTGATGGTAATACCTGAACCAGCACGTAATTTTTAACAAGGTGAAGATCATTCCAAGGCAGATGTGTCGGCAGGCAGAGCTGAGAGAAATCCCATCCAGGCTTTTGGAACCTACTTGTTCTCTTACACTTTAATCCCTGACAGGGCAGCTGATCCACTTGATGGATTTCATTGTAATCTTCAGGATTTTGGTAACAGGAGGTGCCTCTGCCAGGTTTTGCATCTCACCGTTCATTTGTTTGCCTGTGAATTCAGTGCAGTGTGATCCAGTCACATGCTGGGCTCTCCTCAGCACCTACAGGGAGATATTTGGGGAGAGCTTGAGCAGAACATCATCCTGATGGAGAAATACATCAGTCTTTGTGAGGACTTCCTGAGCGTTTTTAAATCACAGAAAATGAACTGAAGACTACTGGAAAATTGGTTTACCCAGAAGTGACTTTAAAAAGACAATATTTGGATACTTAACGGGAATTCTCCAGAATTATGTTTCTTAATAGGATTGCGATTTACTATAAGCATGTTCTTAAATTGTGGATTAAAAACTTGTTTTGATACCTGAATAAACATGGTTTTAATGTTAGCTTCTACTAAAAAGAAACAAGTATATATATTTAGGTGTGTAAGGTGTTTTCATTTGCTGTGTAATGATTCTGTCACTGATTTGTCACACTGGGACACTGTGAACTGCTCCTACAGCTGTGAGCTTCCATTTCTGGCTTCTGGGAGAAAATGTTCTCTGTATGGCTTGGATTGTGAACCACCCCAAACCTATAGATTCAGCTGAGAGGCATGAGAGAGCACACATTTTCTGAAAAGATAACATCCTGATACCGTGGCATTACTTGGTAATATCACAGCAATATTGCAGTCTTACTTGAATTATTAATTATTAAAGCAAGACTGCAATATTCCCATGGTGCCTGTGCTCTGCCCTGCTTAGGTAAACACAGATTCTGGTGGGCTTGGAAATGAAGTGAAAATATCAGCAAAAATCAGAGGTTCATGGTAAAAGAGTTGAAGGAAGCAATGCAAAATGACAGTTGAAGTAAGAAACAACAGTTCAGTTCCTGTAAGGCTCTGCAGATAGAAGCATCTAGTAATAAATGCTTAGTCATTTCTCTGTTGGTTAATTAATAGTAATATATTCTCCTTCAGTACTGCCTGTTTTGTTTGTCAGTCTGAAGGGAGATGTCTAATAGTATGTGACAGCAAAATTGCTTGGGTTTGGATAAGGGGATACTTTAGGAAGTGACAATTTTCAGTGACATTTTCTTGATAAATGTAGCTAGGAATTTATGCACAAGCAGGGTCTAAGTTTTTTTACTTACTCTGGTTGTTTTGGGGGTTTTTTATCTCCTTTTTAAAATGTAAGATTGGGAATGAAGAGAGCCAAAAACATTATTGACTAGGTGAATAAAATTGATGAGGTTATCTATAAATGTGTTGCTCCTCAGGACTACATGCATGGAGATGAATTTGAATAAAACCTAGAATATTGTTGAGAACTTACATTGAATACCAGTATTTTTTGTTCTTAAAATAAGTTAACTTTCCATGCCTGCCTCTTATCAGGAAGTGTAAAAATGCTCTTAAATGGGAATTTCTTTGAAAGGAAGACAGAAGAGAAGAGATGTAGTTAGGAAATCTGTGGACTTGGGTCACTGAGGTACCAAGAGTTATTAATATTCGTGAACTACTTCAAAGATCTCTTAAGACCCTTCTTTTTAAAAAAATGTTATTTTAGGCATTTGGCTTTAGGCATCTGTTAAACTTGTAATATCAGGTTTTTTAATTTTTTTACAGAAATTCTCTGCTGTACCTAGAATATTAAGATGATTTTTTTTTTTTAATAATGCACATGGCTTCCAGATGCATTTAGAAAGGATTAATGAAGTGACCTGTTACAGTCCAGATTTTTATGCTTAAATATTGCATCAGTATGATTCCTTTTTTAAATGTAGGTCATGGGATTAGGATCAGGAAATGTGAGTATTTTGGCAGCATGGGATTCTGTCTTCCATGAAGACAGCTGGAGTTTGTGCAGTGTTGGTGGCAGAAGGAGGCATGGACCACTTCACATCAGAGCTGTTTATTGCAGTCATGTGTCCTGCCATGATCTTAGCATTGTTGTCTGCTTGTTAGGCTGCTATTTTGAGAAAGTTGCAAACGATCCAAAAGGTTTATTTTCAAGGACTTGTTAAACAGAGGGAGGGATGACTCCTTGGAAAATCTAGGAATGCAAGCAAGAGCTGATGGCTTGTGCATGATTAGCATTTTGGTGACTTTCAGTAGGTGTTGTGTTGTGTTGCTGTGTGGTAACAACCTCTGGCATATTGAGGAATTTGAACATTGAAGTTTAACTTTTTTGGTGAATTATTCATATCCTGTAGCAGTTTTGGAGGAGACAAAAATGCACCGTTCCTCTGAGACAGTAGTTCCAAATTGGGACTTTGAATGCGAAATCGCCTTGCTGAATTTGGGTTTTGCAAGGTCTTTCAAGGTTTCCAGATTAGTTAATATTTTGTTTCTTCCCTGAATTTTCTGAAATAAAAGCTCAGTTTCACTAATTTTTTCTGTACAGTAGCAGCTGTTTTTTGGTGGATGGGTTTGGTCTGGGATTTTCATTATTTCTGTGGGGGTTTTGGATTCTGAAGTGCCAAATGGAAGCAGTGAGGCACTTGTGAATTGCCTCAGTGCTTCACTGAAGGCAGTTTGGTGGAAGGGCACAGTGGCTGATTAGAGGCTGTTCCACGGAGCTCTGTTGTGCCTGGTTTTTCCTGCTCTATGTGCTGTTTTGTGTGAATGAGGTTACAGGATGAAGGAATGTGGCCCGAACTTTGGAAGGACCCTACAAGTGACCTTCATTCTTCAGCCAACAATTTTCCTGTGTTCTGTGCAGCGATGAGAATTTTTTTTATTCCTAATGTAGTCTTGTAAGTCCATCAAGCAGAGTAGAAAAAGTGCACAAGTTTCTTCAGGAGGAAGGCATTTCTAGAGCTCTTTTACTTGAAACAAAACACAAAAAAGCTCTAAAACTCTCAGCATCAGTGACCCTGGCAATGGGACCTGTCGTTCCATATTGAGCTATAGGTAACAGTGAAGCATTTGTGAAATTAGGTTGTTAATTTGCAGGTATTTTTAGTTAGTGCAATTATTATTTTACTCACACACTATATTGAAAATGGAAACTTAGGAGCTCTCTACCAGCCAATGTGGCTGCTGCAAGATGAGCATTAACACTGATCAACCTGATGCTTGTTTTGTGTGCACTTCCCACTAATATATGGAAAAATGTCTACTGAGCACAGCAACTGCTTCAGCTGGGAACTTGGCAATTCTTCAGCACTAGAAGCAGCCAATACCTCCCACAGAAACATTCAGCTGTGCTGGCCTTGCACGACACAAGTGCTTTCAGGAAGTTTTCGAAGGAGTTGTACAATCTCCTGTTGTCCCTGCTGGGGTGAGCTCTTTGGCAAACCTGTTAGTAAGGTAGTGCTTGCATTTCAGAGTTTGTGTGCTTGGAAATTACAGACGTGGCAGATGGTTCCCAGAAAGGAGACTTCAAATAAAGGAGGAGTTGTATCCTTTCGTTCAGGCGTATTTAGATTTATGAATTTGTAATTATTATTTTATACTTCTCTAGGTTGTACTTCAAAGCTGCCCTTGGAAGAGGTGACAGCAAAGACTTGGCTTTCTGGACTGGAGGTCTGCCCTCCCCAGGGAAAGTCTGAGCTGGAATTAACTCTTGGAGGGGCACATGCAGATACCAAAACATCCTTCAAGCTTCCAGCTGTCTGCTAGGGCTCTTGATGTTGAGAGTAGGACCAAGGCATTAAACTGAGGATAGGCTTTGTTTGGGAGTTTTTTGTGTACATAGTCTTGAAGCTTTAAATTTGAGACGTCTAATTACTGTTGCCTGGTGGCACATTGGAATTTCACGATGTTGGCAGTGATTTGGCAAGGTGGTGTAATCTCTTGAGCATCAAGATTCTGTTCTGTGATAATAATCAGCTATGTAGACTGTAAGAAATTATTTTAATAAACCAACTTGCAATTGCTGGCTCCACAGACATTATCTCTGCCTTGTAGGTGGTAACTTACAGTGCTGATGATGTTGGGCACCTGAACAGGAGCATCTGCAGGCTAAATTAGAAACTGCCTGCCTCCATCCAGCCATGCCTGCTGGCTCTGGGGTGCTCTTCACAGGGGTGCAGAGCAGCAGAGTACCTTCACTTGAAATTGCTGCTTTATCTTCATAGTAATACTGAGGTTTGCTGGTAGGTTTTTGGATGCTTTGAGGTTTTTAGTTGTTGGGTTTTTTTGCTTCCAGTGAAGATATTTTTGTTTAAGTGCCTTGAATAAAAGAGTCCTGTGTGCCACTCTCGCAGGAGGATGTGTTATGCAAGACTTTTTAAAGATTCAGGTGCTGTGTAATGGTCATGGAAAGTCGTTTTTACCAGTGCTGGTTGAGATCCATGTTAAACCATGTTGATAAAGCCACTAAAATACCCGTGTGTACAGCAGACTGCACACATTGATTACATCCCCCACTGAGCACATCTCAGCTCCTCCATGTCCTCAGAGCTCGGGGAGCCTGGGCAAACCTCATCCCAGGGTTTGAGCCAGATCCTCAGTATCTTGTCTGATGCCTGGCCCCACATCAGGTTGTGCATGAATTGCTGGTGTGTTTTAAGTACTGGAGTTGGCATCTAGTCAGTGTGTGTGTAAAGCAGTCTTGAGAAGGATGGAATTCTCATCCAGAATATTTGGGTTTTGAGTCTCTCATTGAATCCATAGGTCATGAGAAGAACGTGCTATGTGGTTAATGGCTCTGGAGAGGGTACACTGAGTGTGTTTAATCTGCTTAGGAAGTTGCTTCATTTTGGAGGGTTGTTAATTTTTCCTGTGAGGTTAAAATAATTCAAAATGCTTTCCATCCTCTTCCAAGTCCTTTTTCTTCCTTACCTCTTTTCTTCCCTGCTTTCCCCAGCTTCATGAAAAAAGTTGTAGTCTCTTCTGCAGAGGAGTCTTCTTCATGTGTAGACTTGTATCTGGAATATGTTGGAGCTGAGATAAATTTTTAGGCTGGGTTTTCAGCTCACAATAACTACTTCAGTCTCTGTAAAGAAAAAAAAGAATATTGGGCTGACAGGAGTTAGTGAGAACTTGTACTAGGGAAGCTTTACCCAGAAATGATGATGCTTTTGACTTCTTTACTTTTTTTTAGTCCAAATTGCTGTGCTGGTTCTTCTCTTGGAGCAGGAGCTGTGGGCATGTGGGGACACCAGGAACACCAACAATGTGTAGGGCTGGCTCGCCTCCAGGTGCTTTGGTGTGATGGTTTAACCACTTGAACCATGCTCCAAGTGTTCTGTGGAACTTTTTGTTCTCTCCTGTTTTTGAAATCCCAGTTTTTGGTGTCAAGGACCTCCAGCTCTGTGCTCAGCAGGGCTGTCAGGGCAGCGTGTGGAGCTCCACAAGAACTCTTTGCTGAGCCAGTGCTGCGGTGCAGGGAATGAACTGGCCTCTAATTTTCATGTTGCTTTTACCAGGCTACGTTTTAGCTAAAAATGGAAGCTTGTGGCAGTGCAGATCTTTTTTTCATGAGTAGCTTGTCTGCTTTTGTCCTTAAATGAGCTCCATCTTTAAGGTAGAATTGAAAATATCTCTGTTGCCAGGAGTGCGTTCTGCGAGCATCGCGGGGTGCTTTCAGCATCCTGAAGTGGCTACTTAACCCTTTGAAAAATACACTCAACTTTGTGGAAAAGTTTGCTGTTATGCTTCCTTCCTCTTCTTGCAGGCTGGTTAAAGTGGCTTTTTTTTGTTTTGTTTTTGTTTTTCTTTTTTGCAGAAGACATATGAAATCTGCAACACCTCTCCTGCATTAATGAGGGTGCAGCACAGGACAATAATGGTGTGTGTTTTGGCCTTTGCTGTTGTGTATTCTGTGTGCTGTTAGTGTGCCAGCATAAATTTACTTGTTTACATTGCAGGTAATTCTTTCAGAATTTCATTAGATTTCATTATCTCTGTAGTGGGGGCAAATTTTTTTCCTGTCAAGACTTCTGAAAGTTGCCTGGAGTCGCTCTGTTTTCAGAACTCGAAATGGTCATGTTTGTATTTGTGTCTGGGGGGTGGAGTTCGGCCTCTAAGTGTGAGTTCCTGTTTTACGTCCCAAAGTGTGTTCTTCTGGCAGTAACAAACAAAACTGCTTACACTGTGATGGTTTCATAATCACAGTATTAAACTGTTCATCTATAAATGAGCTTGGGTGAGGATGATCCATATCCTAAGTAGCTTAGCCTCCATACCAGACACTGAAGTGGTTTGTAAATTCCCCAGCTAGTAGTGAACTGGAAAATCAGAAACATGCATTATGTGTGAGACTTCAGTTGAAAGCGTGTGGAGTTTTAGGCTGGCTTTCTGATTTCAGGACATTTTGCTTCACTACCTTCTTGCTTTGTGCTCAGAATAACTTCCCCCTGTCCTGACACAGCGGCTCCGAACACTCAGGTGTCCCCTGACATCACCCCCAGCCCTTATCTTGGTGTGTGACAGAGCCAGATCCAGGTGTTTGGGATGTCTGAGTGGTTGTCAGTGAGAAAATTCCAAAATTTTCATTTTTTTTTCCCTTTCTGCAAAGCCAGTTCGTTAAACCCGTGCAGTTGTCCAGACTGCGAGTGTGTGAGTTATTTAATGTGCCAATTCCTTTTGTGCTTCCTAATACATTAGTGATTGAAAGTTGTAACTCTTCTAGAAAAGTGCTGTGCTCTCACTCGAGCTTGTTAGTAGGAGGTTTATGTAACTTCTTTTGATAAAATAGATATCATGATACTTAACTGTGCTTAGGAGGCAAATGTACCTCAGGAACAGGATTGAGCAGAAATAATGCCATTGTGTTGAAAATACTGATTTTTGGGGGGGGGAACACTTTGTAGAACAGTGAAAATTGTATGAGTGAGACTATATTTTGTTATAATCCTAAATTCTCTAATAGCATGGACTTCTCTATCACTAAGGCAGGAGAACTGATCTGAGGATTGCAAGAGTTTTCTTGGGAAAAGAATGTCAAAATCAGCTTCTTGACACGAGCACGGCTTTCGGTTGTGTTGCTGTTACTAAAACTGTGCCCATTTCCTTCATGAAGACAGGCCAGCTGTTCAAGTTAGCTCACAGAAACAGTCTGCTCTTTGATAGTAGTTTAATTTCTGTTAGATTTGTTGAGAAATCGGTGTTCTTTTTTATCATTACATTAATTGTGGTTTTGGTGTCTTTTTTTCCAGAATTTACATGTTTGACAGCAGAAGTTGGCTTTCTACTGTAGTGAGAGAAAATGTAAGTAGAGAAAAAAGATTTTTTTTTTTTCCCTAGTCCTTGAGAAACACCCTGTTTTTAAAAAGTGGTTAATTCAGATTTTTGGCTGTTAATCTGTGTAAGCCTAAAGTACCTGTTTTCTGCTTTAGCATGTGTATTCTTGTGTCAACAGGAAGGATCTTAAAATGGCCAGGAAACTTGCTAAATAATAGATGTTAGTGCCTGCCTTCTGTCAGAGAGGGAATTGGCAAAGCAGAGGGAGACCACAGATGAAACTGTTTCATCTCAGTGGGGCAGGGAACTGTAATAAATAAAATGATGAGAATAGTCATTCTCTCATGAATGAAAAATTACTTCTCCACCATGTTTGACAAAAGAAGGCCAAATTTCTTTTGAGCAAAGTGGCTCTTGTCAGAATGTTCTTTTCAACGTGTCAGTATTATTTAAACAGAACCGAAAAGTTTCAGAGTTTATATTCTGTGTAATTGTAATTATTACTAGTGTTCTTGGAGCAGTGAAATCTTCATTACCTTCCAGGCTCTAACTTGAATTTCTGTGCAGCTCCTTAGTCTGTGAGGAACATTGCTAATTGGCCAAGTATTTGCTCAGTTAAATCTGTTAATTTTAATTACTAAATATTTTTTCAAAAAGCAGGTAGCAGGCTTTATTTCCCTACCCATATCTCCCTCTAGATCCAAAGGGACCCTGAATTTTTCCTTCTATTTTAGGTTATTGAAATGAGAGAACACCTCAGATTCGTTCCACGAGCAGTTCTGATCTCACTGTATTTTCCATTGAATAAACGCAAAACAAGAAATCAATCTTTCTTCTCAAAACAAAAAGAACCCTCAGCTTTTCAAAGGCAGCGTGACGTCAGCTCACTGTAACTAACAGCGAGTTGTGTCTAATTCCTTTGTCATTGTGAAAATGTCCAAGCTGCTGTGCATGTTGCTAATAGGATTTCTGGTATCTGATAGATTAGCACAGCTTCATTTAATCAGATGACCTGCTCTGGGACTGTCTGCTGGCCACACTGGGAGCCTGTTAGTAAAGCTGCAAACTTCGGGCTCTGCTTTTGCAAATGTTTTGCTTTTTCATCCATGTTGGAGCAATGTGTGTTGGCAGGAAAGAGGTGAGGGAACAAATGTCAGACAGCCTGTTCATGGGAGAAAAGGGATTTGTTAAACCTCCTTAGAAAATGACTGTGCTTGGGAAGAATATGAACAATCTAGCTTTAAACCCTCTGTGTTACCAGAGTCTGCATCCACAGTGGCTTGGTGGGATTATGTTAGTCTTTGGTAGTAGTAATGTGTGCTAAAAATACCTTGTGGCCAGCAAAGTTTGACCATCAGGGGATGGGAATTCTAAACATTTGACTTAATGATAGCTGTGATGTTAAATGTGGGTTTTTTTCTTTTTATCTGTTGAGATTATTCACAGGACAGAGAGAGGGAAGGAAGGATGGAAGACTCCACCTTTTTTTTTTTCTTTATGGCATAAGAAAACTAAATAAAAAAGTTTTTAGTTAGCATTGCTTCATTGCTGTTAGAATTTCAGAGAGGAATAATATTGAGCAGAGGAATTTATGTTTGGATGGGTTGAATTCAGCTCTTCCCACTTCTCTTGTCTTGTGGGCAAGCATCAGGCCACAAATAAATGTGAGGTATTAAAGATACCTTGGTTTCAGTAACTGGACTTAATTGGATAAACAGATTGAGCTGTGGAAAGGAGGCTGGAGTTTTTGAAATGAGTGAATTTGAGTTCTTCCTTAGCCTTTGAATTTCTCTGTCACTGTTTTCTGAGCAGTGAGTGAATAATTCTTATTCTTTAAATAAGATTTAGTCCCCTGGGATCCTGAGTATATCTCCATTTGCAGGAGGCACATGGAGGTTCTGTAAGGCTTCCTGCAGTTCCAAAATGTAGTGCAGAGCTCTTGGACACACAACTGACTGACTGCACATACCTAACTTTGCTCTTACACAGGAATGTAGCTCATGCCACTTAGAGAAAAGCAGGCCCCGAGCTGTTCCTTTGCCCTAAATGATAGGATAAATCCTTTGGATGTAGCTGAACTGTGAACTTTTATCATATATGGAAAGTAACAAATCAGGCAAAGTCAGTTGATTTTCCTGTGTGAGAAAGAGAGGAGCAAAGTGACTTTTCCGTGGGTAACTAAGCAGAGATTAGAGACTTGGGTCATCTGGAGGAGTGGGGAATAGTGAAGTGCCCTGAAGTGCACAGGTTGTTATCCCCAGCAAGGAGGGAATTACCACAAGGTATCCTGGTCAACAGGATTAGGGGAATTAAGCTTACTCCAGAGACACTTAAGCACTTCAGCCCCTGGAAAGGTCTTGAGGGAGTTGAGGAAAGTGAATGTGTTATTTCTGAGAAGCTGCCTTCAGGGACACACTCATATTCAAAAGAAAGTGAGGTAAGCATGAGTTTGGCTCCTACCTGTTTCTGCACAGCTGTGGGGATAATTCGGGGAAAAGGAGTGTGGAATTTGAGGAGTGACTTTTTTCCTGAGGTTTGCTTGATTTAGAAATGCAGTCACTTCTTTCAAAAGCCCAGAAATAGAATCATCATCCACATCAATCTTACAGATTCTTCTAGAAACTTTCTTTTGAAATGGGGTTAAATGCCTTTAGAACATGCCATGAAATAAAAATGAAAATTGAAATATTCAATTGTGCTTGTTTGTGATGAGCTGTGACTGTTCAATGTATGATCCATGTCTGTAATATGAATAAATCTGTATAAAAAATTCTCATGTATCAAGAGTTAGAGTAGATAAAAGCACTTTTTTTCTCATACATTCTTCTGACCTTACCTGATGTCCTTGGTCTTTTAAAGATTTTTTTTTTTAATACGTGAGACTAGTAAGCTCTGATTTACAGTATAGCTAAAAAGGACATGAGAGGCCTTCTTTCCTCCCACAGATCTTATATTTCTACCATAAATTTAATTTCCTAAAACTTAGTATGAAAGAAATAGAGGCCCAGCCAAGCTGATTTGCTGTTTGTCCCATAAATTTTACCGTTTGCTTCAGAACACTCCTATATTTTAATGCCCTTGGCTGCTCTAGGATTGTCATTTCCTGAGTGAGTGAGTTCAGTCGTGTTGGCAGGAATTAGCACTTCCTGTTGATGTTGAAACAACAAAGACTACAAAGAGAATGTGGAAATCTGCTTTAAACAATTCCTATGGATGCTGACGGAAAGGCAGTTCGGAATTTGGAGTTGCTTGGAATGCACAGGGGCTAAGTTGGAGTTCTAAAAGTGGATTTATCTTCAAGAGAGGAACTTAGATGGATCCAAGATGCTGCAGATGGGAAAGTGAACTTTCTTCATATGACTTTTTCCTAGGGTAAAGGTTCATCTCCTTAGGCTTCTCCCTGTTCCATGCAAAGAAGCTTTGTTTCATTTAGATGCAAGAGAATTCTCTTGCATAGAGCAGAAATTCTGCAGAAATAAATTGGTGCTATTTTAAGGAGAGCATATCTGCTCTGACTGACGTGAGATTATTCCTCCTATTGTATTTTTAAATAAAGCTGCATGTAAAATCTTCCGTGTAGTTCCTTGAACCTGCAGCTGGAATTCTGCTGTCCTGAGTCTTTACTGCAGTCTCATCGGTGAGTTCTGTGACCTTGAGCAGAACACAAAAGTTTTAGAATTTTTTGCTCTGAAGTAGGAATGATACCATCTCTAAATTCTTCGTCTGGAGTGGTCAGTATTTGCTTAGTAGGAAATGGGCTTATATATTAACTTAGAGAATGGCAGAACTAGATATGAAAAAGCTGAAAGATCTGAAAAATTGCACTTTATTCTTAAAAACAGTTTAATTCCTTTGAGAAGAGCAGTGCATTAGTGTTTCACCAGGTGTGTGAAGTGCCCAGGAGCTGCAGATATGCTCAGAACTGTAACAGAGGTCCAGCCCAGCAGTGTTTGTCTGAGACAGAGAATGAACAAAACATCTTGAGAAACAAAAGGGCATTCAAAAGAAAAGCATGATAATAAAACACTCAGGATGGGTTTTGGCTTAAGTGGATTTTGGGCTGAGCTGAACAAGCAATCTTAAAGGGGCTTAGAGATGACCCTGGAGCCAGAAGAGAGAAAGAAGAGCCTCAGTTTCACAATGAAGTGAAAGGGCCTTGAAGTTGTGTGAGTGGAGGCTTTGGGAGAGAAGCCAACTAAAATTCCTTTTCTAAGATACTGTGGGTTTCAGAGAAGAGGAAAAATTTGTAAATGATGCTATGACAAGATCTGGCATCTGTTCCTTGAGGTTTGCAGTTTGGAATAATTACTATGGAGAGAGCTTCAACCTAAGTCTGGTTATGAGGGATGGAAATATTTAAGGAATATTGAGGTCTTAACTATTTTCAAACTTGTTTTCTTTTAACAGTGATGTTTGTTCTGCTGCTCTAATTTACCTTGACAGTATGTTCTCTCTTACTGTCACTGGATAAAAATTTGGAAGTTATCCTCATCTTTCTCCTTGGGAAGGGTTTTAAGAGGAAAACAAAACCCACATGCTTGCAAAGATAAATAAGCTGATTAAATCTTAACAGAATAATATGTAAAGCTGCTTGCAAAGCATTTCTTTTATTTAATACTAAAGGGTCAATTCTGGCTAATAAAATGTTCTAAAATCACACTATCAGTTTTAATTTACAAACTCCAGGTGCTCCGTGTAGTATTTGAAATTGGAACCAATTCTCTTGTCCTTCAATAAAAGATAAAATTCATCAGCATGTTTCTTCAGCATCTTCCATTGCTATCAAGCTGCAGAGATTTTAAAACAAAAACTTTAAGAACAGCTGAGTTGGAGATGTGGAATGCTAGGGAAAATGCCAGCAGTATCTTTCTGGAACAGAGACTTTTAAAGATAAGTTGTACACTTAAAGGGAAATATCCATATGATTATTACATTGGAGATCAGCCCAATAGTTGAGCAAAAGGAAAAAAAAATACAGGGAAAAGTTGAGGTTGTTTCAATGGTTGTGATGTTTTATAGAGCCTTTGTCTTGCTGGTTCTATAAAATAATTTGGTGCCAATGGACACTGGGAAAACAGAGGCTCAGAGGGGAAAACTGCTCCCCTCAGCCCAGGCTGCAGAAAATGTCTGCTTTTACCCTGACACGTTCGTGTTCCAATCCTCTCTGGGATCTCAGACATTTCAGCAGTTATCAAATCAACAACGTTTGGGAGTGATCTCCTTTTATCCAGATATCAGCACAGCATTGTTCGTAACAGTGGTGTTGCAGACAGTTTTTACAGCATTTTGCAGGTGCTTGTGTCAGTCTAAATCCTTGTTCTTTGCTGGGAGGATTCCTTACTCTGTTCTGAGGACCTACAGGGAAGTTCTGACTTCCATGTCTAAAATTGATGTTACCTGCTTAGTTGCTTTTGGGCAACTTGAATTTATACGTTAAAATTTTTTTTAAAAAAATTATTTATATATATATGTCTGTATTTCTGTATTTATTTATTTTTTTTTTAATATATATATATATATTATTCATAAAAATGAATAAAAACCACTCTGAAAAAAAAATAAACAAGAAGCCTGGAGGAGAGAAATAAGTCCAAATTCTATTTTATTTCCTTTGTCTGGAAGCAAAGCATATCCATTTGTGGTAACGCCTTACTCCAAGAAGATTTCAGACACATTTTCACCTGTTTTCCAGTGTTTATAAATCAATCTGCCATTTTTTTTTAAGTGCTGTTTGAAGTGGCTGAAAGTACTTGTAATTTCAAACTATGCCTTCTGCTAACTCTGCTGATTCTCACCTGTTTTTCAGATTTCTGGTTGTTTCAGAGGTGGCAGTGGAGCACACCTTTAGCACAGGAAAATGAGTGAGCTTGACCAGTTACGCCAGGAGGCCGAGCAACTGAAAAACCAAATCAGAGTATGTATTGTGCCTCAACACAAATAAATGTGTCTTGAGGAGGACAGAAATGATGCCTGAAATGTTTCCCCAATGTCAAAGTTAATGTAGAAAGCGCCGAGCACATGTGACTGCTTGAGAAAATTACTTTTTGGTCTTTTATATTGTTTAGAAAATAATAGTTACATAAGCGATGCACAAAATTGCTGATCAAAATGAATGTTTATTGAAGTTTTTCTGACCCAGACCATAACTAATGTTAAAAAAATTCCTGCTGAAAATAAGGTCAGCGATAAGGTTAGTCAGGGCTTTGTCCTGTTAGATCTTAAAAACCTCTGAGGTTGGAGGCTGCACAGCCAGTCTGGACAGGCAGTTCCATGGCTTGGGTGTCTTTGTGGTGAAAGTCATGTCACATTTCTCCCAAAAG
Organism: Acanthiza pusilla; assembly: GCA_036630365.1. NCBI lineage: Eukaryota > Metazoa > Chordata > Aves > Passeriformes > Acanthizidae > Acanthiza > Acanthiza pusilla. The sequence continues at coordinate 2,526,515 of JAXCHO010000005.1, read as the reverse complement.
AAGCAGAAATTTCAAAGTTAAATTCACAATGTGTTTTGACAGCAGGCAGTGTATTATGTTAATGCTGCAGTTAGGATGGGTCCTCTCTGGGTGACAGCACAGATGTTTTCTGAGCCTTGGGTTCAAGTTAATCAACTTGACAAAACAGAGAGAAAGAAAAGCACAGAACTTCATGCAATTTCTCTAACTTTCTTCTCTTGCAGGATGCTAGGAAAGCATGTGCAGATGCCACGCTGGCTCAGGTAAGAATTCCAGAGTTTAACAGGAATTAAGAAAATCTGTCTCCTTTACAAAAAGAAACAGTGGTGTGAAAAGGTGAATGCAAGTGAATCTGGTTTTGCCTCCTGTAGCAAATTTTTTTTTAATTTTGCCTTTGGGTGTTTTCTTCCAGAAATAAGTACATGTTTGTCCAGTTGCTGAGAGCAGTGGCCTTGAGCAGTGGTTTCTCTGAGTGACTCAGGGCACATTTCTGCTGCTTAATGGAAAATAATGCTCTGCTCTGGGGCTGGGAGCAATATTGTTGTTACCCTGATAATCAGAACCATAAGGCCTGCTGAGGTTAAACTGCTTCAATATCTGCCACATTTATCTGTGCAGGAGAAGAAAACCCAGATCAAAGGTCTGAAATCCTGGAAGTCTAAGAAGATACGACCTAAACAAAACAATTTCTGGGAGTGTTTATAAATGCAATAGCCTGCGTTCTTCATGTGATAAAGACAGGCTACTTAAAATGACATAACTTTTGAATGGGCAGTTTTTAAAAAATCAGTCAATACTGAGAATGTGGGACTGTGGAACTGTGTAGGAGATGTTAATTATGTACCAGTGAAGGGGAAAAGCTCAGTGTGTGACGTTTTGCTGTTTCAGATCACAGCCAATATCGACCCAGTGGGGAGAATCCAGATGCGCACTAGGAGAACACTGCGGGGACACCTGGCGAAAATTTATGCAATGCACTGGGGCACTGATTCCAGGTGGGTACCAGACTGGGCCCCGGGGCTGCACTGCTCTTCAGGAAGTTGAGTGCACAGTTCTTGGGACCACGGGGAATTAATAATTCTGAGACAATTTGGATAACCAAGAGAATTCCCAAACATTGAATGCCACAATTTTCCTCCGTGTTTTTGTAATCCAAATCTATTTTAATGCCAAATCCAATCTGCATTTAATGCCCAAACACCAGTCCTTGTCTACTTGCATGAAAAATACAGTGGTGCTACCACATGAATTCTGAGGAACTGTGGAAATAGAGTTGGTATCAGCTTTTTTCCTTAAATGCTTCCTCTGAACCACTGATTCATTTAAAGAGAAACTAAATGACACTGATATCAGCTTCTTTCATTCTCTTCTCTTCACAATTCATCACAAAGATGTTCCTCCTTGCCTGCTCACAATGATTGTGTTTTCCTCCTGTTTTCTCTCTAGGCTTCTAGTTAGTGCCTCCCAGGATGGCAAACTTATAATTTGGGACAGCTATACTACAAACAAGGTAAGGCCAGCTGAAAAGTGCTGTGTAATTCAGTTGTGAATGCAGAAGAAGGAAGTTTTCCTAGTCCTAAATCCAGATTTTGAATTCTCCAAAACAGTCAAGTTGTATGTAAAGAGCACAGCAGTGTCTTCAGTGTGTGGAAATGTGCACCACAAATGGAGAACAAGGAGAGACTTCATTCTAAAGAACGTTTTGATTTGTTTTGATAGTGCAGCTAAAGTGATTAGCAGAGAGGCAGTAATGAGCGTGTTGCACCAGAAGGGTCAGAGATTAAGGCACAGCCACATGAATTTGTTGCCTGCAGTGGAGTCCTGAAGACCTGACTTGTTCTCATGAGTCATCACTTGGTGGCTGCAATCACATGAGGCACTCCAGGATTACTTTTACTTTCATTTGACAGCGATTGGTGTTTTCTGATTATGGCCACTGTGACAGGGCTGGCAACAATTCCCATGTAGCCCCTCTTGGTTAGGTTGACAGAGCTGCTTCTGGCTTTATTTCAAATAAATTTTCCTAACTCAGCTCATGTAGCATTAAAACAAATGTTACCAATGCACTGGAGCAAATGGCTTAACTTTACTAAAAAGTTAATATAATATGGCTTGCAAATTAAAAACAAAGCCTCTCCTTTTTAACTTCATCCTCCCCCTTTGACCTCAGCCTGCAGGTAAATGTCAGCTAAATTACTGTGACTGCTTAAAGATGGTGAAATCATTGCTGCATACCATGATTTCTTTATTAGTATCTTCAGTTCTTACATCAATGCTAATTGATCCATGCAACATTCTTTTGGCAGTTCCAGAACACACTGGAAATAACACGGTGTTGTCATCAATTTGATCTTCACCTAATGATAAAATAAAACAGCTCAAAGTGAATATTCCAAATAGTTCCTTGGTAGGGGAGTTTCAAAAATGAGCTGGTTGTGGTTTTAGGACAGGGTTGGGGTTTTTTAACTGCTGATTGCTGCAGGATCACTGATTACTGTCTGTTGCTCTGCTTCTAATGAAATCTTTATTTAAGGAATTGAGGAGATTGTTAATATTGCATGAAATGTCACTATATGTCACCAGCCCTTTCCTAAAGCCTTTATGAACAAATTCAAGGGAAGAGTTAACACGACAGAACAGGTTTAGCTTCTATAATTATCTAAAAAAAGTTCTTTGAGCACAGAATGACAAGGAAACATGGGGTAGTTATTTAAATATGAAGCTTGATTGCTTGCAGTGGGTTTCCAAAGAAGGATTTAAATGGCAGTGGAAGCAGCGATTTCCTTACTTGTTCATTCACAGCATCTAAGGCTGGAATTGGCAGTTTTGCTGACTGTGCTTGGAAGTCAATATTTTCCTGAACCTATAATAAACCAATAGTAATCAGAGCACTGAAATGAAATAATTCACTTTTTACCAAAATCGCTGATGAAACTGGATTCAGGAAAAGCAAATCTGAGGTTTTATTACGTCACTACTTGTTCCGACAAGCAAGTTACCCTCAAAATAGTTGATACTCAAAACAGCTGTTTTCCTCTTGCTTTTCTGCCAAAAAAATTACATCTGTCCTGAGAGACAGGTGAAAAACTTCTGCTGGTGCATGACTGAACCCATTTTTGCAGCTGAAAGCCGTGCCTGTCTCTGTTTCAGGTGCATGCGATTCCCCTGCGCTCCTCCTGGGTCATGACTTGTGCGTATGCTCCTTCTGGGAACTACGTGGCTTGTGGTGGGCTGGACAACATCTGCTCCATTTATAACTTGAAAACTCGCGAAGGGAATGTCCGTGTCAGCCGTGAGCTCGCTGGGCACACAGGTGAGGGCCTGCTCGGATTTACCTCAGAACACAGTGAGGATTTTTAAAAGAATCCTTTAAATGTAATTTCCTAGTTAGGAAAATTCACTTCTGTTCTCCGACAGGACCTTAGCTGCACACTGCCTGGTTTTCAATGTTTTTAAATATTTTTAAATGTTTTTAAACAGTTTTTTTTGCTGCAGAATTGAACAAAACTTATAGCTGGAAGCTGATGTCTGCAGGTTTTCTTATTTTTCATATTCATATTTTCCTAGTTAAGAAGATACTCCTCTTTTCTCAGACAGGATCTTAGCTGCACACTGCCTGGTTTTCAATGTTTTTAAATATTTTTAAATGTTTTTAAATGTTTTTAAACAGTTTTTTCTGCTGCGGAATTGAACAAAACTTCTAGCTGGAAGTTGATGTTTGCAAGTTTTCTTATTTTTCATATTCATATTTTCCTAGTTAAGAAGATACTCCTCTTTTCTCAGACAGGATCTTAGCTGCACACTGCCTGGTTTTCAATGTTTTTAAATATATTTAAATGTTTTTAAATGTTTCTAAACAGTTTTTTCTGCTGCGGAATTGAACAACACTTACAGCTGGAAGTTGATGTTTGCAGGTTTTCATACTTTTCATATTTTCCTAGTTGAGAAGATACCCTTCTTTTCTCAGACAGGACCTTAGCTGCACACTGCCTGGTTTTAAATGTTTTTTAAATGTTTTTAAACAGTTTTTTCTGCTGCGGAATTGAACAAAACTTCTAGCTGGAAGTTGATGTTTGCAAGTTTTCTTATTTTTCATATTCATATTTTCCTAGTTAAGAAGATACTCCTCTTTTCTCAGACAGGATCTTAGCTGCACACTGCCTGGTTTTAAATGTTCTTAAATATTTTTAAATGTTTTAAATGTTTTTAAACAGTGTTTTCTGCTGCAGAATTTAACAAAACTTCTAGCTGGAAGTTGATGTCCGCAGGTTTTCATATTTTTCATATTCATATTTTCCTAGTTAAGAAGATACCCTTCTTTTCTCAGACAGGACCTTAGCTGCACACTGCCTGTTTTTAAATGTTTTTAAATGTTTTTAAATGTTTTTAAATGTTTTTAAATGTTTTTAAATGTTTTTAAATGTTTTTAAATGTTTTTAAATGTTTTTAAATGTTTTTAAACAGTTTTTCTGCTGTGGAATTGAACAAAGCTTATAGCTGGAAGTTGATGTCCGCAGGTTTTCATATTTTGCTGCGGTTTGAATTCTGTGCTTTGTGAAATGGAGGTGGTTGGCAGGCAGGCTGATTCTGTAATCAGAGTGCTTCCATTGATGCTTTGGCAGATGGGATTTCAGGGAAAAAGATGCTTCAGAGCATTCAGATGAAATTCTTTGATGCTACTGTTGGGAAACATCCAATGTCCATGCTCAGGTCTTCGTAGTGACCAGGAATGTTTATTTTTCCTGATCCAGTTGAGGTCATCAGCACTTGTTGCTGCTGGACGCAGTGACACTGAGATGCACTTTCTAAGAAAGTTGAGTGTGTGCAGTGCAGGCTCACTTGTACTCTGCCCAGCTTGGCCAGTGGATTCCCCACTTTTGTCTTCTTCTCTGGCTGGGTTGGGGTGGTCTGTAAAGAGCCAAACCACATTTTGTCCAAAACATCGCAGATTCCTATACAAAAATCATCCGTTGAGTTTTAGACTTCAGTGGTTCTTGCTGCAGCTTCAGGAGGGAGGAAGGCACTCTGAACAAACCAATATTGCCTTGTGCAGGGTAATCTCTGGCCTTATTTGTGCACCTTTCCCTCTGTTTCCAGGCTACTTGTCCTGCTGTCGTTTCCTGGATGATAATCAGATCGTCACCAGCTCTGGCGACACCACTTGGTAAGATGGGACACTGGGACAGCCCTGGCAGCAAGGGCTGCTCAAACTCCTTCTCTGGGACTTTATCATCACCCACAAGACTGTGGTGATTTCTGCTCTTAATGTCACTTTTTGCTGCTAATTTCAACTCTTGTGAGCTTTGGCTGTTTCCTTGTGCCTGAGTTTGGAAGAGCCTGACCTAATTCTGTGTTAAGATGTTCTGGGAATTTTTTTTTCTTAATGTAGCTGTTTGGCTTTCAGAAATAACTGTATTAGACTAATGATTTTCCTCAAAACTCTTTTTGTAGTCAGTATTTATTACTTTAAAAAGTCATGTTTGGATATTTCTGATACAGAATGTAATAAATGTTGTTATTCAGAAGAGCTCCTAGAAAATATTCTGCAGTGACAATAGCTGGGTTTTTTGAGGAGAATGTAGGTGTATGTCTTCATAAATACTGGCTTCTGAACTAAAAAAGACCTCCATCTTTTTTTCATAGGTTTTTCTATTCTGTCTAATTCTTTAAAGCACTGCAGTTCTCCCAAGCAGCAGCACTTAGAGCAAAGGTGGTCTAATAAATACCTCTCCTACTCAATGTCAGTCTCTGTGAATGCCTGTTTATTAGTCCACTGATTCTGAATATATATATATGGGATTAAAACCCAAAATGTTTCTGAATGTGTTGGTGTTTAGGAAAACCAAAACACCATGATGAAACAATGAGAGGGTTTGTAAAAATAATGCATTTTATAAGAAAATACAGCTGCCTCAGGAGCTCCTGATGTAACTCTACAGTTGTCCTTCACATCACCTCGGTTCAACCAAGCTTCAAAGGGCTTTATCAAAGTCCAGGCATCTCTTGTTTGCCTGGGTTAAACCTGCTGCTGATGAGTCTGGTTTGCTGAGAAATTACAGAAGTTAAAAATCCTGACTTCCTTAAGTGTTTAGGCTTCTTCTTAGGGAGGTGCTAGTGTCCTGTCATCCTTTCTTACTCTTAATTATCACTGTAGTAGCGATTTGGCTGACTTGCAACTTTAAGATCAGACATAATTCACAAAGTTACTCATCCTCTGTGAGTTTATAGAAATGAGAAATGCTGGCTCAGCTTTCGCTGTAGCCTTACCACTGTAAGCTGTAGCAGTACTGGATAACAGCCATGGCAGGAGAACTTCGGGTGTGAACAGCCCAGAGTGTTGGTCATCCGTTTTTTGCACTTTTTCAATTTAAAACCCCCCAGTGTTTTAAAATTGAAGATGACTTTCATGCACAATTATCCTGCACAGCCAAACAGCTCAACAAAAAACATTTATTCCTGTTGTCGGTATCTATCTTGTTAATACTTCTTTGAGTTTTACTTCAGCAGTGATACAAAGACCTTACAAAGGAGCACAAACCTGTTGATTTTTGCCTCTTTCACTATTCTTTCCAGTGCTCTCTGGGACATAGAAACTGGTCAGCAGACAACCACATTTACTGGGCACACTGGAGACGTGATGAGCTTGTCCCTTGCTCCCGACGCCCGGTGTTTTGTTTCTGGTGCCTGCGATGCCTCTGCCAAACTTTGGGATGTCAGAGAAGGAATGTGCCGGCAAACCTTCACCGGCCACGAGTCGGACATCAATGCCATCTGTGTATGTAGCTGCTTCATTTCTCTTTTTGTATTCCTCCTCTCAGATCTTTAGCATGATGAAGTATTTCCAGGGTTTTTTTAAATAGTTTGTAGAGCTGAAGGAATTACCTGAAACTTGTGGTGAATGGAAACAAGGTGTTCATGAATTTCTTCACTGGGTTTGCCCATATCCCAATGTGGAGATGGGATGCATGATGAATTATTTCCAAGGTTTTTTTAAATAATAGTTTGTGGAGCTGAGGGAATTACCTGAAACTTGTGTTGAACGGAAACGAGGTGTTGAATTTCCTCACTGGGTTTGCCCATATCCCAGTGTGGGGAGGTGCACCCTCTTGTTTGCTGCTTTCTGCTGTGATGCAGAGGAACCCAAGCTCAAACCATGTGTGTTTTTTCTCCTCCCCCACTGAAGTTCTTCCCCAACGGCAACGCCTTTGCCACGGGCTCGGACGATGCCACGTGCCGGCTCTTCGACCTGCGCGCCGACCAGGAGCTGATGGTCTATTCCCACGACAACATCATCTGTGGCATCACCTCTGTAGCATTTTCCAAGAGTGGCCGCCTGCTCCTAGCTGGGTATGATGACTTCAACTGCAACGTGTGGGACACGCTGAAAGCTGATAGAGCAGGTAGGTGGCTCTGGGTTTGAGTATTGGAAACACGGTGGTGACGTTTTATTGGAGTCCCCATGATGCCTAAAAGAGAAGCCAAAACAAATTAGGAGTATAAAATGCGGACAAATTTATTCGAGGCCTTCAAGGTACATTCGGGCAGATGAACGTCCCCCTCAGGGACTACACCCAAAATGGACCCTGGGTCACGAGCCCTTCACCTTTTACAAGTTCTGTCCATTAGCATATTGGCCCCTAATTCTCCAATTTCACCCTCAGGTGTTGATGTTCACCACCCCAGGCTTGCCCCCCTCCATCTTACAGTTGTTTACATATTTTCGGGCCCTTGGGCAATGAATATGTCCTTGGATCTGTGTTCAGAGAGCCTTGTTTTGGCTAAAGGTGCTGAACAGAGCATTTTAGCACTTTGTGAGAAGCACTAAACTGCAGCAAGTTACAGGTGCATTAAGAGAAAAAACTAGAAATATTCAAAGGCATCACCCAACCCCTGGAGGGGTCCAGGGAAGGCCTGGATGGGGCACTCAGCGCTCTGGGCTGGGTGACAAGGTGGGTTCAGGCACAGGTGACCTTTTCCAACCTCTGATTCTGTGATGCTGAATGTGTGAATTGAGTCTCTCTATCAGCACTCACTGTCTCAGCTTCAGGGCTCTGTGGAAACCTCTTTAGGCTGCCCAGTGATGTTACAAATCCACTGGAATCCTGCTCAAGGATGGATGCTTGGGAACAGGAAGATTGCCATTAAAAACAAGGGCTTGGGGTGGAGGGGTATTCTTTTTTAGACTTTATGGTTTTGTTTATGCATTAACTATTCAAAGCAATTCAACATTAATGTTGCTATTTATACACAAGAATTTTTTTTCCTGGTATTTGTAGCAGTAGTTGTAGAGACAACCAGCAAAACAACAGAGACAGTGGAGTTTTATCTTTTGAGGGATCAAACATGAAATTCATGGTCCAGAGATGAAGATAGCTTCAGTTCTTTAAAATGAAAACTTAGGTGGGGAAAAAAGGTATAAATTAGGCCACAAATGTTTCATTATTCTCATCAGAATGGGAGATGAGAACAAATACTCTGCATATTGAAATGTCCCAAGACTTCAGATTGCTGGACAGATTTGGCACTTCTGTTATTAAACACTTCTGTAACTTCTGATATTGGCCCTTCTGTATTAAACACCTTTGTGGTTCTGTGTTCAGCACAGATCTGTAAGAGTTCTTGGTGCTGATTTTATTTCACCAAATTGCAGCACTTACTATTGTTGGTAGAATGAGGAGAGTCCTGTGAGCACTCTAATTCATGGAGAAAGATTAATTTCAAGTCCATCAAGAATATCTTGGCTCAGTGCTGTGGACTGGAAAGGGCTTGAACATAATTAGGTTTTCTTTTTACCTCCTTGAAACTGTTAAATTAAAGGGGATAGAGGAAAATGTTGTCTCCCTTAATTTTTCTGTTTAGTGTCTCAATTCTTTCTTTTAATGGTGCTGTAATTGAATTGTATTAGATCTCCATATTGACAAATAGATTGTATGAAGGAGTTTGTCTTGTGAATGTAATAAGAGAAAATTAGATGAAAAATGCTTTAGAGTTCATAACACAGTTCAGTTTAACTTCTGGTTTTAAGACAAAATCTTTTACAAATGTAAAAATTTGGTAGAATTTAACTGATCTTTTTCACTGGTGAGGAGCAAAAGCTGTGCAGTGCATGGCCATAGTTCATCGATTGCTGTGACATTGTCACAATCTCCAGGGCTGTCACTTCACAGCTCATGAGAGACCAGTAAAGGTCATAATATGGGGAATATACAAGGGAAGTTTTGGAGCAATGCATTTACAGAATTACCCATTGTGAACCCTCCCCTGAGTCTGTGCTTGTAAAACCAAAGGCATTTAAAAATTCCAGCCATGTTTTTTCAGGATTTTTGACTGTATAATTTGGCTAATCCAAATGTGCCTTGGTGTTAAACTGAGACAGGAAATCATCAAATTAATGCGATTTATTTGTTTTATTTCCTGTTTCCAGGTGTCCTTGCTGGTCACGATAACCGTGTCAGTTGCTTAGGAGTGACTGACGATGGCATGGCAGTGGCAACAGGGTCATGGGACAGCTTCCTCAAGATCTGGAACTGAAGTAGGTAAGTACCCAACTCACTAAGGCTGCTCTGGGCTCCAGAAGTGCTGATATTTGGTGCTGCAGGCTTTTCATTCAGAATAGGAAAGTAAAAAAACCAAAAGTTGGGTGCTTGAGAAGACCATTAGTTTAATGCATGCAGTGACATTTTTCTGGTGGCCTATTTTTGACGTAGTTCACTTTGCTGTGTGGCTTTTTGAGTAAATAAATGTCTCTGGGAAAGGGTGGGATAATGACTGGATGGGGAGGTGGGGAGAGCAGAGCTTGCCACTCGTTTGCATTGATCAAAGTGCAACTCTCACCCTGTGTTTCTGTGTGCCAGAAGAGCAGTGGACTCCACGACTGGAAGAAGTTCCCAACGGTTGAAAATTAAAAACGATAGCATATCCAATCCAACCATACTAACTCGGACCCCCATCCTCCCCAACTTCAAAGGGCAAGATCTTTTCCGTCTCCTGTTGCTGAAATGAAGAGCACAATTACCTTTCCAAGAAGAATTTCTGTGTTGTAAGCAAAATGAAATTGTGCATTCCTTTTGGGACCATTTTTTTTTGTCTTGAGAATTAAAAAAAAAAAATTAAACACTATCATAAAAGCATGACCAGAAAATAAACTTGAGCATAATTGTGAAACAGTTAGCTTTCACTGTAGTTTCCAAGTTGAAGTTAAGGACTTTATCTCACACACTTGCAAATTTTAAAGTCATGTTTGTAGCAGGATTTTTTTCAAGTTTCCTTTTTAAATACATTTCCGTATGTATTTAATTGAGCAAAACAAGGGAGTCCTAGCCCAGAGCACCTGGGGGTTGTTAACGCTGTAAATTTAGTCCCTAATTTTTTTTATTTTTATTTTCTAGTATCACAGATAATTGTTGCACAAAACTTGGCATATATAGGATAATGTTAAGCAGTAAGGTAACCAAGCACATGCTGTAAAAGGTAATGAATGCTTGTTCAAAGAATCCTTTCACCTTTTATGGATAACAAATGCAATCCTTGGTCCCTCCTGCCCCCCCTTTTTCACCACACTGATTTTTTTAATCTCTTTTGGTTTTGTCCACTTGGAAGGGCAGTTTATATATCCTAACACTATCCTATAAGTCTCAACAACCAGGAATCTCTGTTTTCAAAAGAGACCTATCCTACACTTGGGTATTGAGTCAATTCTTTGTGTATGAAATGATGTACAAATCAATGTTTTGAAAATAATGATCTTGAACTTTCTAAGTTAAACAGAAAAAAAAAAACCTTTTTTGATTGTTTGCCATATTGGGTGGGTTTACTCTTAGAATCGCATGCTGTAGAAATGCTAAAAAGTGCATATTGGACTAAGTCCTTAGATGTTTTTTCTTTGAAGAAATAACCTGTTTAAAAACTGTAACCATTGTCGCTGTATTCATTTATTGTTGCTACTCTGTGCATAAATCTATGAAGAACTCCAGTACAAAGCTATGCACGTTTTGGAGTAGCGTGATAAGTCACTTTTTTTTTTTTTTTTTTTTTTTTTTTTAAAAAAGAGAAAAAGAAACAGCCTGTTCAAACAATCGCTGTCAAAGATTCTGGGGTGTGGGAGGAGGGAACCTAGACCATCTTCTTTATAAATCAGTTCCTCACAGCCAGTTCCTCTTGCAGGATGAGTCCTTTGCATCTGATCAGAGTCATTTTTGTAATGAGCAGGTTTTCCTGGCTTTCTTTTCAAATAAAATGTTAAAAGCAGCAGTGTTTGGACAGCAGATTGTTCTGTTAAACTTTCCTATCTTCTCACTGTATCCAGAAATGCTCCTTCCTAGCAGCAGTAGTAGCTTTTCTCCATTTTGTTTTTTCTGCAACATTCTGTACAAAAATGTGCTGTAATTGTGCGTTAGGCCTGGATTTGGCATAAAAGATGAGTTCCCTCTTACTCTCTTTCATGAAACTACTCTGTAGAGCTTTCTCCACGCCCTGTATCCCTCTTCACCTTTTGTATTTAATTTTAAAGTCAGTGTACTTCAAGAAAGCTGGATGCAAGATAGATACTATATTAAAATGTAATGTTATTTAAGATGTAATAAAGCAGTTTGACATGAGTTTTGACTGATCTGTTTTGCAGCTTCTTGTTCAACATGCAGAAAACATCTTCTGGCAGGATTTGAGTTGTGAAATAAACACACGAGAGGAGGAAATGCTGTCCCCAGACAAATGGTTTGGTGTTTTTAAATGGTTAATTATTGTGCAGAATATGCACTTGACTCCAAATTCATGGAGCCAATACAGTTCATGTGGTGCACATCACAAAAATGCTTTGTGCAAGAAGAGTGGAACACCTGAAGTAGGAAATCAAAACGCTGAGTAACTTCTTTTAAAACTTTTGTGTCCTTTAATAGGAAAAGAATTGAGTGGAACATCTTTGTGTTACTGCCCCGTGAGGATCTGGCCACAGCAGCTCTGCTGTCTCTGTTAGATTGACAGGGTAAGAAGTCATTTTCATGCTCAGTAAGAATAAAATCTTCACAAGGCACAATTTTATCTTAAAAAAAAAAAAAATTAAAAGAGTTTTATACCCTGAAATGAGGTGTTGAAAAGCAGTTGGTTCAACAACTTAGTATTGATTGACTTGAGGGTTTTGTTTTGTATTTTTAGTGGGTAAAGTCCCATCTCTTGTTCTGACCTAAACAAAAGTGGATTTTCCCTCGTTTCACATCAACCCAGAGAATTGCAATGCCATGGCTTGGTCTCATACCAAACATGGAAATTCTCAGCCTCAATGGAGAGGTTTTTAAAAGCTGGGAGTATGGAAAATATGATGGTGACATTACTGAACCAGCAGCCATTAACTAACTGTGAGCACTGGGCTTTTGGACTGCACCAAGACTGGTAGGTAACTCATGGCTGGAAATGCTTAAATTTGGGAATTCAGATTTAGTGCTTTCCCATTCCAAATGGTATCGTTGGGGTTTTTTTTTTTTCCACTTGTGGAATATTTTTATTCCAACAGATGTTTCATATGTGACTGTCTAGTCTGTAATAAAATCAATGTCTTACCTTCCTTAATCTCAATCCATGTGTTAAATTTGTGTCCTGCCTGTGCTGGCAATAAAACTCTTGCTAAGACAGTGACTTCTTGCGTCAAGAGGCTGATGTGCAGCTCTTTGTGATTTATTTGAAATGCAAACAGTTGCAGTTGCCTCTTACTACTCTTATTTTCATGTTAAATACGGAATTTTGTTTGATTTAAACATCTCTCCATCCTTGTATGCTTGGTTATTCAGAGGGCTGCAACTGAAGAAAAATGGGTGTGCATTTTGAACTCTTGAGTCTGACTCTGGGCCAAAACTCTGAATATCATTCATTTTAGGATGTACCCAAATCAAAATGGTTTATGTAATTTTACCTACAAGCTTTTCCTGGAGGCATTGAAAAGGTTCTGACGTGGAAATAGTTGTGGGATGTGGTTCCACAGAGGAGCTTCCCCCAGCTGCTGGTGAATTTCTGAGAATGGGATTGGAATCCTCATGGAGCTTCAGGGAAGGAGTGGAGGAAGAGAGAACAGATCTCTCAATCCCAGGACCCAAAGACCCTTAGCATTTTTTGTGCCACTCATGGCCTTTATTTTCTTAATGAATTAAATAAAAGAGCTGAGGTTCTACTACCAACAACAACAAAAAAATTGAGTTGGGCATTCTCCTTTTTGACCATTCCATCCCCTGGAGTGTTTTAAATCAGCTGTGAAACACACTCAGAATGACTGATTGAATCATGCCCTATAGGAGCTAAAAATAGAATAATCTGGTTTCTGGGAAGTGGCAGAGTAAATAAAGAATAATACAACCTGTCACCCATGCTGAGTTCTGTGTGCCTTGGTCTGAAGCAAGTCAGGATCCTGTGTGCTTTTATGATTAACACCTTTTAATGTAGGTGTAACCCTGAATTCAGATTGGAGGGGAAGGAATAAAAGAAGTGACTGATGAACAAGTTCTGAGAGCAGCTGGCTGTTTTTGCATGGGGATGTTCTCTTTTTCCTCATCTAATACTTGAAAATCCTCTGCTTTAACCATCAGGCTGCTCAATAATCTGAGCTGGATTGATCTTTTTACATGTGAGGATTTTTCTGAAGTATGTGAAAAGTTGGATTTGTTCTGTTTCGGGGCTGTGCGAGGAAGTTTGGAAAAATGAAATTCTAGATTTCGGTTTCCCTCTTGGTGCATTCCCTGTCCCTCCTGCCAGGAGTGGCAATTCCCAGGGCTGGGAGCACACATCTGTCCTGCTCCTGTCAGATGGGCTTTGCCCATCATTGCTTTGGGCCAGGGAAGCTGAGTTAAAAATTCTGCTCTTTCCCCACTCCTGGGCACTGTCCTGTCCTCACTGCCCCCATGAGTTAAAAATTCCTGCTCTTTTCCACTCCTGGGCACTGTCCTGTCCTCACTGCCCCCATGAGTTAAAAATTCCTGCTCTTTCCCCACTCCTGGGCACTGTCCTGTCCTCAGTGCCCCTGTGAGTTAAAAATTCCTGCTCTTTTCCACTCGTGGGTATTGTCCTGTCCTCACTGTCCCCAGGAGCCCGAGCTGCTGCTGAATGGGAATCCCTGGGGCTGGGAGAGCCCAGGGCTCAGAGCCTGACCTGCCTGGAGGCTGTTCCAGCCCCGACTGCCCTGGTTCAAGCTTCTCTCCAGGAAACGCTGCCGGGACAATCTGCAGTGCCCATTTCCTGGCAGGAGATGCAACATGAGTGGCACATTCCTGGCCTGGCCACAGGGCCACAGTTGGAGCTGGGCTTTGCCTGCTCAGTCTGTAACCTGTTCGTGCAGACGAGGGAAGAATTTCCTCCTCCAGCACTCACTCTGTGAGTTAAATCAACCCAGTGGAAGCAGGAAAGCTTCAAATATTGATTAATTGTGCGGTGCCAGATCAGGAGTTGATGTTTCCTTTTGATAATCTGGGCTATTCAGAGGAGGTTCATTAAAGGATAGCCGAGTTGAATCATCCTGAGATTGTCTGCTCAGCTTTTTCCTCTCATGTCAATACTAAAGAGTCTCCAATGAGTATTTTTAAATAAGGGATAGTAACTGCGTTTGTAAAATTATCCAGTATTTCACTTAGCTGGGAAAAACAGAAGCCATAGAAATGTGAATAAAAACAGAGTGAACTCTCATTGTTTAGAGAGCTGGCTGCTCAAAACTCGCCCTTCAGGAATACAGGCCCTGCACAATACTCATTCAAGTAATTCCTGGCTTAACCCAAGACAATTTTGTCATAAAATAGAACAAAGAGAATCTTCCTTCTTTAATTATTCATAAGCCATTTGCTCTGGCTGAGTGCAGTGAGATGTGATTGACCCTGAGAGGGAATCAGCTGGGGAGCTAGAAGTGCCAAATGAAAAGTTTATTTGATGTAACAGATTTTAAAATGGCAAAATAGATAAGGGGAGGGGAGAGTCTGTTAAAAAGGGTGAACCAAAAAAAAAAAAAAAAAAAAAAAAAAAAAATCTGCTAAAAAGGCATCGAAGATGGCAAAATGCTGAGTTCCCAGGAATATTGTGTGGAAGCACAAACAGTGCAGCTCCATCTGGTGGCACAAAACCATGGCATGGGTGGTCAGTGCAGGGAAAACGTGTGTGACAAAGCAGCCTGTGCTGGATTTGGCTGCAGCTCGTGCTCTGCACATGGAACCAACCCCTCCTTCCTGCGTCTCCAGGGCCCACTGAATGTGTTCGGATTTTTCCATGAGGCCTCACAAACAAAACAAGCTTTTCCTCATGTTTACTTTCCGAGGGATTTTCTTTCCCAGTGTTTTATGTAAAAGATGGTGAAGATGGAGAGGTTAAAACCGAGGCAGAGATAACTGGAGCTGGGTCTCTTGGAAAGCTTTAAATCCAAGTCCTGTTTAGAAAGGATTCCCTGCCCTTCTTTCCAGCCCCTCTCCCCCAGTATTCCTCAATTTTTGCCACGTTCTGTCACAGCCCTGATCAAAATCCCTGCTCTTTTCAGCCTTCCTCCTCTGCTTGAGGTAGGAATTGGGCTCTGAAATCGCTAATGAAGATATTTTTAATTGGCAGGCTGCTCGTGCTGATCTCAGCCTGGTGCCCTGTGCTGCTGTGGCAGGGAGGTCCCTCCGCAGTGCAAATTTGGATTTTGCTGTCACCCACACTCCTGTTGCACCTGACAGAACATTCCAAACCCCTCTTTATAAAACCAAACGTATTTTAAGATGTATAGAATTCTAATATTTAAGGTTTTTTCTCTTTTGCAAAATCAGGATTGATGTGTGGAGCAGTAGGCAGCAGCAGCAGCTCCGTTCCTACCCTGGCTGGTGCTTGGCAGGGTGAGTCATCCTGGAATAACACGTAAATGCATATATTTATCTCAACTTCCATTGATTTTTCACCAGAGTTCCTTATCTTCGCTTTATTGATTTACTTTCTGGCGTATTATAAGCAAAACCGAAACAAGGTCCAATGGGAATGATCATGTTTGATCCTTGACTCCCTGGAGCTGTTGTTTAATGCAGTGGGAAGAAGCAGACAGGATTTAGAGTGATATTTAAAATTACTCAAGCTTTCTAACTCTGAGTTATTTTGTTCTGTGTTCTCTTGCACACAGAAGGTGCTCAGAACTCCCTGTTAGTACCTGAGGGTCTTTCGCTTCACCTTGGGAAGCCAAAGTTCATTCCACCCTCTGCCAGTGGAAAAATAAAAATGACAGTGGATGGTATTAGATGAATTGAAGGCCACCTTTCTCCTGGAATCACTGAAATCAACCTCCTTGATTTGTGGTTTTCTTGTGTTTAAGAATTTAACAATTCCTTCTGCCCTGAAAGCAACAAAAAGCAGGGGAGGGGAGGAGTTGTAAGGTGACACATTGAGCTCCTCTTAGAGCATCAGTTCCACCTTCCCTCTGGCCCCTCCAGCTTTTTTCAGAGCCCAGGAGCTGTGGAACTGATAAAATAAAACTGCTGTTCCTTGCCTAGTGGGAATGCGAGCCTTGAATGAACAATGAGTATTCAAGGAGTGACAGCTCTGGGAGTGATGGACACCAGTTTGCACTAATGAGAGATCTGGGAGCTTTGCCAAGGATGACTGCATCACTTAATTGAACAATTCCATATTTCATCTGCCTCTTGCATCAGACGTGTTTAACCCACTGCATGCTGAAATCTTGGCAAATCTTGTCCCAGGTGACAGAGCTGCCCAGGGAATGAGCTCTGAGTGAACTCTAAAGGAAATCCAAAGAGCCCAGAGTCTCAGCATGGAGAAAAATGAATGAGATTCATTGGCCAGGCTGGTGCCTGTCAGTGCAGCTCTAAAAAGTGATGTTGGAATTAAAAATCAGTCCTGTTGAGCTGTTCTATCTCCCTCCTCCCATGGCTTATTTCAATCAAGTGATAGCATCAGACGTGGCGGCAGGAAATGGAGCAATTACAGATAGACCTCAAGGAACAGCTTATCAGAACTGAAGGTTAAACTTTCATAAGCAGAAGGATCATTCCTGTTCTTTGAAGCCTGTCACTGTTCTATCCACCACGAGTAACTTAACCAGAAATACCAGATGGGAGCCAGGCAGCCTCTGACCTCAGCTCTGATCCTTGGAAAGTGAAAGTTCCTCACTGAGTTGTAGAGCTTGAATTAGCAGGGCTGATTTTTCATCCTCCACTGAAAAATAAATCCAAACTCTTGGGCCTGTTTCAGCTGTGTTCACCTTTAGAGCCCAAATTATTCTGTCAGGCCTTGGCACTTGAACCTGCCCCATCATTTAGAATTTGTGGTGCATTCTGGGTGGGAAAGAGGCAGTTCAGGTTAGGGGTAGCTCTGCTGAGAGCTCCAAACCCTGCTGTCCTCATGTTGGTTCTGAATAGTTTAACTTAATTCACTATTTCTAGTGCCTCACTGTTAATATTTTGAATGGGAAGCAGCAGCTAATTTGCTTTTGCAGGGTGAGGTTTGCAAAGAAGCCTCTTCACCTGAACCATTTTCTTTTTTTTTTCCAGTAAGAAATCCATCGTTACTTTCAGAGGGATTTTCTTTCCCAGTGTTTTATGTTTAAATTGTTAAATTTAACAATTTAACGTACAAATTGTTAAATGTTACATTAATTTAACAATTGAAATTGTTAAATTTGTACGTGCCCATTTGAACCCCTTTGCCACCTTGATAAAGCACTGCCTGCATCTCTCCAGCTAAAAAGGCAAAACCTCCCAAAAAAGGATTTCATCACATTCCTGTAACTGTAATACATTTGGGTGTGAGCCAGAGACAGCCCAAATATTGTTAATTTTAGTTTATTCTAGTAGAGATCATCCCAGGAGCTGTGTCTGGATGAGTTCTCCACGGGACACCCTCTGCAGTTTCAGCACAGGGATTTCTGAGCCAGTTCCTCCTGCCCAGCCCTGGTTTTTGGTGCTGCTTGAGATGCTTTAATCCCATGCAGTGTGGACACCCAGCTCTGAAAGGGAGGCCAGACCATAAAATAATTGTCTGAGCTCTGAAAAATGACATAACTGGGCAAGTGCATCCCGTGGGATGTAGAAATCTCGGGCCTGTTGGATGGCCTCTGTGGTGTGGGGATGCTGTTTGGACGGAGACAGAGATCTCTGGAGTTTAGTCTTAGAGCATGAGGTTTATTGTGATGGAGAGTGGGGGGAAGGACCTGCCAGGAGCTGCCAGACACAGCCCCAGGCAGGTAAGGGAGAGAGGTACAGGAATACAGGAATATGGGAATAGAAGGGTGTGGTTGCACTGTTTTAGAATCTTTCTGTTCCTTCTCACTAAGAACATAGATAAGCTGCATTCTTTTACTTTCTTAATCTCTGTGTTTGGTGTTAGGTGTTATTTGGCTGTGACCAATGGTTTTAGGAGGTGGATTCTCTGCTGACCAATAGTTGCTAGGTTATTAATGGATATATAAAGAGGTTTCTTGTAAATAAACTTTCCCTTTTCACCAGCTTGGTTCGTCTGCCTGAATTCCCTCAGCCTCTGCAACCCTCGGGGACTTTGAAGCCACAGAAGGGGTAAGGGATGTGAATACAGAATACCATGGTTCTCACAATACAATAAATCATGTTCTATGCTGAATATTCTAATTTTCACTGAGCAATCTAGGACAAGATACAAATTCTATAGCATTTGCATACAGCCTATGAGCATCCTTGTATTACCATACGGCGTTACATTTTAAATCCCTAAACACTGCTTTTTGGACCCCCTGCTTAGGTTGGTAGGGTCTGCTCTGACCCTTGGACTTGCCCTTAAGCAGGGGATATTGTCTAATCAAGGAAAACTATTGTTTAATCAAAGAGGGAGATTACCTGGGTGGCCACACCATTGTTTTTCAGTTTATTCAGTAACTGAGCTTTGGTATCTCAAAACTCGTCTTCATTTCAATCTCCCTTGTAATTTCTATATTTTCAGCATCTTTTGCCAGCTAATAATTTCTAGAAGACTTTCCTATTTCTTCCTCCCCAACAGTGGGAAAGTGCTTGGATCCTTCCCCTTCTCCCTCTTTCCCATGCCATAAATCCAGCGACTTCCATCATTAATCCTGAGCTCTTCGGGGTACCCAGGCTGCGAGGGAATGGAATTTGTATCCTAGCCTTGCAGGATGGCTCCAATCCAGCCTGGGGATCCTGAGCAGAGCCTGTGCATTAGGCACTAATTCACAGCGGTGCCCTGCATTATTTAGGAGCTTTCCTTGCATGAGTGGTCAGGTGGAAGCTCTTCAGCTGCTGTGAACATCAAATATTGCTTTTCCTGGGCTTGTAGGACATTTGGGGGCAGACTTCCAGCCTCTAGTCATAACTAGGTAATTAACTATCAGCTTAATTATATCCAAATAATTTGATTTCTGCTTGCTTAGGTTGAAATTTTGGGTTCAGTGAGGTGTTTGTCAGAATGGGCTTGAGCTTCCTGATTTTATAGAAGGAAACAAATATGAGATGCAGGGAACAAGACCCTAAAGTTCATCAGAAGCTTTTTAGCCGTGGATTTTGCCCCGTGCTGGGACATTTGTATTCACAGATAACAGAGCAGGACTCATTGATAATTGATCAATAACTGCTCCTGATCAGTAATTTGCCTTCTTTGCCAAGGGATCTTCCCACGAGGGGCTGGAAAACAGCACCAAATCCGCTGTGGTGCTGGAAAATGGGACAAAATTCCCATTTTTTTCCGGAGAATGTGTCCGAGAGAGAGAACAGGGATGTGGTTTCTGCTGCCACCTGGTGCTGGCGCCCAGTCTGGCCGGGGAACTGGTCCCAGTGATCCACAGTGCCAATGTAAGGCTCTGTCTCGATGTCTAGGCTTGGCCCGAGGGCAAATGAGACACCAAAATACAGGCTGGGAAAATACAGGAGAAATTACGAATATATAAATATACATAATATAGAAATATAGGAATATATGGCACAGGTCCCAGGGATTTTGTGGGGTGTGTTTGAGCTTAAAGCACATGCTAAGATGTGATTTCGATGTAGCACAGAGAATAAACATCAGCATTTCCCCCACACTTTCTTTACAGCAGGAAAAATGCCCCCCAGAGCAGGTTTTTCGCAGTGGTTTGGGATATGCAGCTGCTCTTGTCAGGGAATAATTACAGAGAATATTTTTGTAAAACCTACATCACACCTCCTGCCATGTCCTTCTGGCCCTCGTAGGTCTCACAGGGCGAAATGTGAATTTTCTGCATTCCTTTATAGACATGAAGCACGATGAGGAGGAATTATTTCCTCTGTACTGATCAATCTTTGCAGCCAGTGTGTAAAGGAGTAGCAAACCCAACCTTTTGTGTGTTCCAATCTAAAAATGACTTGCAGGGAATCGTGTGGGAAAGACAAACCTGAGCTGACCTGGCTGTGCTCTCACAGAGGTGCTGAGAGCAGCACTGCTGAGCCCAGGGGAAAGGGTGCTGAAAACCTTCTGATCTTAATGAAAACCTGAGCTTAATTAAGAGCTCTGCCCGATCCCAGAAGCAGCAGAGGGCACTGCTGCTGTTCTCACAGCAGCTCCTTCCTCATTCCCAGGATTTCAGGGACACAGAACAGGCTCAGGGGGAAGGGGATTGTGAGTCCAGCTCCTGGCCCTGCACAGGACACCCCAAAAATGCCCAGCTCTGGGTGGGGTTTGGAGTTTGACAGGAGCAGGGTTTGGGGGTGTGACACGAGCAGCAATGTAGTTGCACTGTTTTAGAATCTTTCTGTTCTTTCTCACAGAGAATAGAGATAAGTTGCATTCTTTTACTTTCTTAATCTCTGTGTTTGGTGTTAGGTGTTATTTGGCTGTGCCCAATGGTTTTAGGAGGTGGATTCCCTGCTGACCAATAGCTGCTAGGTTATTAATGGATATATAAAGAGGCTTCTTATAAATAAAGTTCCCTTTTCGCCATCTTGGTTCGTCTGCCTGAATTCTCTCAGCCAGCCTCTGCAACCCTCGGGGACTCTAAAGCCACACAGCAACGTCACCTGTCCCAGGCTCAGGGTGCCCTGGGGACAGAGCAGTGACAGAGTCCCCATGGCCTGAGCATCCCTGCCCTGAGTGGGGACAGGGACCAAACTGAGCCTGAGCAATGTCTGACCCCAGAGGGATCCCCAGGTGCTGTTTTCCCGTGGCTGGGAGCTGTTCAGTCCCAGATTTATATTTATTTATTTATTGCTGACCTCGTTCCTGAGCGTTTCCTTTCACAACAGGTCCATGCTCAGGGATGGAACAGGAAGGAGAAGCAGAACTCTGGATCAGCCACTTGGGAATCTGTGATGGTGAGTGGGGAGCACTGGGAATGATGGAACATTTCCCACTGGGAATGATGGAACATTTCCCACTGCGAGCACTGGGAATGATGGAACACTTCCCACTGCCAGCACTGGGAATGATGGAACATTTCCCACTGCCAGCACTGGGAATGATGGAACACTTCCCACTGCCAGCACTGGTAATGATGGAACACTTCCCACTGCCAGCACTGGGAATGATGGAACATTTCCCACTGCCAGCACTGGGAATGATGGAACACTTCCCACTGCCAGCACTGGGAATGATGGAACATTTCCCACTGCCAGCACTGGGAATGATGGAAAGTTTCTCCTCCAGCAGCAGAGGGAGAAATTGGAAATCGCAGGGAATTAAAAGGTTGGAAAAAACCCCCAATTTTTAAGGAAGTTAAGGATGGGGAAAGAGGTGGAGGCAAATCTACTGGGAGAGGGCAATGTGCACAGATGTTATTTTGGATGATATGTGGATGATTTTTTTGCAGGTTTTTTTAAACTGCTGCCTGGCCACAGAATTAGGAAAATCACCTGGGAATGAAGAGGGAAGGGAAATTGGTGTCTAAGTGTAGCTTGTTAGTAACCATGAGAACAAATCCATCCTACCAGAACAGAACGGTGCTTTTTTTTTCCAATACTTTTTCTAATAAAATGTTTTGGGGAGAGGAGAAGCTTCACTGGGGGCCACAGTTACTCTGAGCCTTCTGTCTGAGGCAGCAGGAGCAGTAATTCCACTCAGGCTATTGTAAATGCAGGTGCAGAGCTCCTGAGTGTGTCACTCTTTTATCTGAAAAATTACCCTGCTCTTTTCTATGAGGAAAAAGGATCATTTAACTACAGCGCAGGCTGTTCTTTTAACATGGGGTATTGGGGAGGTATATTTCCTTTTGTGCACAGGCAAAGGATTATCTGCAGCACCTTTCTGAGAATTAGAACAAAGGGGGTGAATGGGAAGGGTTTCAAATGCATCTGTGATCTGAGCATCTGCAAAATACAAGGGAGTTGAATACATGAAAAGAAGAAGTTAATAATGCTGGGCTATAGAGAATTCTGATGCAAATGAACCAGAAGTTGGCAGAGACCAGTCCCTTTTCATTTCTGTTTTTGACAGTCACAAGAGTGTGATGTAAGGCTCATATTCAGAATTAATCCTACCTTGTGCTGAAGCTTCTGGATTGCAGGCTGATCTCCCCTGCATTTGTGTTGTTCTGATCATCCCAACTGTTTTGATGTTTCTGTTTTCAGAATGAAATTTAATTTTTCCCTTTGCTGGGATTTTTTTCTGAGCGTTAATTCTGTCTCATCAAGTCCACGTTGCGTTGGCACTGGCCTTGGTTTGATTCTCCTCTTGGTGACAAACGAAATAGCTCCATATGATCCTCGTCACCAAATTGGATCCAGGTACTTGCTTCTGAAGATCTTCCATCAAGATTTCAGGTTTCTCAACCAGAAAACGAAAATTTAAAAACGAAAAAGTGTCCTGGTTATATCAAGGCACTGGTCAGAATTCTTTCTTGTGCTGCCAAATAACTCACAGGGCAGAGAAAACTCGAATAAAGAAATAAAGAGCCTCAATTATAAGAAAAAACAACAGAGGGTGAACAACTTTTTAAACCCAGGAACTGTTTTGTGGGGTTTTTAACCAGTGTTTCATACCAAGGGTGTTGTGTTTGATAAACCAACGCCTGCAGCGGAGCAGAGCCACTCAGTGAGGTGACGTCAGTGACTCTGCTCATTGGGGACAACAAAGCTCTTGAAATCAGAACTGCAGCGCCTTAGGGCCCCAAGGAAATTTTTGGTAATGACCAAACTGCAGATTGGCTCCCTGGTGGCTCTGAGAGCAGAAATTGGTGTTAACTCCTGGTGAGCTATCAAGGATCAGCCTCGGCAGGATGGCTCTGTGTTTGCAGGGCTCCAGGGCCTCTGGTCCAGCTGGTTTGGGATGAGGCTTTGTGTGGTTGCACTGTTTTAGAACCTTTCTGTTCTTTCTCACAGAGAGTGGAGATAAACTGCATTCTTTTACTTTCTTAATCTGTTTGGTATTAGGTGTTATTTGGCTGTGACCAATGGTTTTAGGAGGTGGATTCATTGCTGAACAATAGTTGCTAGAATATGAATGGATATAAAAGAGATTTCTTGTGAATAAAGTTCCCTTTTCGCCATCTTGGTTCATCTGCCTGAATTCTCTCAGCCAGCCTCTGCAACCCTCGGGGAATCTAAAGCCACAGGTTTGCTGTGGCAGCCTAGACAGAAGAATGAGCTCCCATCTGCATTCCCTCTGGAACAAGAACATGATATTCCACACCTGCACTGAGAATTCTTTCCCTTGCCAGCAACAAAAGCAGGGTTGGGCCATTTTACTTTTCCTGTCACCTGCTGCACTTGTGCCTGCTGCCCTTCAGTCCATTCCACAGCTGCCAGAGCCTGGTGACACACGAGAGCAAAGAGGAATCCAGTGCAGAGGAACCACCTCATTCTTTTTTTGTCAGCCCCAGGGCTGTTTCCAAAGCCTGGGCAGTTATGAAAGCCTGTGAGCCAACTTCCTCCCTTCTTACAGCACTGTTTATCTTGCTCGCTCGACTTGGCTGACTCCTGGCAAGGAAAGTCACAGAACAACCAGGCCTCGCTATCAAGGGCCAGCTGGTAGGTGGAGTGGCAATTCCAGTGTCTTTTGGCAGTTTGGGGTGTGTTCTGATGATAGTCCAGGTGATACAAATAAGCCTGTTGAAGCGGGACAAAAATTCACCATTTAAGGTATTCACCATTTAAGGTAATTCCATTTAAGGCTGGACCGGCACCACCTTCTGGGGGAAGAACCTTTCCCTAAAATCCAACCTAAACCCCCCTGACAGCCGTTCCCTCAGCTCACTGAGGGATTCACCTCACCCTGCAGGTGAAGAATCTTTACCTGACCTCAGCCCTCTCAAGTGACCCCAGCACCATCATCACCTGCATGAGATGTTGTAGTTGCACTGTTTTAGAAATCTTTCTGCTCTTTCTCAGGGAGAATAGAGATAAGCTGCATTCTTTTACTTTCTCAATCTCTGTGTTTGGTGTTAGGTGTTATTTGGCTGTGCCCAATGGTTTTAGGAGGTGGATTCTCTGCTGACCAATAGTTGCTAGAATATTAATGGATATATAAAGAGGTTTCTTGTAAATAAAGCTCTCCTTTCACCATCTTGGGTTCATCTTTCTGAATTCTCTGCCAGCTCCTACAATCCTCAGGAAATCTAAAGCCATAAGGTGTGACCCAAAGCAGCCCAAACCCCCCCGGGAGCAGCCCCACGCAGTGTGATGGAGTTGTATTGATTTGGGGGTAGACAGTGATTTATTAGGGGCTACTCACTAATGAAGTGGTACAAAAATTCACCATTTAAGGTATTCACCATTTAAGGTAATCCCATTTAAGGTATTCACCATTTAAGGTAATTCCATTTAAGGTATTCACCATTTAAGGTAATTCCATTTAAGGCTGCGCACCGCAATCGATGAGGAGAGTAAGCGATACAGGATCAATGTGATCAATACAAGCTTTATTCCACTATTTCTCTAGGTTCTCAGACTGAAGTGCATTTTCCAGCAGCTAGCAGGTTTTCCATGTCATTGTGTCATTGGTTAGTAAGACTCCTTGCCACACCATTTTTGGTTACTTGCACACATCGTTTGTCCCCTCCCAGCTCGTGGTCCCTTGATCTGATGTTCTGCATTCTTTTCACCACAATTTCTCTTTCATAAAATTCGGTGCTTCCCAGACCATCAAGGACACTGTCCTTGCAGCTCACCCTCAAGGTTTTGCTCGCACAATGCCTAGCCTGTGTTCTGTGGTGGCAGAGGCTGCAAAAGCAGAGCCTCTAGCATCTCATGGTCCTGCTCTTCAAGCCATTTTCCAACAGCCTATTTCCATGAAATACTGGAATTCTGTAAAGGATTCTTACATCTCTGCTCTATTCCTGTCATAAATGTTGGAAGCGCTGGCTCATGGGCAGGAAAAACTGCAATTCCCACTCCTCCCCAAAGCAAAGGGATCTTACAGAAAACCACGAGGTTTTCCCCACAGTTCCCTTCAGTCTCTGCACTCAGAATCGCAGGCAGTGTTGACTTTACCAGAGGGGAAGTTTAGCCTAGTGAAGGTCTAAGTTGTTTGG
The DNA here is from genome assembly GCA_036630365.1 of Acanthiza pusilla. Taxonomy (NCBI): domain Eukaryota; kingdom Metazoa; phylum Chordata; class Aves; order Passeriformes; family Acanthizidae; genus Acanthiza; species Acanthiza pusilla. The sequence continues at coordinate 2,501,137 of JAXCHO010000005.1, read as the reverse complement.
CTTTGGAGGGATCCTGCAGAAACAGAATTAATTGCTCTGGGCTGCACATCTCGCTGGTAGCTTGGTTTAAAATCCACTGCTGCAGGACTGTGCTTGCAGAAGCCTCTGGGAAACCGAAGCAACCAGAAACTTTTAAATTTTCCAGTTCATCAGGCTGCTTCCCCAAAAAGAATCAAGGTCTGTGTGAACCAAGGTCCTTCCTCAAAAGAATCCCCAGTTTTCCTGGGAGCAATGAAACGGTGTGATGAGTAAACCACTTTTAAAATTATTTTTATTTACAAGTGGAAGCCCATCAAACTCAGAATGCTTGTGAGGCACATGCAACGATGCATTTCCTGTGGCAGGGAGATTACAGTCCTGACAAGGCTGATAAAGAGGAAAGTAATTGTTTTTATCTGTTTTGAAGGCAGAAAAGCAGACTGCATTAGTCACTCAGGGAGACACAGAGCACCTCCCAAACGCCCCAAGCCATTCTCCAGAAGTCTCTCTCTCCTCCACATCCTGCTTCCAGACAGGAGGTAAGTCCTGGATGCATATTTTGATGCTCTTCATGTTAGATTTCTCCAAAATCTCTCCATTTCTGCTACCTAACGTTCCTTTCCTGGCTGCCTCAGCTCTCAGTCCTCCCCTGGCACTGTCAAAGATGAGCTGGGGATGGAGTGTGGGTCTTGGGCCAACATTCCCAATTGTTTATCTCAGATTTATCAACCCAAGTCCATTAATGTCGTTCAGCCTCAAAATTGGGACAATGACATTTACATAACCATTGGAGAGGTGTTGGTAATCGGCCTGAATAATGAAAAGCATTTCCCTGTGTTTGTGTCAGTGTGTGACCATTGAGAAATCATTTATTTGTCACATCCACGTGCCACCATCTCCATCAGAATTTAGGCTTTGTGGTACCTTTTTATTTCTCGTGATCCCTCAGGAATTCTGAGTCATCAGAGGCTGCTTGAAATTAAGGTTGAGAGGTAAGAACTATGTTCTTCAACCCTGTTAGATGTTAATAGAGACAATTTGCTAATTGCTTCCTGCTCAGTGGCAATGCCTCCCGCTGGAGGTAGCTTTGGGGTGTAGGTGGAGGCTGAGCAGAGTCTCTCTGTATCAGGCACATCTGTACAAGTTGTCAAACAACAGCATTTTCCTTAAATTATCTTTTTTGTTAATCTGAATCCATATTTCTAGGAGGTGAGAGCCCCAGCAGAAAAAAAAAAAAAAAAAAAAGCAGAATGTTTTTATGCTCATTCCTCAAGTTACTGCCAACAATTCTCTTTATTTTCTTCCCTGGGAGAAAGGAAGCACAGCTTTGGTCAGAGTGCCGAGTTCCAGTGCTGCAGTCATGGTTTTGGGGAGGACATGCCCAAAAGGGACCCAAAACTCTTCCATTCCTCCTGTCACTGTGGAGGGAAGAGCTGTCACAGCCCGGGACACTCATCCTGACACCCAAGGTCGCTGCTGAACTTGCCCAGCTCAGAGCTGCTGTTTTAACTGCAGCCCTTTTATAAATAGGACAGGCTCAGCTGCTTAGCAGTCTTATCTCCACCAACTACCAGGGATAAGAGCTCCTCGTGCTGCAGAGTTCAGGCCTCTTACAAAATATTGAGCAAATGCTGTGCTGTGGGAAGAACAACCTGCCGCTTGAAAGGTTTGTTTTGAGGGGCCAAGGTGAATTGGCGTGGCTGTGGTGGGGATTTATCACTTTCACCCTGGGGAATTTGGAGGAATCCATCCCAAAACCAGCTCAGGGGACAGGCTGCTCCTTGGTCAGTGAGGGGTGGCTCTGTGTCTGAGCATCACTCCTGGGTTGGTTTTTCACTGCAGGTTTCAGAGCAATGTTCTGACTCCCTAAAGCTGAATTCCTGCCTAGTTCTGGTTCTAATTCCATGTTCTGGTGTCCCTTGACACTTTGAGAATCCCTTTCAGCACATTAAAGACATTTGAGGCTCTGAGATATGAACCCCATAGAACTGTGAATTGTTGTCTTAATTCCTTGCTCGCTGGCCTCTGGAAAGGACTAAAGAGAAATTTTAGCTCAAAATTGTTGCACTGATTTTCTGATATTCATGGAGATTCGTGGAAGCTCGCAGGGAGGTCAGGCAGGCAGCACCAAGATGGTGAAAAGAGAAACTTTATTTACAAAAACTTCTTTATATATTCATTAATGATCTAATAATTATTGGTCGATAGTTTTTCCACCCCCTATAACGATTGGTTACAACTCTAGAGCATCCAGCACCAAAACAAAGAGATTAGAAAGCACAAGAATGCAACTTATCTCTATTCTCCATGAGAAAGAAGAGAAAGATTTTAAAACAGAGCAACTACACAAAATCCTGTGCTTTCAGGAGTGGTGTAACATGGCCAATGGTATTTTCCCACATCTAGCAACTGCTTCCTCTTTTTCAAGTTTGTTTCTGCATGTATTAACCATCAGTTATTTACATCTCCCTGGTTCCTCAAAAACAAATTACTACACAAAGGAAGAAAAAAAAAAAAATCCCCAATTGCCACATTCTCGTATGGTGTAACTTGCTCTTATTTTGTGGATTCATCCTGGTGTGATTTATCCAGTGAGCTTCATGTGTCAGTGTGGCCTCGTTAAAGTAGCATGGGTTGGAGGTGCAATTTCAAAATTACGAAACCTGATGGGTTTGGTAATTCAAGAAGTGTTTTCTTGTGGCATCTGTCCAGGAGCTCGATCCTACCTCTGCTGAAATTTGTGACAAAGCTCCTGATGATTTCAAGGTACCGAAACCTTTTGTTTTTTCAGATCAAGTACAGACTGGAAAACGATTTCCTACATTTCAGCACTTCATGTCTGTGTTTGAGATTGAGTGATCCTCACAAAGTGGCGTGCGCTGTCCAACAGTTTTGTGTCACAAAGGGCATTTAGCCGATGATGAAAGGGCAGATTAGGGTAAAAGTTCACAGGTATTGTAGGGAGATGTGAGCAGGGTGTGAGTGAAGAGTGTGCCAACAGCCACACCCCGGCACAGGGCGTGGTGTGAGCTGGAGGGCAAAAAGCAGATGGAGAAGAGGGGATGGGGCAGTCCGGGCCTGCCCTGAGAGCGCTCGCTGGGGTGAGGTGGTGGGAATGGGATGGCTGGAGGGGTGGGGTGGCTGGAAATAGGATGGGGGAGGTGAGATGGGTGAAGGTGTGGGAGGGTGGGCAGGGTGAGATGGTCGGAGGTGGGAAGGATTGGATGGTTGGGGGTGTGGGGTGGTTGTAGGGGTGGGATGGAGGCAGGTGGGATGGAAGCAGATGGGATGGAGGCAGATGGGATGGAGGAAGGTGAGATGGTTGTAGGGGTGGGATGGAGGCAGAGGGGATGGAGGAAGGTGAGATGGTTGTAGGGGTGGGATGGAGGCAGATGGGATGGAGGAAGGTGAGATGGTTGTAGGGGTGGGATGGAGGCAGAGGGGATGGAGGCAGGTGGGATGGAAGCAGATGGGATGGAGGAAGGTGAGATGGTTGTAGGGGTGGGATGGAGGCAGAGGGGATGGAGGAAGATGGGATGGAGGCAGATGGGATGGTTGGGGGTGTGGGGTGGTTGTAGGGGTGGGATGGAGGAAGGTGAGATGGAGGAAGGTGGGATGGGTGTAGGGGCGGCATGGAGGAAGATGGGAGGGCTGTAGGGGTGGGATGGTGGAAGGTGAGATGGTTAGAGGGGTGGGATGGTGGGAGGTGGGAGATGGCTGGAGGTGAGATGGTTGGGGGTGTGAGCTGGTTGGAGGGCTGAGCTGGCTGGAGGTGTGGGACAGGTGGGGGTGAAAGGTGTGCGATGGGATGGTGGGAGGTGTGGGACAGGTGGCGGTGGAAGGTGTGAGATGGAGTGTAGGGAGGTGTGCGATGGGATGGTGGGAGGTGTGGGACAGGTGGCGGTGGATGGTGAGGGACAGGAATGGGACAGGGATGTGGGATAGGTGAGGGTGGAAGGTGTGCGATGAGATGTGGGACAGGTGGCGGTGGAAGGTGTGCGAGGGGATGGTGGAAGGTGTGCAATGGGGTGTTGGAAGGTGTGCGAGGGGATGGTGGAAGGTGTGCGATGGCTGAAGGAGGCAATGGCTGTCGCTGGGATGTCCCCGTCCCCCACTGGCACCTCTAACAGGGTTCTAACCCGCTGCGGCGCCGAACACTCAGGCCGCCGCTACACAACACTGCCCACCGAGCTGCCCCTCTCGCACCGCGTGGCTAATGAATGCTAATTAGCGCTAATGAACCCGCGGGCCGCCAGCGGGGCGGCTCTGCGCAGCCGCGCCTGCGCACCGGGCCCGCGGCCGTAGCGCGCCTGCGCGGCGGGGAGGGGACGATGGAGGCGCGCAGGGCCCGCCGGCCCCGCGCCCCTCACAGCGCCCAGCGCCGCCAGCGCCGCCAGCAGCGCCGCGGGGCTCGGCCCTGAGGGACGCCGTGAGTCGGGGCGCTGGGGAACCCGCGGGGCAGCGCGGCCGGGACCGGCGGCCCTCAGGGGGGAGCGGTGCGGGCGTCCCCGGTGCGCGCGTGTGTCCCCTCCGGGTGCGTGTCCGTGTGTCGCTCCGGTGCGCGTCTGTGTGTCCGCGTCTGTGTGTCCCCGCTGTGTGTCCCTGTGTCCCCTCCCCGGTCCCTGTCTCCGCGGGGCCGCTCGGGCCGCAGTCCCCAGTGTCCGCAGCCCGTCCCTCACGGGCTCGGGGTGGCTCTGCCCGAGCCCGGCGGGATCCGCACGGGGACCCGGGGGGACACCTCCCGCAGGGATGAGGGCCATGGCCATCCCCTCCGTGTGTCCCTCGGTGTGTCCCCTCGGTGTGTCCCCGAGGGTGCGGGGCTCAGTGCCCTATCCGCGGTGTGCTCGGGGGTGTGTTTGGCTCCGGAGAAGAAGGGTTAATAAATGGAATTGTTTTGCCTGGCTCGGGACACGTGATGGTCATACTGGCTGGTTTTTGGTGGAAATAGCATTTGGGTGTGTAATCAAAACCTAAAATTGCGACTGCTGGCAGGCCGCTGGGTTTTATTACGGATTTTGGTTTTCTTCAGGCGCGCTGGAATATGAAGTTCTGAACTAAACCAAGCTTTGTCTGTGTGGTAGAATTGTTCTTTTGTGTGTGTGAGAGGGGGTTTAGTGCCTTAGGGATGGAGTCATAGGCGTGTAGCCTCTGTTGGAGTGCTTTCTTCAGCAAAATGCAACAAAAAAAGGCTCCACAGGGCAGAGTGATCACTCTGCGGCAGTGGGACAAGGGCTACCAGTTTTGGATAGAACATTATCCTCTTATTCCCCATGACAAAGTTGATAATAAAGTACAAAATGAGTTTTGAATTACTGATATAATTGCTAAGAAATCAGTACAAATGCTACAGCCTTGGAGGTGAGTTAAAACACTGTGAAACTTTGTCAGGATGGACCCTGGAAGTAATCCTTTAGCCAGGATGATTTAGGGCAGGGCATTTGACAGGAAAAGTTTGTTACGAAAGAACAGCTTACAAGAATGCTGGTTATAAAATAAAATTAAATCCCTTGGTGATTTGGAGCCTTGTGCTCCTTTTGGGGATGTCATGGGATTGTGTCCTTCTGTATAAAGATGGTTTGGTGAAATCCTAGGGAAATTTTGATTTTCAGTGATATTGAAAATGGGAAACTGCAGGACTTGGATACATGTGGGAGGTGATTCACCTGTCACAAATATTTAATATTAAATGTTGACACCTTCTCAGTTGTCCATTCTGCAATGTTGGACATTTAAATACTTGTTTTTCTCATGCTGTTTTTTATTTTGGACATGATTTAAAACAGAGCAGCCTTTTCATTAGTTTGTTACCATGTGCTTAAAAGTTTTTTGGATCCAATCCTGGAAGCTGTTCAGTGGTAGTTTTGTCTTATGTCAAGTCTGCTTATTCAATAAAGGTCTTGTGAGGGAATGTTAATTAAACAGTACATGGTGTTAGCTGTAGTTAAAACATCCTGAATTGGAAAGTATTACATGGAGGGAATATCAAGTTCTTAGGCTGTATTTAGTAGGTCTGTACACTTCTTACTTCCAGTTTTATGCTAATCTGATTTTCTTTACTGTCAGCATCTGTCAGATGAACATTCTTCAATCAAAGTCACATGGAAACACATCTTGCTTATTACATAAATTATTGTTCCCTGCCTCCCTTACTCAACTAGGCACAACATTTATATATTGAACTCGAATTGTCTAAAAATAGAGGTGCATTTTTCTAATCTTAGCTAGAAAAAAATTACAAGGGTGTTGCAATGGCTGTTTCCCAAGCTGTGGTCGCAGGTGACACAGCAATGAGTAACCCCAGCTAAACATTGATACTTTTCCAAGGGCAGGATGCTATAAATTATTAATGGCTGGCAGTAATTGCACCTCTTTGTAGTGCTGCTCTCCTCGGGTAAGCCTAAGCTACAGCAGGAGCAAAAGTACTTTCTAATTTGATTAGGTGCTGGTTCTGTCTCATTTAGTAATGAGTCTAAAATGACAGCTGCATTTTAGCGATGGTTTTGTTGTCTGGAAGTTGGGATGCTGAAATTGTGGGGATTATGACTTCCCCCCCAGATATCCTCATTGTGTGATGATTTCCCAGAGCCATAGTCCATTTTAATGGTTACAGGAGTATTTTGTTCCTCTCTCTGCAGGATAAGGTGGGGAGTTCATCCAAAGCGATGAAAGCGTTGGAAAAAACATCTGCAGATTTTTATTGAACCAACTTTTTCCCCCTGTTGAAATCAACTGGCTTGAGGAATGTGCTGTTCCTCTGCACTGCACTCACTTGGATACTATTTGTTTATAGTTTAGTGTTTGTCCATACACTGAAAGTTGGTTTCTATTTATATTCTGATAAGGCTTCTTCTCTGCTTGCTTGAAGCAATGATGAGAACTTGCGCACAAGGTTTCTAGAACTTCTGCAGTTATTTCAAGTTTGGGTTTTGTTTTGGTTTGGGTTTTTTTTTACTTCTGCAAAGCTCTAACCAGCTGTTTATCTTTCGTTTGTGCTGGTTGTTCGTGGAACTGAAATGCTGCACATTTGTCCTTATTTTGTCCTGTTTGTTTTGGACCGTCTCCCCAGTTTGTCAAAAATGAGTTAAGGACTTAGGTATCGGCCTCCAGCTTGTTTTTGTCTCTCCTCAGCTTGGTATGAACCTCTTTTTTTTTTCAAAAGCTGAGGCTTATTAAGGTTATTTCCATTCCATTATTTGACAATTATTTTTTTTCTTAGAGTATTCCAGTTTTATCTGTTCAATATATGTACCACCCAATAGGAGACATCATAGTTTTTCCTGAGCCTTGATTCCTTGGCACGTATTTAAAACTCTTCTTTCTTTTCAGTGTCTGAAAAAAAATTAATTTTATCTCTTACGTAACTGAAGACACAAATCTGTGCTGGTCTTGAAGCAACTTTGTACTGAGCCTCTTCTCAATCTGGGAACACACTGGACATTTTTAATTCCAGGGTTCTCTGATTACCTTGAAGAGCTTCCCAGTTGCCCAGAATCTTTGGGGAAGTGTTTATCAGTGTGTGTGAACTCCGTGTTTTGTGTGACGTGCTCCTCCAGCTTTTCTTGCAGGGACTTTAAAGCACTTTAATTGCTGAGAAACAATTACAAAAACCACTGTGGGGGCACTGGGAAACTCCACCTTGGTCAGCAGTGCTGACCACAGAGCAAGAGCTACAAAAAGCAGGGGAACGACTCAAACCTCCGGCTTGTCTCGGCAGCAATGCTCATCTTCTGGACAGTTCCAGGAATTTCTTCATGTTAAGCACAATTCCAGCAATTTTTGGATGTTCAGTACTTAATCTGAGAGAAGAGGGAGCTTAAGGATTGTGATAGCAAAGCTTCAGGTTTTCTTTGAGCCAGCTAAAAATAATTCGAATTTTAAGCAAGGATCTGTTACCTTTGCGAAAACTGAGATTTGCCTTCTCTCTCTCTCTCCATCCCAGGGTTTGAATTTCTCTCTGGCTGAGGTTCCTTCAGTTCCAGGATGGAGATGAGTCGGGAGAAGCTGTGTGCCAGCAAGGCTGACGGGAGCTCAGACTCTGCCTACCACTGCTCGGCGTGTCACGACGATGAGGAGTGGGGCAGCACGAGCCGGGGCCGAGCCAAGTCACGGAGTTTGTCGGCTTCACCAGCCCTTGGAAGCACCAAAGAATTCAGGTGAGGCCCTCGACTCTTCCACTTGTTGCTAAAATATATGAAGTTAACTCGATTTTTTTTTTTTTTTAAATGAATGGCCATGAGGGCTTCTTAAAGTGCACCTTGGACTGTTTAAAGCAAAGGTAGGGAGTTGAATAAGAGCAGACTCATAACCAAAATCTCATAGCCTGTCAAAACAGGTGTCTGCAGAGCTCATAGTCTCAAAAAAAACCAAACCGATAAACAGTAGAGACAATTCCTCAGACTTTTCCAAAAGCTCAGTCCAGAGCTTTAGTGCTGTGTGTTAAAAACCTGTGCGATAGGTTATGCGTGAGGCAGCAAAAAGTTTGTGTTTGCACACGGTGTCAGAGCAGTGAGAAACACCCTCTTTTGATTCGAGCCAAATTCCTGATCTCATTGCAAGGCTCTTGTCATGTGGACAGGGTGGATAGAACTTCTGATTCGGTGATCTTTGGACCCTCTGTAAATATTGAACAGCGGGCAGGGGCAGCGCCGCGTCTTGATCTTGTGGGAGGCACGGCAGAACTTCACCTTCCTTGTGCCCTGAGCGTCCCTAAAGCACAGCCAGAGCCACGGGGAAGCTGCTCAGCAGATGGAACTCCTGGCCAGAGCTCCGGCTTTGCTGGTAGGAATGTTCTTGGGAGGCAAGAGCACCTACGGGTGAGGCTGAAGATCGCAGGGGTGGCTTTGTGGTCAAGGGAGGCAAACTAAAAGGAGAGGCAGAAGGGTTAGGAAAATAGCTGCTCTGCCTGCGTAGTTCAGTGAATTTGGTGTTTTTGGGAGGTGTTTTCTGAGGGCTGTGCTCTGTTTAGCTCTGGTGGTGTGTCTGTGGTCAGTGCATAAGACTTGATATTTAAATCATGTTGTAAAATTGGTGACTTTCCCTTCTCTGCTTAAACCTTTCAGTCAACCTGTGCACAAGACCACGTGGTCTAATTTTTTATCTATTATTTTCTTGCTAAACAGCTACTTTTTCCACCAGAAGCCCTCTGTCCATTGTGGGTTTGAATCAGGGTAATTGCTTCCGAGATTTTCCTTCATTGAGATGCTCTGCAGTCGTTCAGTGGCTGTCTCAATTTGGAGCTCAATTGTCTCAAGGCATTTGCAGGCTGCCAGGAAGTGCTGCTCTCAGGCTTCCTCTGTGGTGTTCAGCTCGAGGTAGCTGCCCAGCTGCTGTGAACTGATAAGTAGATTTCCCTAAAAGATGTAGAATTTCCAGGGCACTGCTGCTCATGCTTAGCAAAGGCAGCCTGACTGTGAATAAATTTTGTTCACCTAAACACTTTATTGAGCGCTTATAAAACCAAGTGAAATCTCAGGCAAAATGTACTCCAGTTATTAATTAGGGCTTGCAGAGGGAACTTTCAGAACATCATGAAGGTTGGAGATGGATTTTTAATGCCTGATGTGGGAACAGAATTTGGCCAATTATTGGGAGTGGCATCAAATAATGACCTGTGTTGGAAGAAGGCAAAAATTACAGTGATCTGGGAGAAGCTGGAGTGGAGCAAGAAGTGGGAGGTGATGCTGCCAGGGTGTTATTTAACTCTCCTGATTCCAAGGGTAATTGTTCATAAGAAGATAGAGACTTTATCATCCCTTTGCCCATGCTGGCACACACATTAATCTCTTGTTATGTCAGTCCTTGCTTATTTTTCTGTTTAAATATAAATAAGGAAAACTTTATAAAACACTTAGTAATGCTCTTATCTGACTTGGTTAGTCATGTCTGAACTTAGAGATGGGAAAAAATAATTTGAAAAACAAATACAATCTCTGTTTTTGTTATTGGAATTCAGATCTTAGACTCGCGTATTTTATTAGGCATGGAACAAATAAGATGTTGTTGTTCCTTAATTATGTACATATCTTTAACCTGTGATCTGGTTTTGATTTTTATTCGATTTCTGAGGGTTTTTTTAGCTCTAGGAGTGAGTCATGGGGCTGGTCTGAGCTACTTTAACACACAATAGAAGGCACTGCAGTGATGATTGTTACTGCCGAGCAATCTGTAATTGAATTAAGCCCAGGAAAGGCATGTTTCCCCCTTCTTTTTAATGGAATAATTCTAAGAGCAGTCACATAATGTTTCAACAGTTCCACGACTTGAGCGAGTTTTGTTCCCATTTCCAGCTTTGCTGGAGGAGGTGGGAGGGAGGTGAGGCAGCAGAGTTCTGACTTGCTGCAGATAATCTCATCCTCGAGCCAGGAGGAACCCTGTGTCCTGGCAGGGTTCAATTTTGAGGATAAATGGCACCTCACAGCTCCTGTTTATTCGAAGACAAAGGTCTTATTAGAAAAATAAATGGGGGAAGTTGCAATTTTTTTCAACCTGTTCAAAATTGCAGCCTGCTACTGCAGATATCAATCCCCGTGTACTTTAGAGCTGAAGAATTTGTTTGATTAATTTATTGAGGGTGTTTAAGTGACCAAGACACACATCACTGTGACCTGACCATACCAAAAACACCTGAAGGTGTTGGAGATCTCATTGTAAATGCTTCCCAAGGCACACGCTGGGAAACCCAATGTGTGTACATAAAAATACATTTTATATGTATTTATCCCAGATTCAGTCATTCTAAAAACGTGTGCTTTTAGCTAAGATGCAGTGCTTCAAGAAACACAGAATAAAAGTGTTGCTGCTGTGCCTGCAGCAGTGAAACTGGTGTCACTTAGGAGCTGATGCAGACATTTGAAATGTGAGACCTAATCTGTAAAATTACCCTGCCTGGGAAGCACTCACGCAGGTTTAAGAATTGCACTTTGCCCTGTGTTGCTTTGTGCAGCTGGTTCAAAGCTGTGCTTTTGGTGTTTGAGCATATCCCCACTTTGTCATCACATCTTTTCCTCACTGATGGTTTTTTCTGCTCTCAGGAGAACGCGCTCCTTGCACGGACCATGCCCAGTGACCACGTTTGGACCAAAGGCCTGCATGCTGCAGAATCCTAAAACGATTATGTGAGTACTCAGCACGTCAGTGGCATTGTGCTCCTTCAGTTTGCTTTTCCATTAATTCCGCTTTCTTCACCCTCTAATCAGCACTGTTTGTATCTTACCTGAGATTTTGAGGTTTTCATGTTGCTTGGTTGCCACCCTGGGGGTCAGCACTGCCAGATTGGCATGGTCTGCAGTGCATAGTTTGATGTTAAAAATGGCAATTCTGGTATTTCCAACCCAACGAAAATTCTCCTGGGGCACCACAAGGGAAGGAAGAGGAATTGTTCTGTGTGCTGTGAAATCTGAGGGAAGCCTTCTCCCTCCCTTGGTGATGATGGTTGAATTTGTACTTTCAATTTTTGTGTTTGATCTGTGGTACTTCCAGTGGATAAATGTGGAAAGAAGGCCTGGTTTCTGCTTAGTGAGCAAATAAACATTTAATTTTGTAGGTTGGGTGACATAAAGCATTGCTTTCTACACCAGGTATTATATACTTAATAAATGGGGTCTTGCCTTGGCCAGGTGAGGAATTTCAGGGTTTAACCAATGCTCCCTGGTTTTGGGGGGCCTGGCACAGGTGCCCAGAGAAGGAATTTCAGGGTTGAACCAATGCTCCCTGGTTTTGGGGGCCCTGGCACAGGTGCCCAGAGAAGGAATTTCAGGGTTGAACCATTGCTCCCTGGTTTTGGGGGGCCTGGCACAGGTGCCCAGAGAAGGAATTTCAGGGTTGAACCAATGCTCCCTGGTTTTGGGGGGCCTGGCACAGGTGCCCAGAGAAGGAACTTCAGGGTTGAACCAATGCTCCCTGGTTTTGGGGGGCCTGGCACAGGTGCCCAGAGAAGGAATTTCAGGGTTTAACCATTGCTCCCTGGTTTTGGGGGCCCTGGCACAGGTGCCCAGAGAAGCTGTGGCTGCCCCTGGATCCCTGGAAGTGCCCAAGGCACTTTCAATCCCAGGGCTTGGAGCAACCTGGGACAGTGGAAGGTGGGACTGGATGGTCTTTCAGGCCCTTCCAACCCAAACCATTCCGTGATTTTTGCCCCTTTAAAAAAACTTTATTTAGTTACTCTTCCAGTTCAATCTAAGACACCCAAGTCAATATTTATTTGCCTCAATCTTCCCCTCTGCAGTCAGCAACCTTCCTGGTGATATCCAACCCTTTCCTGGGAAAGTCTGACACAAATCCCTCCCTTGTGTAACTCAGAGCTTCCTCATTCTCCCTGGGTGCTCCGAGGAGCCCTGGGGTGCTGCTGAAACCAGCCCAGGTTGTGTTTACCCACCTGACCTGGGAATTGCTCCTCCCAGGGGCTGGCCCAGCCCAGGGATATAAGGACAGGGTGAGGATCGTGCCAGGGAGAGCTTGGGCAGGCAGAGCTGGGCAGCAGAGGTGCCCTCGGGCTGCTGAAGGGAAGGGCTGTTGGAAAAGTAAATTTTAAATTAATTTTCTTGCTACACCCAAGGTTTTGTGGCTTCTAAATACAAGCAGAACCTTGTTGGTGTTTTTTTTTCCTCTGCAGTGAGTAATTTGGTTGAGCTATCCTCACTGGGAGGATTTTCTTTAATGGAAAATTGTGGGGTTTGTGTGCAGGTTTAAGTCAGGGTAGGTTTGGTGTCTCTTTCAATACAGCCAGCAGCAGTACATCTCAAAGCCTAGCAAAACCTGCTTTTTGATGAGCAGATGAATTGAGTGAATACTCAGTGAAAAAAAGGATCAGGAGCTTGCAGCCTTGAGAGCAGGGGAGGTCAAATACCTGTTTGGTTTTTTTTTGAAATGGGATTTTCCTTATGAAATCTTGCCTCGAAGATCTGGAACACAAGTTTTACACAGGATTTTTCTGTAAAGCCTCACAACTTTTTATTGGAACTGACTGAAATCTTCAACAGAAGAAAAAAAAAACATTTTTCAGAGAAAAATGTATTCTTCTGAGGTTGCAGTTATTAATAAGTGATAAAAGCCTCAGCCTTTTATTTTTTTTTGAGCTGTTGCATTTGCCTTAGCCCTGGAAAGAAACATGAAGATCTTAAAGCATGGTATGAATAATTTTTCATTCAGTAGAACTGCATGGAATTGGTGAGTACAGCTGGAATAGGCAGAGTGGGTTTTGTTTGAATGAAGTCGGTCCTGGTTCTGGGAGTATTCAGTGCTGCAATCTTTAATTCTCCTCAGCATTATTGATATTAGAGTCCTGCATTAACCTTTAATTTCTGCTATATTTGTGTGTCAAATATAAGCATTAAAATTAAATTAATTTTAAGTTCACATTGAGCTGTTTGACTTAGAGTATGGGGAAAAAAATTATGCTTTCTCTGATCCTCTAATTGAATATTTCTCCTTTGGGTCAGCACAGAAACAAGATAGAGGAAAGCAGCATTGTGGTGTCAGTTCAATTCAGTTAAAGAATTGAACAATTCAGTTAAAGAATTTTATCTGAGAGCTTTTGTGGTGCTTCTGTTGGGGTCCCTGTGTGCCCAGGTTGTTCCCAGGGCAGCAGAATTTAATTCTGAGCTCCCAATTCTGGGTTACCAATTCTGAGTTACCAATTCTGAGCTCCCAATTCTGGGTTACCAATTCTGAGCTCCCAATTCTGAGCTCCCAATTCTGAGCTCCCAATTCTGAGTTACCAATTCTGAGCTCCCAAAATTCTGAGCTCCCAAAATTCTGAGCTCCCAAAATTCTGAGCTCCCAATTCTGAGCTCCCAATTCTGAGCTCCCAATTCTGAGCTCCCAATTCTGAGCTCCCAATTCTGAGCTCCCAAAATTCTGAGTTACCAGTTCTGAGCTCCCAAAATTCTGAGCTCCCAAAATTCTGAACCCCCAATAATTCTGAGCCCCCACAATTCTGAGCCCCCACAATTCTGAGCCCCCAAAAATTGTGAGCCCCCAAAAATTCTGAGCTCCCAAAATTCTGAGCCCCCAAAATTCTGAGCTATCACCTTCACGCAGTAAAGCACAGAAACGCCATTGCAATATGAATTACTGCTTTTCCCTCCCTGGTGTGTAGAGCTTTGTGCAGCTGTGTTCTGAGCAGATCAGATCAGACCAAAAAGTGGTGATGTTTGGGTTTTTTTATCCCCCAGGCACATTCAGGACCCAGCGAGCCAGCGGTTGACATGGAACAAACCTCCCAAGAGTGTCCTTGTGATTAAGAAGATCCGTGATGCCAGTCTGCTGCAGCCCTTCAAAGAGCTCTGTGTGTACCTGACCGAGGTGAGAAAACAGAAATGACACCTCAGCTCTCTCCAGCTGCTGATTCTGTGCAGAATTGTATTTACAAACAAATCTTTATGCCCATTGCCACTGCATGTGCTAAAATTTATTGCAGAGCTTAAGATCTGTAGGAAGTGCCTTAAGTACAGAGCTTAAAACTAAAAATATTAAAGTAAAAACTTCACTTCTGTTTGCAGTTCTAAATTATGGGAAATGGGATATAAAAGGCTTAAACCTCTAAGCCTTGAGCAAACACAGCAATGATGCTGTACTGTGTAATCTATACCACAAGCTTTCATTTATTAAATGGTCTGTGCATGCTGCAAAATTCTCATTAGGATCAGACCACACAACCAGCAGATGCAGAACACTACTGTAAAATATTATTTATCTGTCTTTAAATTAATGGAAATGATGGAGAGAGCCAAATGTGTTGTTAGGTCACTAACAAGCTTATTTTCTCTCTCTTCAGGAGAACAACATGATAGTGTATGTAGAAAAAAAAGTGCTGGAAGACCCTGCTATAGCTAACGATGAGAATTTTGGACCAGTGAAGAAGAAATTTTGCACCTTCAGAGAAGGTATGGAAATGAGTTCTTGAAGAGACAGTTGGAATATATTTTTTTGTCTTAGTTGTTGGGTCAGGTTAGTAAAACCAAGGTGTTTTTTGCAAACATTTGTTGTTTTTTTTTTAATTTGTGAATGAATGTTTACGTGCTGCAACTTGTAATTTCTCTTCCTAATTTTTGTTAGGAAATTAAGATTGTGGATACAACTAATTCAAAACTTCTTATTTCAATGTTGCTCCTAGACTATGATGATATCTCCAATCAGATAGACTTTATCATATGCCTGGGCGGAGATGGGACCTTACTTTATGCTTCTTCACTTTTCCAGGTTGGTTTTAATGGGAAATAAACCTATAAACCTTTTCTTTCTGAAGTATTTGAAAGTTGGGGATTTTTCCCCTTTATTACTGAGTTCAGCATTTGTCCTTTGCTCTTCATTCCTTTTTTATCCAGCCTGTTTCACCCTCTACCTTGTGAAAAGAATGTAAAATGTGTTGTTTTCATTAAGCACAGTTGAAGTTACATCAATAGTCACAATATTTACAGGCAATTAGTTGAAGTGTGAATTGCTTTGACTGAGTAGCTTTAAAACTCTTTTCTTTATTGATAGGGTAGTGTCCCTCCAGTTATGGCTTTTCATCTGGGATCCCTTGGATTTCTTACTCCATTTAATTTTGAGAATTTTCAGTCCCAAGTCACTCAGGTTATAGAAGGTAAATTTAAGGGGACAAGGTGTGGTGTTTGTTTGTTTCTTTTTCTTAGCCAACTCTTTCAGGTTGGTCCTTAAGATTTGAGAATTGAGAAATGTATCTTAAATTAAGAGAAGTCTTAAATGAATAGAAATGTAGCATTAAATTAATTGAAGTTTTGCATTGCATTGACCCATCCGTTGCTATCCTCTGTAAAGGAAAAGAGCTAAGTAAAAATTTGTGGAGTAAAAAAGTGTAAGATAACATAGAATTTATGTTAAAGGGCAGCTAAACATAGAAATAAAATGCAGTGTTTAAATATGGAGAAGTCAGGCAAATAAAATATTTGAGGAAGTAAATTTTTTGTTTCTTCAATATGTGGTTGAGCTGCATCCGAAGTAGTTTCCTGAAAAGATGTTGTCTTTTAATACATTTCTAATGCTTTAATTTTCTTTAAGCTTAGCTTTTGTTTTACTGAAGATCTCATGAGCCCAACAGTGTTTTCCAATCTTAATCTAGTCAGTGTAAAACTTAAATTTCCTTTTTACATAATGAGAAAAGTGGGAAGGGACTGGGTTGAAATTTGACTTTGTCTCATTACTGCTAAAAATCAGTTTTGAGCTTTAGCCAAGTGCAGCCAATTATGTTGTGAATGAAACTGGGAACGATGAAAGCTCAGGAATAGATGGATGGCATTTCCTAGAGCTTGTTAGTCATTCCTGGGCTTTATTTCCTGTGTCAGCATTGCATTTTTGTGTGTTCTGCACTGTGTTTCACCTCCAGGCAACGCAGCCCTGGTTCTCCGGAGCAGGCTGAAGGTGAAGGTGGTGAAGGAGCACAGGGAGAAGATGACAGTGCAGAACGGCATCGAGGAGAACGGAGTGGTGTCTGCTAACCTGGAGAAAGAAGTGGGCAAGCAGATTATGCAGTATCAGGTCAGAGGGCAAAACAAGCAAAATGACGAATTGTAACTTTGTATTTTTGTTAAAACTCTCCCCCAGCAGTGTGGGGCTGGTCCTTGCTGCTCCAGCTCACAATATGCTCAAAATGCTGAGGAATCACTGCACATTATTTACTCTGTGCAGTCAGAAATGCTAGTCTTGCACTTCGCTGTAGGAACAATTTCACAGAATCATTTAGGCTGGAAAAGTTCTCCAAGACTGAGTCCAAACTTCCTTCTGTTTTGAAAAATAAAGTAGTAGATCTAAAGTGAGATGCGCCAAAGATTTTCATAAATGAGAATTAAAACCCTGCACATTGTTAGTGACCAGCTTGTGGAAGTGATTCTTAACATCTCTAAACTGCAGCTGGTGCTTGATAGAACAATTTCACAGAATCGTTTAAGCTG
Source organism: Acanthiza pusilla (assembly GCA_036630365.1). Lineage (NCBI taxonomy): Eukaryota > Metazoa > Chordata > Aves > Passeriformes > Acanthizidae > Acanthiza > Acanthiza pusilla. The sequence continues at coordinate 2,484,251 of JAXCHO010000005.1, read as the reverse complement.
GAAAGGTTCTCCAAGACTGAGTCCAACCTTCCTTCTATTTTGAAAATAAAGTGAATGTGAATGAAAACTACTACATTTCACAAAGATTTTCATAAATGAGAAGAAAAACCCTGCCCATTGTTAGTGACCAGCTTCTGAAAGTGATTCTTAACATCTCAAAACTTCAGCTGGTGCTTGATAGGACAGAAGCGTAAAGAATTTAATTTTCAGGTATTAAATCAGCACAGATGTTGTGTTTTGGCTCTGATTTCATTGCCAAGGCAGCAGGGGCAGGCTGGAGTAACGTTTGGTGTCGTGGCAGGTCCTCAATGAAGTTGTGGTGGATCGTGGCCCCTCCTCCTACCTGTCCAACGTGGATGTGTTTCTGGACGGGCACCTGATAACCACAGTGCAAGGAGATGGTGAGTGCTGCTGGAGTGCTTTCCCACCTCAGCTCCCACCTGCTGCTGTTTTCCTGGAGGATTTCCTCACGTGGAAACAGAGCTTCAGTTCAGTGCTGACAGCAAACATGAGTGTGCAAAGAATAGGTGTTTGTTCCCACTGTGGAGCCTCAAGGTGCTGAAAGATTTTGTTTATGGGCTTGTGAAAGCGAGCAGCTCTTTTTTTAGGGTTTTATATTTCAGGCTAAGGGCAAGGAATAGCTCAGAAAAGATTGGCCTAGGTATCTGGAATTTGCTGAAGGCAAACAATCTCAACTCATGAATGACAGGAGTTAATGGTTAAAGCTCTTAAAGAAAAAAATGAAAGTCACTGTTACAAAATTGTGTAACCCGAGCTGCAGAGGTTTGTGCAACTTCTGAAACTCGGTGGCAGGGTGTCTTGGGTTAGAGACAAATCTCCTAGGTGAAAGCACTTTGAGCAGGTGCCTCCCCCACAAAGGTTTCTGGCACCCCTTCCCCCCACAACAACAGAATATCTCAGCCTAAAGTGGGAAGAACTGTTCAATTAACAGAGCACACAGTGGAAGGGGAAAGGGGAAAAGGAGTCATTAAAGCTGAACAAACAGCTGATGAGCTTTAGTGTCCTTTTCCTCAGGCGTAGCTTCCCTTTCCGGGGTCCCCGGAGGGGTTGGGTGGAGTTCCTCCGGTGGCTCCCTGGACGATTCTCGTCCGCTGTCCTCCGGGGCTCCTCAGGTTCTCGGATGAGAAAGCAAGTCGAAGAAAAAAGAAGTCCAAAAATGATGAAAAAACAATCCCAGAGGAAAAAGAAAAAAAACCAAAAAGAAAACCCAAGCAGCAGCCACACCAGTAGCACCAGCAACCAGCAGCAGCAACCGACTGAGGGGAAAAAAAAACAATGTCCCTTCCTCCTTCTCACTCCCTGGTAGGAGAGCTGGGGAAAAAGTTTCAAACCATCCTGTGCTGGCAGAGCTTTCTCCCAGCTGTGGGACACAGCTAAAGCTCCAGGACCATATTTCTGCTCAAGTATACAAACGATAGGGAATACAAAATATCATTATGCCACCCCAGGACACAGGGTCGGGAGGGAGCTCCTCACTTGGTGCTCAGCTGTGCAGTGCGAGTGCAGAGGTTATTTCCCCCGCAGTGAGATGTGTTGGGTGCCCCAGAGGCAGCCCTGGGTGTCTCATGCTGACGTTTGCTGCTCCCCAGGGGTGATCGTGTCCACGCCGACAGGCAGCACCGCCTACGCCGCCGCCGCCGGGGCCTCCATGATCCACCCCAACGTCCCTGCCATCATGATCACCCCCATCTGCCCCCACTCGCTGTCCTTCCGGCCCATCGTGGTTCCTGCCGGGGTGGAACTCAAGGTTGGCTGCTGTTGTTTTAGTTCTCCTTGCAAATTAAAAAATTCTGTCGTGTGAGTGTGAGCGGTGGGGGAGGCTGGGAAGTGCCGTGTGGCTCCTGCTTCCTCTCGCTTGGAGCAGGATCAGACCAAGAATGTGTCTTTCTTTAGAAGAATTTACCCTCTGGTGGAATATTTTACACTTTTCCTACTGGATTGTAGCTCTGTAACATTCTACAAAATGGGAATTCCTACGTTTGCATTTGACAAAATTTTATGTAATCTCAGCTAAAGTGCCTGTAAGTGTTTAGTGCTGAAGGGAATCAAAAATTCTCCTTTCATGCAGGAATATTTCAGATTGTAAATGGATATATCATTGTAAGTATATATCATTATCTGCAATTCACTGTTTGTCCTTTGTCAGTGTTATCTTGCAGAAAAAAAGGCATTTAATAGCTGAATATAGAATCCATAAGGTGCATTTTGGACAAATACTCTTGTGCAAGGAAGACCCAACCCTTTCTCCTTTTGTTTCTGTTACCTCCAGCCTGCTTAAGTAGGAAGAGAGCTAATTTGGAAGGGCTGTCCTAGGGGTGTGAGGGGATCAGCATTGAGAAATGAGTGTGTTCTGAACTTTCTGTTCCTATTTTACAACATAAATTGAATATTTATTCATGGCACTGCCCTCAGCCCACAATTACTTTCATGTCAGTGGGAATTGTTGGCCAGTGGTAGTTAATTCTTTCAATAGGAATTATGTTAAATATGATCCAAACTTCCTAAATTTGACAGCTTTGGAGTCATCATGTATTAAAATCGATTTTTCTGGATTAACTTCATTCTTCTTCTTGAAAGAGAAGCTAAGTCAGCTCCCATAACTGAATTAAATCACGACCTGGCTGTAACTGGAAGGTCTCTGTGGGTTATGACCTTGTAATTAAAAAAAAGGGATTTATTGCATGTAGAAAAAAAAATATATATCAACCAAACATAAAAGAAAGGTTTGGAGCTTGAGTGATGTTCCTGCACTGCTGCTGTGGACAGATGAGAAATTCCAGTGCAAGTGTGGAGTCACAAACACTCAGCTCTGCACTCAGAGGGAGGATGGAGGAGGTGTTTGTTCCCTGGAGTTTTGGACCTGAAGTTCAGTTTGTGTTTTTCAGATTATGCTCTCCCCAGATGCCAGGAACACGGCGTGGGTTTCGTTTGATGGAAGGAAGAGGCAGGAAATATGCCATGGAGACAGGTCAAGCCTTTTTCCTGATTGTATTATCTCTAAGTATAGAAAATCCTGATTCATGCAGCTCCTTCATTCTCTAACATCTGCCAAAAGGGTTTTTGGCAGTGAAGAAATGAGCTTTATAAACCCTAACACCTCCTAGAGCACAAACTGCACTGAAAGGATTTAATTCCTAACTTGGGTTCTTTAGATCTTCCCATAAAAGCAAGAGAAATGTTCAGGCTCTGTAAACATTGCATGCTTGGCAAGGAAGATGGGCATATCTTTGGAAAACTCTGTAAATTTTAACTTCAAGATAAATCTTAGGAATTCCAAAAGATATAAACCCACAGGAGCTGCCTGTGAGCAGAGCTGCTGGAAAACTCCATGGGGTTTAAACTGGGTTAACTGGGAGTGGTTGTGGGTGCTTGCTTTTGCCTTGAGTGAGCAGAAGGGTGTGAATTCCTCAGTTTTGTGTTCAGTACGTGGTGCTGGAGGTGATTGAAGGATTGTGGGAAGGATATTTGTAGGTTTGTTATTCAGGATGCCCTTTTTCCTCTTGGCCCACACCAGTTGCCACGAAGGAAAATGGTGTAACTCCTCCATCCTGAGCAGGTTTGATTTCCTGAGCTTGGATCCTCTGTAGAGTAGCTCAGGAGCCCAGTAAAGATTCAAACACAGGGTTTGGCCCACTCTGGAATTCTCAGTCTTGCTCTAAACTTGAAACTGAGAGGCCAAGGTGGTGCTTGGGTTTTCCTTTGTCCCTTGTGGGTGGGTGAAGCCCAGCAAGGTGCAGGATATCATGGGGGAGATTCAAAGCTGTGTCCCAGGAAGTGTCCACAGAGCATCTGCTCAAGACTTAAAGCTCAGCTGAGACCAGCTTTAACTCTGCTCGTTGTGTGATGATGGAAAGCTGTTTTTTGACAGCACAGGTGACTCAATGCTGTGCTGGGTGGGGAATGGGCTGGGTTTTGTTGAGATTTCTGCTGCCCTGCCTGACTGCTGTCCTGAGTGGGCAATAGGCTGGGTTTTGTTGAGATTTCTGCTGCCCTGACTGTGCTGTGCTAGGTGGGGACCAGGTTAGGTTTTCAGATTTCTGCTGCCCCTGCATGACTGTGCTGTGCTGGGCAGGACCAGGCTGGATTTTATTCAAATTTGTGCTGCCCTGCCTGACTCTGCTGTCCTGAGTGGGGAATGGGCTGGGTTTTATTCACATTTCTGCTGCCCCTGCCTGACTGTGCTGTGGTGGGTGGGGAATGGGCTCGGTTTTGTTCAGATTTCTGCTGCCCTGACTGTGCTGTGCTGGGTGGGGAATGGGCTCAGTTTTGTTCAGATTTCTGCTGCCCTGCCTGACTGTGCTGTCCTGAGCAGGGACCAGGTTAGGTTTTCAGATTTCTGCTGCCCTGACTGTGCTGTGCTGGGCAGGGACCAGGCTGGGTTTTGTTGAGATTTCTGCTGCCCTGACTGTGCTGTGCTGGGCAGGGACCAGGTTAGGTTTTCAGGTTTCTGCTGCCCTGCCTGACTGTGCCGTGCTCTTGCAGCATCAGCATCACTACCTCTTGCTACCCCCTCCCTTCCATCTGCTTCCGGGACCCCGTGAGCGACTGGTTCGAGAGCCTGGCCGAGTGCCTGCACTGGAACGTCCGCAAGAAGCAGAACAACTTCGCCGTGGAGGAAGAGGAATTCTGAGCGTCTGCACCCCGCAGGACTCGTGGGAATGGAATGGGGCAGTGTCCCTCCTCTCTGCTGGGATTTTGGAGCTCTTGGTGTGGCCACCACCCCAGACCTGCCTGGTGGTTATGGTTTATATTCCTCAGATCCTTGTCTGGCAAGGGTTGTGTTCCTCCCTGTCCCCCAAGAGCAGGAGGGGAAGGCTCTGATGGTCCTAATTTGGTGTGAATTTCCTTCCAAATGAGCCGTGTGAGAGTGAATTATTCCTGATTGGTACCAACCACCACATCTGCAGATCTGATTGTAACCTCTAACTTACCAGTTCCATGGTAGGCTGAATGTAGATACACCAGGGAAAAGTGGCAGCAGAAAAGTGGCATTAAAATCTCCTTTCATTTGGTAGATTTGTAACTCCATTTAACAGTGCTAGGAATAGAAAGGCTCTGAGAAGTTTTCTTAAAAAAAAAAAAAAAAAAAGCTCCTCTTTGTTATCTTAAATACACCTTGCCCAGAAAATACTTTCTTACTTGCAAGTGTGACACACTGAAGAAACACCCACAAAGGATGTTTTTTATTAATAGATGGAATTAGTAATAAAAAGTATATATTTTTTATATATACATTTCTCTCTCTTGTGCCCATTTGAGCAGTGGTTGACCCTTGGCTGTCAGCACTGTGGAAATAGCCACGACCAGCAGGGATGAGCACTGGTCATTACAGATTCCTCTGGGTTTGTAATTCATAGCTCTACAGTTCCTCTTGGTGGGAATCATCCATGTGTCCTTTTTTCTTCTTATTTTTGTTTGATTCCCTGGGATAAATGGTAGCATTAGAGACTATCATGTTTTTTTAAAAAAAATTCAAACGTTCAAGAAGAATCTGGACTTCAATTGCTACTGTATTTTAGTTCCACTCTTGTCCTGAAGAAAATATCCTGTTCTAGATCCTGAACGCCCTCAACTTCCATGGATACTTTCCAACTCTTGGTGCTGAGTAATCCAGGATGGGATCCTGCATGGTGGGCTGGAAAAACGAGAGGACACATTCCCAGTGGAGAAGCAACGGTGCCTTCAGCACACTCAAGATATTCTAAGTCTCACATTTACTTTTTTTAAGATGCTTTCAAACGTTTCTAACTTCTCTCTGTACATATTTTATCGTATGTGCTTTTATGAAAGAACAAAACAACCCTGACAAGAGAACTGGTTGGGGAGAAAAAAAAGGGTTTGTACTGTACTTTACCTGCAAAATAGCAAACCCGAGGATAATGTTTACATTTATGTTCTCTGTGGTGCAGTCTCATGATCATCTTATCCAAACTTCAGCATTTTCCAGTCTTGCTGCATCGCTCATTAAAGGAAGGGACAGGAGCTGTTAAATGTAAGCCTGTGGCAGAATCTTGCCAAGGAATTAATTTGATTTTCTGATTGAGGTGGGATTTCCTTGGGAGTGGAGTGCGAATCTCTGTGGAACTTCTTCCATGATTGTCTTACGTTGTTTCTGTGGTCCAAAGTGGAAATGGGAAATGGGTTCATTTCCAGACTCTGCCTGACCTGTTGTCCTCTGATGCTTTCAATAATGTCTCATCCTTTTAGGATGCTGCCCTGGGCTGCGTTCACTCAATGCAGGTGAGAGCACTTTTCCAGAAAAAAAGAAACAAACTCTTGGGTAACGATTCAAATCACAATGAAAGCGTGTTCATATAAATTAATCCGTGGTTTGTACATTTTGTAAAATAGAATATTGGTTTGATTCGGTCAAAACCAGACGGATTTTGGGGTATCTTGGAGAATATCCGGAGAGCTTTTGGAATTTCTCTTTCACTTGAATCTGCAGTAATTGTTTTATCACTGTTTTGAAGCTGCTTACGGGTTTTCCTAAGTGGAGTATTCAGTTATTTGATAACTGCTTACTTTTGAACTAGAGAAGTGTCAGGCTTTTTGCTTTGAAACTATTTTATTTAAACATGCAATAATTGAGAGAAGGAACAGGGTATGGTGTCTAGAGAAACGTGTGGATGAGTGGAGAACGAGCAGTTCTAGGCACACTGGGGAGTGGAAATCATTTTGCAGAGGTGAAATGATTTATGAGCCTTATCTAGTATTTTTTTAAAGATAAAACTATATTCAGCACTTTTTATTTATGCTTTTTATAATAGTAAAGCTATTCTTGACTAAATTGCCGAACTTTTAATTTTCAGAGTGCACAGGTCATGAAATCTGTAATCAAAGTGTACTGAACTACTTTAGATCTACATTAGGGGTTGGCTTGAAATTTATTCTTTCAATTTTTCACCTGCTGCAATCGCATTTTTGGCTCTGAGCTGCTGCAGCTTTGCTTGTAGGAAATTGCTGCTGAGAACAACCAATTTTTGGGTGGCTGATGAGCCCCTGGCTCAAGGCAGGGCAGTCACTCAGTGACTTCAGTCCTTGCTTTTCTTCCAAAAAGCTGCCTCGATTCTCCCTGTTCCAGCTGCTTTCGCTCCAAGCACAGCCCAGGCTGTGTCAGAACATCACAAAGTTTATCTGAGTGTACAAAGTCCCTTTTTCCAAGGCTTTTAATCTGCAAACTGCAGGAGAGTGAGGCTGGAGCGGCCCTGGGGTTGTGCATTTAAACTGCTCCAGGTGTGGGGGAGTTGAAGCAGAAAAAAGCTGAAATGCACCTCACTTTATTGGCAATAAAACCTCATTTTGCTGATGTAGCTTATTCAGAATAACTTGTTTAAACTGTGCTTAAAAATGGGGGTTTGCTGATTAAGAGTTTCTAATAAAAGGGTTTGTAAGTCACTTGCACCTACAAATCCTTTCATCTGCAAAGGGCCAAAGTGGAAGCTGGGAAATTAATTTGGTTTTTAAAAAAAAAAAAATGTTATCCTCTGGTAAAAATTGAAGAAATTGTTACCAACTGTGTAGTAGAGAATAAAGCAGTGTACTGAATTTTTAAAAGATGAAAAATCCTGTTACATATTGTTAACGCATTGAAAACTTGGTTTTAAATATTGTTGAGAAACAAAATATTTTTCAATCCTTTCAATAAACTCTTTTTGTAAAGTTGGATTTGTCGATTTGCCCTTTGACTGGCTAGAATATAAAATTGGGAATACACAATCACTTGGAATTGTGTGGGGTTTGACACTTCCATGGGACAGTGGCATCTCTTTTCTGGGAATACACCCAAGGCTTTTTTTGAATGTCTGATACCATTTTTTCCTCAAAAGTCTCAAAATAAATGCTGGATTTGCTGTGCAAGTTGAAACAAATCTTGTGTACAACCAGTTGGGCTGCATTAAATACTGTTTTGAAGGCCCGAGAATAGAAATATGAGGGAAGAAATAGGTAAATAAATAATCTCTGAAAATTTGATTCCCAGCAATTCAGGACTGGAAATGGAGTTTAAATGCCTGGGGCACTTTCTGACCAAGTTCTAGACACTTCTCCCATGAAACTTGTGCTTGATGATGATGTTTAAGAGCCTTTTGATTTCATAATTAATCTGAACCCCATTCCAACAGTTGAGAGAGATGTGAGGAGATGCCTTTTGCGGGTAAAGAAGCCATTTTTAAGTGAATTTGTTTTACAAGGAGATGCCTTTTGCAGGTAAAGAAGCCATTTTTAAGTGAATTTGTTTTACAAGGAGATGCCTTTTGCAGGTAAAGTAGCCATTTTTAAGTGAATTTGTTTTACAAGGAGATGCCTTTTGCAGGTAAAGAAGCCATTTTTAAGTGAATTTGTTTTACAAGGAGATGCCTTTTGCAGGTAAAGCAGCAGTTTTTTAGTGGAGTTGTTTTACAAGTGGAGTTAATTTGTTTTACAGCATTTAAACGTGAGAGATGTGAGGAGATGCCTTTTGCAGGTAAGGCAGCAGTTTTTATGTGGAGTGAATTTGTTTTACAAGGAGATGCCTTTTCCAGGGAATGGAGCTGCATTTAAATGGAGTTTTTGTTTTACAGAGCACCTTGGGAAGAGTTTTCCACCTTCTTGTGCCTGGCTGGTGACAAACTCTTTGCTCTTCATGCCAAAGCACTTCCTGTGGCAGTGCCACTGTGGCCTGGCCATAAAACACTTTTTTAACCAAACTCTGACCCACTGTGGCCTGGCCATAAAACACTTTTTTAACCAAACTCTGACCCACTGTGGCCTGGCCATAAAACACTTTTTTAACCAAACTCTGACCCACTGTGGCCTGGCCATAAAACACTTTTTTAACCAAATTCTGACCCACTGTGGCCTGGCCATAAAACACTTTTTTAACCAAACTCTGACCCACTGTGACCTGGCCATAAAACACTTTTTTAACCCAATTCTGACCCAGCACAGGCTCTGTGCAAGAGCAGAGCCTTTCCTTGCCCTGCTGCCTATGGGCTTGGCTGAGGGAAGGACTGAAAATGTCAAATTGTGATTCTTTCAGCAACAATTGCTGGAGCCACTGTGACTCGTGGGATGAAGTCAGAGTCAGCTGCTGCTCTGTCAGCTCCTGGGCACACACAATTAACCTCTTCGTGCCTCCCTTGGGCTACAGGTAAAGTAGATTTGATTCAGGTTTAGGAGATAAGGATGAGAAAAATACATATTTTTAAAGCAGTTTTGATGGAATCCTTGTAAATTTTCCTTAAGATGTAATATTTTAATTTTGCTTTTTGCAGTGTGGAGCTGCCTCCAATATAAAGACTGAATTGGTGCTGTTCCACGTGAAATAATTATCTACACACAAACTGTGCTTATACTTTATTAAAAAATAGCCAGTAGTTAAAGGTTCCAGTCAATAAAATACCAAACTTTTAAATTACAATATTAAAGGCTTAATTGTAACAGTCCCCAGGTATGGAATGGCACCTTGGTTACACTGAGGGAGGGGTGAGGTTACAGGGAGTAGATTCCATGTGTAGCTGGGGTTAAAAAAAAAAAAAAAAAGAAATATTCTGAAGCCAGAGGAGCAGCAAGAGCCCAGGCAGAGGCCACAAGTGTCACCAAAACAATGTCAGGGCTGGACCTGCTCAGCAGCAGATCCAAGCTGAGAAATGCTGGCAGCACAATCCACGTCTAGGCTGGGGTACAGATATGGGTGTGCGAATTTCCTTGATGATGTTTGTGTCTATCCAGGCAGAAAGCTTTGACAGGAGCAGCATTCCCCACTCACATGCACGTGTGACCCCCCGTGGTTCCGAAGCAGCAGCAGGAGCAGTGAGAGATGCTTTGTCCTGGCAGCAGAGCTCACAGGAGTGAGAGATCAGCTGGGAATTTCCTGAGCACATTTTGCTTTTTCAGCTCTGTCCCACCTGCACTGCTCCAAGAGATGTGTGACATCTTCCTGAACCTCCTCAGTCCTGGGACAGTGCCCTGTTCTTTCCAGCCCAAATGCAGGTCCTTGGTCAGGAGTTCCTGTGTGACCTCACTCTGAGAGCTGCAGGGGCACAGGGAGCGCTCAGGAGTCGATCCTTCCATAGGAAGAAAACACTGTGGGAAGAGAAGGAGCTCAGTCAGCAGCGCTGCAGTGCCTCAGGGTCCTGCAGGGGACACGAGGCTTGGGCTGTTCAATCCTCTCTAGGTCCCTTTATTGTCTCTGTCTTATACAGTAGGACAGAAAAATTACAAGTATCATACAGAGATTTGCTCACACAGGTCTGAAGTTTTGGACAGAGCAGTTCTTGCTCAGCTTGGCAGCTTTCTTCAGGGAAAACCCCCATGTGTTCCACCCAACCTCTGAGCTTTGTCAGCCCAGGAATTCTGAGGCTGCAGAACTGCTCGATGTCATTGGGGAGCTGCCTTTCACTGTGACTGTCCCTAACGGTTTCCCTGGTTATTTTACTGTGACAGAACAGGCTCCACCCTTCCCAGTGAATTTTTGGGGTACTTACTTCTCTCCCTGAGCCCCTGCCCAAAGCTGCGGTAGACGTGAACCAGCGCCCAGAACAGAACAGATTTTATTGCGACAGAAATGCAGGAGCCAGTGATGAAAGCAGCTTCCAGCGTGTAGGAATTGCCTTTGCCCCACTCCCTTATCACCTGCAGGGAAAGGGAGACATGAAACCATCAACCCTCACTGCCACCTTGAAGCCAGAACATGCAACCAAGCACGGAATTTCTGAGAGGAGTCATGAGGTGCTAACTGGGGGAAAGAAAAAAAGCAGAAACGCAACTGGTCACCTCTAAACTGTCTGAGTTTTCTGATTATTTGATGTACAGACAGCGTGGGGTCCTGCTGGTCCTCTGCCAGCTCAGACAGGCCTGGAATAATGGGAAGAGCCTGATTTGTTTGCATACATTGATCCATGGATCCCCGAGGCTGGGGGTGGCTGCAGCTCCTGGGCTTTGGTGGTGTCTGGGGGCTGTGGATGTGAAAAATGAGAAACACTGGCCACTGTCAGCATTCCAGCCCTGCCCAGGATGAACAGCCTGGTGTCCCCTTGTCCTCCTCCCTCTTCACCTCCTTTCACACATCTCGTGGGAGGTGCCCACTGATAAAGGCTTTATCACTGTCCAGTGCCAAAAAACTGCCCCAAACTGGAGTCTGCTGGGCTTGCACTGCCTTGTTTTGGCTACATCAGGATCGACAGCTGGGAGTGCTGCCTAAGAAATTCTTTAAAACACAACAACTGAGCCCTGGTCAAATGCTCTGGCACCACTTGAGACCTCCTGTGCAGGAGGGGAGGCACTTCTGAGGACTTGTGTATATTGTACAAGATTTTGTTTCATCTTTCCTTAACCTTTCTTTGCAGGGATTTCCAGAGCCTCTCCCTCTGATCAGTTCAAGAGCAATTTGACACAGTCCCGGTCCTGAAAACTTGATCCTGAAGAGCAGGACGTGCCTGCTGCTCTCTGAAAGTCCAGCAGGAGCTGCAGGGAAGGGCTGAGGCAGCACCCCTGGGGCCTGAGGAGGATGAGGATGAGACCCCAGCCTTGCTTCCCTTACCGTGTAGAGCAGGTAGATGAGATAAACCACCTCAGGCACATTCTGAATCAGAAAAACCCACACCAGAGGTTTCAGCTCTTTTAAAATCTGCAAAATAAGATTAGATACAGCTTTGTAAGTTTTTGCTATATAAAAGCTACACATAGTTGATTTTTCATGGCATTTCAAGTGTTGGTTAAGCTGAGTTCTCAGTCTTAGCTTTGCTCTTCACCTGTGTTTTTAGCAGGAAATTCAGCCTCTGTTTTCCTGTTTTCCACTGAGCTGGGCCTGGAGCGATGATGTCCCTTCTCTCTGGATACACTCACGTTTTTTACTGAAAGCTCCCCATGACTTTTCCTCCACCTTTCTTTTTACTACACAGCAGTGCAGTCACTGAGGACTGAAATGTGGGAGAAGCAAGAGGATTTAAGCGCCAGGAGAATTAAATTTCACAATTCACCCTGGGACTTGTGAAAGAAGACTGCAGCAGCCCTGAGCTGGGAGGGCAGGTCTGAGCAAAGGGAAGAAAAGCAGCTGAGTCACTGGGGATGTGAGCAGTGACTGTGCCAGTGTGAGGATTGGGTTTGATGCATCTGATCAGCACCAGATTCCCCCCAAACCCAAAACTGATCCTTCTGCAATGGTCAGTATGTTATCACCTGTTGCCTGAATTACTGACGTATTTTAAAAGCACAGTTTTAGAAGGAAAGCCATCAAAACACATAGGGAGTTGTATTTCAGCTGTCAGGAATTTGTGTGAATGACTAAAGCAAACACCCCAGGAGCCTAAAACAACATCCACCCCCAAAACCCCCTAAACTCCTTCCTGGTAATAAAAAACTCACTTATCTGATGTACTTTGGCCCTGATTCTGCAATCGTTCTTGGAACAGAGGCTCAAGATTTCAGAGGAGGTTCAGTGTGACTGACATGAAAAAAAGACATTTCAAGTTCACAAATCTTTAGGTTAACCTGGAGCTTTAAAGAAGGTGCCCCAGATGGAGGACCCCTCATCTTTTTGGTGTGGATTCCTAAGGATTTAAGGCCTCGCTGTGTCTGTAAAACTGTAATGATTTGGAGGAGTGCTCCCAGTTTCACCCAGGCTTGGCAGAGAGGTAGAAATATTGAAGATCCTCCAGGTTTCATTAAAGTGATCAAGGACTGAGACTAAAACAAGTCTCAGAATGAAATAAAGGCAATGTGACATTGTTTCACCCTGTGTGCTCGGTTCAGACAAATTTTTACAAAACCTGGCTTCAGTTTTGTTGGTGCTTTGCTTTCCTCCATCCTGGCTCCCTTCCCTCAGCCTGTGGGAATCCCTCAGGGTGAGGATGGGCAGTGCCAGGGGCCGTGTCCCCCTGGTGTCCCCTCTAGCCGGACACTCACCGCGATGATGCCCACGGTGACCTTGAGGCAGCCCCAGACGACGCCGGTGGCTGAGATGATGTTGTGCAGCAGAGTGATCTCGTGCAGGCTGATCAGCAGGATGCACAGGCACAGCTGGGGAGGCAAAGCTTAGGTGAAATCACTGCCTGGAGACCCTGCAGCCCCACCAAAAATAGCTGACACCGACTCCCTGCAAACCGTGAGTTGGGCATGGGGCTGAAAGATGAATTTATTCCTTGTGGAATGGGAAACAAGGACAGAGGTACTTTCCTGTATGTCATAATAGCAATCAAAAAAACAGGAAGAGCAGACACAGCTTAAGAAATGCAGCAGTAAATAAGAATAAGGGGTAGTTAGAGAAGTAACAGATCTTGAATTCACTTCCCCCATCCATCTATGACCATTTTCTGTCCCCCCCTCCCACCCCAGTATCATCTCCTCAAGTGCAGGAGACTGGAGATGTGCAGGAATAACCTTTCTTGTTTTAGGAGCTCCTGGATGCGATTGTTTTTTAGGGATAAACTTCCCAAAAATAAGTTTCAGTTTTCCTTTTGTGCAAGACAACGGTAAAATATATTTTGATTCATTTTTATGAATTTTAGCTAAGCCACGGCAAACACCTGGAGACACAGCCATTATGAAGTTAATAAAGATAAGAAAGGAGATTGCTCTTGGATGTTGATAACTCAGCTCAGCTAGTCCAGGATAGTATCAAGAAGAGGGAAAAGGGATCTAGGGGTCAGAGTACCTGTGCCTGCAGATCAAAGGTGAGCATGGAAAAGCAGAGGTTGAGCATGAAGTACTGGGACTGGAGGCTCTCCAGGGCACCCCCGACCCGGAACGCCATCATGGACTGGCTCTGGATGAGGATGATGGCACAGATCACATCGAAGGAGCCAACCAGCAGGATCAGCACAAAACGGGCCTGGAGGGACAGAAACAGGGGTGGCACTGGCCACAGCAGGGACAGGCTGGCACCTGGAATCCTGCTGGAAGTAAAGTAACAAAATGCTAATAGAGACTGTGGTTCTCAGCTTCCCGTTGGAACAAACCAACCTTTCCCACTGATTGCAGCAGGGACAGGGCTGGAATGCTGGAATATTCTGAGTGCTGGACTTGTAAAATTCCACCAAACACAGGTTTTTGTTTGGGTTGTATCCACTTAGCTGGCATTCTCACTAAATGTCTGCTGCTCTAAGGATGGCTCAAGTGGCAAAACTTCCTTCAGAATTACATTGATATGAAAATCTTTATAAGGAGAAACGATTCTGGCTCTGAAAGCAGAGTTACAGTAATCCATGTTATATTTAGAGTAGTAAAAAAATTACTTAATAGTACTTTTCACATTTATACCAGGCTTTACTTTGAAGTTCTTGTTTAATATTTAAACTGATGACTTGGCTGTGCACCTTCAAAGTAACCTGCATTTCTTTGATGCCTCTTCCTTATTGACCCTCCCACCCCAACCTGCTGCAGGTAAGTGTGTTTAACTAAATGCACAATTAATAAATGAACTGAACTGGCAGAGGCTGCTTTGCTCCATCTCCTTTCCTTGGCTGCCACCTCTCCTGCTGAAGAGTAATTTTTGGATTGACTTCACAGCAAGGAAGCACCTTCGTTTGTGAGAAATATGTGATAAAAAGGATGGATTTGCTGGAAGCACAGCAAGTGGAAGTTTAACTACAGAACCCAGTAAGGCCTAAAATACAATCCTTTTTTAATTTTTACTGCTATGAAATGCAAATGAGATAATCTGGAGTGCGGTATTGTATCTTTTTGTTTCCTTTTTCCTCAAAAAACATATTCCTGGAGCACTGGGGTAATGGCTGTGCCTGTGCCTATAGACTGGGGATTCCAGTTCTACCCACAGGTTGGATTTATGTGACTTCAGGCCAGACATTTTACAGAGCGAAACCTAAAGCAGAGTGGGTGAAATTAAGGATTTACAGCAATCCTGTGTAATTCTTTGATATTTATGTTATTTTGGGATGCTTCCGTAAGGAAACTCAGAGAACAGCTCAGAGAAGATTTGCAGTTGTGGGTGTGCACATTTTGTTGTTCAGTAGGAATAACTCAGCCTGGCTCTCCGTTATCAATGATAATAATAGATACAGAACTTTTTAAATTTATTTTTTCATATAGATAAAATACAATCTGTGTCACCACAGATCTTGCCTTCCCAATGATGGATTTCCAAACCCAAGCTGTGGAGGAAGAAAAAGTTGATTAAAAGCAGGAGACTGACCAGGAGTTTTGGCTTCTGCTCAGCAGGGAGCACGGTGAAGTTGATGATGGAGCGGAACATGACGAGCAGGATGGAGAGCACGAAGACAATGAGCTCCTGGCGGTTCTCCTGCAGGATCCCCCTGGTCACATAATACACACAGAACACTGCGGAGGAGAGGGAATGTCAGTGCCAGCTCAAACGGGGGCAGAACTTCCAGTGGGCTGGAGCCAGATGCCAAAGTGGAAGGATCCAAGTGTTCCTGAGGCTTCTTGGGCTTTGTTCTTACCCAGGAGCCTCAGTCAGGTAATTAAAATAGTCCCCATCGTGTTTAGCACATAAGAAATGTGAGAATTAGATTTTTAAAGTATTTGTGAAGTAACACTTTCAAAATGGCAGGGTATTCTTACCACAGCCAAAGTAACAATAAATTTCTTTTTTCCAAAGCGCTGCTTCCTTAATTCCACACATCAGATCATCCACATTTGCTGTGCTGGGACACGGGGACGGTGTTGTACAAATTTTCCAATTAAATAATAACTTCAGTCTCTCTAAACAAACATTCAGTAAGTAGACTTCCTTTTTCACTGCCCCTAACAGGGACTGAGAAAAGGGAAAATGACTGGCAGCTTACAAAGTGAATCATGTGATTTTCTGGACATGCTTTTGACCTCAGGAAGACCTGAAAGAATTAAGATGGTATTTCCTTGTTTTGCAAATTCAGCTGCTAAATCCAAATAAATCTATATAAACTTGAAAATAACCTCTTTTTTTTTGGTCATTAAGCTTTTTGCAGAGATGGCATATGGACATGAAATTTCCTGAAATACTGAAGTTTATTGTTTTCATTTTAATTTCTATTTAATACCAATGGACCCAAGAAGTTTCTACTGAAGCTCTAATTGGAAATGCCCAGGGAAGGAACCTCAGAGTGAGGACAGCTGAATTCCCAGCATATTATGGCAAAGACATTAAAATTGGAATGGGTGAGTTTTTCTGGCATAGCTGAACATTTGGTAACTCTTACATAAAAAACTTCAGTTGCTGCTTAATCACTAAATTATTATTATTACTATCATCATCATATTCATTATTTTCATTATTATTTTCATTATTTACTACATCCTGACAGTGTTTCTTACCAACTCCAACCAGCTGAATAAACGAAATGGTGAAATCCTCCTCAGTCTGGCGGACCAGAGTCTCTATGGTCAGGCCTATGACACTCAGCAAGGACAAAATAGTGACACAGAAGTAGATCTTCACAGGGAATGAGAGCTCCGAGCATGGTTTTATCTGTAAAGGGAGAAAATTCTTAAACACATCATGCAGAATAAACTCATTGCTGTTCCTAAAGAACACATTGAGGTGAGTGGGGTATATGAGGCAGTGCAGGGTTTCCTTTGGGAAAAGGAAGAGAAACCCTGCAGTTGAACTGAAATGCCCAAACTGCTGAGAAAAGGAGAAGTGTAACTTTATTTCATAAGTAATCTCAGCCTGGATTGTCCTGGTTTATACCTTCAGCCTTTGTGCCTCACAAGGCCATGGTGTTATAATCCAGGACCTGGAGATTGCCAATGCCCACATACAGAGCACAGAAATAACATCTTCCCAGACTTTTAGTTTAAAAAAATTGTAAAGACAGGGTCAGCATTCTCAGTAAGGAGAGATCCTTATTTTCTTTTAATAAAATACTGCAGGTGAAGCACCATCCTCAGAGGAATTTAACACTCGGCTTGTTCAGCTGGAGGAGACTGAGGGCAGAGCTCAGGGGCCGCCGCAGCTCGTGAGGGACAGCTCCGATCTGTGACAGGGACAGGACCAGGGAGCGGCTCGAGCTGTGTCAGGGCAGGTTTAGGTTGGATTTTAGGGAAAGGTTCTTCCCCCAGAGGGTGCTGGGGCACTGCCCAGGGAATGGTGACATTCCCAAATGTGCCAGAGAGCTCCAGGTGCGTTTGGACATCAGGGATGCCCAGGGTGGGATTGTTGGGGAGTCTGTGCAGGGCCAGGGCTTGGAGTGGATGATCCCTTGCAGCTCAGGATATTCCGTGATTTTGTGATTCTGGCAGGAGAGATGCGTGCCGTGGCCAGCTCGGCGTGTGGACACCTGAACTCCCTGATGCACCTGGCTCTGGACACGGATTTTGGCCACGGATTTCAGACCCGTTATTCCGTTCCCCCCGGGCAGAGTGACGCGGAGGACAGCGGTAACGCGCTGAGGCCAGCACGGATGTACTCACGGGGCCGCAGGGCGTGGGGATGAGCTGCCGGTGCCGCGGGGTGAGGTTGGGCAGGCTCGGTCCCGCCGGGGCCGCGGCGCCGCTGTGGGAGGGAGAGACAACGGGACCGTCACGGGCCGTACCACCCCGCGGCGGGGGGAGCCGCCCGCGCCCCCCATCCCCAGCATAGGCGCCTCCAGGTGAGGCGCACGGGCAGCGCGGGGAGGCGCCCCCGCGCCGCGGGTGGTGCGGCCCGGCCCGGCCCGCCCGTACCTGCCGTCCATGGCGGCGGCCGCGCGTCCCGCCCCGGCTGCGGGCCCTACATGGCTGCGGAGGGTCCCGGCAGCGCTTCCGGGGGCCGGCGGGGACGTCACTTCCCCGGCACGGGCGGGAAGCGCTCCCTGGGATCCTCCCGGGCGGCGGGGCCGCCGCGCTCCCGCCCCTCCGCCCCGGGGGTCCCCTGGGGGATCCCGCCCGGCTCCATGGAGGGGCGGCCCTCAGCGAAGCGCCCGGCGGGGCTCTGCGCGGTTCCACCCGGCTGTGCGTGCCCCGTAACCCCCTTTTGCTTTATTTCCTCGTGCTTTTGGTAAAATGGCCTCCCCGCGGCGGGGAAGCGAGCGGTGACAAAGGGGCGAGCCGGGCGCTCAGCTCCGTGCCGCCGCCGGGCCCGCGGGGCGGTGCGGTGCGGGGCCGGACCCGCCTCCCCTCACAGCACGGCTCGGGCTCGGGGCGCGCCCGGGGATGGGCGGCCGCAGCCCGGGCAGCCGCAGCCCGGTGGTACCGGAGCCCCGGGAGCGGCAGGGCTGCGGCGGCAGCGAGCGCGGAGCGCCCAGGTGCCGGGCGGGATGCGCGGAGCGGCTCCGGGGACGGAGGGGAGGAGGGAAGGAGGGATGGGAGCGGCGGGCGGTACTGCAGAGGAGGATCCGGAGCCGGGCTCGGGCAGGGGGATGGCGGTGCTGAGGAGCCCCTGGGCCCGAAGGCCGGGGCAGAAGGGCCGCGGAGCTCCCGCGGGGCTCCGAGCGCTGCTCCGGTGCGGGGGATGCTCGGGAGCTGCGGCACCGGGACATGGAAATGGAGATGGAAATAGGAATGGGAATGGGATTGGTCTGCAGGGAGCCGGTTCGGAATGCGGAGAAAAGGCTCTGCGAGTGGATGAGCAGAAATACAGCTGGAGTGCCACAAAGTGCTAATGCTATGCTAGTGCTAATAGCTGAGTGCTATTTCAGCGTCTTCTCTGTATGGGATCTGTTAATAGTTCTGCTGCTGTATTTAGAGTGTTTGTAACGTCTTGGATGCTCTCGTTGCCATTAGTGAAGCAGTGTTAATATTCACAGCTTGCTCAGAGTGCTGAATTTCGTGCATTTGCTGCATTGGGAGCAATATTTGGATGACCTTCTGTGTTCCAGATGAAGGGTCATGGACACAAAGCTCTGTTTTTCACTGTCAGATCAGCCTTATCTTCCCAAACCCTTGCAACATATTTGAGCTTTAGTGTCTTTTTGTGTAAAGCCGACTTTATAAAATTCTTTGTGGGCATTTTTTCCATCTTAATACATTGTTTCTGCTGGTGTAGTTAAGAATTGGAGAAGATACAGTGAGGGCACTGCAGGCTGCTGGTTCTGTTGAGCTGGAAGATTGAGTCTTTGTGTGTAATCCAAGAGAAACAACTGCCAACCACTGCCACGTTTTCATCTGTTGGTAAACATCAGCTGCTGGTTGGCCTTGAGGGAGGAAGACTCAATTAGTTCCAGATGGAGAACTCTTTCAGCCCATTTAGACTTTCCAGTTGATTTAAGCCAGCAGGTCAGTAATTTAGGGGAGTAGTTTTGTTCTTATTTGCTGTTCTGCTTCCTGCCATGTGTGGAATCAGTGAGATCAAATCTGATATCGCTGCGCTGCTGAGGGTGGGGCTCTGGTTGTGCTTAGTTGGTCTTGGTTTTAGCTAAGTTGTAGAAACAGAAAAGATATCAAAAAAGCAGTGATAATTAAGATTTTGAATGTAGAGAGGTATTTTTTAATGACCTGGAAAAGGAGGAGGAGCCAAGAATCCATTTTTCTTAAATTCTCTAGGAGAATGTGCATCTTTTCTCCAAGTTTTGTGTTAAACTGGATTACCACAAGCACATGGTTTAATGTGATTGTGTTGGGTGGTCTTGTACTTTAGAGTGCTGCTGGCATGAATTCCTGGAGAAACGGAAGGAGATAAGGGGACAGGGATAGAAATCTTCAGTGCATGGCTGTAATAACTAGAGAATGTGAGGAATGGAGAGTTTCTCTGTGAAGTGGCTGCTGTGTAGGAGACCGAGACTGACGCAAGATATTCAACTCCTTAGTACCTCTTTGTGATTTATTTCAGATGCCACACTGGACATTCAAAAGGTATTAAAAATACAATCTTGAAAAAGAAAATAGTGTGACTTTTTCACAAGATCAGGGCAGGTGCCATAGCTCTTGCCATTCTTGTATTTCTTGTATTTCTCTTGCCATTTATTATGAGAGGAGTAAAGATCAAGGAATAGTTTTGTTGTTCTCTCCTCTGCCACTGTAACTTGCCACATTTTGTGTAAGTTGTAAAAGAAAAAAGCATTCATTGCAAATGCTTTAATGCCTTTTGCTGCTGTTAAAAAGGCTTTAAGAATTATTGCAAGTGCTAATATTGAATTGCAGGTATGGCAAAATGAGGAAGGTTGCATTATTCACATGTAATTAAATAGATAACCACTCTGGAAAGCTCTTGGATATATTTTCCTACTCTTTTTTTCACCTGGATGCATTTAGCAGGATAACTGTGTGATCACTGGGAGTTATAACCTTTGATTATTGATTGCTGTCTTTGACTTGGGTTCATGACAGGTTCATTAGTACAAAGAGCAGAGGCTCCTGCTTGGATTTGCTGGGCTGGGGAGTGTTTAAGGACAGACTGAGATCAAAGCACTGCAGGATCTGGAAGAGGAGTTGTTACAACTGGAAAGGCTGTGTTGAGGTGCTTTAGAGGAGAAAGAACATAAAAACACATAAAATCTCTTGTGTGTGAGATAAATTCTTGGTATCAAGACACGAGGAGTTCACAACCCAGCCTGAAAGACTACAGAAATCTCTTTATCTTTCATAGATAAAATGTGCTATCTTCCCTGCATCAGAGATAAAAAATGTCATCCATATTTTTCCTTCTTTCCCTTTTTTCCCCCCTCAGGCAGAAAACATGGAGCAGCTCACATGAGGAAGCGTGTGCAGTTTCTATTCATGCAAGATGCTCTTTGGAGGACCAAGCACATTTTTCCAGGCCCCTGGGAGATGAAGCATTGACCCCGTGACGTTTTTCTTTCGCCAAGTGCTGTGTCAGTGTTGCTTTGTTTGACTATTTGAAGGACAAATATTCATTTCTCCACTCGCCATGGCTGCCGTGACAAGTGCCCCGACACCGGAGGCCCCGAGTCCTCCCCCGTTGGAGGAGAAGCCCAAGGGAAAATCCCTCTTCCATCTGGGCTCCCTCTTTGCTAACAGGAGTGAGAAGTTTGTCCTTGCTCGCAGTGACAGTTTGCCAGAGGAGAACGTCCTGAAAATCACCATCACAGAGACCACGGTCATCGAGTCCGACCTGGGCATTTGGAATTCCCATGCTCTCATCTACCTCACTTTGTGGTTTTTCTTCAGCTTTTGCACTCTGTTCCTGAATAAATACATTCTTTCCTTGCTGGAGGGAGAGCCCAGCATGCTAGGTACCCTTCCTTTCCTTCCACCTGAATTCCAGGGGGATAATTCTCTGTTTTACTGGAACAGGGAATGCTCACAGCCCCAGGACCTTCCAGAGCTCCAGAGGTGTTTGGACAACACTTCCAGGCACAGGGTGGGGTTGTTTTGGGGTCTGTGCAGGGATAAGAGTAGGACTGGATGAACCCTGGGGGTCCTTTCCAGCTCAGGATATTCCATGATCCTGATGGAATATCCTCATCCATCAGGATAGGATGATGGATCAGGATATTCCATCATTTGACAATGATTTGACAAATATCATTGTCAAATTATATTTGTCAAATATGATTTGACAATACCATCAAATGATTTGACAATACCAGCTCATGCCATATAGAGCTGAGGGAGAGAATGGTTCAGCTGAAGTGAAAAAGGCCTGGTTGGAAAATTTTAAAAAAATTTAAAATTTAACGTGGAAATGCTGCGTTCCGATTGTGTGTTTGACAAAACTGAAATGCAAGTATTCACACACAATCCCCTGTGTACATGGATTTAAATACTTGTAGTAGCTTAGAGGTAAAAAAACCACTGAAAATTGCGGTGACAAAGGAAGCAGGATCTCTGTATTTCTGTAAGAAAGCATTTTTTATTTTATTTTCGTTTTATTACGCGTTCTTGGGATTTGGGGCTGGGAATTTGGGATTTTGGCCTTTAAAGTGGTTTCTGACATTGTCCTTTCCTGCACTCGCTGAAAGATGAAATTTTACTTGTAGAGGACCTTTAAGGGAGGGAAAATCCTGTGAAATTTTTTTTTTTTTTTGGAGGGTTTAAAAGAAGTAAAGTTTTGAGTAAGTTGTTGATGGCCTCCAGAGCTGTTCAGTGCAAAAGTTGCCTTTGGTGATCTCCATTATCCCACAACCATTTTCGTTCTTTTTTTTTACTTCTTAAGGGGCAAACAAAGGGCAGTTTATCTGTGAACCAGATTTATAAACATTTGGTTTATAGATGCAGAAGTAAAGGGTTTTTGTGAGAATATATAAAACCTAGACAGCGATTTCTTAACTGCACAGAAGTTTGTCTAAGAAATATTCTCTCATTGTTCGATTTGTTGTCTTCCAGCATCTGATTTGACTTTATTTCCCCTCTCACCCTCCTTCAGGTGCTGTTCAAATGCTCTCGACCACCTTCATTGGCTGCATCAAGATGTTTGTGCCGTGCTGTCTGTACCAGCACAAAACTCGCATCTCCTACCCCCCCAACTTCATCATGATCATGCTCTTCGTTGGATTAATGAGGTGAATTCTCTTGGCTGATATTTCCCAGCCTGATATTTGTGATTTTCTAAACAAAAGCTGTGTTTTCATGGCTCTCTGCCTTTTCATTCTTGGTGAATATTGGAATAGTCACCTTTCCCCCCCAGAAAAATCCCAGGATAATCTTATTTTTATTTCTTCTTGTTCCTTTTCCCCCCAAAAATGTCAATTTTTTGGCTTCCCTACCTTCCCATCGCATTTACCTTTTTTCAGAGCACACTTCTTTTTCCATTTATTTTCCTCCTGCTCTCTTTTGAGGCTGATGTTTGTTCAGTGTATTAGTATTTGTCAGCCTTTTACCTCCAAATATTTATCTTTTAAAACGTCACTATTTGCTGGGTGCTGGGATGGTATCAGTGTGTGGTCTAGGAGGGAATAAAATCCATGGGTTTGTTTCCTCTACTCTGCAAAATTGATAAAAAATAATCAAATAAATGATAAATTAAATTATTTCATGGTTTAAACTGTGGTAATTGTGTAGCATATCTAATGTACACTAAAGATGGATAACTGCAGATAAAATTTCCTTGGTGAATTACTGTTTCTCAGAAGATTTGCACTTTTCTAACTGAGCCTATTGAAAACTATTTGAAAAAATGCTCATTTGAACCTTGGAGTGTGTTAAAAAACGAACTTTGTTTTCTGGAAATCCACTCTACAGCCAAAGAAATTGCACAATTGCCCAAGGGTGCCTTTTATTTGCTTTAAATAAATAATGTTGAAGCCAAACTGAAAGAAATAGATGTGACCTTGCAGGTGCAGGAGAAATTCGAGTGCAATTCTTTTCATGCTTGATGTCTAAGAGTAGCTCTTAAAGCATTATTGGAATTTCTTCTAGCGCATTAATTAATTTCTGAATATTTCATTGATTTTTTTCTAATGTTCCTCTCCTGCAGGTTTGCCACAGTGGTGCTGGGCCTGGTGAGCCTGAAGAACGTGGCAGTTTCATTTGCAGAAACTGTGAAAAGTTCTGCTCCCATTTTCACTGTCATCATGTCTCGGATGATACTGGGGGAATACACTGGTGAGCCCTGAAATGTGATTTCATTCCTCTCTCTCTTTGTTTATTTATTTTTTAATGGCCATGGCCAAAGAAAGTCCACTAAAATATAATAAATGCAGCTGGAAGAATCAGTGTGATTTCACTTTTTTTTTGGTCAGGAACTTTTTTTTTTTTTTTTTTTTTTTTGGTCAGGGACACTATTTTATTATTTTTTGGTCAGGGACGGGATTTTGTATTTTTTTTTTTTTTGACAGGAGCACTATTTAACTTTTTTTTGGTCAGGAACATTATTTTATATTTTTTTGGTCAGGGACACTATTTTATTATATTTTGGTCAGGAACACTATTTTACTTTTTTTTGGTCAGGAACATTATTTTATATTTTTTTGGTCAGGGACACTATTTTACTTTTTTTTGGTCAGGAACATTATTTTATATTTTTTTGGTCAGGGACACTATTTTATTACTTTTTGGTCAGGGACATAATTTTGGTTTTTTTTTTTTTTACGGGAACACTATTTTATATTATTTTGTTAGGAACATCGTTCTACATTTTTTTTGGTCAGGAACACCATAATTTTTTGGTCAGGAACACTATTTAACTTTTTTTTTGGTCAGGAACATTATATTGTTTTGGTCTGGGACACTATTTCACGTTTTTGGTCAGGAGACATTATTTGCTATTTTTTATATATATATATAAAATTAAATATATATAATTATATATATATTATATATATAATTTATATATATAATTAAATATATAGAATTAAATTATATAATTAAATATATAATTGAGATAATTAAAATAATATAATTTATATAATATATAATTTTATAATAGAAATAATATATATTATATAATTAATATATATAATTAAATATAAATAATTAAATTTTATATGTATATATATATATTAAAATATATATATAGTTATATGAGTTTATAGAATTAAAAAGGGTTTGGTGTGAGGGGATTATTGTTATCTTTCCACCAAGAAATACGAAATAACCGAAGCTATTTAATACTAAATACCTGAAATGTGTGATCCTTCTTTTCCGCTGTTCAGAATTTAAAATCCTCTCTGCACCCACGGAGTCAAATCCATTAAAAATACCCCAAAAAAGTGAGATTTCCCTTTTTTTCCCTGGCAGGGCTGCTGGTGAACCTCTCGCTGATCCCTGTGATGGGAGGCCTGGCCCTGTGCACAGCCACCGAGCTCAGCTTCAACATCCTGGGCTTCTCTGCAGCTCTCTCCACCAACATCATGGACTGGTGAGGCACGGGAACGGAAAAATTCCATTTATTGGGGGTGGGAGAAAATCCTTCCACGCGGTTAATCTGCATGGAAAAGTTGGTGTTTGCGTTTGGAGCAAATTATTCACAAAGTTGGTATTGAAAATGGAATTTATAAGGAATTATTCACAAAGTTGGTATTGAAAATGGAATTTATAAGGAATTATTCACAAAGTTGGTATTGAAAATGGAATTTATAAGGAATTATTCACAAAGTTTGTATTGAAAATGGAATTTATAAGGAATTATTCACAAAGTTCGTATTGAAAATGGATTTATAAGGAATTATTCACAAAGTTCGTATTGAAAATGGAATTTATAATGAATTATTCACTTTCTCTCTCATAGCCAAGAGATTAAATAATGAAACTTAATTATAATAAAATATTATGTTATATTATGTTATATTATATTATGTTATATTATGTTATGTTATATCATATTTTATTGTATTATATTATATTAATTATATTATATTAATTATATTATATTATATTATATTATATTATACTATACTATACTATATTATACTATATTTAATAATTATAATAAAATAAATAATAAAATACTAATAATATTCTAATATAATAAATAATAATTATCATAAAATAATAATAATAATAAAATTATAATAATAAAACTCCTTTCTATATTGTAGAAAAATATATTTACCCATCTGAGAGAAACAGGATTAATTGATTGATTTTTTTTCTGACTAAAATACAGCTAAATGATGATTTATTTTATTTATTTATTTATTTAATTAATTTTTCTTTTCCAGTTTGCAAAACGTCTTTTCCAAAAAACTACTCAGTGGAGATAAATACAGATTTTCGTAAGTATTGGAAATTTTTCAGGTTTGGTTCTATTGGGGCTGTACAAGGAAACCAAATATTTATCATTTTATTGCACCAGAAGGTGGAAATCTGATCACCTCTCTCATTTTATCGCGGAAAGAAAACTCTCCTGAGTTGTTGTTTCTCCCACTGCTGTTGGCTGGAATTTCATAATGAGCTACAGCTCTCAGCAAAGCCCCAAAAAATCATATTTTCACAGAAATCAGTCTTTATTCTGCAGTCAGGAACCATCCTTAACCTTCTGGGTGTGCAGAAAACAACTTTTTAATCATGAAACTTACACCAGGAGTGAAGTCTTGAGCTAAAAACACCAAAAATCAATAAATTTGTGTTTTATCTTGAGATAAAAATCTACTTTTGATCTTTTGTGCCTTTAAACTTCGGACACTGTCTTTGCTTTCAGTCCTTTTAATCATATTAATTGAAATAATTTCAATCAGTCAAAAGGAAACTTTCAATAATTTTAATTTTTTTTTTTCATTTGTAGAGCCCCAGAGCTTCAGTTCTACACAAGTGCTGCTGCTGTGGTTATGCTTATTCCAGCTTGGATATTTTTCATGGTAATTTGAATTCTTTATCATTGGTTTACATTTTTTTTTTTTAAATTGTGAGCAGAATGTGCCTGAACATTAATCTTAAATTTTACCTTTCATTCTTCCCATTTTTTAAAATCAGCCTGATGTACACTTCATCTCATATTTGCAGAATGGGGGAGTCAAAACCAGAAAATGGTAAAAGAAATAATTTATTGTAGACATGAGTTTATCTCAGGATTTTTGAGCCAAATCATAATTTCGTCTCGCTGCATTTGAAGTTTTAGACTTGCAAACAAAATCTGGAATATTTGTTGATTTTTTTGTTCATCTTCCTATGGTGTACAGAAATATGAACTCTCTGAAAGCAAATTTTTATAGAAAAAAATACAGGATCTAAATGTCTTGTATTTAGGTTAGATTTGTCTTGATTTAGGTTTTGTTTTGCTAAAAATTAAATATAAAACAGCGAGTCGGGTGGAAAATCACTTTTATATTTTCTCACTAACTAAAGCCTTAAATTCCTTTTTGGTTTGGTTTGGTTTGAGTTTTTGTTTGGGTTTTTTGGGCTTTTTTTGGTGGTTTGTTTTTGTTTTGTTTTCTGGGGTTTTTTTGGGGGGTTGTTTTTTGGGGTTTTTTTTGGTTTATTATTTGGTTTTTGGGGAGTTTTTTTGGGGTTATTTTTGGTTTTTTGGTGGGGTTTTTTGTGGGGGTTTTTTTTGTTTGTTTGTTTTTTAATTTTTTTTTTGCTATTTAGGACGTGCCTGTGATTGGGAAGAGCGGGAGGAGCTTCAGCTACAACCAGGACATTGTGATCCTCCTGCTGATCGATGGAGTTCTGTTCCACCTGCAGAGCGTCACAGCCTACGCCCTGATGGGCAAAATCTCCCCTGTGACTTTCAGGTAAAACTCTCAGCAATTTGGTATTCTTTTGGTCAGCAGCACTATCATTTTTTGATCAGGAACACTATTTTACTTTTTTTTTTTGGTCAGGAACATTATTTTGTATTTTTTTAGTCAGGGACACTTCTATTATTTTTTGGTCCGGGACACTATTTTATTATTTTTTGGTCAGGGACATTGTTTTATATTACATTATTTTATATTTTTTTGGTCAGGGGACTCTATTTTATTATTTTTTGGTCAGGAAACATTTTATATTTTTTTGGTCAGGAACACTTTTATTATTTTTTTGGTCAGGAACATTATTTTATATTTTTTTGGTCAAGGACACTATTTTATTATTTTTTGGTCAGGGACACTATTTTATTATTTTTTGGTCAGGAACATTATTTTATATTACATTATTTTATAATTTTTTGGTCAGGGGACACTTTTATTATTTTTTGGTCAGGGACATTATTTTATATTCTTTTGGTCAGGGACACTATTTTATTATTTTCTGGTCAGGGACACCGCTGTCCCCGCTGTCCCCACTATCCCCCATGTCCCTGCTGTCCCTCATGTCCCTGCTGTCCCTCATGTCCCTGCTGTCCCCACTGTCCCTGCTGTCCCCACTGTCCCTGCTGTCCCTGCTGTCCCCACTGTCCCTGATGTCCCCGCTACCCCTGACGTCCCCGATGTCCCTGCTGTCCCTGTGTCCCTGCTGTCCCCACTATCCCCAATGTCCCTGATGTCCCCGCTGTCTCTGCTGTCCCCATGTCCCCACCGTCCCTGATGTCCCCATGTCCCCGCTGTCCCTGATGTCCCCGCTGTCCCTGATGTCCCCACTGTCCCTGATGTCCCCGCTGTCCCTGCTGTCCCCGTGTCCCTGATGTCCCCGCTGTCCCTGATGTCCCCCTGTCCCTGATGTCCCCGTGTCCCTGATGTCCCCCCTGTCCCTGCTGTCCCTGATGTCCCCCTGTCCCTGATGTCCCCGTGTCCCTGATGTCCCCCCTGTCCCCGCTGTCCCTGATGTCCCCCCTGTCCCCACTGTCCCCGCTGTCCCTGATGTCCCATGTCCCCACAGCGTCGCCAGCACGGTCAAGCACGCTCTGTCCATCTGGCTGTCCATCATCGTGTTCGGGAACAAGATCACCAGCCTGTCCGCCGTGGGCACCGTCCTGGTCACCCTGGGGGTCCTGCTCTACAACAAAGCCAAGCAGCACCAGCAGGAGACCCTGCACAGCCTGGCCTCGGCCCCCCAGCCCCAGGCAGGACCCTCCGAGGACACCGAGCCCCTGATCCCCGAGGATTTGGAACCTTATCATTAACAGGGATGGTTGTTCTTCCAACTCAGTGTGGATCCAAGGAAACCTTCCTGGGTGTGGCTGTTCCTGGGAGGTCCTGGCAGGTCGAGCCCAGGGTTTGAAGCAGGAAGGATCCAGGAGAGCCTTGGGAAAGTGGTGGCCCAAACAGGACCTGGTGAACGTGGGCTTTGTTGTCTTTCCTCGACTGCAAATGGAGGTGACAGAACTTCGGTGTCCGTGGGAGAACAATTCCTGTGTCCCTCCCATCCAAACAATGTGAAAACTCAGCCCCACCGCTGCAGAGGGATGGAGTTGGTGCCTCATGGAAATTCCCAGCTCTTCTCTGTGTTTTCTGTCATCCCTGGGTGCTCTAGAAGAGGTCCAAGGAGGAGATTGTCCCACTCTGCTCCAGCCCTGAGGGCTTCCTGGTCCCCAAAACCTTCCAGGGGCATTTGGACAGTACCAGGTGGGATTTTGGGGTGTCTGTGCAGGGCTGGGTGATCCCTGTGGGTCCCTCCAGCTCAGGATGGATCCTAAGAGGGACCCTCCTTCTCTCCCAAAAACTTTATGGGTTTGTTGGAGCAAACTATGGGAAACGAGCAGTGCTGAGCACCTACTGCTGACTACAAATTGAGGATTTGGGATTGGAATCCTACAAATTTAGGATTTGTAGTGGTTTTTCTCCTGAAATTTAACATGGAAATATTGTATTCTGATCGTGTGTTTGACAAAACTGAAATGCAAGTATTCACACACATCCCCTGTGTACATGGAATTAAATACTTGTGGTTGCTTAGAGGTAAAAAAAAAAAAAAAAACCACTGAAAACTGTGGTGACAAAGGAAGCAGGATCTCTGTATTTCTGTAAGAAAGCATTTTTTATTTTATTTTCATTTTATTATGCATTTCTGTTGTGAGGAAATAAATGGATGGGGTTTTTTATATTACTTCTAAAAGTGCAACAAAAGGCTGCCTTTTAGAAACTCAGGGTTATGAGTCTGACCTGTGTGTAAAATATTTGTCTAATTTCTGATTATGTAAAGAATCTCAGAGGTATCTGTGGCAAATGGGAGGAATATTAACCATAAACTGAGGCCAATCTTTATTTCTGCTGCTCTTAAGTTTCCTTTTTTTTTAAAAGGAAAATTTGCTTTTGTGGTAGATCAAGGATTAAAAGTGAGCTTTTCCTTTTCAGAATTCTTAAGAACAGCCATTAGTTTTGGCCAAAAAAGCGCACATGTAGCTACAAAAAAAATCAAATGGACATTTTTGGGAACAAAACTGAGTTAAAATGAGTGGATTTTAATAATTTCCACACTTCTGGCAGGTTGTAGCATGGATATATAGTGGAATTTAGGGTAAAAATCGTGGCTAGCAGGAAGTTACAAGTAGAATTCCTGTAAAATTTAGGCTCATGGTTTCATTTCCACTTGTGGTTACATTTCCACATCCTGGGGCAGATTCCCCAAGGATCTGAGGGATGGAAATGCCAAGTTTTTCATCCTGTGTGTGTGATATGTCTGTGGTATTTTGTTTCTTTTCTACTCCTGTCACTTTTATAAAAGCTGTGGACTGTGGCGTGGAGCTCTGTGCATTTTTTTTTTATTTTCTGCCAAATACACCAAGATTTTTCAAAGTATAACTACAAAAGAAAAAGAAAACAAATGTGTGGTTTGTGTCCTATTTCTGCTTTAGGTGTCAAATCCCAGCTCTGCTCTCATGTAAATCCCACCATCAGCTGCTTAATTTGAAATGTTTCATTTTAAAATTTAATCCTTCATTTTAAAATTTAATGCTTCATTTTAAAATTTAATGCTTCATTTTAAAACCCAGCAGGTTTTTGCCGTTCTGTGACCAAAACACAGCCCCGAGAGGATCTGGGAATGGAATTTTAACACCTGGAGAAGCTCCTGGGTGGCAGATCGAGCTCCATAAACTTTTCTTTGTTCCTGTGTTGATCTTAAGGATTTTTCTTTGCCCTCTTTTTGGCCTTTTCTTCAGTTAAACAAACCAACCTCTTGACTAGCCACTTGTAAAACCTTTTTATTCTCCGGTCAGACCAGTAAATCATCTTTGCTGCTGTGTAAACAAGGAGCAAAAATTCTCCTTTTGTTGAGAATTCACGAGGGTGTCACACCCCAGCTCTGCCTGTTGAGCAACAGCAGCAGCGCTGGCCAGAAAATCTATTTTTTGAGGAAATTTTTGGAGTTTCTGTCACTGCATTTCTCCCAGCCACACCCAGGTCCCTGCGATGAGGATGAGCTCTGCGAGCTGGTGTAGATTATTAATTTTTTTAACTTTTTTTTTTTTTACATTTCTCAATATGCTAGAGGAGCACCTCTTCCTTAAAATGTGTATCCCTGAGATCCCACACCTTGCTGAGGGACTGAGGTGTAGGTTTAAGGTGTTACAGGAGTCCCTGTGTTTCTAAATTTTAATTATTTTCCAGGTAAAATGAGCGATGAATAATTAGCGATGTGGATGGATAATTAGGAGCGTAACAATCTTTACTGTTCTGTGCTGTTTTCAGTCCCCGTGTCACCTTCTCCCTGCACGCTCTGAACTCATTTCCCTTCAGGAATTGCAGATTTTGGTGCTGTTCCCATCACGCGCTTTATTCAAATTCAACAATTTAATGTTTAATTACAAACGGCCCTGAGGCGACAGCGCCTCCATCCCTGCCGGGGGTTCGCCGCTTTGTATTATTGCTGAAACGGCACAGCCTGATGTTAATTAATGAACCTCTGGCTGGCGGGGGCGGCCGGGCCGCTGATGAACCGCTCAATTAACAGCTCATTAACGCCTTTCCTTAATGAGGCGGCGCTGACGTCATCGCGGCGCGGCGGCCGCCGGAAGTGACGCCATCTCCGCGCGCGGCTCTCGCAGTCCCCGGTGGCGGCGGCGGTGAGCGGGGCCGGGGGAGCTCGGGAGCGCCGTGAGGGCCCAGGGGACAGCGGGAGGGCCCAGGGGACAGCGGGAGGGCTCCAGGGGGGCTGAGGGGACAGCGGGAGGGCTCCGGGGGGGCTGAGGGGACAGCGGGAAGGCTCCATGAGGGCCTGGGGGGGCAGCGGGAAGGCTCCGTGAGGGCCCAGGGGACAGCGGGAGGGCCGAGGGGACAGCGGGAGGGCTCTGTGAGGGCCGAGGGGACAGCGGGAGGGCCTCTCGGGGCTGTGGCGAAGCCTCCGCGCTGAGGGCGGGCGGCGGAGCGGCCGCGCTCCGGCCCGGGCGGGCACCGCTCCGTGAGGGCCGCGGGGCTGTGGGAGCCCTGCTGTCCCCGGGACCGCGGCACGGCCGGGGGTGTCGGTGGCCAAAATCGGCTTCGTTCCGCCCTGTGTGGCAAGGCGGGAATGACCCGCGAGAGGGAGATGTGCATGAGTTGTTTCAGAGTTGAGTTCTCGGAGTGTTCCGCAGATCAAACCCTAGCTGTCACATTTTCGCTGTTTATATATTCCAGCAAACCAAGGGATTGGTGTTCGTTGGCTATAAGTTACATAGGTCTCTTGTTAGTTAGTGTTTTCTATTAATGATTCTCTTCCTTCTCATGCTAATTAGTGCCATGTTCAGTCTTTCTCTCCTTGTGGGTCGGCGTTTCTTGGGTCGGTGGTCGTCCTGGAATTTCCCTTTACTCAGTGAAGGTTGATTTCAGCACAGTTGGCTTGATTATTTCCTTCCTTATCTCAGGAGTTTTGGGAGATATCCCATAAATTGTGCATTCCTGTGTCTCTATCCCTGGATATCCTTTTTTCCCCCAAGCTTTTTTGATTTCCTTGAGGTCTCAGGTCATTATTGAATGTGTGACACCAAACCTTGACCATGAACTGTGTTTCCTCTGCACTCCAACAGCTCCCTGAGTTCAGAGCAGAATCTTTATTCCTTTGGGTTTAAACTTCTGGGTTTAAAACAAACATTTCTGGTTCACTGTAAGTCAATCCAGCCCGACTCTACTCAAAAATGAAATATTAAGTGTTTGCTCTGAAAAAAATGAGTCTAAAATAGATTTTTGGTGGGGTTTGTGAACATCTCCTCCTTTTTCCAGAGGGTGTTTTTTTAAACTCAAATGGGTGATGAAAAGGATTCTTGGAAAGTGAAAACTTTAGATGAAATTCTCCAGGAGAAGAAGCGAAGGAAGGAGCAAGAGGAGAAGGCAGAAATAAAACGTATGAAAAATGTAAGCTGCCCTTTGGGATTCATTTTAATGGATTTTATTAATGGAAAACTGCATTTTAATGGAGTTTAAATGGGGTTGAAACTGCATTTTAATGGGGTGCAGTGCCTGTATCCTGATTTTCTGATGAGAACAAAGCTGTCAGCTGAATTTCTCTGTGTGTGATGTCGAATTCCAAAGTTTAACAAAAATACGGTGCTTTGTGAAGATTTCATTGTGTGCTGTGCTTTGTTATAGTTATTGGTCAGAAAAGATAAATTAATGTAATTAACTGGGAATTGCAGTTCAAGGAATAACCTTGAAAGATTTTATAGAAGAATGGGTTAAAATTGTTGATTTTGAATTGCTTTTGTGTTGCTGTTTGGTTTTGTACAGGTATGTAGAAAATAATTAATATAGGAAAGAACACTCACATAGTAATTTATGCAATCCTCCTTAATCAGGAGGATTAATTTAATGTTTAATTTTGTTTAATTTCAAATTAAAGCAGTTCAGCTATAACTGCAAAGTTCTGGTACCATAAATTAGTGGATTTTCCTGTGTTAAAATCCAGTTGAGGCTGGATTTTTGAGCCAGCAATGGAAGACTTCAGTAACATTCAAATGTTTTTCACTTTGAGACATACAAATAAATGGAATTTTCCCCTCTCCTGTGATTCCCTCAGTCAGATGACAGGGATTCCAAGCGGGATTCTCTTGAAGAGGGGGAGCTGAGAGACCACCGCATGGAAATAACCATCAGGAACTCACCTTACAGGAGGGAAGACTCAATGGAGGACAGGTGAGAACGACAAAATAGGAAAAGTTACTGAAATGAGCCTTTAGAAGTCCTGAGAGGAGAGTTTCAAATATCTGAAGGGAAAATCTAATTTTTTTTAGTGTGCAGACATGGCAAGTCCTGTTTAGAGAACACACCAGGGTGACTTTTTGAAGCTCTGGTTAAGATTTAAAAATGTGTTGTGTTCCAGTACTGGAAATTCAATATAAATTGAAAAAATTGAAAATTTTGAAATTGAAAATTGAATTGAAAAAAAAGAGGAAATAACTCCTGGTCTGCTGACAGCACCTGTCACCTCCCTGAGTTTATTCCTGTCCTGCATTTTAGGGGAGAAGAAGATGATTCCTTGGCTATCAAACCACCCCAGCAAATGTCCCGGAAAGAAAAAACTCATCATAGGAAAGACGAGAAGAGGAAAGAGAAACGCAGGCACCGAAGCCATTCTGCAGAAGGTGCTTCTTGCTGTGCTTGGGAATCTCTGCTTTCTGGGTGCTTCCCGAGGGAAGCTCTGTGGGGAGTAAATAGCAATTCAGACTGAAGAGAACATTTCAGGTGGATCAGACAAAGAGATTTAAACTCTTGTTATTTCTTTGGCTGTGTTTAGTGCCTGTGTGGGAATGCCAGGGGTATAAATGTGGCTGTGAGGACAGAAATCCCTTGGGGACAGGGACCCTGAGGTCACTTTTGCTCCTTGAAGCTGATGAGCTTTTCTGGCTTCACTGAGTAAAAGGCCTCTGATCTTTGTACCTGCCAAGGAAAAAAAAATACCATTTTTAGAAACATTCCCATTGTCTTCCTGTTACCAAGACCTGTTTTCTGCTAAGTGTTTGTGCAAGCTCTCACAGATTTTGGATTTCCCCTTTGAGAAAACCCCAGAGATCCCAGTCGTAGTTTCCCCTCAGTTTCACCCTCTCTAGCTGTGCTTTGTGAGAACGGGAGCACCGAATCCTCTGACCTGTAACGCTCAGAAACTGATTTCTGTTTCTTGAAGGGAAACATGCCAGAGTGAAAGAGAAAGAACGGGAGCATGAGCGTAGGAAGAGACATAGAGAAGAGCAGGATAAAGCCCGGCGTGAATGGGAGAGACAGAAACGGAGAGAGATGGCAAGGGAGCATTCCAGGAGGGAGAGGTACATCATCCCTCCCTCCCCTGGGGAGGGACACGAGCACTGCCTCCTCTGAGCTATCTCTGAGCATTTCTTGTTCTGAAATTACCAAAAAAAAAAAAAATCCACAGTGAAAATTTGTGTTCCTGGGAATCTTTTGTCTAATGGAATGCTTTCTTCACTTTAATTATTTCTAAGTGCTTCACTACCAATGGATATTCCAAGTGAATTCACTGCCTGAGTCCACTGTCATAAAATGATTGGTCTCAGAGATTTTTTCCAACCTGAAAAAAACCCAAATTTGCCCAGTATCAAATTAATTAACTGAACTGGCTTAATTTCTGTTTAACTCATAAGAGTGGAGAACTCCTGGTCTGGGTGTTTGAAACTTGATTTTTAAAGGATTAGCTGAAAAACTTCACCTATTTTTGACTGAAGCACAATCTATCTCTGAGCATTTGTTGTTCTGAAATGACCAAAAAAAAGTCCACAGTGAAAATTTGCCTGTGTTCCTGGGAATCTGTTGTCTAATGGAGTGTGTTCTTCACTTTAATTATTTCTAAGTGTTTCACTACCCATGGATATTCCAGGTGAATTCACTGCCAGTGGTTCACTGTAATAAAATAATTGGTCTCAGAGGTTTTTTCCAACCTGCAAAGCAGATTTGCACAGTATCAAGGGATTAATTAACTGAACTGGCTTAATTTCTGTTTAACTCTCATAAGGGTGGAGAACTCCTGGTCTGGGTGTTTGAAACTTGATTTTTCAAAAATCAAGGTGAAAAACGTCACCTGTTTTTGACTGAAGCACAATGTATTTCTGAGCATTTGTTGTTCTGAAATTACAAAACAAATCCACAGTGAAAATTTGCCTGTGTTCCTGGGGATCTGTTGTCTAATGGAGTGCTTTCTTCACTTTAATTATTTCTAAGTGCTTCACTACCAATGGATATTCCAGGTGAATTCACTGCCAGAGGTTCACTGTCATAAAATGATTGGTCTCAGAGGTTTTTTCCAACCTGCAAAAAAAAGTGCAAACCAGATTTGCACAGTATCAAATTAATTAACTGAACTGGCTTAATTTCTGTTTAACTCATAAGGGTGGAGAGCTCCTGGTCTGGGTGTTTGAAACTTGATTTTTCAAGGATCAGCTGAAAAACTTCACCTGGTTTTGACTGATGCACAGTGGGGGGTGTTGATTAGGAGGTTGAGTTGAGTGGTTTGTTGCATCAAACCAAATTTCCTTCCATTCAGGAGCTGAATTTGTAACAAACAAAAATTATTTTCCAGAGATCGTCTGGAGCAACTTGAGAGAGAAAGGGAAAGGAAAATCCGGGAGCAGCAGAAGGAACAACGGGAGCAAAAGGAGCGAGAAAGGAGAGCTGAGGAGAGGAGGAAGGAGAGGGAAGCCAGGAGAGAAGGTGACACTCTCTGCATAAATATTCTTCATTCTCTCTATCATTTCCTATCTGCTGACACCGTGGTGGAGTGGAGGCGTCCAAAGTGCTTTTTACTTAGGGCAATGCCAGAAATTTAAAAAAAAATTAAGTGGGGAGGCCTTTTATTGGAGAGGGAAAAGGAAATCTAAGTTCTGCATGGGGAGATAAAACAATGTGATGATGTGTGCCTAAAATAATCCTGGCAGGGTGGTCAGTCAGTGAGTCTGTGCCTCTCCCTGTCAGTGTGGGGTCCTGCAGAAACAAGATTTCTGTGGGTGACTCTGAGTGCACCCAGCACGAAGGTTTCCTGCAGAAACAAGATTTCTGTAGGTGACTCTGCACTCAGCACGATGGTTTCCTGCAGAAATAAAATTTCTGTGGGTGACTGTAGTGCACCCAGCACAAAGGTTTCCTGCAGAAACAACATTTCTGTGGGTGACTCTGCACCCAGCACAATTGTTTCCCACAGAAACAACATTTCTGTGGGTGACTGAGTGCACCCAGCACAATCCCTCTGCTTCTGAACTCTCTGAGTCTAACCCAGTCTGATAGAGGTCAAAACCTCTGTATTCACCATTTTAAGGGTTTGGGGGAATAAATTGCAAAGGGGGAAGAGGTCGTGGAAGTACTCCAGCCATGGAAAATGCTGGAGTGGGGGTCAGGTGGGAAGGACTGGTGCCTGAACAGTTTAACTTCTGCATGTGAACTCTGTGTTGGGTACTTTAATCTAAGTTCAGATCATTGTTGGTTAGAGGATCTCTGTCCCAGCTTTCAGAGGTAAAAATCAGAGCCCATTCCTGTGATCAGGTGACAAAGATTGTTCAAGAACAGCAGAACAAACCATATTTTTTGCTTTTCTTTCTTGCTCAGCTCATACCAAACAGCTCCTTTTCGTGCTTGGCTTTATGCTGATAGTGCTCAATCTGTGCCTAGCCTTTCATTTAATTGGTTTTATCCTTCTGAATGTTCTGTCAGCTCCTTCTAAACCTCAGCTGGTTTTATTCTTTTACATATCTTCCACTTCTTTCTCTGGCATTAATGCTTTAAAATCAGGGTGTTTCCTGTGTGACGTGCAGGGCAGCTTGCTTCTGTTTCCCAAGTGTGGCAGCAGCTTTCTCTAAGCAGTACAAATCCATAATTTATTTTAGATCGATTAAAGCCCTTCATTCTCCCAGATTTTGGCAGCTTCCTCTGCCACTCCTCCCCTCTACCCTGCAGAAAAACGAAAAGCATTCCAATCAGGTGGCTGTGGCAGACAGGACAACTCTAAATTAGGCAGATATAACAATTTCTTGTGGTTTTGTTTTCCCTAGTTTCTGCACACCATAGAACAGTGAGGGAAGAATATGGAGACAAAGTAAAAATGAGACCCTGGAGTCGCAGCCCTTTGCGCCAGCAGAGAGACAAGCTTGAGCAAGGAGAGAGCAGGAAACCAGGTAGCACCTGCCACTCTACACTGTCTCGGGGGGCAGCAGCAGCTGGGCTGGGGTAGGGTTTCATTTTTAGCCTCAAAACAACATCCCAGGTACTCAGCTCCAAGTGCTGTCCACCTCAGCCACATTGGCAGAACTCCGGAGCCTTGGCAAATATCTGCGTTTGGAGCGTTTTCTAAAGCAGTGCTGGTTTTGCAGGAGGTGTACAGTGACAAATGGGATGGATTTAGGGGTAGGAGTAGGAATTGGAAACATTTCGAGATGAGTTCCCCTGCTCAGTGGTGAAAGAAGCAGCTGACTGAATTTTTAAAACCGATTCTGCAGTTCAGTTCCCTTCCAAGTTATTGGTTCTCCAGCTCCAGTTGGATTTGGGGTTAGGAGCTAAACTACATCAGTTACCTCACAGGGATCAGTGGAAGCATCACTGACATTGTCATCTTGCAGAAGAAATTCAATTCTTAAGGCAGTGTTCTGCTTAGATGGTGAATTTTGTTTCCCAGGCTGGAAAATGGTCCCACCTGAATGTTTTGGAGGCAGAGAACTTGCACAAGTAACAGAAAAATGCCTTTGTTAGAAGGAGGAAAGCTGTGTCTGCCTTGCTAACGTGTGCAGCTGTGAAAATGAATGTAGGATGGAATTGCAGGTCCCAGGGAATTCCTGCCTGATAACCCTGGAAGGAAAAATCCCTGGGGATCAGAGAGTCTGTGGGCACTGACAGTCACCAGTGTGTGGGGACACTGTCCTGGTGATTCTTGTCACCATGGTACTTTTTCCCCTTTTTCCCCTTTTTAATTAATCTCAGAAAAGCTTAGGAACACATCATGTTTAAAAAACAGGTCAATATTCCATATTTTTGGCTCTTGATCCTGCACCACTGCAATTCAGAAAAGCTGTTTGTCATTGAGCAGAGTGTGAAATTTTTATATTTTTTTAGTGCTCTGAATGTTCAGCACTGATTTAATGCCAGCAGAAAGTGAAGCAGTGACCTGGGAATTCAGAATCTGGGAAAGTGATACTCAATTAGCGCCGTGTTTTTAATTTTTATGGTTTCAGCAGTGAAAGAAGAGAAACCAGAAGAGAGGGATCCTCTTTCAGACTTGCAAGACATCAGTGACAGTGAGAGAAAGACCAGCTCAGCAGAGTCCTCCTCAGGTGATTAAATGCAAATTAGGAGCTGTGATTCCTTGTGCAGATGTAATTAATTTCTCTGCTGGGTTAGTGTTTACACTGTTGGTGTTGAGTGCCTGCTTAGTTCAGTGTTTGATTATTCCTGGACAGAATCTGGATCAGGCTCAGAAGAGGAGGAGGAAGAGTCCAGCAGTGAAGGCTCTGAGGAGGAGGGAGAGGAAGAGGAGGAGGAGGAGGAGACAGGAAGCAATTCCGAGGAGGTGTCTGAGCAATCGGCAGGTGAGGATCACAGAGCAGGCCCTCAGTGGGGTGGGATTTTCTTTGTTTCTCATCCTGTGTTGGTTTTATTTGAACATTTTGCTTTTCTCTTAGTCCAGGCTAGGCTGAGACCTCACAGGTCAAGATAATTAGAAAGAAAAAACCCAAATACAAGTCCTGTTCTATCCTTTTGTGTAGAGGTGATACCAATTCTTCACCTAAGGAGCCAGACCAGAAACAGGAAAGCCATTTCTGTCTCCCTGACTGGAAAACAGTTCAAGTGCTTCTGTAACACAGCAAATATTCTGCAGAGCACAATTTTGCACCTCTTTGAGGGGTGGAAATCCAAATGTCGTTGTCATTTTGAATTCTTTTCAGTTGCAAATTTCAGATCTGTTTTTCAAGGGCATACTAACAAAAGGTTCAGTAAAGAAATCTGTGTGGAGCCATTCTTGCCATTAATTAGTAAAGAAAAGGCACACGAGCAGGCTCTCATTTCTGGATATTTTTCTTTAAAATCAATTTGAGTTAATAAGGAAATACTCATAATTGATTTAGCTGCCCACCCCAATCTCAGATAATTGCTAAGAACTGTGTAATTGTAAGAATTGTGTTCCCTGTTGGAAGCATTTGCTGTCCAAGTGAACCACAAGTGCTTGGTCACTGACAGTGCAGAAAGCCTGGTGAGGTAACAAAGGATTTCAGCAGGGATTTGCCTCCCAAGGAGCTGCAGAAATGTGGAGTTTGTTCAATTCAACTTAATTCTGTTTTGCAGAGGAGGTGAGCGAAGAGGAAATGAGTGAAGAGGAGGAACGGGAGAATGGAAACCACATCCCAGTTGGTACAATGCAAATACTGACTGTTTTAAAGAGCTGTTTGGCTGAGTTCTTGCAGCTAAATAAATCTATTTCTACAAATACTTAAAAGATTTAAATGCTATTGTCATAGCATTCTCTCTATTCTCTCAATTTCTGTGTCAAACACAGAAATTCCATTAAATCTGCTCCAAGCTCTGTGTTTAGAGGGAATCTGAATGAGCTGGTGTTTCCTTCTTTTCCATTTTGGGTTGTTCTATCCTGTCCTCTCATCAAAAAAGCTTTGCAGTCAGAATGAGACATCCTGGCTCAGTTTCCTCTTTCATTCTGGTGTAAAGATTTCTCTTTCTGACCTGCTGCACTAACCCTGGAAATTGCATCTCCAGGACTGAAATGAGTCCTTGAAAGCATCACCTCTGCCAGGAGGAGAAATTTGGCTTCTGTGATGCAGCGATCAGTGTCACCACCTTCATTTGCCTGAAGCTGAGTTTAATTATTCCAAACAGCTCCTCTTTCCACGACTGATTCTGACTTTTAAAGTTCCAGAGTCGAGGTTTGACCGAGATTCCGCCGGGAGTGAGGTGGAGGAGGAGGAGGTCGGGGAGGGCTCCCCTCACTCCAATGCCATGACAGAAGGGGAATACATTCCTGACTCTCCTGCTTCCTCCCCCATCGAGCTGAAACAGGAGCTGCCCAAGTACCTTCCTGCGCTGCAGGTAGGGCATCACCCCTTCAATGGAAATCAAAATTGGATAATTGGTGTAATTGTATAATTGATATCTTGGTGTCGCTGTCTGAAAATAGAGCCTTGGGGTATGAACCCTATGGTTCTGTTAACCATAAACAGGAAGGCAACAGCAAAGTGTAAAAATGTGAATGAAAAGTAGATTTTTGCATTTTTGCTAATTGAATTCTGTGAAAGGTGGCAGTGTAAGGTGCTGAGTTGCTGCCTTTGCCTTTGTGGCAGAAATTTCAGATTATTCTGTGCAAAAGTGAGTGAATGATGACTTAATGAAGTAATTTAGTTAATGTGCTGAAACACAGACTCTGTCCAGGATTCCTTTAGAAGCTCTATGAAAAAGAAACCCCAAAGACACCTTTCTCATGTGGTGTATAGTTGAATTCTTCTGGTAAATTTTAACTATGGAATTGCTGCAGTTTATGACCTTTTAAAAACCCAAGGAAAACCTTCCCCCAGGTGCTGGAGGAATAAATATTTTCCCTCTGTTTTTTCAGGGCTGTCGCAGCGTGGAGGAATTCCAGTGTTTGAACAGGATTGAAGAAGGAACTTACGGTGTGGTGTACAGGGCAAAGGACAAAAAGACTGGTGGGTATCAGTGCCCTCCATTTCCTGAGGGTATTGAGGGCTGAACTTGTGTGCAAATTCTGGTTCTGCAAACAAAATCCATTTAAAATGCTTCTTCACCTGCTCGTTTTCAAGGCAAAACAGCACAGCTAATTAAATATTTAAATATTAAATAAAATTCAAATATTAAATTAAATATTAAAATAAATTCACATTAACAGTGAATTTATTAAGTTGATGTGAATTTATTAAGTTGTGTGATGGGAAATGTGTTCTTTTTGCAGATGAAATTGTGGCTCTGAAGAGGCTGAAGATGGAAAAGGAAAAGGAAGGCTTTCCCATTACTTCTCTGAGAGAAATAAACACAATTCTGAAAGCACAGCACCTAAACATTGTCACTGTCAGAGTAAGGCTGTGATCTTTTTGTTGTTTAAATATTTCTCTTGGCTTTTCAATGCCTAATGAGCAGAGCTTGTTTCTGTCAACAGTTGCTACTCACAAGGCTGTGTAGACATCACTGCATAATCTGATCTTTTGCAAAAATGAGCTGGGTTTTAATAGAAAAAATACATTTTCTGAGGATTTTATTAATGGCAGCCTCCATCCTCTTGCCAGCACATTTCGAGAATTGATTTTGGATGCTTTTTAAACACCATACACAGATTTTGATAATCTATCTCTGCGTTCCAGGAAATCGTGGTGGGCAGCAACATGGATAAAATCTACATTGTGATGAACTACGTGGAGCA
This sequence comes from Acanthiza pusilla, assembly GCA_036630365.1. Lineage (NCBI taxonomy): Eukaryota > Metazoa > Chordata > Aves > Passeriformes > Acanthizidae > Acanthiza > Acanthiza pusilla. The sequence goes on along the minus strand of JAXCHO010000005.1, from coordinate 2,442,842 downwards.
CGACCTCAAGAGCCTGATGGAAACAATGAAACAGCCTTTCCTGCCAGGTACTGCTTGCCAGAGTCTCTTGGAATTCTCAAAACTGCACAAGTGGCCAACACAAATGGCAGTGCCCTGCCTGCTGCAGTGACATGAGCTGCTTTGGAATGTCCTGTGTTCCTTGGAGCTGAGACTTCCTTGCTTTTTTTCTGTTTGTTTTGTAAAACCTGACTCGAGGGAAGCTTGGCTGGTGCCTGATCCTCGTGGCAATACCCAGTGCTGAGCCCAATTTGTGTGTCTGGGGTGCTGGAGCTGCTCAGATCTGGGTTTAGGTTTCCCAGGATTTGCAGAAGCTGGCAGAGGAAGCAGGCAGATGAACCCAAGATAGCGAAAAGGAGAAACTTTATTTACAAAAAACCTCTTTATATATCCATTAATAACCTAGCAACTATTGGTCAGCAGAGAATCCACCTCCTAAAACCATTGGGCACAGCTGTACAACACCTAGCACCAAACACAGAGATTAAGAAAGTAAAAGAATGCAGCTTATCTCTATTCTCCCTGAGAAAGAAGAGAAAGATTTCTAAAACAGTGCAACTACACTCAGAGCTGAAACTGGGGGAGCTTCCCCTCTGCTGAGCTGGAAAAGAGCACTGGTTTTTAATTTTGGCTGCTTCCTATGAGAGACAATCATTTCTGAGCATCATTTGGATGCATTCCAGCTCCCCAAATGAATTTGGCTTTGTTGGCAGCTCTGTGGGTGTACCTGCTCCTGGTTTGGGACACATTTTTATGGTGCAGCCTACACTGTGCTTTTACACTCCATCCTGCCCCTTCCCTGTTCTCCAGACAAACCAAAAACCAAAGGTAGATTTATTCTCTTCAATGCATTTGGCTTCTTTTTGTCCTTGCAGGGGAAGTGAAGACTTTGATGATTCAGTTACTGCGAGGAGTCAAACACCTCCACGACAATTGGATCCTGCACCGAGACTTGAAAACCTCCAACCTGCTGCTCAGCCATTCAGGCATCCTAAAGGTAAGAATGAGGAAAAAACTGAGGAAATCAGGACAAAGTTTGTGCTGCAGAATTGCACAGAGTTAGAGCTGTGCCCAGAGCTGTTCTGTGCAAAGGCCGGCGTGGCTCTGATGGAGAATGAACAGTGCTGGAAATGTTGTTTATTTTCCCTTCAGGTTGGAGATTTTGGGTTAGCCAGGGAATATGGGTCCCCCCTGAAGCCCTACACACCTGTGGTTGTGACTCTGTGGTACAGAGCTCCAGAGCTGCTGCTTGGAGCAAAGGTGAGTTCCTCCTTGTTCCTCTGACTGTATTTTATAAATCATGAACAGAGTTATGAATGTGCTTGGTTCTTTATATTGATATCCTGAATATTCACTATTATTCCTCCTAAAGACACAGCTAAAAACCTCCTATCTTCCCCAGACAGAGGGTGGGTGGGTGACAGAAGGTTTTTGTCCTGTGAAGTGCTTTTGTGAGCTTCTCATGGGTTGGGGTGAACTCTCATCTCTGGCAGCTGGATTTGTAAATATTAATCTGAAATTTGTGGCATCTGAGAGCAGAAAAAGGTGCTGGCAGTGTCCTGGCAATATTCCCTGCTGGTAACTGAAATTTGGGTGAAATCAGCAGAGTTCTACAGGGCTCCAGTGACAAGAGCCATGCCAGAAAAAAATACTGACAAGAAAAACCAACTCACTTTGGTTGTGAGTGGGAAAGAGAGGCATCACTGTGGACACTCTCACCTTCCACCCTGAAGTATTTGTGGTCATGGGTATTGCTCATAGTTCACAGTAATTATAACTTTTAAATAAATACAGACCTGGCCCATGGGTGTGGCACTGATTGTGTTCATCTCAGAGAGCAGAATCCTTAAAAAAAAACTGAAATGAATCCCCAAAAGCCACAACAACTCTCCAAACAACCCTGGGAAAATCTCTTCCTGATTTTTCTGAGGTATAACTTTGTTTCCCTTCTTTCCAGGAATATTCCACAGCCATAGACATGTGGTCAGTGGGGTGCATTTTTGGGGAGCTGCTGACACAGAAACCACTGTTCCCCGGGAAGTCAGAAATCGACCAGATTAACAAAGTTTTTAAGGTAATTTTAAAAATATTTTTGCATTCTGACTGACTTTAGAGATAGCAGTAAAAAATAGAAGTGTTTGTTGCTCTTTGACAGAGATTCAGCCTTCAAGCAGATTAATTAGCTTTTTATTCCAACACTTCGAGTAGGCCAAAACCACGATTTGTTTTGTCTGTTTTTCTGGGTACTTCCCAGAGTGAATAAGTCAAGGAATGCACTCACTCTGAGTTTATTGAGGATATTTTGATTTGCAGGATTTGGGTACTCCAAGTGAGAAGATCTGGCCTGGTTACAACGAGCTGCCAGCAGTGAAGAAAATGACCTTCACGGAGTATCCCTACAACAACCTGCGCAAGAGATTCGGGGCTCTCCTCTCTGACCAGGGCTTTGACCTCATGAACAAGTGAGTGCCACCTTCCAGGGAATGTGGGGGCAGGAAAACAAGTTTTTGTGTTGTGAAAAGTTTTAAAAAATCAACCTCAATCTGTAGGGTTACACTGTGCTGCAGGAGTACCTGGTGTATTCATAGAATATCTAAAATTGCTCTTTACAATATTTTACAATATTTTTGTATTTAATGGAATTGTCCTGGATCCCCTTGAGCTTTATTGGCTCTCCAGAGGGTCTGAGGTGTCCAAGGATTTACACCTCTGCTTGGATATTAATTAATGCTTCCCGTTAATTCCAGGTTTGTGGAGGAGCCTGCTTTTCAATCAGCTCTGTTAGGTGATAGGGCAGCAATCATTAACAGAATTTTAGCCAATTAACAGAATTATACCCAATAGCCAGTCACAGAAATTATACCAAATGAATAGAATTATACCAAATGAATAGAATTGTACCAAATGAATAGAATTGTACCCAATTCATAGAATTATACCCAATACCTGGTCATAGAATTAAAGCAAATTAATAGAATTAAAGTCAATTAATAGAGTTACACCCAATACCCAGTCACAGAATTATACCCAATTAATAGAATTGTCCCCAATTAATAGAATTATACGCAATACCCAGTCATATAATTATACTCTATTAATAGAATTGTACCCAATACCAAGTCATAGAATTAAACCAAATTACTAAAATTCTACCCAATACCCAATTAATAGAATTATATCCAATACCCAGTATAGGAATTATACCTAATTAATGGAATTATACCCAATACTAGTAATAGAATTAAACCAAATTAATAGTTCTACCCAATACCTAGTCATAGAATTCTACCCAATACCAATTAATAGAATTGTACCCAATTAATAGAATTGTACCCAATTAATAGAATTATACCCAATACCCAGTAATAGGATTATACTAAATTAATAGTTATAGCAATATCTAGTCATAGAATTCTACCCAATACCCAATTAACAGAATTCTACCCAATTAATAGAATTCTACCCAATACCCAATTAATAGAATTGTACCCAATTATTAGAATTATACCCAATACCCAATTAATAGAATTATACCCAATACCAGTAGCACAATTATACCCAATGAACAGAATTCTCCCCAATACCCAATGCCAGAATTCTGCGTTAAACATCACAAAACTCAACCGCTTTCCTGAATAATTCACAATTTCGGGGCTAAAGCTTCCCTCCCTGTGTGCCTCTGCAGCTTCCTGACCTATTACCCAGCGCGCAGGATCACGGCCGAGGATGGGCTGAAGCACGAGTACTTCCGAGAGACCCCCCTGCCCATCGACCCCTCCATGTTCCCCACGTGGCCAGCCAAGAGCGAGCAGCAGAGGGTCAAGAGGGGCACCAGCCCCCGGCCCCCCGAGGGAGGGCTGGGCTACAGCCAGCTGGTGAGTGGGGCAGCTCCACAGCCTCCCCTGGGCTGCTCCTTGGGGTTTTTTTGGGATCTGAGATTCACCTGGTGTGCCATGGAAAGAGCTTTCCCTCTGTTCTTCCCAAAGGCCAGTGCCACTCACTGCTCTGTTCCCAGAATCACCATTTCAGGATGTAATCAGAAGGAAATACTGTCTGGTTTGTCCCAGTGCAGAGGGTCACCAGCCCCCGAGGGAGGGCTGGGCTACAGCCAGCTGGTGACTGTGGGGCAGCTCCACAGCCTGACCTAGGCTGCTCCTTGGGGTTTTTTTGGGATCCTGAGATTCTTCACCTGCTCTGGTGTGGAAGGAGCTTCCTTCCCAAAGGCCAGGGCCAGTTACTCCTCCATTCCCAGAATCAGCCTTTCAGGATGCAATCAGAAGGAAATGCTGTCTGGTTTGTCCCAGTGCAGAGGGCCACCAGCCCCCACGGGAGAGCTGGGCTACAGCCAGCTGGTGACTGTGGGGCAGCTCTGCAGCCTCACCTGGGCGGTTCCTTGGGGTTTTGTTGGGATCTGATATTCACCTGCTCTGGTGTGGAAAGCTTTCCTGCTGTTCCTTCCCAAAGGCCAACGCCTCCTCTATTCCCAGAATCACCATTTCATGATATAATCAGAAGGAAATGCTCTCTGGTTTGTCCCAGTGCAGAGGGTCAAGAGGGCCACCAGCCCCCTGAGGGAGAGCCCCACTGGTGAGTGGGGCAGCCCCACAGCCTCACCTGGGGCTGTTCACATGAGCTGTTCTCTGGGGTTTTTTTTGGGATCTGAGATTCACCTCTGCCGTGGAAAGGACATTCCCTGAGCTTTCCCACTGTTCCTTCCCAAAGATTGTGCCACTCACTGCTCCGTTCCCAGAATCAGCATTTCAGGAAATAATGTCTGCTTTATCCCTGTGCAGAGCAGTTTTCTGTTTTGAAAAGTGTTCATTGTTTTACACCTTCAGCTAAGTTAAATTTGTTTTTTAAATGAGTCTGCAGCCTGGTAAATGATCCAGATCTTGGGGATAGAAACAGCCTCCTTTTTCCAGTCTTGGGGAATTCCTGAAAGGCCAGGCTGGTCTTGTCTCTGGGGATATCTATTTGGTATTTATCTTTTCCATCTATCTGTGGAAATAGTGAGTATGGTGTGTTAGGGTCCTAATTCTAGAAAATTCTTATCACCACTTCCACGTCTGGTGCTGCTCACACAGTGTGGTAGGTTTGAACTCAGGTGCCCTAATTGTGGAAAATTCTTATTGCCAATTCTGTTTCTCAGTGTGGCTGAAACATCACTGTACAATATTGTGCCAAATTTCCAGTGTAAGTGATCTAGAAAGTTAATTTAGCCCTGAATTTTCAGGGTATGAACATTGCCAGTGTGTGTTTGGTTAGAGGCTCAATAAGTGGAGTTTACACTTATTTATACTCAATTTTTTCTCTTTCCCATGAAGTCAAAAGTACAGGAACAGGAACACTCAAACTGCCTTTAGCAAAGACAACTTTTGAAATGGCAATATTTAAAGATTATGAAGAGCCCAGCCTCACCCTTGATCGTGATGCCACTAAATCAAACATTCGTTTTTCATGTCGAGATTCTTTCATTATTTTTGTTGTTCAGATTTCTGCAGAGGTAACTGCAGCTCCCAGCCCCTGACCAATGATCTGTGCTTGCTTTCCCCAGGGGGACGATGATCTGAAGGACACAGGGTTCCATCTCACCACCACCAACCAAGGAGCATCTGCTGCAGGACCTGGCTTCAGCCTCAAGTTCTGAACTCAGCGTGAAAAAGGGGAGGAAAAAACCCCACAAAGAAAAAAAAAAAGACCATTCAAGTGAGTGGATTTCACTGCCCCAGTTCTGTTCTCCGTGTCAGGGGCACCAGATGTTTTTCCCTGTGAAAAAACTCAAATATTATCACAGATTCCAAGGCTCTTGTTTTATAAATCGATGTGGAGTTTACCTGCTGCATTCCATTAGAGGACTGGAGTTACCTGAAAACCCCAGGATCATCACAAACTGTGGCGAAGGACAACTTGAAATACAGTCCTGGAACAGTTTTTGGTGTTGGGTTTTTGGTTTTGTTTTTTTTTCCTTTATTTTTTCTTTTTTTTTCTTTTCTTTTTTTTTTTTTTTTTTTTTGGTGGTTTTTTTGTTTTTTGTTGTGTTTGTTTCATTTTTTTCCTTGTAAATTTGTAGAATTAAAATACATTTTCAATTGTTTAATAGTGTGAAGGATTTCCTTGCTTCACATGCAGCAGCGTGGGATGTTGGTGACAGTAAAGAGAGTTTATTTTTTATTTGAAGTAAGTAAATTGTTTGTGTCTGAATATGTTTGGGGCAAAAAAAAAAAGATATTTCTGAGGTTTGTGTCCTATTACATTGGAGAGAGCTGGGCTGGGTTTGATACTCCCTGACCAGATTTTTTGTTGTGTAAATGTATTTACAACGGTGCAAAACAAGTTTAACTATTGTTTTATAAATCAGATTTAATACTGAGACTTGAAACTTTATTTTCTGTGATTTTTTTTTTTTTTTTAATATGCCCTTTTTCCATCCAAAGAAGCGCTCAGCTTTTGTGGTTGTGCAATGCCGCATTCCAGTCCTTTCTGGGGCAAGAGGAGAGGAGAAATCCTGTTGGAATCTCCCATCCTTGAGCCCCTGATTTGTGCTGCTGTCACTTTGTTTGGGAACAGGGAGATCTGGAAAACACCACATTTTCATGCAACCACAGCTGGGCCCCAGGCCAGGGAGAGGATTAGCTCCAATCCTAAACATTTTATCAGTTTCAGTGCATTCTGCAGAGTTCCCCGTGGGGCTGGAATGTGGGGAGTTGGGAAAGCAAAGCCTGGCTGTTCTCCTGAGGAGGAGACAAATCCCTGTTCTCCTCAGCCCTGCCTGCCTGAAGGAGAAACAGCTGAGCCGTTCTGATTCCAGAAGCTTCCGCAGCCATTGAGAAGCCACTGAGTGCAGGGAAGCTCTGAAGGATTCAACCATGGCCCCATGGCACAGTTGGGAATGACATGGAATTATTCCCTGCCCTGCCCTCCTGCCCCAGCTCTGCCAGCCCCTCGGAGCTCCTTCTTTTCCTGCCCCTCGCAGCTCTTTCTTTTCCTGCCCCTCGCAGCTCTTTCTTTTCCAGCCCTCGGAGCTCTTTTCCTGCCCCTCAGAGTTCTTTTCCAGCCCCTCAGAGTTCTTTTCCAGCCCCTCAGAGTTCTTTTCCAGCTCCTCGGAGCTCCTTCTTTTCCAGCCCCTCGGAGCTCTTTTCCTGCCCCTCGGAGCTCTTTTCCAGCTGGATGTGGCACATTTACCTCGTCCTGATCTCCCCCAGGACTCAGACACCTCAAGGACCAAACTCTGAGCAGGAAATGCCTGCTGAGATAAGAGGAAAACCCACAAACCACTTTGGGGGAAAAGCTGTTCTGTGGATCCTTGAACTGGCCGTGTTGGAATGGAGAGCTGAGGAGCAAAACAGGATTTGTGTGATCCTCGTCCTTGTTTGTGTGATCCTCATCTTCCTGACAAGTGAAAGAAAAGTACCTTTAAGGCTCAGCCTTGTAATTTCTTGAATTGCACTGCACCAGGATGTGAAAAACAGCAGGAAAACACTCAGAGGGTGTGAAATCAATCCTTTTCCTGCTCTCCCAGTGTCCCATGGACTGGGGCAGAGTCTGCTCTGCTTTGCAGTTCACAGTGCCCCACACAGCTCAGCTGCCCCATCTGACACTTTTCTTACAAAAATGGCTTTTAATTCTCTGTACAGCACAGAACTGATAAATTCTTTATCATTAAAACCAATGGGGAAGAGTTTGCCGTTCCAGTAACCGCTCTGAGAGTCTCTTTTGCCCAAGGTAACGAAGCAGCTGATGGAGAATTCCGATTAAATATGAAATGCCAAAGAAACAACTGGAAACAGAAGCAGCAGGAGCTGAAGGGGCTCATTCCAGGGCTGTGTCAGTGCTTCAGTCTGATTCTCCAGGAATAAGTAGTGAGGATTCTTTCTTTTTTCTTCACTATACAAGTGTAAGTTCCTTCATTAATTGCGTTTGCGATGATGCTCATGTGATCCTCATTGAGGGATAAATAACCTGGGTAGGAATATTCCAGGAGCTCCTTGTCTTTATACCAGCTGTCAAAGGGAAAAAAATAATAGAAATTAAACTGCACAGTTCAATTTGTGGTTGGGGTTATTTCTAATGAATTTTGCTGAGCAAGTGTGGAGACTTTGACAAAACACAGCTGAGTTTTACTCTGTATTTCAGGTGGATAATCAGGTTTGACAGGGCACAATCCTGAGACATTTTGGAGCTTGAATCTCTGAGAGTTGATGGAGTTTGGCTCCTCAGGTCTTTGAGCCAAAATGAACTTTAAATACATCCAGAACCTGTTCATACTTTAGTCACAAGCAACTGATTATTAACGGAAAGGGTAAATTTGAATTTTAGGGTTTTTGCAGACCATGGGCATTTGGCTTGATGGTAGGAATCAGCTCTGTGCTATATATAAAAATTAGGTTTTATCCTTTTTGAGCTCCACATTGTAAAATCCATTCTTATTTACCCTGTTTTGCCATCCTCATAGATTTTGGTGTGTAAAATCTCCTGAGGCCTGGGATGAGGACAGAGCACTTACTAGACTTTGCCTTTTTTGTGGATGATCTTCTGCCCGCAGCGGAAGGTGACGTTCCTGCCCTCGGAAACTGTCTTGGTTTTGGTCCTTGGTGGGGGCAGCGTGGGGGGCACTGTTGGAAAGGGAAATTCTGTCCAGGGAGAGGAGGAAAGGGCAGAGGTCAACACGCTTTAGCCACCCCAAAACATTCATAAAATTATCATTTAAAGAGCTTTAAAAGTATTCACTTAAAAGTGCCTCCTCCTGAGCAGTTTTTGGATGGACAAATAACACAACTGATGTGCAAAGATAAAAACTTTGTGGTGTGTGAATGGAGATGGATAAAAATCAGCTTGGCCCTTTCACAGCTCTGGAAGAGGATATGAAGAGCCCAGGGTCTGAGCAGGCCGATGGAATACCTGGGTTTGTAATTACCTGATTGCATTTTTCATTAATGTGCTGAAGGAAGGGGCACTGTTCATACAGGACAGCTCCAGGTATTTATGTAAATTTAATTCCACAGCTGCAGCACGTGGCAGTGACCTGTCCTGAATTATTGCTTGTCTGGGTCCAGAACTGAGCCTGGATGGGGTGAGGAACATCCCTGATCTGTTCTGGGGAGCAGCTGCAGCCCAGCTGTCCTTGGTCTTGTTCCTGTCCCTGCCCTGCAGCCTCTCTCTCTGCCTTGCTCTTCCCTAACCCAGAGCGGAATGGGAGAGTTTCCTGTTCCACTCCAGAAATGTTGAAATGTTCCTCATCCCAGGCCTGGATCTGGACTCAGATCCAAGATTCCCATCGCTGTTGATCACTCATGTCCACGGATCTCTGCTGTGAAATTAGGACCCTCCCCGTCCCAAATTCCCTCCTCCCTCAGTGCAGAGCCCACCCCAAATCCCAGGAAAGCCCTCGGGTACCATAGCAGAAGTCGCAGGTGGCTGGGCAGTGCTTCTTCATCAGCTTCCTGCGCTTCTCACAGAAACCTTTTTTTGCCCACGATGGGCACATAAATAATCTGTCCTGACAGCCTGGAACAGGAGAGGAGGTGTCAGAGGGGCTGGGGGAGGCTGGACCACCACATTTCGGTGAAATGTCAGTTTGTTGCTCAGAAGGAACAACGTGGAGCTGGGCTGGGGAAGGATCTGAAGCAGAGCTGGGCTGGGGAAGGATCTGAAGCAGAGCTGGGCTGGGGAAGGATCTGAAGCAGAGCTGGGCTGGGGAAGGATCTGAAGCAGAGCTGGGCTGGGGAAGGATCTGAAGCAGAGCTGGGCTGGGGAAGGATCTGAAGCCAAGCTGGGCTGGGGAAGGATGTGAAGCAGAGCTGGGATGGGGAATGATCTGAAGTAGAGCTGGGCTGGGGAAGGATCTGAATCCAAGCTGGGTTGGGGAACGATGTGAAGCAGAGTTGGAATGGGGAATGATCTGAAGCAGAGCAGAAGAAGCAGAGCTGGGATGGGGAAGGATCTGAAGCAGAGCCCAAGAAGCAGAGCTGGGATGGGGAATGGTCTGAAGTAGAGCACAAGGAGCAAGGCTGGGCTGGGGAATGATCTGAAGCAGAGCAGAAGCAGAGCTGGGATGGGGAATGGTCTGAAGCAGAGCTGGGCTGGGGAATGATCTGAAGCAGAGCCCAAGAAGCAGAGCTGGGATGGGGAAGGATCTGAAGCAGAGCTGGGATGGGGAAGGATCTGAAGCAGAGCACAAGAAGCAGAGCTGGGATGGGGAATGGTCTGAAGCAGAGCACAAGAAGCAGAGCTGGGATGTGACCCCACGAGGCTGCACAGGGTCCAGCTGCCCCTCGAGGCCCAGCCCTGCAGAGCAGAGCAGAGCCCTGGCTGCTCACCGTAGAGCCTGTGGATGCCCCACACCTCATCCTGGGAGATGCTCTTCTTGCCCGTCAGCGTGGCGTTGATGTGCATGAGGGCGTTGGGGTTCAGGGAGTGCATGAGCCCCAGGGCGTGGCCGATCTCGTGCGCTGCCACGTGCACCAGGTCTGTCAGCCAAACCCCTGGGGAAGGAAAACCAGCTGAGATTGTGTCAAAGTGCGGTTGGTGGGCAGCTCTGACATGCTTCCTCCTGGTGTGAAAGCAGAGGAGACATTTCAGCCCTGGAACAGTCGGCATTGCCCCAGTTTCATCTCCTCTGGAGCTGCTCCAGCCCAAACAGAGCCAATTATTTCCATGTGCTTCCAATTTCCAGCAGCAGGACCCAGAGCAGTGCCAGGCTCCAGGGGAGCTGCAGTGGTTGAAGGTCAGTGCAGCGGTGACCCTCCTCAGCTTCCTGCTGTTCCCACAGCCCTGAGCTGGAGCTGGGAATTGGGGCTGCCAGCAGAATATTCTAGTCTGAAATATCAGAAACATTGCTCCGGTTTGACCACAGCCTGGAGGGCAAGCTCCAGCCTCTTGGCAGCATCCAGCACGTGGATTTGAACTGAAGGGTGTGGCTGAACCATCCAATAATTCCACTGTCCACCACCTTGGAGCAGGCCAGGCTCACAGCAGAGGAACAACTTCCAAACCCACAGCAAATCACAACTGGTTCTGTTTTCTGGCAAATCCCAGACTAAAATCTCCATCCCAGGCATTCACCCTGTGCTCCCTGAGTTACCTTTCTTCCAGCTGAACCTGGTGTTCCCCAGGATCCAATACTCGTGGTCGTCGAAGTGAATTTCCCCGTGGGGTGGGAAGAAGGCGTGGGCCAGCTCCCCCGTGGTGCCATCGAAGCAGTGGTGGGTCAGGGACTCCAGGCAGTCTGTGTGGTTGATGGAGTAGAATCCTGGGGGAAAAGCAGCAGGTTTGGGGTTATCCAGCAGGATCAGGAACCCCTGGGGCACTGGAGAGGTCTCTGACGGGATCCCACGTGTTTTCCAGCCTCCAGAGCCACAAAATAAAAGGTAAATGCAAAGCCATTGTGAGGACTGATGGCAGTGCTCAGCCACGGCTGACCCTGGGTCTAGAGCTGTTCCCAAAGGACACAAATGGATTTGTTTTCCAGCCTCCAGAGCCACAAAATAAAAGGTAAATGCAAAGCCATTGTCAGGACTGATGGCAGTGCTCAGCCACGGCAGACCCTGGGTCTAGAGCTGTTCCCAAAGGACACAAATGGATTTGTTTTCCAGCAGGGAATGCTGAGCTGTTTTGCAACAGCACCACGTGGAAATTCCCTTCTTGAGGAGAAGCTGGACAGAGCTGATACCCTCCTGGATGAGATCGTTTCTTTTTCACTGTAAAGCAGCAGGATCCTGGGGGTCCGAGCTGCAGCAGGACCACAGTGGATCCCGAATCCCAGAACTGGGCACCTGGAGCCTCACTCAGTGGCAGGACAGAGCCCTGGGTGGCACAGAATGTGCTGCAGCACCAGAGGGGAACGTGTTGCGAAATGCTGCTCCATCTGTGCCTCACACACAGAAATCCCAGGAAGAATTGACATCTGGGCTTGAGGCTGAGCAGAAAACGCCTCAGCACTGACCTTTTCCAGGCCCCAGGAAAGTCAGGAGCAGCTCCAGAGCTGAGGAGGGAGCGAGGGATGGAGCAAAGGCAGTGCTCCAGGGGCATCAGCACAGGGGACACTGAGCCCACCTGGAATTCCACCTGGAATCCTTCACTTCCCCTCCCACCCTTCACTTTCCCCCTCTGTGGAATAAGAATCTGTGGATTCTTACTCTTTTTTGACCCCCAACCTGTGGGATCCTGACCCAGTGGCAGAATTTGAGGGTTCATTCTTGACAAAGCTTCCTGCCCGTGAGAGTTGCAGGAAGTGCTCATTGTGACATTAATATTTCCTTGTACCTCTGCCTGGCTAAAGGTAGAGAAACAATAAATAATAAAACCTTATCTCAGAGTCCCTGCTGAGCCCACACAGCCCAGCAGGGCTCTGCTGCACCCCAAATCTTGGATTACACATGGAATTGATGGAATTACACATGGCAGGCCTCTCCTGCACACCAAATCCTGCATTACACAGGGAATTGCTGGAATTACACAGCAGAGCTCTGCTGCACTCCAAATCTTGGATTACACACGGAATTGATGGAATTAACCCACAGCAGGGCTATCCTGCACCCCAAATCTTGGATTACACACCAGAATTGCAGGAATTACACAGCAGGACTCTCCTGCACCCCAAATCCTGGATTACACATGGAATTGATGGAGTTAACACAGGGCAGGGCTCTCCTGCACCCCAAATCTTGGATTACACACCAGAATTGCAGGAATGAACCCAGAGCAGGGCTCTTCTGCACCCCAAATCTTGGATTACACCCTGGAATTTTTGGAATGAACCCACAGCAGGGCTCTCCTGCATCCCAACTCCCACATTACACACCGGAATTTTTGGAATTAACCCACAGCAGGGCTCTCCTGCACCCCACCTCCTCCATTACACCCTGGAATTTTTGGAATTAACGCACCCCCTAGCCCCCTGCCCCAGTGCAGGATCCCAGGAGGACACTCACCGATTTTGAGGTCGCTGGGCAGGTGCCGTGGGACCTCCCTGAAGCTGAATGGGGACACCTCGCTCCACATGCGGAACGCAGCCGCCAGCCCCCGGCGCGTGTCCCTGGCGCTCAGCAGGTTCCTGGGGAAGGACAGGATCCTGCGGGGACACTGTCCTAGGTTACATGGAAGGTGTAACCAGAAGTCTGTATTCTATTCCCATCTCCATAAGTTGTTATAACAGGTGGGGCAGTGCTCTTTGTGTTCAGCATGACCCAGCCCTGCTAAACCATCGGGGCTATCTCTGCTCATGGCCATCAATGTCCCCAGGAGTGACCCAGCCCTGCTAACACCATCGGGACTATCTCTGCTCATGGCCATCAATGTCCCCAGGAGTGACCCAGCCCTGCTAACACCATCAGGGCTATGGTGACACCATTGGGGCTATCTCTGAGATCTTCAGGAGTGACCCAGCCCTGCTACCACCACCAGGGCTATCTCTGAGATCTCCATGAGTGACCCAGCCCTGCTAACACCATCAGGGCTATGGTGACACCATCGGGGCTATCTCTGCCCATGGCCATCAATGTCCCCAGGAGTGACCCAGCCCTGCTAACACCATCGGGGCTAGCTCTGCTCATGGCCATCAATGTCCCCAGGAGTGACCCAGCCCTGCTAACACCATCGGGACTATCTCTGCTCATGGCCATCAATGTCCCCAGGAGTGACCCAGCCCTGCTAACACCATCAGGGCTATGGTGACACCATTGGGGCTATCTCTGAGATCTTCAGGAGTGACCCAGCCCTGCTACCACCACCAGGGCTATCTCTGAGATCTCCATGAGTGACCCAGCCCTGCTAACACCATCAGGGCTATGGTGACACCATCGGGGCTATCTCTGCCCATGGCCATCAATGTCCCCAGGAGTGACCCAGCCCTGCTAACACCATCGGGGCTAGCTCTGCTCATGGCCATCGAGGGCTCAGGAGTGACTCACAGATTCCATCAGCCATTGGGAGATGCCCTGCCCAAAGGGAGGAGCTGAACATTCCCACCTGCACATAAGAGAGAGACTCTGGAACATTGGGCTACCTTTTCCACTGATTCCCAGAGGGGAAGAGCTCAAGAGTCACCGCTGGACCTCCAGAGACCAACGAGATTTTTCTACAGGATCACCACTCCAACAAGAGCACAGCCATCACTCCAAAGGGACCACACCCATCACTCCAACAGGACCACACCCATCACTCCAACAGGACCACATCCATCACTCCAACAGGACCACACCCATCACTCCAACAGGACCACACCCATCACTCCAACAGGACCACACCCATCACTCCAACAGGACCACACCCATCACTCCAACAGGACCACATCCATCACTCCAACGGGACTGCAGCCACCATTGACCTGCACTGCAGCACCACCCTGACAGGGTGCAGGTTGTGTTCTAACTTTATCTATCTGAACTGTTGTTTCTGTATTATTGCCTTGCTCTAACTATTAGTGTAAAAACTGTTATTCCTTCTCCCATATCTTTGTCTGAAAGCCCTTGATTCTGAAGTTATAATAATTCGAGGGGAAGGGAGTCACATTATCCATTCTAAGGGAGGCTCTCACCTTCCTTAGCAAGACACCTGTCCTTCAAACCAAGACAGACACACAGGACAGCCAGAAGGACAGGCAGACAGAAAGAAAAGGCCATTTCCTCCTCATTTTTGCAGGCTCTCAGGCCTGCAGCAATCAAGGGTTTCTCCAGTGTTTCGAGCTCTCACTGCAAGAGGTTCAAATCAGGAGCGGCTTGAGCTGGATGGGAAAAATATTTAATAAAAGCCCCACAGGGGTGAATAAATTCCTGGTGTTCTTTAGTTGCACATTCTGGACTAATTACAGATTTTCTTCCTCCTCTCCAGTACGAGTTCTCTTGGAAAATTGTTTTTATCCTGGTTTTAGCTCAGTCTGATTGCTAGAAAAAGGAAAAACTATTCCAGCAGCAAGGAATTCTTGTTCCTGAGATTTATGTGCACACACTGATGTGGAATACTCGCAGGAAAAACTTCCAAAATACCTTTTCCCAAAGAGAGATTCCTAAAATCACTCGGCACTAAGAGCCCTGAAACCACAGAAATGCTGAGATCACCTTTCAACAATGACTTCCCTCAGTGCTCATTCAGGTTCATACAGAACGCCTCAAAATCCACCAGGATAAAGAATTAATCTTAATATGAATACCTTATACTTTAATCTTAATTAAATATTTTTTATTTGGGACTTTTTATGGGTTTGTTTTGTTTTGTTTTGTTTTGTTTTGTTTTGTTTTGTTTTGTTTTGTTTTGTTTATTTGGCAGTGACCTTTTCCTAAAGAGAGTTTCTTAAGATCACTCAGCACTAAGAGCCCTGAAACCACAGAAATGCTGAGATCACCTTTCAGTGATTTCCCTTGGTGCTCATTCATGTTCATACAGAACTCCTCAAAAGCCACCAGGATAGCAGAATTAATATGAATACTTATACTTTAATCTTAATTAAATATTTTTTATTTGGGACTTTTTTATTGTTTTAATTGGGTTTTTTGTTTTTGGTTTTTTCCTTTTTTTAATTGTTTATCTGGTAGGGACCTTTTCCCAAAGACAACAGGGAGAGAGATTCCTAAAATCACTCGGCACAGAAATGCTGAGATCACCTTTCAGTGATTTCTCTCAGTGCTGATTTAGGGTCACACAGAACTCCTCAAAAACCACCAGGATAACAGAATTAATCCTCAAATTAATCCTCAATCACAACCTTCTGAGGGAGCTCCCTGCTGTGGGGGGTCTGGATCTGCCCTGAGCAGTTTCACTGCAGAGAGAGGTGCAGAATTTGTGGAAATATTCTCATTTCAGAACAGCTTTATCAGCTCAGCCACAGCCACAGGGCTCATACCAAACCCTTTGGGTCCAGGAATCCTTTTGGGCGGCAAAACCCCAAAGCCCAGGAGCATTTTGGGATGTTATAAATAGTTTTGAGTTTGTGAATCAAATCTTGTTAAAATTGTAATCAATAGCCTTGTGTTTGTTAATCGAACTTTGCTTAAGAAAGTAAACTTTTGCCTAATAAAAGCCAAGAGGAACTAACCTTGCCTAATAAAAACCAAGAAAGGAAACAAATATTGCCTAAGTCAGGAGGAGCAGATGATTAAGAGCCACAAGACCCTCAGAAGGAGCAGATGATTAAACAATGCCAGGACCACCTATCCGGTGATGTAAAGCCCCCTCCCCATTGTGCAAGATTACTAAAAAAACATCGGAGGAAGACTACAGCCTTCAGCCTCACGACCACCGGAAGGCAGAAGAAGACCCCCTGGCAACAAGCTGTGCAGACACAGAGTACAACAGGAAGATCTACGTACAGCAGGGAGAAGAAGGTGATAAAATCAGAGACTTTGGGAGGGGAAATCGCTTGCCATGTGGAGCGGAGACTCCCCGGCAGCCCAGCGCTGTTTTGTTTGCTGCCTGCTTGCTCAATAAACCAAATTATTTTAATTGGCCTGATTTTTGTCAAAATATTTTAACATTAACTTCTAACAGGGGCAGGCCTTACTTGTAGGTGAGGTTGAAGTGGTCCCACTTGAGGCGCCCGGGGGTGATGGTGTAGCGTCTGCTCCGCGGGAACGCTGCCCCGGCCAGGGCTGGGGCTCTCCATCCTTGCACATCATCCTCCTGAAAAACAAAACACGAGCTGGGGGAGATGGGACACGCCTTGGGGTGGCCTTGGGACACACCTTGGGGTGGCCTTGGGACACGCCTTGGGGTGGCCTTGGGACATGCCTTGGGGTGGCCTTGGGACACCCTTGGGACACGCCTTGGGGTGGCCTCGGGACACGCCTTGGGCTGGCATTGGGACACGCCTTGGGGTGGCCTTGGGACACACCTTGGGATGGCCTCGGGACACACCTTGTGGTGGCCTCGGGACACACCTTGTGGTGGCCTCGGGACACGCCTTGGGGTGGCCTCGGGACACACCTTGGGATGGCCTCGGGACACACCTTGGGGTGGCCTTGGGACACACCTTGTGGTGGCCTCGGGACACACCTTGTGGTGGCCTCGGGACACACCTTGGGATGGCCTTGGGACACGCCTTGGGGTGCCCTTGGGACACGCCTTGGGGTGGCCTTGGGACACGCCTTGGGGTGGCCTCGGGACACACCTTGGGGTGGCCTCGGGACACGCCTTGGGGTGGCCTCGGGACACACCTTGGGGTGGCCTCGGGACACGCCTTGGGGTGCCCTTGGGACACGCCTTGGGATGGCCTCGGGACACACCTTGGGGTGGCCTCGGGACACACCTTGGGACGGCCTTGGGACACGCCTTGGGGTGGCCTCGGGACACACTTTGGGATGGCCTCGGGACACGCCTTGGGGTGGCCTTGGGACACGCCCCGGGACAGCAGGGTGGTGCTCGGAGAATTACGAGGTGTGCATGGTTAAAGCGGTAAAAGGGTTTTTTACTTTGATAGGATTAAACCTATTTAAAAACTAATTTTTATTAGGTTTTTATAATTATTTTTTATTATTTTTTAAATCAGTTTTTGTTAGTTTTTTGTTAGTTTCTATTAATTTTTATTAGTTTTTAATAGGTTAAAAAACATATTAAAAACCTTAAAAAAAAAACCAACAAAAACCCCAACTTTTACTTAGGTTTTTTAATAGGATTAAACATATAAAAAACTAATTTTTATTAGGTTTTTAAAATTATTTTTTATTGGTTTTTATTATTATTTTTCATTAGTTTTCTTAGTTTTTATTAATTTTTTATTAGTTTTTAGTAAGTTAAAAAATCTATTAAAATGAGGGAACGCTGCCCCGGCCAGGGCTGGGGCTCTCCATCCTTGCACATCATCCTCCTGAAAAACAAAACACGAGCTTGGGGAGATGGGACACACCTTGGGATGTTTTAATTTAATTTTTTTGGTAGGTTTTTAAATAGTTGTTATTAGTTTTTTATTAGTTTTTATCAGTTTTTATTAATTTTTATTCGTTTTTAATAGGTTAAAAAACCTAAAAAGAAAACCTAAAAAAAAAATTTATATAAAAACAAACGTTTACTTTGGCTTTTAAATAGGATTAAACCTATTAAAAAACTAATTTTATTAGGTTTTAAAAATTAATTAATTAATTTAATTTAATTAATTAAATTTAATTAATTTTAAAATTAGTTTTTATTAGATTTTTATTAGTTTTTAATAGTTTCTATTGGTATTTAAGAATTAAAAAACCTATTAAAAATATTTTTTAAAAAATAGATAAAAACAAACTTTTACTTTGGTTTTTTCATAGGATTTTAGGTGCGCAGCCTCTCAAAGGTGGAACACCCCCACATGCACACTCGTGTGATGCATATGCAATTTCTTTTTTATTTTTAAAATTAACTTATCTGTCTAGAATTCCCTAATAAGAAATTTAATAAAAGAAGTAATGTCCCTTTATTCTAAAAAAATTCCCCCCAGATGGGGCTAGAGTCAAGTTCACAAAATCTGCTCCAGAGAGAAGGTTTCCACCAAGGCTGAAACCTCGAGTTTTGAGATTTGTGAAAATTTGGTTTTCTGCCCTGCAGAACCCCAAAATTAAGTTAGAATATCAGGCTCCAAAAATTACAAGTGTGTAGGTTAAGGGTACAGAGAATGTGTAAAGGGTACAGAAAATATATAGAAAAGTATATAAAATATATAAAATATATAAGATTTATAAAAGGGTATAGAAAATATATAGAAGGGTATATAAAATATATCTTTTTTATCTATATAAAAATATATTTATATATAATATATATAAAATATTTTTATATATATTATATTTATTTATCACAAGTGTGAGAAATATATATAGATATAATATATATATAATATATATATTATTTCTATATATAAAAATATATATTATATATTATATAATATATAATATAAATATTACATATAATAAATATATTTATTAATATATTAATAAAATATATTAAAGGGTATATAAAATATATAAAATATATAAAATGGTACCGAAAATATATAAAATAGTATATAAAATATATAAAATGTATAAAAGGGTACAGAAAATACATTAAAGGGTATATAAAATATATATTATTTATATATCTATAAAATATATATTTATAGATATAATTTATATGAATAATATATATAGTATATAGAAATTATTTTATATATATAAAATATATATTTCTATATATTGTATATTATATACAATATAAATATTATATACAATAAATATATTTATAAATAGATTAATAAAATATATTAAAGGGTATATAAAATATAGAAAATATATTAAAGGGTACAGAAAATATATGAAAGGCTTGTAAAAAGAAAAGGCAAAAATCCTCAGGCATCAGTAGAATAAAATCTACACAAAACAGGACTCCTGGGGGCTGGGGAGCACCGCTGGCTCTGCCTTTTTTATCCAAAAGACAAAACTCATCCTGTCTGGCTCAGCATCCCAACATTTCCTCCTGGAGAGCAGAAGTGAGGCCTGGGGAGGCTTGGCCACCGCGAGTGCTGCAGCTCTGCCTGGAAAGTTCTCATTTGCTGCTCTCTTCGCCATCGCTCGCCAGCCTGGCCACGGAGAAAAGTAAATCTGGAGAAATGACTAAAGCAGGCAGCGCTTCGTGCAGGGAGCTCCTCCCCAGAGCTGCGGCTGAAACGCCTCCGAGGCCCACGGAAAGCCTCGAACAGCAAATTCTGTGACACGTCTGACCACAGCTGGGAGAGCCTTTCAGGGCCTGGAGGGACATGAATGGGACCCAGCACGGTTTTCTGGAAGATTTTCAGCTCTGTGTCCCCTTCTTGGGGCTGAGACGGTGACAATCTCTGGGTTCCAGAGGCACCAGGGCACTTCCCAAGAGGTGAAGTGAGAGCGAGAGCTCTCTGCAGTCTCCTCGTGGAAGAACTGAAGCCCTGGGAGCCCAAACAGCCCAGGCCTGGTGTCCCAGCAGTGCAGTGACAAAAGGAACAGCCCAGTCCTGGTGTCCCAGCAGTGACAAAAGGAACAGCCCAGCCCTGGTGTCCCAGCAGTGACAAAAGGAACAGCCCAGGCCTGGTGTCCCAGCAGTGACAAAACAGCCCAGGCCTGGTGTCCCAGCAGTGACAAAAGGAACAGCCCAGCCCTGGTGTCCCAGCAGTGACAAAAGGAACAGCTCATCTCTGGTGTCCCAGCAGTGACAAAACAGCCCAGGCCTGGTGTCCCAGCAGTGACAAAAGGAACAGCCCAGCCCTGGTGTCCCAGCAGTGTCAAAAGGAACAGCCCAGCCCTGGTGTCCCAGCAGTGACAAAAGGAACAGCCCAGCCCTGGTGTCCCAGCAGTGACAAAAGGAACAGCCCAGCCCTGGTGTCCCAGCAGGGCAGTGACAAAAGGAACAGCCCAGCCCTGGTGTCCCAGCAGTGGGAAGAGCAGCCAAGGCCTGAGGTGACAGCTCCGTGTCCTGCCCAAAGCTCCAGCCCCTTTCCGTGGCTCTCCCGGGCTGGGGCAGCTCCCAGCAGGAACTCTGGCTCTGGCTGGGGTCTGACAGCCCCAATTTCCTCCATCCTGACCCAGCCTCAGCACCTTCCTCTCCTGGGAGCTCAGTTCTCAGTGTTCCCTGCAGCTGAGGCACGCTCTGAACCCAGCCCAGGACATCCCTGGGACACAGAGCTGGGAACCAACCCTGCCTTCTGCTGCAGATTTTGGCAGGGTGTTGGATCAGAAAAGCTTTTTTTGATCATGAAAAACCTTTTTTTTCACTCAGCTCAAGGCCTTGCCCCTTCCTCCCTGGGCACATGGGCTATGGCTCATGGGCTCTTGTCCCTCTCCCCTCACCCCCAGTGGATTTTGCTGATTCTGCTCTGACAATGCAATTTTCCCTGGATATGAAAGGAAAATTTTACAACCTTTTGGAGCAGCACGGGTCTGTTGGAGCTGCGAGAGAAGCCTGGAGGAGATCAGCTCATAATTACACGATAATCAGATATTTTCCCCTTTTATTTTTCTCGCAGTTCATTCAAGTAGAGGAGAATGATGGAAATCCTCTCTGCCTTTGCTGTTTTCTCTAGGATCCCATGCCAGGATTAGGGGAGAGGAATGATTGTCTTTTCTGTAACCACTGAGCAGAAAAGCTTAAAGCCATCAACGCTGAACAAACAAAGGGGAAAATTAAAATAATGTGCCACTTATCCTCCAAATCCAAACCACAGGGATCAAAGCATCAATCACGGAGCTGTTGGATGGAGAGAGATGCAGAGGGTTCAGGTTTCTACTCAAACCTTCTGCTCTGTTCTCCTTTAGTCTCTGTTTAACCACCACTGGGCCAAGAAATATGTTTTTAATTTAAAAAAAAAAAAAAAAGTGTTGCCAAATGAATTGGGGATGGGTTGGGAAGCACCCAGGCCTGGGGCTCTGACAGCAGGGGAAGGACCCCACAAAAAACCCACAGCAGGACTGGGGTCAGAGGAGCTGGGGGGGCCAGAGCTGAGAGTTTGGGGATCACAGAATGGAAAAGGTCAGACACCCCAGGGAGAAAGCCCCGAGCTGTGGGTGAAGAGCTCAGACACCCCAAATGCTTGGGGGCAATGGAAGGGCAGGAATTCGATTCTCTCTCTCAACATCTATATATAAAAATAATATATATATAAAAATTATATTAAAATTATATATATTTATGCTATGATTATATAAAATTATATATAAATAATAGATATATATTTATTTTATTGATATAAAATTATATAAAATTATATAAAAATTATATATAATTATACATAAAATCATATATTTTTATGTACATATACACAATTATATATATTTATTTTCATGTAAATATAAATTATATATATTTATTTTTATGTATATACACACAATTATATAAAAATTATATATAAATTATATATATTTATTTTATGTATACGAAATTATATTATTTATATATATAATATTATATATAAATAATATAGAAATTATATATATTTATTTTTATGTATATATAAAATTATATCTAAATTATATATAAGCGATATATTAATTTTTAGGTACATCTAAAAATTATATTAAAATCACATACAAGTTTTAAATATTTATTTTAATGTCTATAGGCAAAATATATATACATTATATATAAATTATATATCTTTATTTTTATGTGTATATATAATTATACCGAAATGATATTTAAATATTATAAATATATATCTTTTACGTATATATGAAAATATAAAAATTACATTTTATAAATAAATAAATAAATAGAAAAATAAAAAGGAATAAATAGAAAATAAATAAATAAATAATATAAATAAATAAATAAAATATATAAAAATATATTTATATATAAATATAGAAATAAATATATAAATAAATAAATATATATATATATAAAGCCAACCAAAACAGTGGCCAACCCCCTGCTCTGAATGACTCCCACAGTGCCCTCAGAGCTGCAGAGATTTCCTTCACTGAGCTCTAATCACTGTAATTAATTCCCTTCTCCCCCCAGCCATGCAGCTCCCCTCGAGCCAAGCAGGAGCATCACTCCGAATTAGCACCAATTAATGACAGCCTGAGCGTGTGATGCAATCAAGGGCGGGTCGGGCCAAGATCTTTACAGACACCAAAACCAGCAGAGGGTGTACTCAGAATTATTTTTTAAAATAAAATTTAAAGCTCAAATGAATTGAAAAGAAGATGTGAACTTCAGCCTGTGAGCTGTGCCGTGGTTCCCTGGGCTCAGCACACCTTGCTCAGGGATGGAGCTCCAAAGAGGCAGCTGAGGATTCCCCAGGGCCCACTCGGATCCCACCCCATGATTAAAATAAAATTTAAAGCTAAAATGAAAAGAAAAAGTGAACTTCAGCCTGTGAGAGTCCCAGGGCTCTGCCATGGTTCCCCAGGCTCAGCACACCTTGCTCAGGGATGGAGCTCCAAAGAGGCAGCCGAGGGTTCTGTAGGGCCTACTTGGATCCCACCCCACGATTAAAATAAAATTTAAAGCTAAAATGAAAAGAAAAAGTGAACTTCAGCCTGTGAGAGTCCTGGAGCTGTGCCGTGGTTCCCTGGGCTCAGCACACCTTGCTCAGGGATGGAGCTCCAAAGAGGCAGCTCAGAGTTCCCCAGGGCCCACTCAGATCCCACCCCACGATTAAAATAAAATTTAAAGCTCAAATGAATAGAAAAGAAGAAGTGAACTTCAGCCTGTGAGAGTCCTGGAGCTGTGCCATGGTTCCCCAGGCTCAGCACACCTTGCTCAGGGATGGAGCTCCAAAGAGGCAGCTCAGAGTTCCCCAGGGCCCACTCGGGTCCCACCCCAGGAGCCCAGGGAAGCTCAGCCCAGCCCCAGGAATGCCAACCCAGCACTGCCACATCAGCCTCGAGGGCAAGGAGAGGATCCACAGCACAGCCACAGCTCCTGGGGAGAGCAGCCCCAGTGCTCTGAGAATTCCCTGTTTGGCTGTCTCAGGCAGCACACACCCCCCGAGCTCTGATTCCACTTGGGATTCCCTTGGGGATCCTTTGCAAAAAGTGGCTCGAACAGCCCTGAACACATCTGGTTCCCTTAACAGACATTTATCTCTTTAGATCCTTTTTATCTATAAATCTGTTTATGTACTCAGATCTATTTATCTAGATATTTTTTATCTATAGATCTATGTACTCAGATCTATTTATCTATTTCAATCTTTTTTTATCTACTCAGATCTATTTTTCTACTCAGGTCTATTTATCTATTTAGATCTTTCTTACCTATAGACCTACTCAGATCTATTTAGCTATTTAGATTAGATATTTACCTATTTAGATATTTACACATCTTGTTGCCTTAACAGATATTTATCTATTAAAATCTTTTTTATCTACAGATCCACTCAGATCTATTTATCTATTTAGGTATTTTTTACCTATAGATCTACCCAGACCCATTTATTTATTTAGGTAATTTTTTTCTCCAGATCTACTCAGATCCGTTTCTCTATTTAGATTAGGTATTTATCTATTTAGATATTTACCCGTTTAGTTTCCATCCTCTAACCAGAACACCCATTCACCTCAATTCCACACCCCACTCCCCTCCCAGGCAATGTCAGATCCTTTCTCCTCACCTGAATTTCCTGAACTGCAGCTCCAGTTGGATATTCCACAGCCACCAGCCAAGCCACCACGGGGAAGAGACACAAAAATCCCACCGTGGTCCTCCAGACGCTGTTCTTTTTCTTGTCCAGCGGCTGGGAGCTTTCCCTCCTGCCTGCACAAAGTCCTTCTGCCTGATCCATGTCGTCGTGGAGGAGTTTTTGGAGGGAGATGGGACAGGCACTCAGGACATTCCCCGCGCAGAATGCATCTGTAAATCCCTGAGCTCACATTTGGAGCCTTTGCGAGAGCAGCCCTGCAGCTACTGCCAGAGCTGTGCAGAACCAGAGTTTCAAAAAGCTCTAAAAAAAAAAAAAAAAATTAGAAAAAAAAAGAAAAAAGAAAAAAAAAAAGGAGACTTTACATTAAGCCTCTTTCCAATGTGCCAAAGATTCTCTCAGGCTCTGCCAAGTGGGATCATGTTACCGCAGCTGAAAGTTGGGCTGGCGGAGGAACAGCAGCAAAGTGAAACAAGCTGGGGTGGACATGAACTCTTTTCTTTAACTGTGTGAGCAACAGAGGGCAAAGCTGCCGCTGTCAGCTTTATGGAATGAAAAAAAGGGGGGAAAATAGCAAAAAACGGGGGGAGGGGGCAGCAAAAGGAATCCAGAAGGGAGACATCACCCCCTTGGAATGTGTCACTGGGGATGCTCAGCCGTTTGTCACGGGCTGTCCTCGGAGGGATGGAAAATGAGATGTGGGAGAGCAGCCTGGGCTCCTCTCGGGGAACAGCTCAGGGAGGTCACAACTCACCCCAAATAAACACCAGCCCCTCTCCCACCGAACCCGGCAGGGGATCTGCGAGTTTTTGTGTGCTTGGGTTATCAAGTGTTTGCAGAATCACGCTGGGTTTGGGTCCCAAAGGCTGCCCTGGAGGAGTTTGTCAACTTTTCTTCATCTGGGAGGTTCTTTGAGGCATCTCCAGGCTCCAAATCAATTCAGCACTTTTTAAAAAGCTTACTCAGAAATTCTCAGGTTTTCGGAGTCAGCTGCACTTTTCTGTCTGGTCCTGGGGTGAACTCAAGCCTGGTTCTGCCCAGCCAGAGGAAAAGGAATTCTGCAAGCTCCCAGTTCCACGAGCAAATGCCAGGGAGGGAATAGGTCATGGAAAAATTCCTTGGGGGCATCTGAGGCATTCAGAAGGTTTCAGAAAAGCCTTGTAATTTTAATAATGAAAAAAAAATTGGTTTAATTGGAATTTTTTCCACCCTAGTTCATAATCAAGCCTTCAGCATTCGGTAAGTTTAATGCATTTTCAGACTAAAGCTGGCCTGGAGCTTTTAAAGAACTCAGGAAGGAACCCAGGGAGTCTGGGTGTGCCATTTCATTGCAATTTTCCTTTTCAATTCTCAGCAAGGAAAACCACGACAAAGTGCAGCAGAAAAAGGACAGGGGAAGGAAGCAGTGGATGGAATTACAAAGGGAAGCTGAAGCACGAGGAACAACAGAAATCCTGGGTTCAGGGCTCTCCCTCCTGAGAAATTGGCTCCCCTCAGCTGCAGCATTCTAGGGATGGTTCCTCCTTCCCCAGCGGCACCGTTGGCAGGAGGAACGTGCCTGTGCATGACTGAAAAAATCCCTGAAAAAATCCCTGGAAAAATCCCTGGAAAAATCCCTGGAAAAATCCTTCATTTGGAGCTCCAAAGAGAGCTCTGTTTGTGGTTTGAGCTGCAATCACAGCACAAAGGGAGAAACTCAACTGATCAATGCCTCCTCGAGCCCCTGAACTCTGAAAATTTCGGAGTCTGTAGATGAGGACAGAAAGGCTGATTGAGAGGGGAATCCTGAAGGAAAAACCTGTGCTGGAATGGGGCTCAAAACCTCCAGCCAAGAGCTCTTCTCCAGCAAAGCTTGAAAGACAAATATTGTTATCAAACGCAGAGCTGGAAGAACATTGAGTTTCAGTCACGGAACAGCTCTGAGAGCCTCTGCCTCTCCCAGAGCCAGGAGGACTCGGCAGTGCTCGGGACAGATTTGAATTTTATTCATTTTAATTGAATTAACCTCTCCTCCTGCCGGAGCAGCTCAGTCCCTCAGAGCAGTTTAATGTCCCTCCAGTCCTGAGCCAGGGCAGGGCTTTATCTGCACCTTTTAGGGGCTCAGAGCCCCGGAACTGTGCAGGGGAAGAGACCTGAGAGGTCAGGGCGGAATCTGGCAGGACAGGAACCTGAAACCTCCACTGAGTGCCCTAATTTTGTGAAGGGGAGCACAGGAGCCTGAGCTTTATAGCACAGATTGGGAACTCACAAAATTTCCTGAGGGAGCCAAAAATTCCTTTTGTCCCAATGTAAAGAAAGTAAAAGTTTTGTAAAATACAAATCATATTGTAAAATACATCTCAGCGTAGAGATTGGGAACTCACACAGTTTCCCGAGGGAGCCAAAAATTCCCTTTGTCCCAATGCAAAGAAAGTAAAAGTTTTGTAAAATACATCTCAGCATAGAGATTAGGAACTCACACAATTTCCTGAGGGAGCCAAGAATTCCTTTTGTCCCAACATAAAGAAGGTAAAAGTTTTGTAAAATACATCTCAGCGTAGAGATTAGGAACTCACACAATTTCCTGAGGGAGCCAAGAATTCCTTTTGTCCCAACGTAAAGAAAGCAAAAGTTTTGTAAAATACAAATGCAATATTCTGGAACATTCCTTCCCTCCTCACAGCTGCTCAGAGCCACAGTTGTGGTTTGCAGCCCCTGACACCTCTTGAGCACAAAAATTGAGTTTTCCTTGCCCAAATTTTCCTGTGCAAAGCGAGCGCACAGAGCTTTAGCAAAGTGCATTTTTAGGACCTCACTGTTCCTGAATACTTCTCCACGCAGCTACTAAAGGTCAGCACAGCCAAGAAAACTCTTTTCCATGAGTCACTGGACTGTTGTGAATGGGAAGAGACCACACTGCACGTGATTTATTTGTGCTGTGCTGGCTGAATGGGAACCTCGGGCTGCAGAGATGATTCAGGAGCTCGGATCATTCCAGGATCCTGCTGCTCTGTCAGGTTATCCCCAGAAGGATCAGCAGGGTTTCTTGGAAAGCGTTTTTCCTTCTCTCTCCATCTCCTGGGAATGCCCATCCACACCGAAATCCAGCCCCACCAAACCCCTGGCTGCAGAGTGCTTCAGAAAGGATCAGAGTTTGAGCCAAATATTTGCTGAGAAACCAGCTCAGCAGCGAGGCCAAGACAAACCTCAGCTTTTAGGGCAATGAGAGGCAGATGAGGAGAGCTCTGAGGCACTCGGGGCTCCCAGGTGCAGCTCATGAACTCCTGATAAATGAAATTAAAATTAAAATATTCCCCGCACTTTATCAGGCTCTTACCCAGAGCTCTGCTGAGGTTTAGAGGTTCTGGAGCGCGGATATTTGGTTTGGACTCCAGGCAGGAACTGTCATCCTGACTATATTTGGGCAGGAAAAAAAAACCCAAAAAACATTCCTGGCTTTGGTTTGTGTCTAAAAGCAGCGGAACACATGAGGCTGAGGGAATCCATGTGGTGGAATGGGGAAAGGGACTCTGCTTTGTCCTCCCTGGATTATCCTTTGTAGGGAGCTGGGATTTTCCAAGAAAACCTTCAGGGATGCAC
The DNA here is from genome assembly GCA_036630365.1 of Acanthiza pusilla. Lineage (NCBI taxonomy): Eukaryota > Metazoa > Chordata > Aves > Passeriformes > Acanthizidae > Acanthiza > Acanthiza pusilla. The sequence continues at coordinate 2,415,196 of JAXCHO010000005.1, read as the reverse complement.
ATCCCGAGCTCTGGGCACTGTAGAAAGGTTTTAAAAGCAAAAATTATTTCTTTCTCCTGATTATTTTAACTCTGTTCCATAATTTGTAGCGGAAGAGCCTTGCTGGAATTATCTCAGGGAAAATTTGGGCAAGGGAAACTCAATTTTTGTGCTCAAGAGGTGTGTGGGGGTACGAACCGCAACTTAAGCAGGTCTGAGCAGCTGTCAGGAAGGAAGGAATGTTCCAGAACGTTGCACAAACCCCACAGAGGCTGAGGAGAACATAAAGCACAGGATCCTTTGCACACCACAATGCACTCTCCTCCCTCAGTCACCTCAGCCTGGCTCTGCTCTGTTCACTCAATCGCTGAAATATTTGGTTTAAAGCAGGGCTGTGCATAACACACAACACATGGCTGCCTTCCCCAGGGCAGGCTTTAGCTCAAAAATAAATATTTTTTCACCTCTATGGAATATTCTTAGCATTTCTCTCCTTTCCTTTGCTCAGCCTCCATTAAATGTTATTTTCAGCACTATTTCCATTATCTCTGCTCCGTTTCTCAGGGCACTGACACTGCTTCATCGCAGTCCCCAAAATAACAGAAAAGCAATTTTTGACAGCAAAAATCACAACAAAACCTGTGCTAAGAGATGCTGCACAAACACAAAAATCACAACAAAACCTGTGCTAAGAGATGCTGCACAAACACAAAAATCACAACAAAACCTGTGCTAAGAGATGCTGCACAGAGGAAAACCATCAGTGGAGCTGTCTGGCTGTCCCAAAGGCATCTCACCTCTCATAAAACCTCTTGTTTATTTAGGGAAAAATGATATTATTCATCATTGGAACAAAACATCGCCGTCAGCTTCCCCTGGTGGGATTTGGGAATTCTAGGTGGAGGTGGGGAAAGGAGGGCTCAGAATCTGATGGCTCAAGGCACCAAGATTGGGATTTTATCGGCAGGGCACGGCTCAAAATCCAGGCACAGGGAACGGGATTGACCACGGGGAATGGGATTTTTTACCACAGAGAATGGGATTTTTTTACTACAGAGAATAGGATTTTATGACAGGGAATGGGATTTTTTACCACAGGGAACAGGGTTTTACCACAGGGAACGGGACTGACCACAGGGAATGGGACTGACCACAGGGAATGGGATTTTTTACCACAGGGAATGGGATTTTTTCACCACAGGGAATGGGACTGACCACGGGGAATGGGATTGACCACAGGGAATGGGACTGACCCCAGGGAATGGGATTGACCACGGGGAATGGGATTGACCACAGGGAACGGGACTGACCACAGGGAATGGGATTTTTTACCACAGAGAGTGGGGCTGACCCCAGGGAATGGAATTTACCACAAGGAATGGGATTTTTTTACCACAGGGAATGGGGTTGACCACAGGGAATGGAATTTACCACAGGGAATGGGACTTTTTTACCACCGGGAATGGGATTTTACCACACGGAATGGGACTGACCCCAGGGAATGTGATTTACCCCAGAGAATGTGATTTTTTACCCCAGGGAATGGGATTTACCTCAGAGAATGTGATTTTTTACCCCAGGGAATGGGATTTTTTACCCCAGGGAACGTGATTTACCACAGGGAATGAGATTTACCCCAGAGAATGTGATTTTTTTACCCCAGGGAATGAGATTTACCTCAGAGCAGCTCCTCGCTGGCCTGTGTGAGAGGAATCTGGAAGGCCTCACCAGGCCCTCCCTTTAAAAAGCACTCACAGATTGAGGCCTTCAGCCCCCAATCTGTGGGGAAAACAAAACAAAACAACAACCCAACATTCTTGCACAGCTCCTGCGGGAGCTGCACTTAAAATCGGTGCTTTTTCAGTGGCTCCCGGGCTAAAAAATGGTTTGTGTGTGCTGCAAGAGGGGAGAAAAAGAATGTTTGGGGACTGAAGAGGGCCTACCCTGCAGGCCCTCGTGATCAGCATCTGCTGATGTTCCTAGAAAAATCCACGCTCTGATGGATAACAAATGAGCTGAGAGCAGGGGTTTGCTCCAGCTGGCAAAGAAAAAGGAATATTTTGCTTTACTGTCGGTTTGGGATCATAAAAGTGCCTGACCTTGTGCGAGAACAGAGCCCTGACCCCAGGGCCCGGCCCCAGAGAGAGCGGAATTTTAGGAATTAAATGAGGCAGAAATGTTGCCCAAAACACAGAGGGTGAAGGGAATCCACAGTGAAATAAGGGTGGCTTCCCTGGGTGGGGATATTTTTATCACTGCTCTTTGGTGGGCTGTGTTAATTACCTGTTAATATTATTAAGCCATTTGTGGGTGGACCGATCCTCCCGAAATTCTGGGAGCAGCACGGATTAGTGGGAGCATAAAAGAGAGATGGGTTCTTTACCTGACTCTGAATTTCAGCAAAAATCCTCCTCTCTACTCCCCCAGCCTCACGTTGTCTGTAAAATCCACAATTTTGGCCACACTGCTAAGGGAAGAGATTTAGAAAACTTTTGAGATGAGCTGACGTGTTGGAATTTAAACTGCACACCACAAGAAATTGGGAATACCTCAGGCCAGAGCTGCATCCAGGAGCTGGCAGAAGCCCCAGGAGCAAATCTCATTTACCTGGTCACAAACACCATGAGAAAGCTGCTCATTAGCCACCCTAATTAACAAACGATGATATTGAAATCTTTTAAAGGAGCATTTCCCACTGCTCTGGCACCTCCTTCCCTCCCTGCAGCAGGAACAGCCTCCTTGTTCCTATAAAGAGCAAAAAATCCAAGAGGAAAAGGACAGGAAGGGGAGGAAGATCTTCCCCCACCTCTCCTGGCTCAGATTTGATGCAGGTTCATCAAAGGAGATAAAACAGAATTTCCTTCCCTCTTCCAAAGCCTGAGGCTCCCACGGAGCTGAGCCTGGCACGGGGGGCAAAGTTTGCCAAAAAGATTCTTGGCACAAAGGGGCACCTGCTGTCTTCAGCACCTGAGTTTAAAGAAGAGAAAAAAGAAAATTGAGGGGAGCTCTTTCTTCCCTAAAAAAAAAAAAAAATATTTTCATAAGTCAGGAGGAAAAAAAGGAAATTTTTAAACAGCTTCAATTTTCTGCAACAGCTGCACAGCTTGGAAGTCAAAGGCTGCACTCTTCCTAGTATTTTTTCCTTTTGGGGAAATAATCACTTGGAAGCCTCTCCTCATTTAGTACCCAAAGAATAAAAAAATTTAAAAAAAATTAAGCAGATGCTCCATGTTCTTTTTCCTGAAAAAAATGCCAACTTTGGAATAAAGAGATGAGAATTACATAGCAGATATTGAACATTTTGCCACCTCTGTCCCCTCTCCCCTGGTGCCAGCACAAATCCAACACACATGGTGAAATATCCTTTAGCATTTCAGATTTATGGAGACATTTGTGAAATAAATTATTGAAGAGAAAAATGTTTAACATGGGGCTGGGGTAAAAAATAAGCTGCAAAATGATTCCCTTGCACCAAACTGAGGTCAATAAAAGCAGCTCTTGCAGGATGAAGTTGGCTCAGGTTTGTACTTTTTGGGAGCAGCTTTTTGTTTTGCTGCCCCAGCAAAGATTTTGGGGAAATTTGTGGCTTATTCCCTCAGCTTGAACTTCTAGGAAATAATGAGGATCTGCACCTCTGATTTTTACACCAAAGCTGATTCTGGAATTCAGCTTTAGGTTATTTAGGTTATTATACCCCAAACAATTTTAGGGTTAAATCTGATCCATTTTCACAGCTCAAAAAAAAAATCTATTGAAACTATAACAAGCTCAAGTGAATATTTCGATAAATATTATCTCTAGGAGTCAAGAACTGGTGAAATAATTTCCTCAATACACCACAGGGTTATAAATAATAAATATTCCCATAACCACCACACATTCCACACAGCTCAACCTTTCCTCAAAAGATCTGCCACCTCTTTGCTAACGAACAAAGAGAGTAGAGGAACACAGGAATTTTTTTTTGTTTTGTTTGTTTAAATATTGCTTCCAATACGTAACAAACAGGAGGTTTGGGCATCATTGTGTCACCAGATACCCCCCCACACAAACAGCCACACTTCCACCAAAATTTACTTTACAGGATGACTCAGTGGATAATAATTCTTCACTCAGTTGGAAAACAATACAGCTGGATCCATACTGCAACTACTGTTTGTACATTCATTTTTAATGCTCAGGAAAATATATATTTTATTTTATTAAGTTTTGCTGCAAAACAAAGAAACAAAAATGAAATCCCTTTTTTTTTGTTTTTTCCCCCTCATATCTTAATTATTACTATTTATTTTCTTTACACTTTGATTGGAGTATTTAACACCTGCCTTTGGCATTATGGATAGAAAGCTCGGGAGTCTCTGAACACACGGCTGTGCCAAAAAAACAAAAAAAAAATATGGAAGAAGAGTGTCACTTAGAGGTTAGAAATATTTGTGGTAACAGATTTTCTCCAATCAGTGTTCACTACTTTTTCTCTAAGGCACACGCTCTGTCTTTAGGAGCTCCTGACATCCAGGGCTGCTGTTGCTGAGCCCGAGGGTTCAGAGCGTTTGGGAGAGCTGATCCTTGGGATCTCCTCGGGAATCTGCCAAGGATGGGGAGGGTGAGGTCCCTCCCAGGCTCGGAGCAGTCCTGGAGCTGGAGGCCTCTGGAGCTTCTCCTGGGGAGTCTGTTCAGCTCTCAAGTGTGGTTTGGGGCGTGGATGAGCAGCACAGGTGAGGAGCTGTCCCTTCCCGGGGACACCACGGCGGAGGGAACTCCTCCTCTCCACCCCAGCACATCCCCGCAGCACTTCCCTCCTTTCCTCCTCCAGAGCCAACCTGTGCTTCTCACCTACACCAAGGGGATGGGAGGAGCTGGGGTGGACCAGGAGCAAAGCTCAGACGAAGATCTGGATCCTCTCGCGGATGGCCTGGCGGCAGATGGGGCACACGGTGAGGGCGCTGCTGCAGTCGGGGCACGAGCCGTGGCCGCACTGGAACACCAGCTTGATTTGGTCGTCGATGCAGATGGGGCAGGTGATCCTCTCCTCCATCTGCCTGTAGCGGCTCTGCAGCTCCTCCATCAGCTTCCTCTGGTCCGTGGACTCCGAGCTGGGGCTGCACTCCACCTCTGTGCTGTCTGGGGGCAGAGCAGGGGGTCAGAGCAGGGGTAAACCACGGGGTTCTGCCCCTCATTTCTCTCACATTGCACCGTCTCACTCACCCACAGATCAAATTAAAAGCCTTGGGGTGATGACTTTTTTTCCCCTCCACCTCTGTGCCGTCTGGGGGCAGAGCAGGAGGTCAGAGCAGGGGTAAACCATGGGGTTCTGCCCCTCATTTCTCTCACATTGCACCGTTTCACTCACCCAGAGGTCAAATTAAAAGCCTTGGGGTGATGCTTTTTTGTTCACTCCACCTCTGTGCTGTCTGGGGGCAGAGCAGGGGGTCAGAGCAGCGGTAACTAACCATGGGGTTCTGCCGTTCGTTTCACACTCACATTGCACCGTTTCACTCAGTGAGGCTCACCCAGAGATCAAAAAAGCTTTGGGGGGATGCCTTTTTTTATTCCTCCACCTCTGTGCTGTCTGGGGGCAGAGCACGGGGTCAGAGCAGCAGTAACCTGCCCCTCATTTCGCTCATATTGCACCATCTCACTCACCCAGAGGTCAAATTAAAATCCTTGGGGTGATGCTTTTTTTTCTTTCCCTCCACCTCTGTGCTGTCTGGGGGCAGAGCACAGGCTCAGAGCAGGGGTGACCATGGGGTTCTGCCCCTCGTTTCACTCACACTGAACTCTCTGCACTGAGGCTCATCCAGAGATCAAATTAAAAGCCTTGGGGTAATGCTTTTTTTTCCCCTCCACCTCTGTGCTGTTGGGGGCAAAGCACGGGGTCAGAGCAGCAGTAACCTGCCCTCATTTCACTCACATTGCACCGTTTCACTCACCCAGAGGTCAAATTAAAAGCCTTGGGGTGATGATTTTTTTTTTCACTCCACCTCTGTGCTGTCTGGGGTCAGAGCAGGGGTAACCATGGGGTTCTGCTCCTCATTTCACTCACATTGCACCATTTCACTCACCCAGAGGTCAAATTAAAAGTCTTGGGGTGATGCTTTTTACAGACTTGCTCTCTGCTGAGTTGCTCAGTGCTTTGGGTGTGTGTGTTTAAGGTGGTTTAGTGTTGTTTTAAAATTTTTTTAACTCCTGTCTGAGATGTCCTGCCTTGGAATACGCTGCTCCCTTCAAGCGAAAATATTCCGAGTTGGTTGTGACATTCTGCCCCAGGAGCACTTACAGAGCACTGTGTTCTCTCAGCCTCCTGCTCACACTTGGGACTCAAATTTCTGGCTAAGAAATGTCTAAGGAATGGCTCAGAAATGGCTAAGAAATGTGTCTTTCAGGACACACACACGGTCAAACAATAAGAAACCATCTGAATCACTCACATGGATTTTTACATGCACGAAGCTACAAGAATTAAGTCATCTGGTCAACTCTGTGAAATGAAAGAATCCCAAATCCCGGATAACTGGAGTTTAGGTAAATATTCTCCTGGTTTCAGCTCAATATGGCTCTCACTGCTCATCTTCTGCTCCTGGATCTCTGATCAGGCAGCTTTACCCTCCCTAGAGATGTCCCTTTGCTCAGCACTCTGGAATTAGCTGCACATCGGTGGTGCAAGAAGTGAATTCAAATCCTGTCCTTGGGGACAGGCAGTTTGTCAAAGGCAAGCACTGAAGACATCACCGCTCGGGAAATCCTGCTGCTAATTTGTCAGAGATGTTCCTCCTCCTCCTCTGGAAATCTGCCTGCAAATGGCTGATTTGGAATTCCCGTAATTATTTTGCTGCCAGTCTGCAACAAAGATAAGTTCTCCTGTCCAGGCCAGAGTGGTATTTTTGGCATGGTGGTGTTCCAAAGAGCAGTTCTGGCTCTGCCAGCTGTGCATGTCCAATTTTCCAGGCACGACACTCGGGCCTGACCCCAAAAGGAGCCCTCAGTGCTCAGTCACGAGCAGCAGGACATGAAATTCATCCTCACGTGCCCTGAGAGTGATCTCAGCCCTCACAGCCACTCTGGAAAAGCCTTCAGTGGCGACTTCCATCAAACCCTGCTGACATCACAACTCATCCTGACACTGGGAAACGTGGGCAGGAGACAAATCTGTTTGAAAGTGGGCTGAAGAGCTTCATAGAAACACTCCAGATCAGAGATTTTTGGATCTCTGGCTCATGCCAGCCCTGCACAGGCACTGGGATTTCTCAGCAAGGCTTGCACAAGATGTGATTTCCCCCTCTCATAAATTTTCACTGTCAAACCACCCCAAGCTGGAACAGACTGGGAGTTGGGGGAGCTGGTGTTTGCTTTCAGTGCACAAAACAAAGCAGGCCCAGGCAAAACTCCCTTAAATGCTTAAATTCTGTCTGAGCAGCCTGAGCTTGGCCAGGGACACCTGAGGGAAAGGACATTTTTCCCTCTAAAAGTGGACAATCAACAGGCACACACACCAAGAAAGCCAAGATAAAAGAACTCTTATATTTCACTGAAAATCACTGATCACCCCCCACTGATAGTGACACTGTCCAGGACCCTCCCCACAGCCCCAGAACATACCTTGTTTCAGCTTTTTGGTTATTGTCACTTGACATTTGATGCACTTCTTCATCCTCCTGGAGCATTCTGCCACGGGTGACACAAGGAGAGATGACATTTAAGGCCACAACAGACTCAAGAAGGTCAGCTTTGAACAACCTGAGGCCTCCCTGGCTGATTAAGGGATTGTTCCTGCACGGAATGAGGTCAGTACCTGCATTCTGAGCCGTGCCCTACTCCCATTTTAATCTTCCCCAGGTCAGCAGCAAACACAACACCTTTAAATTCTCGGTGCCACCAGAGCTGCTCTGATCCCAGCAGCTCTGGGGGAGGAGGAGGGAGCTCTGGCACAGAGTTCTGACCAAATTCCCTTGTGAGATAAACTTGCTGACAGGCCTGAGCCGGCTGCCCCTAAATTATCAGCTGAAATGCAGAGTTACAAAAGCCAGAGGAGAGGGAAATCCTTCTCAGGAGGTTTCTGAGGGATGAAGCACTGACAGTCAGAGCTGAGGCAGCTGCCTTTCCCTCTGAATTACCCAGGCATCTCTGAGCCCAAGCAAAGCTGTCTGGAGTCCCAAGCAGCAGGTGGGCAGAACATTCTGTGTTTTTCAGAGATAACTTTGGCTGTCTGAGATGCTGAAATCACGCCGGGGTTGCTTCAGGACACAAACAGCACAATGGCTCAGTGTCTGAGCAGAGCTGGATTTGTGACAGGGCGGCGAGGGAGGCTGGCTGGGGGAACAGGGAGGAAAAACATCCCAAAAAAGGGGAAAAAACCCAGGGTGGGCTCACCTTCACACACAATGCTGTGCTGGCATGGGAAGAAATGGATGAGCAAGGCCAGCTCTGAGCAGACCAGGCACTCTGTGGGCACTGCCACGCTGGAGACGCTGAGGTTGGTCATGGTGTTGGGCGTGGTGTGCACACGGCGAAGGCTGCAGGTGATGGTTGAGCTCTCGGAAGAAACCTGCTGTTCCCTGCAAGCAGCAAGCACCAGGAAATGTCAGCCACGGGCTCCAGAGCCTCCTCCTGCAGCGGAGAGCTCTGGAGTGATTGACTGATTGACCCCTCGGAAAACTGGATTGATTGACTGATTGATTGATTGATTGATCCCTTGGACACTGGACTGATTGATCCCTTGGAACACACGATTGATTGACTGATCCCTTGAACACTAGATTGATTGATTGATCCCTTGGAACACAGGACTGATTGACTGATTGATCCCTTGGACACTGGATTGATTGACTGATTGATCCCTTGGACACTGGATTGATTGACTGATTGATCCCTTGGAACACTGGATTGATTGACTGATTGATCCCTTGGAACACTGGATTGATTGACTGATTGATCCCTTGGAACACTGCATTGATTGATCTCTTGAACACTGGATTGATTGATCGATCCCTTGGAACACTAGATTGATTGATTGATCCCTTGGACACTGGATTGATTGATCCCTTGAAACACTGGATTGATTGATTGATTGATTGATTGATTGATCCCTGGCAAACAGCCCACAGGGAGACAGAGCACCACATGCTCAGGTGGGATAAACCTGGGAGCCTTCCCTGCCCTACTGGGATTTTGATTAGTTCTGTCCAAAAAGAAAGGAAAAGAGCAGGGATAACTCATATTTATGAGTTATTTATAACTGCTTTTTTTGAGGTGACAGTAAGGTACTGACAGCACAATCAGCTTCTGAAAGCAGGAATGAGAAATGTCACTCGGAAAGAAAATTCTTTAAGCAAAAAAACTCAATCCAACACATCCTGAACTGACAAAATTCCTCTGGAAGATGTTTAAAGGGACACATTTCACCTGTTATTCTGTGGAGCAGAAGCATGGCCAATGGCAGCACTGCTGAGAGGTTCCTCCTCCAGCAGCAGCAGCCCTGAGCCTGTGCCCTCGGATCAAACAGAACTCTGCTTTCATGTTTGCAAAGGCAAAATCCAAACAAACGCTTCTCAGAGCCCCAGATAAAGCCATCTTTGACTCGCTATACTCTCCCTTTGGCATGTTCTCTGCTGTTTCTCTTATCAGCTTCAAAGCAAGTGTTTATTTATCCAGGCCTGGAGTAAATCCTGCAGATTCTGGTGCCCACTTTTTGCTGCACTCTTTAAATATCTGTCAGTGAGGAATCAAATGAAAGCACACCAGAAGCCAGGGTTACTCTGCAGAGCTGCTCTTGGCCCTGGTGCCCAGACTCCTCCGATGGCCTCGGGGCTCTCTGGAGGCCAAGTTTGCACAGAGCCACACTAATCTGCTTTCCCCAACCCTTCCAGCTCAGCCCACAGCCTCCCAGAACCCTCCAGAAACTCAGGGCAGCTCCATAAGGAACAGGAGTGACATTCAGGGTGACATCCAGAGGGCTCAGGGATGCTCCATCCCTCCGTGACTCCAGGGCTGGGGAAAACTCCATTTTTCAGGGGAGTTTCCTGAGGACAGGATTTACCTGAATTTCTGTGAGAAGTCTTTGACAATCTGGACAATCCTTCCATCTGTAATGAGGTCCAAAGGAGACTTTCCCCGATGATTTGCATAATTAATATCTGCTCCTTCTTGTGCTAAGTAGCAGGCAATGGCAGTCCCGACATTCAGCTCCACATTGCCCAGGAAGCCAGAAGCCTGCAGCTGAGGGATGTGGAGAAACACACTCTGTCAACAGGAGAAGCTTCTGATCCTTTGCTTTGCTTTGCATCAAAATCTAAATAAAATCTTAAACCTTGTCCTTACAGTTTCAAAGTGCAATTTTTTTGAAAGCACACAAAAATTCTTTTTTCTTCATGCGAATAAAAGATTAAAATCTTACATTCCAGGGACAGGACTGCCTCAGACTGATCCTACCTGATGATAATCACTGAAAATCACAGTAGTGGGCACTGACTTCTCCAGGGAGTGAAAAGAAGAAGCTGAGGACACCACAGAAATGAGGAACAGCTGCTGCACAGGGCCCTGCTGACAGCTATTTAAAGAGCCAAATTCTGATGTGCATGATCCCAAATAATTCGAAGTCAACTCACATATTCCACTGACTTAAAAGACCAGAGCATGTCGGTCAGGGCGAGTAAAATTAGATGTGAAGGAATCTACAGCATTCAGATGTGATGTTACTGTAAATGATATTGGGAATGACATGCACAGATCACTCTTTAGGACTTTCTGCAGGCAGGACTTTGAGCCATCAGCTCCTGGGGGTTTGGGGAGGGGCAGGATGGAAGTGTGGTGCTAAAAGCTAAAAAGGAGCAATGGGAGGTTTCACTTATTCTGATAATTTCAAATTAAATTAATAAAAAAAAATCTATGCTGGATTTTCCAGTGGATTGAATTATCCTTGCACTTTTGGCCTATCCTGCAGTGATTTCTTGTGGTTAGAGATTTCCTGAGGTTCGCAGAAGCTGGCAGAGGAAGCAGGCAGGTGCACCCAAGATGGCAAAAGGAGAACTTGATTTACAGAAACCTCTTTATATATCCATTAATAACCTAGCAATTATTGGTCAGCAAAGAATCCACCTCCCAAAACCATTGGTCACAGCTATACAACACCTAGTACCAAACACAGATATTAAGAAAGTAAAAGAATGCAGCTTATCTCTATTCTCCCTGAGAAAGAAGAGAAAGATTTCTAAAACAGTGCAGCTACAATTTCTAGATCTTTTTATCTCCAGAGCAGCACAGAGAAATCCAGTTCAGATTTTAGAACAGCTTCCCCCTTCTCCTCCAGGCTGCTCCATCTCCCCTCTCTGTCCCTCTGCAGATACCTGCGGTGGCTGTGGTCAGCTCTGCTCATATTTTCCATGCCATGAGACAGAAACAAATTGCTGTGGTTCTGGGGCATGAATTAAACCCAAGACTCTCTTGGCTCTGCACTGGATTCATGACCTTTCCCATGTTCAGGAAAGAAGAGCACAATGCTCATAAAAACCTCGGAGACAGCTCTGAATTGCTGTCTGACTACGTCATGTTTCACGCTGTAAATTCAGGCATGGCCTCCGAGGATCCATCTCTGCTTTGGTTTGTTTCCACGCTCCCCATCTGGACTGGTTTGGGAGTTTCCCTGCCTTCCTTCAGCCCCTCAGACCCCACAACCTGCTGATATTGTTGATGCCTGGATGGACTTCTAAAACTTCCCCTCAGACCCCACGACCTGCTGATATTGTTGATGGCCTGGATGGACTTCTAACACAGAGGCCAAAGTTGGGAGAATAAAAAGCAGATTAATTTATTAAAGGCCTTCAAGGTGCATTTAGGGCAGACAGAGCCCACTCGAGAGGCTACACCCAAAATGGACAGCAAGTCACGAGTTTTTCATATTTTATAAGTTCTGTCCATTGAGTGTTAATTCTCCAATTACACCTTCAGGTGATGATGTTAATTAACCCAAGTTTGCTCCCCCAATTCACTGTTGGTTCCATATTTTGGGGCTCTGAGACAGCTAAGTGTCCTTGGATTTCCAACTAAGAGGAATTGTTTTGTCTAAAATGCTGGGAACAGAACCTTTAGCACTTTATATGGAGTCCAGAGCCACACAGATACACAAAAAATATAGAAGCTAAAATCCTCAGCATTGCAACACGGAGCATTTTCCCACCCTTGCTGCTGGAATCCTCACCTTGGAAAGGAGGGAGGCTCCCATCTCCCCTTCCCTCTTCTCCATGGCGAGGGCCATGAGCTGCTGGCGCTCCAGGGCGATGTGCATGGCCGTGTCCCCATCCTCATCCTCGGCGTTGACGTCGCTGCCGTGGCTCACCAGCAGCTGCACCATGCCCACGTGGCCCTGGATCACTGCCAGGTGCAGAGGGCTCTGGTTCCTGTTGTTCTTCAGGTTGACGTCGCAGCGGCCCTGGGAAAGCAGGAATTGCATCATGGGGAGTTGTGGCTGCTGAGCTGGGCTGGGGAACGGGGGGAGTGTGGGGCCCGGGAGGCCCAAATCCCATTCCATCTTCCCTGAAAATTCCAGTCCAACTGGAATTGGACTGGAATTTCCAATTCCAGTCCAACCCACTTTTCCCACTTCATTGGACATTCCAGTTCCAACCCACTTTTCCCACTTCATCTTCACTGGACAGTCCAGTCCCAACCCACTCTTCCCATTTCATCTTCACTGAACATTCCGGTTCCAATCAACTTTTACCATTTAATTTTCCCTGGACATTCCAGTCCCAATCCACTCTTCCCATTTCATCTTCCCTGGACATTCCAGTCCCAACCCACTTTTCCCATTTCATCTTCCCTGGACATTCCAGTCCCAACCCACTTTTCCCATTTCATCTTCACTGAACATTCCAGTCCCAACCCACTCTTCCCATTTAATTTTCCCTGGACATTCCAGTCCCAACCCACTTTTCTGACTTCATCTTCACTGAACACTCCAGTTCCAACCCACTTCGCTCTTAGCCAGGAAATCCTTCTCCTTGTGCCAAAGGCCACAGGAAAATCCCCCCAGGAATGCCAACCCCTGCTCTTCAGCCTGGCAAACAATGCCAGCTCTTCAAGGGACAGGGACATTCCTGTGAGTGCCAGCTTTGACTCAGAGTGGTTGGGAAATGTGGGGCTTGGATAAAGGGCAGTGGGATAAACGGGAGCTCCTTTTGATGGTGATTTTGGTTTTTTTTTCCTCACCTCTTTGATGAGAATTTCAGCCACCTCCATGTGGTTGTTGAGAGCAGCGAGGTGCAGGGCAGTGAATCCATCTTCCTTTTTGGAGTCCACCAGCTGCCGAGCCCTGGCCAGAATCTTCTTTATGGCTCTGCAGAGTCGAAGAGGTGAACAGAGAATTAATTGGAATAATTAATGGAAGGATTAATTATTCCATGTTTTACAGGCAGCACCAAGAGCTGACATCAGCAGTGCAGAGCAGTCCCTCCAACTCACAAATTGAATTACGAAAACACAACAAAAGCCCTCAGTTATCATTTAATAAAGCAGGGAAAAGTCACACTGCTTGGAAAATAATGAGCAGATTTATTCTTGGAAGGGTTCCAGAGGCTCTCAGATTTCACTAAGACCTTCTCCTGTCCTTCCAAGTGTGAATCCAAACATCAGAGGAGACTGTGCAGAAACACAGAGATTTCCTAGCCTAGGGAAGCATGAGAAAGATGGAATGGGGAAAGCAAGCAGGAGTTTCCTGTGAAGACCTGAAGGAGGGCAAAAGCCCTCTCCAAACCCAAAAAATATGTGACCAGAAACACAGAGATTTCCTAGCCTAGGGAAGCACGAGAAAGATGGGATGGGGAAAGCAGGCAGGAGTTTCTTTTAAAGACCTGAAGGAGGGCAAAAGCCTTATCCAAACCCAAAAAATATGTGACCAACTACCCAGAGCTACACCTGCCACCTTCTTAGGCAGCCAGCACAAATCAACATCTGCAAAAGCCATAAAAATGGGGAAAAAAAAAGTCACTTACAGCTTGTTGCCTTTCAGAGCAGAATAGTGGAGCAGGTTGAAGCCTTGACAGTTCTGGACAGTGAAGTCAATGTTGGGAACTTCGGTGAGAATCTCAATCACGACTTTGTAGTCCAGAGTGATGGCGTAATGCAGGGGGGTGTCTCCCTGGGCATCCTACACATGCAGACCCAAAAAAGCGCAGGTTACCAACCTCAGGAACGCCAAGGAAACCTCCTGTGAGCTGCTGGAACTCCTGAGCAGCTCTGAGGGACTGACCCAGCACGGAACAGCCCCACCAGGACACAAATGGGCTGGGTCCAAACCACCATCAGTGCCTGCCTGGAAAACGTCCCCATGCCCTGAGTGTTGGAAAAACACACAGCAGCTCAGCTCTCCCTGGAAATCTCCTAAATCCAGCAGAGAATGCTGATGTGGTGAAGAAGGGGCAGGCCCAAACCTGGCATTTCAGAGCACTGAAATTCAGGAATATTTCCCGTGCAATGCATAGCAGTGAATTTTAAGGGAATGACTTTCAAATTCTACAAAGCAAGAAGTGGTGTGAGACATAAATTGGGATCTCTCCACCTCAAAAAAACCCCACCAACCAACCAACCAACCAACCAACCAACCAACCAAAAACCCCAACAAAACAAAACAAAAAAACCACAAAAAACCCCCCACACAAAAAACACACCAAAAAAAAAAAACCAAAGCAAAGCAAAGCAAAGCAAAGCAAAGCAAAGCAAAGCAAACCAAACCAAACCAAACCAAACCAAACAAAAAAACCCAAAACAAACAAACAAACAAAACAAAAACAAAAAAACAAAACCAAAACCCCCAAAAAACAAACAAACCCCCACAAAAAACCAAAAAAAAAAACCCCACCAAAAAAAGCACCCCACAAAACAACAACAACATAAAACCAACCAAAATCCCCCAGACACCTCCCTGCCCCAAATCCCTGAAATCCCAAACTTACTGGGAGGTTGACATCACAGTTGAGCTCGCAGAGGGCCCTCACCACCTCGGTGAAGCCCTGGCTGACAGCGACGTACAGCGCCGTGCACTTGGCGTTGTTCAGCAGGTCAGCGCTGGCTCCCTTGGCCAGCAGCACACGAGCAACCTCAGCCTGGTTCCTGGTTTAAAAACAGGGAGAAAACCAGATCAGATCCAATCCTGTGCACACAGGAAATTTTTTCTGTTTGCAAAGCAACAGGATTTGGGTTTTGTATCCTCTCAGCCTCACCCCATTTCCTCTTAATGTCAGAAAAACTCCACATGGAACAAAACCTCCCCAATTTGTGCTGTCTGCTCTGAATTAACAGGAATTCCCACTCTTAATGATGAAGTTACCCTGGTAATTGATAATGATGAAGTTTATGATGAAGAAGATAATGATAATGATAATGATGAAGTTACCCTGGTAACTGGTGATACAACTCAAAATCTCATCTTGCTCTGGAAAACACACAAATTTACAGAACCCAACTGAACAAATTGATCTCAGTCAACCAAACCACATCCGTCATCCCCTTGGAAAGAATTTCATCACTAAAGCCTCCTTATCATTTTTTTTTTAATGATTCCCCCTGAAAATTCCTCACCCTAACTGTGGAGGATAAGAAATCCTTGTGCTAAGAAACCCCGTGCTAGAAATCCTGGAAAAATAGATGTTGTAGGAGAAGAAATGCTCCTGTGGGCTCAAGCTCACTTCCCAACATAAAAATCTGTGAAAAGCCTTTGAATTTCATTTCATGAAAGGAAATGAAATCCCAAATTCAGGGAAGAAGTGTAACAAGCACTTGGGGCAGGAGATATGACCAAATGAAAGGCGAGCGGAAAAAAAGGCACAATTTGCAAATGGAGCGAATACAAGGGAATGCATTGGGATGAAATGAGGGGCAGTGAAAAAACCGGCAAGTTGCCCAAATTCTAGGGGTTGAATTTCTGAAATCAGAAAAGTAAGGAAAAGGCGAGACAGGAGAAGAAGGTGAGAAACAGAAAGGCTGAAAAAAAAAAGGGAAAACTTTGCACCCAAATGCAAACAAGCAAATGGCATGGCGTGAGCTGAAGTGCAGGGAACTGGACCAAAGCTTGCCACATTGATCCTCACTGAAATCGCAAGATTTCATTTCCTTTCATGAAAGGAGTTTTCCACCAGGATTAACGAGGGGAGATGTCCATCCTACCCAAAGGCTGCGTAGTGCAGCGCCGTGTCCCCCTCGTCGTCCCGCAGGTCGATGTTGGCGTGAGCCTGCAGCAGCGTCTTCACCACCTCCAGGTGCCCCTGGTAAGAGGCAATCTGCAGGGCAGTCCTGCCCTGGTTCTTGGCATCGACCTTTGGGAAGGGCAGAAATGCAGAAAATTAGGGATGACCTTGTCTTGGTGCTGGAGCAGGGGGGGAGTCACCACAGCCCAGAAATCCCAGAGTCTACGCCCAGAAATCCCAGAGTTTGTGCCCAGAAATCCTGCAGAGTTTGTGCCCAGAAATCCTGCAGAGTTTGTACCCAGAAACCCCAGAGTTTGTGCCCAGAAATCCTAGAGTTTGTGCCCAGAAATCCTGCAGAGTCTGTGTCCAGAAATCCTGCAGAGTTTGTGCCCAGAAATCCCAGAGTCTATGCCCAGAAATCCCAGAGTTTGTACCCAGAAATCCCAGAGTCTGTGCCCAGAAATCCTGCAGAGTTTGTGCCCAGAAATCCTGCAGAGTCTGTGCCCAGAAATCCCAGAGTTTGTACCCAGAAATCCCAGAATCTGCACCCAGAAATCCCAGAGTTTGTGCCCAGAAATGCCACAGAATCCGCACCCAGAAATCCCACAGAGTCCATGCCCAGAAATCTCAGAGTTTGTACCCAGAAATCCTGCAGAGTTTGTGCCCAGAAATCCCACAGAATCTGCACCCAGAAAGCCCAGAGTTTGTGCCCAGGAATCCCACAGAATCCATGCCCACAAATCCCACAGAGTCCGTGCCCTGCTGGCTCCTCTCCCTGCCCAGCAGCTCCCACTGACCTTGTCCCAGAACATTTGGGAAGGGAAGGGGCAGGGGAGAGCATTTTAGTCCAAGGGGAGAAGCCAGAGAGCAGAGCTGGCACCAGGGCTGTAATTGCAGAGCCCTGCTGCCAAATCACTGCGAGCACAGCACTCCCTGCTAGCTCTGCCAACAATTCCCTTCCTAGGAGGAAAATGTGTGAGGAAATCAAATTAGCTTTGCATAAGGCTCTGGAGGTGCCAAGACCCTGCTGGGCTGTGCTGCTGCAGGTACTTCAGAGGGTGCAGGGAGAGCTCGGGGCTCAAGTGCTGCAAGGAGGGGTTTGGAGAATTAAAGACACTGAAGAACAAGAGGCAAGAGGGGAAAAAAGAGCCAAAGCAGCTCCTGAAAGCAGTAGGAGGCTAAGGAGAGGAGAGGGAGGCACAGAACCTCAGCAGACTGGCAAGGAGAATGAATTAGTGAAGGAGTTTTTTTCCTGCAGCTGATTTGATGCAGCAGTCAGAGCTCAGGACAGGCAGGACTTCCCTGGAGAGGCTCAGGATGTGCTTTGGGCAAGGAGGAATCAGAAATGTTCTGCCATTTCCACAAGGCAGACAGGGCAGAGCAGCTGGACAGTGTCAAGCAATGGCACTAAATGAGCCCCAAATCCAGCCTGCTCTCTATGGGACTCTGACAGAAATAGCTGATTTATTAATATAAATATTAGAGTAGAAATAGAAGGCTAATAAAAATAACTAATCATATAATGGATTCCTTACTCTTGGGACTTTCCTATCTGGGATCAATTGGAGAATCGCAGATATTTTTGCCTCCTTCCCATCCCCTGAATCCCCATTAACTTTATTTATAAAGAACTCCAATAAATATCTGATAACTAACCCCTAAATCAGCTTCAAAATCTTGATCCTGCTTTTCCTGGGTGACACCCCCAGCTGCTCCTACAAACACAGCCCCAACAAAACCTCTTTTTGTCCCCAATGCTTTCCAAGGACACACTGAAAGACTTTGGTGGTGCTTTTTCTAGGTTGTTCCTAACCCCTGAGCCCCTCCCTGAAGGAGCTTCCAGGAGATGTGAGTTTGGCATTGCAAGCACAGGAATCGTCCACCAAAGAGTCCAGCCCAGTTCCCTCCTCCAGTCAGACATGAGATAAGACACTGCACAGATCTGGGCAGCTTTTCTCCTTCCTGATTCCAAAAAAATGATTTTACGAGGTCCTCTAAGGACAGGCAGAGCCAGACACAACTCGTGGCTTTCTTTTCCAGCAGATATTCTGATATCTGCTCCTGTTTTCATATAGATAAAGCCCTCTCCCCCTCATTTTTCAGCTGCAGTGGCCACACAGGAAATCTGGGAAAAGCCAGCTTTGGAAAGGTGCTGTGAGGATTTTAGTTCAGATTTAATGCCACAAACCAGAGGCATCAAATATTCACATTTAACAGAGAAATTTAACCCTGAACTGCACCAAAATAATATTCCAAACGTTCGGAGATATCACTAAACCTGCAAAATCTATTATTTTTCTTACATTCTCTTCCCCTTTTATGGCAGTATTTTAAAGAGCAGAAACAAACCAAAAAATGGCCATTTTTGTCTTCCAAACTTGCCTTGTCTGGGTATTTCTGGAGGAGCTCCCGGACTTTGGCCGCGTTGTTGACGGCTGCACAAATCACCAGGCACCCTACGTGCTCCGACTCCGTCCTCTGGGACAGCAGCTTCTCCAGGACAGTCACCAAAGTACCTGAAAAAGAGAAAAAAAGCACCTGTAACCACATATTTCTGAGTGTTCGAGGTGACAGAGGTGTCACAGCTCCACAGGGAGAGCAAAGGGAAAAATTTTCCAAGTTTTCCCTCAAGTCTGAATTGAGCAAACGATTTAAGATCCATCCACACTGCAAAATAACAAAAAAATCCTGGCAAGTCTGTCCTCTCTCCCACACGATCCTGACATGCAGAGGGAATAAAGATGGTCAGGCCACGAAAAAATTTATGAGCAGATGTGCAGAACACACAAAAAAAGTCCCCTCCGTGCGTCATGTGATCCCAAACTCGATTTCAGGGAGGATTAGGCCAAAGAATTGTTGATTTCACAACAGTTCCACGCACAGAGCTGGGAATGTTTCACAAGCCTTCAAGAATGAGTGTCCTCACACAGGAACAGGGAACTGAGACAGAACGAGGGTGAGGCAAATGCTGAACCCGGGGCAGTGCTTTGGTTAGCAACTCTGAGTCCGAAATTCTGGATTTTTCTGTTAAGCCCAGCATTTCTAAGCTGTAAACCAGGCTGTGAAAACCAGTTTTGCTTGCCCAGTAAGGCACAGCAAAGTTTTATTCTGCGTTTTCCCATGAATCCCAGCATTTCCAAGTCCTAAATCCCACATTTTCCCATCAATCCCAGCATTTCCAAGTCCTAAATCCCACATTTTCCCATCAATCCCAGCATTTCCAAGTCTTAAATCCCACATTTTCCCATCAAGGCCAACTCTGCTCGCCCCCTAAGGCACAGCAAAGTTTTATTCTGCATTTTCCCATGAATCCCAGCATTTCCAAGCCCTAAACTCTGCATTTTCCTGTTATTCCCAGCTCTTCCAACTCCTAAATCCCACATTTTCCCATCAACCCCAGCATTTCCAACTCCTAAATCCCACATTTTCCCATCAACCCCAGCATTTCCAACTCCTAAATCCCACATTTTCCCATCAACCCCAGCATTTCCAACTCCTAAATCCCCCATTTTCCCATCAACCCCAGCATTTCCAACTCCTAAATCCCCCATTTTCCCATCAACCCCAGCTTTTCCAACTCCTAAATCCCACATTTTCCCATCAACCCCAGCATTTCCAACTCCTAAATCCCACATTTTCCCATCAATCCCAGCATTTCCAACTCCTAAACCCCACGTTTTCCCATCAACCCCAGCTTTTCCAACTCCTAAATCCCCCATTTTCCCATCAATCCCAGCTCTGCTCGCCCCCTAAGGCACAGCTGGGCCTTGGCTCTCCATCCAGGGAATCACACCTGGATTTTCCCCCTCCAAGGAGCCGACCCAGGAGCTCCCAGCCCCAGTCCTGCCCCTCACTTTTGGGTTCCTTGGCGCTCTCTGTGGTCATCAGGTTGGCCTCCTCCTCCCTCTGGTAGGCGGTCAGGCAGGCAGGGTTGAAGGTCCACGACTGTCCCCCCACGGACACACGAAGATCTCCGTCCCCATAGACCTTGATCACCTTCCCAATGTGCCCCAGGGTCTGCAAGGAAAAGAGAATTTTTTTCCCCAAAGTTCCCAGACCCAAAGCCCGGGGGGGTTTTGGGATTTTTTATTTCGCAAAGCTGCAGCTCCTGCTGTGTGAAAAGAAGCACGGGACAAGTGACACACTCGCAGACAGCTCCCACTTCGAGGACACCAGAGGGTTCTCACCAGTTTCTCTCTCACTGGTTTGGCACGGAAGGGATTTCCCAGACACATTGGAAATGGCTGGGGAGGGAAGTGCTGATGGAGAACAGATCAAACTGGGACTGGGGCGGTTTCCTCCAGGCTTTTCTTGCCCCTGGAGGATATCTGCACCCCAATTTTAGCCACACTGGGCTGATCAGACCATTTTTGCCATTCCCTGCCTCATTCCAGAGGATCAGGGAAGGAGTAAGAGGATTTTGGTTATGGAAACCTTGAGTTGGTGGCAGCCAAATCCTTTTTGTCACATTCCCCCTTTTCCCGTTGGACACGACGGTGTCACCGAGAGCCACCAGCAGCGGGGGCTGGGCAGGGAGGAATTCCCAGCAGGAATTCTGGGGGACACAAGCCCATCTGTGAGTGCTCAGGGCTTGGGGGAGCTCGGGAGGTTACTGGACTGTCCTGGAACTGGAACTGGCGCGCACTCACAGGTGCCATCTCATCTGTCCACTCCCCATGACCAGGTTGGAATCGCTTCACTGTTTCCATATCATCTATCACCCGGACCACATCACCAACCCAAAAGGTGTTGAGCTACAAGAAAAAGAAAGTCATAAGCTTTTTGGGGGATGAAGCCAAACACACACACACACAAAAAAAAAAAAAAAAAAAAATAGTGATCGGCCCCTCCACCCCACTCCCCAAAATCCCAACAAAAAACACACCACCGAGTCAAAAACCAGCATTGAAACAAAAAAATATAACTACAAGAAAGCTGTAAGCACTGAGCTGCAAAACAAGCACAGTCCAATTCTCTTCTAAGCCAAGTGCACATTTAAGCAGGGAAATAATTTGGAACTGGCAGTTTCGGAACTTCTTCTCCTCCAAATGGTTTAATTAATATCAGATAAAGTATGGAAGTTTCCTTGGTCCATCTCCTCGCTACACCTGACTTGGCACTGGAGATTTTAATTCACTTTAATAAGGAAGTTAAATGTGTTTTTTAAAAGAGAGAAGGGAAAGCAGAGTTTATCTGTGCTGGTAATTTGCCAGATGCTCACTGGGCTAGGAAGGGAGCAGTGTCAAAATAAAATTTTTAAAGCAGAATAATTTTGTGCAAAACAGTCTGACACTGCATTTTCCATTGGAATCGGGAGTTTTGAGCATTGTGACCTTGCTCAGGTCAGAATTTTGCTGTTTTCCAGCAGCTTCTTCTGTACCTAATTATCTCCATTTCTAATCATCCCCATTTCAAAGTGCTCAAACCTCTGGGGAAAGCCAGAGCTGTGAGCTTTGGAAATGCAGCCCCAAAATCAGAAGGGTTGGATTAGAGGATGGGAAGAATCAGAGAGAAGCGAGACAAAGATAAAAAAAAAATAAAAAAAAAAAAAGAGAGAGAGAAAAAAGCACATGGAGGCACAAGAACAAGGAGGAACAGAAATTCAAAGGGCAATTGTGTGGGAAAAGGTTCATCACAAGGCAAGGGCAGCTGCAGAAGGATGAGGCACTGCAGAAAAAAGCTGAAATTAAGAAATGGAGTTTACAAATGCGAAAGTTCCTAAAACTGGGCAATTGTGTTTATAATTCAGGGTTTTCCTTCAGCACTGGGGGACGCAGTGTGCCAAAACCCAGCAGGGAAAATGATTTTTCTGCAGCTTTTGCAGCACCTACCTTGGTCAGGGCTCCGGGATGGAAAGTCCAGCGAGTCTCACTGTTGAACTGCACCCTCACATCTCCTCTGTCTGTGATCCTGTGCACAGTCCCTGTCTGGCCGATGAACTGTGGAGAGAGGGAGGGAAAATAAAAAATTAGGGGAAAACCCCTAAATAAATCATGTTTTTAAAATGTTTAAATGTTTAAAAAGGTATGTAGAAGTGAAGGAGGGGGAGAAAGTTCCGAGAGAGGAGAGGCGAAGGCAGAAGGGGCCAATCTGTCCCTTGCAAATTCATAAATCATGTTCTATGATGAGTATTCTAATTTCTACTAACCAATCTAGGACAAGATACAAATTCTACATTATTTACATATAGCCTATGAGAGTTCTTATATTACCATAGCTGTTACATATTTAAATCCTACAAACTGGTTCTTCAGGTTCTTGCTGGGTTGGTTAGGATCAGTTAAATCTTTTGGATTCACCCTGGAGGAGCTGTTGTGAGAACAACAGGTTGATAAGCCTTCCCTCTAGCCATTCCCTGATTGGTATTTCAAAACTTGTCTTCATCTCAGTCTCTCCTAAGGTTTCAATATTCTTAGTATCTTTTGCCAGGCAATAATTTTCATAAGACCTTCCTATTTCTTCTTCCCCAACAAAGGTATCCAAGGCACGGTGGCTAAATCACCCAGCGTTTCCCACCCACAGACCAACAGTGCTCCCCAAACTTGCTCTGCATGAGGTGCAGCCACTGTTTTTCTAGAAAAAGAGGGGAAAAGCTCCTTAAAAAGCTCCTTTGAAGGAGCAGGATACTGGGGGAGGAGGGGGATAGGAATACAAAGTGCAAAAAGGCTTGAAAATGCAGCACAAATTGTCCTCTTTCCAAATGACAAAGGTGGGCAGGGATTCCAACACTGCTGTGCATTATAAAATAACATCAAGGCACACTCTGAGGGAGAAAGGAGCATGAAAAACAAGGGTTCAGAAAATAAAATTGAATTGTGGTGAAGGGCTCTGGCAGGTCCTGAGCAGCTCATGGCTTATAAAGAGGTAAAAAATATCAATTTCTGAGGTGACAGGAAGTTGCTGTTTCTCTGTTTAAGGTCCCTCTCTACCCCTGCATTCCCCAAAAACAGGAATATTGTAAAAAATATCAATTTTTGAGGTGACAAGAAGCTGCTGTTTCTCTGTTTAAGGTCCCTCTCTACCCCTGCATTCCCCAAAAACAGGAATATTGTAAAAAATATCAATTTTTGAGGTGACAGGAAGCTGCTGTTTCTCTGTTTAATGTCCCTCTCTACCCCTGCATTCCCCAAAAAGAGGAATTCAGGAGCACAGAGGTTTCACAACCAACAACAGACACAGCAACACCCAAAAACAACAGCTTTGGGGATGGAATAAAAAAATTCATGGATGGAATAAAAAAATTCATGGATGGAATAAAAAATTTCATGGATGGAATAAAAAAATCCATGGCTCCGCTGGCAGCCTTGTTCAAGTTCATCAGAAGATGCCAAGTCCCTGCCTGCCAGGCTGAAAAAAAAATCCAAAAAGGAGGCTGATGCTCAGTTAAGAGATTTCCACATTCGAACTGGAATTACAGAATTTTAAAGCCTGATTTCAAAAAGTCTGCTCGCCTTCAGGGCAGGGTGGGCCAGGATACATATTTAACATATATTTTCTGGTTTTACAGCATTTATTCATGCCATTCCACAGTAATAAATGCCATTTCTACCTTTATTTCCTCTACTCTCTGGGTTTTTGAAGACAACAGGTGACAGCAAACTGATGGCACTTCGATTTAAAGGTAAGGCTAAGCTCCAAAAATACCAAATGGGCTGAGAAATTGCAGCCCTGGCCAGGGACAGAGCCCACAATTGACAAAACACAGAACTTTCATCAGCACCAAAGAGCCAAACAAGGAATGGATCCAGAACTCCAAAGAAAAGATCCATGGCTCATTTAAAAACAAACAAAGAAACAAAGCAGTCTTTTTTTTTTGTTGGGGTTTTTTTTTTTTTTTCATTTGCTTCTTTGGTTTTTTTGTGTGTGTGGGGGGGGGTTGGTTTGTTTTTCGGTTTTGTTTGGTTTTTGTTTTTTGGTTTGGTTGGTTGGTTTGGTTATTTTGTTTGGTTTTTGGTTTTGTTTTGGCTTTTTGTTGCGTTTTTTGGTTGTTTTTGGGGGGGGTTGTCTGTTTTTGGTTGGTTGGCTTTTTTCATTTTGTTTTTTTTGGGTTTTTTTGTTTGCTTTTTTGTGGTTTTTTTGTGTGTGTTTTTGTTGTTGTTTTTGTTTGGTTGGTTTCATTTTGGGTTTTTTGGGGTTATTTTTGGTTGGGGTTTTTTTTTGTTTGGTTTGGTTTTAGGGGTTTTTTTGTTTGGTTGGTTTCTTTGGTTTGGATTTTGGTTTTGGGTTTTTTTGTTTGTTTGGGGGCTCTTTTGTGTGTTTTCTTTTGATTTATTTTATTTTGCATCCAAGACTTCTGAGCAACCCTTCCGCAGTGCTCCACAAAGCCACACTCACCCAACAGAACCCAAAAATAACTCCAACTCCACCACCCTCCCACTAAAAAAAAAATCCACATTTGCAATTCGGTCAACTTTAAGGTCACCCAAAGACATTCTGACAACTCCCTGAGCACAGGAACAGCCAGAACTGCCCCAGGGGAACACCCCAGGATGTACCTCGGCCATTTTGGGGTTCCAGGGGAACTCCCCAGGACATACCTCAGCCATTTTGGGGTTCCAGTCACCCATGGGGAACACCCCAGGAGCCATTTTGGGGTTCCAGCTGCCCCAGGGGAACTCCCCAGGACATACCTCGGCCATTTTGGGGTTCCAGGGGAACTCCCCAGGACATACCTCGGCCATTTTGGGGTTCCAGGGGAACTCCCCAGGACATACCTCGGCCATTTTGGGGTTCCAGGGGAACTCCCCAGGACATACCTCGGCCATTTTGGGGTTCCAGCTGCCCCAGGGGAACTCCCCAGGACATACCTCGGCCATTTTGGGGTTCCAGGGGAACTCCCCAGGACATACCTCGGCCATTTTGGGGTTCCAGCCGCCCATGGGGAACACCCCAGGACATACCTCGGCCATTTTGGGGTTCCAGCCGCCCCAGGGGAACTCCCCAGGACATACCTCGGCCATTTTGGGGTTCCAGGGGAACTCCCCAGGACATACCTCGGCCATTTTGGGGTTCCAGGGGAACTCCCCAGATGTACCTCAGCCATTTTGGGGTTCCAGGGGAACTCCCCAGGACATATCTCAGCCATTTTGGGGTTCCAGCCGCCCCAGGGGAACTCCCCAGGACATACCTCGGCCATTTTGGGGTTCCAGCTGCCCCAGGGGAACTCCCCAGGACATACCTCGGCCATTTTGGGGTTCCAGCTGCCCCAGGGGAACTCCCCAGGACATACCTCGGCCATTTTGGGGTTCCAGGGGAACTCCCCAGGACATACCTCGGCCATTTTGGGGTTCCAGCCGCCCCAGGGGAACTCCCCAGGATGTACCTCAGCCATTTTGGGGTTCCAGCTGCCCCAGGGGAACACTCAGCCATTTTGGGGTTGCAGGGGAACTCCCCAGGACCTACCTCGGCCATTTTGGGGTTCCAGGGGAACACCCCAGGACATACCTCAGCCATTTTGGGGTTCCAGGGGAACTCCCCAGGACCTACCTCGGCCATTTTGGGGTTCCAGGGGAACACCCCAGGACATACCTCAGCCATTTTGGGGTTCCAGGGGAACTCCCCAGGACATACCTCAGCCATTTTGGGGTTCCAGCTGCCCCAGGGCAACTCCTCAGGACATACCTCGGCCATTTTGGGGTTCCAGGGGAACACCCCAGGACGTACCTCGGCCATTTTGGGGTTCCAGGGGAACTCCCCAGGACATACCTCGGCCATTTTGGGGTTCCAGGGGAACTCCCCAGGACATACCTCAGCCATTTTGGGGTTCCAGCCGCCGTGGCCCTCCTGCATCTCGCGCAGGATGTCGATGTCCAGCAGGCACTTCACCTTGTCCCCGTGCTGGAAGGGATGTCTGTCCGTGCTCTCCTTGCGCTGCAGCTCCGCTGGTTTCCCTGGGGAGGACAAGGACAGACCCACGGCCGTGCAGGAGCTGCTCCCACACCTCGTGGGCCTCGGAAAAAACACTGCAAATTAACTTTAATTGGGGCAGAATGGGGCAAAACCCCTTCTCAGTTGTGGGGTTGATGATTTTTTGCCTTTTTATATACCCTTTTATGTGGTTTTATACCCTCTTTTTATATTTTCTGCTTACAGAAATACAGTACTTTACACATTACTTGTACCTTTATACATACTTGTACCCTTTACACATTACTTGTACCTTTATCCTACATGTTTGTAATTTTTGTAGTCTGATTTCTTAACTTAATTTTGGGTTCCTGCAAGGCAGAAAGACTAAACATTCGCCAGAGAGCTCTGTGCTATCAAAAACTCAAAGTTTCAACCTTGGCTGAAACCTTCTCTCTGGAATATAATTTATAAACTGGGCTCTAACCTCATTTGGGGAGGGATTCTTAGAATAGGGGGACATTACTTCATTTATTAGGTTTCTTATTGAGGGATTCTAGACAGATATGCAAATTTGTACTTCACTGATTAAGCTTCTTTTTGGGGAATCCTAGGCAGATATGCAAATTTGCAAGGTCCATAAAATTGTATATGCATTATACAGAGTGTGCATCTTGGCATGTTCCACCTTTGAAGAGCTGTGCACCCAAAATCCCATTAAAACACCAAAATAAAACCCTTTTACTCTTTTAACCATGTCTGCCTCATAATTCTAAAACCAACCAAAAAGGCAACTCTGTAGAGCAGCACTGTGCAGAGAAATCAGCAGGACTTCACTCTAACTGGACATTAATTTGAATTAAACACAAGACATTAATTGGAATTAAACACCAGCCCCATTTTGTGCCTCTGCAGAGCAGGGAATGCCTCTGAGGCCGTGGCAGACACCGGGAGCTGTTCTTAGTAATCCTCTCACCCACAACTGCTGCTCACAGACACACCCACACTGCACCCAAAATTAGTTCTCCCCTCCGCAGAGCTCCCTCTGAGGAGTGCCCAGCCCTCCTACCCTTCCATGCCTCTGGAATTAAGCTCCTCATCCAACCCTCCCCTCTTGCCAAGCTGCTCAGGGAGAGAAAAGTCTGATAAAGTACTGATTCTGCTGCTGAAAATTCCAGAACAGACCCCTCTGTTTCCCTTTGGTGGTCCCTGCACCTCATTAGAAAAAAAAAAAAACCAAAGAAACAAACCCACAACTAAATTACACCTGGGTAAAAAAAGCTGGAAGTCCAAAACCACAAGAAATTTCCTTGGATTTAAGAGGAAAGGTGGACTGCAGCAAGTTGCCAATGCAGACATCACCTTTTCCCATCACTTTTTCTAATCTCTGGCACTTCCATTCTCCAAAGTCTCCCTTTGGTCACATTTTCCTCTTCAACACTTTTTCCCAACTCTTTTGGCTGCACCAGGAGAGTGTTTACTCTCTAAAAGCACAGCTTTGGATGGACAGAACTGACACTGGGTCGGATTCTCTGCAGCACTTTGGGATTTTCCTGCATTTCCAGCAGAAGATCCCTCCTTGGGATACAACTGAGGGCATCTGATGGTTTCACCACTGAAAGGCCAAATGATTTTATGAACTGCCCTGAGATCAAGCAGCACGATCACAAAGAAACCAATTTTTTTCAAATGATGCTCATTATGTGGGAACTTTAGAAAACCAGGAGGTGATTTTTTATGTCTCCCAAGCAAAACCGCCTCAGCGTGAACCACAACTTCCCAACACACACTCATCTCAACAAAGACTCATCTCCACCCACCTAATTTTGGGAGATGCTCCTTGTAGTAGAAGCCCCCAGAAGCCTCCACAGTGCATTTGAGGTCCACTTTTCCCTTGTGGCCCACCCTGTAGACGTTGGTGGTCCCATCTGCCCAGGTGACGCTGGCCACGCTGCGGCCGGTCTCCACGTCCCAGCCCCGGATGTCCACCACGCGGCCGGTCTTACCCTCACCCCCTGAGGGGAAAGAAGGGAAAAATTAGGAAAATTGGATCAGGAGAGAACTCATTTTGAGAAATTAGGAAGGGATCTCTGTGTTGAGTTTGTTGAAACCCAGAGAGTTGTTCATTTTGGAATACAACTATGGAAAAGTAGAATTCATGGCCTAGTTTGGAACGCACACGCGGTGTCATGGCACCACACTGTGGCAAGACAAAAAACTCAGCAAAACCCACCCAGCATCTTTAAATCTCTCCCCAACACCGGCCAGGTGGAGAAACAGCAAATAAAGTTTTGGTCAAGCAAGGAGCAGAGCTTTGGAAGAACCCAGCACAGGAGGATGGATGTGTGGAGGTGCATGTGGCTGGGCACATCTGGGGACATCTTCTGATCCCAAAGACAACCCTGGACCTCGTGAAGGCAGGCAGGGTTTGCACATTCCCATCCCCACCCTGCTGCCAGGGCACTCTGTGACCCAGGACTGCCCCAAATGGGGACAAAAACATCTGTCTCACTGAGGAACTTCCGATTGTCTCAAACTCCTGAAATTTAATGGCTTAAAGGAGCTGAATTCCTCATCTATCAGCACATCTAAAAATCACAATGCCAACACTGCGTTTTGGGGTCGGTTCTACCCACGACAAGGCAGGGCTGGGGATGGGGACAGCTCCACCAAAGCCGAGCTGAGGGCTGGATTTGGGGTTCCTCTCACTGCTCCTGCTCTGGAGCTGCTTTGGGGTCAGCAGCACCGTAAGCAGCACAGTCTCAGACATGTAAATGCTGCTCTGATCTCAGCACGATGGATAAGCTGCATTGAGCATAAGCTGCTTTTGCTCTCAGACCCCACGAGGATCCACGTCCTCCACTGAACCCCGAGCTGCAATAAATGGCAGAGTCAACTTTGGAAACCTTTGAACTTCTGACTTAATTCTGAAGGGGCAAAAGGAGCTGTAAACATCGCAGTGGGTGTCCAGGGCTCTGGGACAAACGGGCAGGAAAGCTCCCTTAACCCCAGAGCACCACACAGAAATTGCTGTCAGTGAATTAGGGACAGGCATTACACCCCAAAAGCAGCTCTAGAAAAGAAATTTTTGCCCCATTGCAATTTTTGCATGAAAGTAGAAATCACTCTCCAGTGATCACAAATTCTTTCATTAGTGCTCCATGCAAAACTCTCCTTACAGAGAATTTCTCCTTGCTGTTCTTGAAAGTATCCAAATAAGGACATTCCACAGCACTCCAAAATAAAATGGATACTGTACACAAAGACACACAAACCCTCCACTATCAGTGAAAGCTTTTTCAGCAAGAGAAAGGTCATTGTTTTCTTGTAACATGGTGTGCATTTACAATTTTACACAAGAACTTCCAGGATGGTTCCCAGAGGTTTTCACATCTATGAAAGAGGAGCAGCAAAAGCTCCTTCCCACATTCTGCACTTTGTGTCACAGATATGTGACAAATAACAAAAAAACAAGGAAGGTTTAATGCTCTAAAGGACGGGAACCTGCATCATCTGAACAGCTCCCCTAGAAGCTGCTGCTCAGCATGTGGATTTTCAACCAGCAATTTATAAAAATTATATATATAAAATATTATATATATATATATATAATATTATATATATTATAAAATATTTAATATATATTAAAAATAATCAAATGGTGCTCTACAGGACATCCCAAAAGCAGCTTACCATCCTGGTTACCCCACTCCCAGTCAGGCCCACGGACCACTTTAGCCCCCTGGAAAGTCCCTTTTAATGTGATGCGAGTCAGATTCTGTCGAGGGCTCACTAGGACCCTGGAAAAAAACAAAATCAGAGAAAACAAATGGATTTGTTGATGTTACAGACACTGATAAAGCTCTGCTCCAGCTGAGGGCTGTCACATGAGGACCATCCTTCACTTTAGGGCAATGGACTTTGCTGGGGGCATTAATGGAGCTCAGCACATCCTATACCCTGAAAATCGGAGCAGATCAGAGCAGAGCTGGGGCTGGACCATTCCCAGGACACGCCAGCCCTTCCCAGCTGCCCTGTCCCCCTCGTCACCAGCACAGCCCCGCTGCAGCCCAAGGGAAAAGGAAAAGGTACCTACGTGATGGTGAACAGGGGGTCTGATGTCCTGTTAAAGCAGCTCCCAATCCCCATCCCGGCACAGCAGCCTCTGCGCCTCTGTGGGTGCTGCTCCCAGGCTGCCACAAGCCTTCTCATCAGCTCCCAGCCCCCAAAATGCACAGGACCTGCCGGGGCTGCTCAGCCAGGGCACTGTCCCCTGCTCTGGGTGGCTGCAGAGGTGCCCCGAGCCATGCCCGGGGAGCCTGCCGGGCTCCTGGCAGCTCCCAGCCCAGACAGAGCAGCCCAAGTTCAGCAGCTGTTCCACAGGGCAAGGGGAGGGGAAGCTCCTTGGGGGGAGGGCTGACCTCAGAACACTGTATTTATTTTCCATCTAATACCTACAGAGGGAAGGTGGAGACTCGGGAGGATAAAAAGCTTATGCCTGAACTTACTGTTTACTTATCCACCAAATGCTTAAGTCTTTTACCTTTCTTAACCTGCTAGCAGATCTCCCACCTGTGGTTTACAACCTCCTCGTGCGTTTAAAAAGAGAGAGAGATTATTTATGCCATGCTCTGATAATCACTGAATGTTCATTACCCAGGCTGGAGCTCAACAGGAGGAAGATGAAGGCCTTTTATTTGGATGGCTGAGATTTGGTCTGGTTTAAGCACCATCAAGGCTGGATATTGTTATGAAAGAAGATAATGAGAGCGGAGGGAAAAGCTCAGCTAAAAAGAGCCACTGATCAGAGTTCATTTTATTGCACTGTGTCAGGCTTCAAAAACCAGCATGGATTTGGGTACAGCCTCTGGAACAGCTGAGTTGCTTTCACTGCATTTTGTTCAATGTTTTCCTAATAATTTATCAAAGATGTCTCAGCCAAGCCCTGAGACAAAGTGATAAAAATACACTTCTCTCACAAGGGATGGGATTGAATGCAAAGATTCTCAGTGATAGGAAAATAAAGCACCGAGCTAAGCTTGAGATGTTTAAATAGCAAAATAACCACCACTCATTCTGTTCTGAGCGTAAGTTCCCTTTTTGGATAAACATGTAACAGCAGTCATTTCCCAGCTCAGCAGCTCTCACATTAACCTGCCATTTCCACTGAAATTTGTGGCTGGGGACCAAAAAAGCAGAGCTGACCAGCTCAGAAAGCTGAGCTTCCCTAAAGAAGGAAAACGTGAGAAACTCCATCTCCTGAAATGCTGAAATGCTGGAACCACCCACCAGAGCTGCCCTGGTTCCTCAGGCTCACCAAAACCCCGAGCTGCTCAAACCACTGAGAGCAGCACCCCCAAAGAGTGATGCAAGCACCAGATGTCCTGAGCCAATGATTCTGATTAGGTTTTAATCTAATTCAACATGTTTTGCTCCAAATACTGGATAGCAACCAAAGTTACCCAGCGTGATGTAAAAATACCCCTGGGATAAATTTAATCACCGCGAGACTGCCTTTAATAACGACGTTAATTATGACAGCCCGAGTCTGCAGCCATTTCTGCCCTACAAATTCCAAGGATATTAAATTTCTGCAGAGCCCAGAAAGCACTGGTACAGAATGGAGCTCTGCCTCTCTCCAGCATGCTGGGAACCACTCCCTGGGGATGCTCTGCCTGTGCTCGAGTTTCTCTGAGGTGCTCACTTGGCTTTTGACATCGCTGAGAATTCTGCTGCAAACAGCAGGAACAGCAGCACCACCCAGAGAGGGATGGGAGACCCAAATCAACTCATCTGGGGAAGTTTAAATAAAAACTATTTCCAACTTGCAGCAGCAAGTCAGAGCCCCTCCACACCAGGCACAGGTGATGTGTTTTGTGAGGCTTTTCTGCTGCAGAAAGTTCTTATCTAAAGAAATAAACACAATGCACAGGACTGGGAAGCACAAGGAGTGCTCACCCTGTAAGGTCTCTAAATATCTCCAGAAATATCACATTAATCCAATCAGAAAGGCACAGCTCCACACCAGATTTTCAACACAAACCCACATGCCTTTCAGGATGCTCCTCCAGAAAAGACAACACGAAGATCCTGCAGGAACTACAGGGAAAATGGACCTCAGTGCAAGAAATTCCAGGTTCTCTAATCCCCCCAGCAAAGCTTTTCCTGAAGCACTTCCAGCAGAGGATAAAGGAAGGAGGTTCTGACAGATGGCTGCTGGTTGCTCAAGCAGGAGCCAGACTAAGACAAGGACGCTGCAGAAGGATCAGGATCACAGAAACCTATTTCAGGAACTGTCTTTACCCAGATTTTTTCCTTTTCAATCCTCTCCTATTCCTTGACAAGACACAGTTCCTCACAAAACCAGCTGTATCGTTATAATACATCTTTATAAGTAAAAACTGTATTTTTTTTGGTAACCCCCAAAATTACCACAGATCAAATCCTGTTTTGCAAAGCCACAGCAGGAGAGGTTTCAGACCAAAGTTGCTAAATGGGAACTGAAAAGGTTCCTGCAGACAGGAGGTTTTCACAACTGTGCTCTCAGAGATGTTCACACAGAGCCCTCAAAGGCAGAATATTGCACTGAGAAGATGCAGAGACACCACAGAGCACACGGAAAGAAAATTAATAATATCATTATTAGCTCAAAACCCAGGCTAAGGCTGCTTTAGTGAAGGTTTCTCTTGGTTACAGATTTGATCATGTAATTCCAGAAAAGATAAAGATAAAATATGTCATGGAAACAGAATCCCTGTTCTACAAATCAAACAGAATAATCCAAATTACACAAGGGAAGCCCCAGTGTGGTATTACACCCTGGTGCCCATGTTTGGGTTTTTTTAAGGAGGCACAGGCAAAACACGGTAAGTTTTGTTTAAATAAAATTATACAGATTTATTAATAGAAAAATAAATTCATATTAATAAATCCATTCATACTTTCACAAGTCAGGGAATAAAAACATCAGCACAGAAGAGTCACACTCAATTCCAAACATCCCTCACCCACATTTCTTCCCTTCAACTGCCACAGCATAAATAACCCATGTTGGGGAGGTTACCATGTAAATAAACTGCATCCCTTTATTGCCCAGAAATCAAACACCCAGCAGTTGTCACTCAGCTGCTGGCTCGGTTCAGGGTAAGCTCAGCCACAGATGGGAGTTGGATTATTAAAGCTGCCTTGAATGGGTCTGCTCTGCACAAAAATCAGAGCACGCACTTGTTCCTGGCTCTGATTGCCAAATCCAGCTGGTAACTCCACCAGACTGAGCTGGTTTAAGAATTACAGATGAAAATAACTGCAATCTCTGTTTTGACTACAGGATAAAACACAATGGGAGAAAATATTTGTATTTCTTATGCCTGATTACACAAAACATTTCCCTGCGCAGCTCGCTGGCTCCTCCAGCTCCATTGTTTGCCAGGAAAAGAAAAAAAAACCAAGCAGGGTTTGTGAAAAACTGTTGAGGTTGTGATTTATGGGTGAGTGAAGGCTAGAAAACAGCCTGGGTAAAATGCAGCAGATCTGAAATTCAACTCAGCCCCATCCCCGAGCAGGTGATCCCAAAAAATGCCAGTGAAATATGGGAATATAACAACAGGAACATTTTGTAGGAGATTCTCTCTGTGTGCCTGACTTTTCCAGCCCTAATATAAACTCGATGAGCTTTGCTTTGCTGCCCTGCTCAGACACTGATTTATCTCCCAATTACTAAGCACATATTCAGCAAATGGATACAACAACTCTGAAAAAAAAAACTCTTCAGTAAAACTGAGCTGTTCCAGCCTTTGGAGCCAAGGATGAGATCCTCTCCCACAACAGCCATAAAATTCAAAGCAAACAAGAGCAATAAAAAATAACAATCAGGAGGTTAGGAAGAGATTACCCCAAATAGCAAAATTTAAAAAAAAATCAGCACTTCCTGTCACCTAAAGTCTGAACTCAGGTCATTTGAAGACCTGAAATAGCCTTCAGGTAAAGGTGTCTTCAAAGCCTCTTTAGAGCACTGATTGGGAAGCCTCTGCAGTGCCTGTCTGGGGTTAAATCCTCCTCAATCCTGGGATTAGTGACCTGCTATGTGCTAGCCTTGCCTGGTTCTGGTGGCCAGCAGCAGCAGGAATTTGTGAAAAATTCCCAAATCCCAAAAAATCCCCATTGCCTGGCAGAAAAAGGAGGTGGGAGGGAGAATCCTGATCTCTGAAGGAGACTCACCCTGTGTTTCACAGCTACTAAACAACAAAACCCAAATCCACACAGCGTTTACCATGTCTTTTTAAATACTCTGATTTTCTCTTTTTGTCCTCAGGGAACTGCCAAAGGTTTTATCTTCTACTTTATTTAGAAGGAAAAAAAAAAAAAGAAGAAAAAGAAAAAAAGAGAGATGAGTGATCTAAGCAATAGTCCCAGTGAGTCATAAGCAGGCAATTCCTGCTCTTCCAAAAGGATGCTGCAGTGCCTAAGGCAAAGTCTCCACAGCTCAGACCTCTCTTATTCCAAAGAAATCCTCTCCGAGGCGGTGTTCAAAGGTCAGAAATCCCTTTGTTTCACATCAGGACGTTCCATTCTCAACTCAGAGCACTCCACAGAACCCTGGACCAGCAAATCCCAGGGTTACATTCGCATTAAAGCAAAGATGTTTCCATTTCTTCCTGCCCTTGCACTGCCAGGGATTTCTGAGTTAAAAGGGTTTTAATTTCTGTCTGAAAGCTCCTGCAGAAAACACACATTTATTGCAGTTATTGTGCCACTCTCAGTGAAATCCTGAAACAAAACCCATTTCTGACAACCTGTTTGCTCCAAAGGCTCGGTGACTTCCAAGAACCACAACGTGAGCCTTTCATTCATCTTTAAAAACTGCAGCTTTCCACAACGGGGAGCTTCTTCCTGGAAAATTTCTAATTCCTCTCCAGCCCAAAACTCAGCTGGAATCAGTACCTGCCACACAGGAACAGCAGGAAAGGTGTTCCATTACCCAATTACAGCTGCTGTTTTATCCCTGCCCCTCACTGAGGCTCCCAGAAATCACTGCCACACCTGACAGGCTCACGCTGGTCCCCTTTTTCTTTTCATTTTTAATTCCATTTTTTCTTGGCTGCTTGCTGTTATGAAGATCCTTATTC
This sequence comes from Acanthiza pusilla, assembly GCA_036630365.1. NCBI lineage: Eukaryota > Metazoa > Chordata > Aves > Passeriformes > Acanthizidae > Acanthiza > Acanthiza pusilla. The sequence continues at coordinate 2,380,074 of JAXCHO010000005.1, read as the reverse complement.
CTGCTAACACACAGCAATGTGAATCAGAATAGTGCTAATTTTACAAAGACTTGCTGTCAGACACCCTGGCCTATGTCTAGAGGTCTTTTTGTTGCAAAAAGTTAAATTTATATCACATTTTCTCTAACTACTCAACCAGCCACATTCACAGAAAAGAAAATAAAAAAGGCAAAAGAATTTAGGAAAATAAAGAAGCCAACCCAACCAAAAAGCCATGAGACACCACATTCTGCTCTGCACCTCCAAAGAGCTCTCCAGTGCTTCCATGGCATTCCAGAGTGGTGCTGCAGCTCCTGGGAAAGGCAAACAATTCACACAGGACAGCTCTGGGCCTGGCAACTTTCCTGGCTACCCTCCAAACTCCTTTTTTCACTCTGACAGCAAGAACTGCACTGCCCAACTCCTCCAGCAGCCTGGACACAGGCAGAGACAAGCCCTGGAAGGGAAAATTGCTCTATTTTATATTTTCCACCACTCAGATTCCTCCAGAGAGGGAAGGAGTTCTGCAGGGGATGAGTGCTGGGGAGGAATTACCTAAAAATGTGGCTTTTGATGCAGGGCAGCACTCCCAGGTGCTCCTGGGGAAGGTCAGCTCCCTGCTGCCCAAAGGATGCAGCACCTGCAGGGTTGGGAAATCCCCAGCACAGGGAGAAAATTGGGGCTGCTCTGCAGCACTGCCTTTTTAAAAAAAGTTTAAATAAAATTATGTACCTTAAGCTCAAATAAAAGCCACAAGCAGGCATCCCTGAGTAACTACTTGAAGATAACTCTGTTATTAATAGAAAGAGAAAAAACCCCCACATGTCTATTTTTACAGAGATGTGTGTTTTTATAGATACACCGAATTGTGAGGCTCATTTCACAGTAGGATCTGGTTGGCTTGTCATATTAACACAAGCTCCAGAAACACCCTGATCTGGTGGATAAACACAGGGCTCAAAGCTCAGAGGGGAGATTTTCTGGACAGCAGCAGCCCTCGGAATTCTGGCTCAACCAACAGTGGCACAATCAGCTCCAGGCAGAGCTTCCCACATGGCAGGAAAAGCAGCTGCAAATCCCACACCGCTGCCTTTAGCACAGTAATTACACTTTTCATTCCACAGATGGATGCAAGGCACAGTGATATTTTCAAAGGGAGGCAAAAAAAAATTAAAAAAAAAAAGAAAATCAATGACAGAGATAAGCTGATTTCTTATTCCTTCTCCTGAAGGCAAGAGGATTACATGATTCATCTCCGTGCCCACTTTAGGAGGTGCAAATAAAAGTACTGTTGAGACTATTTTTGAGTTCTTCCTCAGGACAGGAGAACAGATCTCCCGTGTTTTGGAAAATCATGGAGGAGCATAAAATTACAGATGCTGTTCCACAGGCATCAGTGCAGCAGGCACCTCCAAAAACAAAGAATGTGCAGAGCAGGAGTAAATGAGAAAGTGCTGTTCTTCAGTGAATAGTCCCCCAGAATAAATCAACAATTTGGGAGTGCAGCTTCACTGTGGCCTGAGAACAGCAAATAGCAAAGCATGTCTGGGAAATTATTTAATTGTGAGGGGGTGAGAAAGAGAAAAACCAGAGCAGAAAAATATTCTTTAGTCACTTAACAAAAACACTCTGCAGATTTCTGTTTGCTGCCTTGTTTTCAAACAGCTTCATAAAACTGGCCAACCAAGCCTTATTTTATTCTATGGAATAAACCTTTCTGGTCATGCAACCCAATCAGTAAAAACTGAGCACTGCCCAATATATTTCTATTTATTTCTTTATAAATCCCACAGCCACGGTGAAGTTAGGCTCTCTGTTATTCCTGGGTTCTTTTGCCCAGCCCTGGGGTGCACACACACCACATTTTGGATGGAACTGAGATGGAATAAATTTGCTGGGGGTTCGGGGACTGTCCTGGGGTGGCATAATGATATTTTGTATTCCCTATCGTTTGTATGTTTGACCAGAAATATGGTCCTGGAGCTTTAACTGTGTCCCGCAGCTGGGAGAAAGCTCTGCCAGCACGGAATGGTTTGAAACTTTTCCCCCAGACTGTTCTACAGGGAGTGAGAAGGAGGAAGGGACACTGTTTTTACTTTTTTCTTTTCCCCTCAGTCAGTTGTTGCTGCTGGTTGCTGGTGCTACTGGTGTGGCTGCTGCTTGGGTTTTCTTTTTGATTTTTTTTCCTTTTTTCCCCCTGGGATTGTTTTTTTTTCATCGTTTTTGGACCCTTTTCTTCGACTTGCTTTCTCATCCGAGAAGCTGAGGAGTCCCGGAGGACAGCGGACGAGAATCGTCCAGGGAGCCACCGGAGGAACTCCACCCGACCCCTCCGGGGACCCCGGAAAGGGAAGCTACGCCTGAGGAAAAGGACACTAAAGTCCATCAGCTGTTTGTTCAGGGTTAATGACTCCTTTTCCCCTTTCCCCTGCCACTGTGTGCTCTGTTAATTAAACAGTTCTTCCCACTTTAGGCTGAGATATTCTGTAGTTGTGGGGGAAGGGGTGCCAGAAACCTTTGTGGGGGAGGCACCTGCTCAGAGAGCTTTCACCTAGGAGATTTGTCCCTAACCCAGGACAGGGACTCACGGCTGGGAATGAGCTGTCTCGTAGCGCTCGAAGGAGTGCGACAGGTCGTGTTTGTTGTTCATGTAGCACTGCGTGCACAGGTCGTAGTCAAAGCACATCTTGCATTTCCACCTCATGCCTCGGATGCCGTGCTTCTTGCAGCAGTCGCAGATGATGTTGGGGTGTCGGACACCTGGGGGGGCAAAAGGGAATGGGAGATGAAGAGAATCCAGAGAAAATCCCAGATTTCCAGAGAAATCCCAGAGAAAAGCAGGTTTAGAACTACACGGGGATTTAAATGATTTTCTAGCATTGCAGAATGCCAAACCCTTCCAGAAAAAGAGGAATTTTGAAGACTTTTCACTGAGCCAAGGGTGGGCAAGAGCGCTTCACACATAAACACAATGCACCTACAAATCCTGTGACTCTTGTGTTCACCTCTCTCCAACTTCTGACATCCCATTTTTCATCCTAGCCATATCTAAAGTAATTATCTCTGTTCATTAGAGCATGAATGCAGGTCCTGAAAGAGTGCCATGCTTAGTGCTGGGCATTGAAACAGCTACGTTTTCCAAGGGAAATAATTTAAAAAATATTTTTTTAGAAAGTATTTTTTAGAAAATATTTATTTAGAAAAAGAAATATTATTTTTGAAAATCCTGGCACAACTGCTGTGAATGAACCTAGTCCTCTATGTTACAGAATTAGGACACATGACTTTTGGGGTGGAATAAACTGAAACTTGATGAATGCATGTTTTAAAGGGGAAAAAAATTGTGTATTTATTGAAGGTGATGCAATAATATAATATAAACTGATAGGTGTAATTTGAAATATCCATTTCCTGGCTGGAGGGACCCAACAAAATGACAGAATCAGTGTGATGCCTAAAACAGGCTCACCTAAAACAGAGGCTGGACAAAGTCAAGAGAATAAAAAGCAGTGACATTTATTGAAGGGCCTTCAGGTGCATTCAGGGCAGTCACAGCCCACCCAGGGGCTGCACCCAAAATGGACAGAGTCACGAGTTTTTCATACTTTATAAGGTTTTTATAAGGTCACAGGTTTTTCATACTTTGTAAGTTTTGTCCATTTGCATATCGGGGGTTAATCCTCCGATTAGGTAATGAAGGTGATGAAGACAATTACTCCAAGTTTGCTCCCCCAATTAATTCACTGCTGTTTGCATATCTCGGGCCCTGACACAGTGAGGTGTCCATGGGTTTGGGGCTCGGAGAGGAATTGTTTTGTCTAAAAACGAGAGAACAGCAGCTCAGCACTGTGTGTGGAGCCCAGAGAGATACACCAAAGAATCACAGGATTAGAGAGACATGAAAAATAGAGAAGCTAAAATCCTAAGGCATCGAGTGAAAGTGTTCAATTCCCAGATGGAGAAAGGAGGAAAGCAGAGCCTTCACAGGCACCAAAGGCTGGCACAGGGGGCAGAGTGGCTGTGCCCTGCCCTGCTGTCCCGGGGTGGCATAATGATATTTTGTATTCCCTATCGTTTGTATACTTGAGCAGAAATATGGTCCTGGAGCTTTAGCTGTGTCCTGCAGCTGGGAGAAAGCTCTGCCAGCACGGGATGGTTTGAAACTCTTTCCCCAGCTCTCCTACAGGGAGTGAGAAGGAGGAAGGGACACTGTTTTTACTTTTTTCTTTTCCCCTCAGTCAGTTGCTGCTGCTGGTTGCTTGTGCTACCGGTGTGGCTGCTGCTTGGGTTTTCTTTTTGATTTTTTTTCTTTTTTCCCCCGGGATTGTTTTTTTTTCATCGTTTTTGGACCCTTTTCTTCGACTTGCTTTCTCATCTGAGAACCTGAGGAGCCCCGGAGGACAGCGGACGAGAATCGTCCAGGGAGCCACCGGAGGAACTCCACCCGACCCCTCCGGGGACCCCGGAAAGGGAAGCTACGCCTGAGGAAAAGGACACTAAAGCTCATCAGCTGTTTGTTCAGGGTTAATGACTCCTTTTCCCCTTTCCCCTGCCACTGTGTGCTCTGTTAATTAAACAGTTCTTCCCACTTTAGGCTGAGATATTCTGTTGTTGTGGGGGGAAGGGGTGCCAGAAACCTTTGTGGGGGAGGCACCTGCTCAGAGTGCTTTCACCTAGGAGATTTGTCTCTAACCCAAGACACTGCTCACCTATCTGGGCGTTGTCGTAGAGCAGGAGGTCGTAGGCCCCCTGGAAGCCTGTCCTGTAGTTGGTCCTGTTGCCCTGGTCCCACTGCACCACCACGGTCTTGTCGGGCGTGGTGGGGCTGCCCGTGCGGCCGATCTCCACCACGGTGCCCACGTTGCCCTCGCCGCTGTCCTGGCTGCCCCACTTCCAGTCCACGCCGCGCACGACTCGCATCCCCACCTGCATGCTGGCATGGGGGTCCGGCTCCATGGATCTGTGCTGCAAACCCTACAGCTCCTCCTGCTCGGGGGTCTCGGAGACGCGCGGGGTCGGCGGCAGCACTGCGGGCAGCATGGTCAGCACACCTGGAACACAACAGGGGGTGAGGTCTTGCCTCTCCACGCATCTTCCCCCCCACCAAAAAAAGCCCAATTTTTGATAAATCTCTGTTTTGTTCTGAAACACAGGGTTTTCTTTTAGACACTTCAATGTAGAGATTTTAGATAAAAGTTAGTTCTGTTAAAATCAACTAGAATAGAAAAAGATGCAGAACTTAGTTAGAAAGAAATTAATGATTAAATGCAGAGTAGCCATTTGAATATTTGATATTTACTCAGCTGTGCTTAGAATAGACAATTAACAATCTTAAGAAAAGAGGTTCAAAGGAGAGCCTAGACAGTTACAGATTTTGCAGATGCAATAGAAGAGAGCATTGGGAGTTTTCCAGGGTCAGATGTATTGTCAAAAACAAACGAAGTAAGAAGGTCACAGCGAGGAAGACTCATATTACTTCATCCAAAGCAGCCCTCAGACTCAAATTAATGACCACCGACCCAATTAACTGCGCATGCTTAATGACTTTTTGGTAATTTCCATAGGAAGCAGGGAATGGGAGGCGCTTATGCTAAATATGTATTTTGTGATAGATAAGTAAGTTCTGTGTTGCATTGTCACTCTGGAGCTGTACATTTGGGAGCTATCCCTGCAGCTCAAATAAACAAACACTTTCTAACCTTAACAAGTTAGAGAATCCTTGTCCATCTCAGGTGGATATCGATATTAGACCAATATCTGCATTTTAATAATTCAGTTCAAAACTGGGCTCCTCACAGCTTGAGCGCTGATGGGAATGATAAAAAAACCAACCAGGCTTCCAAGGTTCATCATCATCTGCAATAATATCCTAAACTTGTTCCTGAGCGCTGTGCATGAGGGAAGAGAACTGGGCAAGGAATTCCAGCACCAGCCCGTGATTCCAAACTCAGGAATAAGCACAACAGCAACGGAAACAAGCAAAAACAGTAAATAAAACTGAAAGAAATGACCAGGAAAACACCAGCAGCGTGATTTCAGCAATAAAAGTCAGTATTAGCCTATTTTTCAGGAAGTGTCCTCACATGCATCTTATCTTAATACTGTACTGTCGAGTTTCACTTGCCCTTCACGGCAGTTTTAGTTTTGATTTGAGGATACAGGAAGTTTTAAAACTTGAAAGAAGCATTTGTCCGTTTTCCCCAAGTAACTGCCGTTTTTCCAAAACATGGCCAATGTCAGATTAACTTCAGTCCTTTCCTGTTATTTCTCCATGAGCTACAGCAGGAACGGGGAAGGGCTATTGCTCAACCTGCAATAAACCCAGCAGATCCAGGGCTGGGATCAGTGAGACAGGGACAGCCTTCCCAACTGTTGCCATGACAATGAGTAAATGAGGTGAATGCCACACAGATGCAGCACATCCTCAGCTCTGAATTCAAACAGATTCTTAATTCAAACAGATCCTTAAAAAACAGATTTTCAAATCATTGTTTCTCTCTTTACCAGCACAACAAGAGAGAGAAGAGGAGTGTGGTTTTCAACATGTGGAGCCTGGAAAAACCTCCTGTAGCATCCTTGGGTCTCCCTCCTGAGCCGTCCATAATGTCCAGATTTTCTCAAAAATTGACAAAAAGGTCCAAGAGGATGCCAAGGGCTGAATAATGCAGATGCTCCCCCAGTGGCATGATGCAGAGCCAGCTGAGCCCAGGGTGAGGAGCCCAGTCCAGCTGCTGGGATGTGCTCAGCCCAGCAACAGAAGCAGCTCTGGGCCCTGTGATGTGCTGTCAACGCTCCCACCTACCAATAAAACCAACCGAAACCACCGAGCCCTAAAAATAAACCTGTCCTCCAGCCAAACATCCCCTTTTGAATGCACGGAGGAGTCGTCTGATGCAAAACCCCATCCCCAGCGTGCAGAGCGAGCCTGATTTCTGCTCAGCCTCAGCGTCTCTGCAGCTCCAGCCTCTCCCTGCCACGCATCTCTGTGACATCCCAGCACCTGTCACATGAGAACAACATCAAACCCGGCTGTCCTCGTGAACTTCACATCATTTTTGCTTCTAATCATCGCTAAAAGTCGCCCCGGGCGAGTCTTTCATTTGGGTTTGTGGGGGTGGTTGTAACATTGCTGAGTTGAAGGTGCACCAGTGTTTACTGTCTTTATGAAGGCAGGAATTATCAAAGAATATCCTTTTTAGAAAGCTCTGCAGAGCTCTAGTGAGAGTCTCCCTCTTCCTCCAGATCGGAGATGAATAAAATGGACTATTTATTGCTGCAACTCAGAGGCAGAACTGCTTTTTTTCCAAGGCTGCTAAGAACCAGTCGAGGCAGCCAAGCACAAGGAACATCCCACGATGCAAAGATACGAGAGAAGCACAATTCAATTATTGTTCCAGGGCTTTTCCGTAAAGAGAACCACCACCACCACCCCTTCCTGTTTGATCCAGAGGAATTCCACACTTGGGGAAGGAAGTAACAAATTCCACAGGGTGTTGGATGGGGATGGAGGGTCACTTCCCAGCTGTAAGAGTTTTCTGCTGTTTCACTGGGCCTCTCCCTCTGCCCAGAGAGGAATGAACCACCCCAGGCTCCAGCACTCTCAGCATCCCAAGGAAGGCAATGCTGTCCCAAGTTCCAGCAATTACTGATCATCGAAGAACATTCCAGGCTGTGCCACAAACCCCTAAAGTGGAAATCCCGACCACATAAAGGAGGATAATCCTGACAAGAACAGAGCAGGCTGGCACTGACACATCCTGACAAGTGCCCGACAGAGAATCCCAACAGCAGAGCCAACCCTGTGTCCCAGAAAGGCAATTCCACATTTCCCTGTGCACCTTCCCACTAATTCTGGATGCTCCTGGAGCTCAGCTGCACATTTGCAATGCCAAATGCTTTTAAAGAGCTGTCAGGGCTGTAAAAACCACCACCAGCCCCTTGCTGGCTGATCTAAGGACATCTTCCTAATGGGAATATTCCATTTTCCACCCAGGAACGCACCAAGTGCATCCTGCATTGCCATCTCCTCCGCAGGGGCGACGCAGAACAGGAGGAGAGCGTTGTTCAGAATCTTTCTGAGATGAATTACAGCGCTCTTGTGGTCTGAGCCTTGCCAGAGCAGCATTATCGACTTCCTAAGTGGAAATGTTTCACTCACTGAAGCAAATACTCCTCCCTTGATGCTGCCTGGGCCGTAATTATTCCAGGGAAGGACAGGTATCGCTGCCAGAAATGATTCACAGAGAAAACATCGCTTTCCCATGGGAATTTCGAGTAAGCATGAACAAAAAAATCCATTCTAAGGCACAAGCAGATTTCTGAATCCTGATCTAGCATTCTGACCTTGCCTACTGTGACACAGGAAAGAGCAGCCCAGGCCTAATCTCCGAGTCCAGCTTTAGGAAATGCCACCAAAACTTAACTGGAACAAAGGGAAAACACTTCAGCTTTTAATCCACAACATTTCAGCTGCAATAACTGTGGCAACTTTTCTGCCAATATTCAACTGTGACAACCCAATATTCCCCTCGTGGAGGCAAAGGTTGCTGCTGTTCTGCCCCACTGCAAACAGAACCCAGCAGTGGTGTAAGCACCTGACAAAAAACAGAGCCTGGAACCTGCTGATCACATTATTTGAACAGCATGGTAAACAGAGGAAATGTTTAATTTTTTTTTTTTTTTAAAGCATCTTTTTTCTTTCCTTTACATCTATTTTGAATTGTCTTCTGAGGTGAATTGCTCCACTTTAGAGAGATTTAATTGCAAATCACACACTTCTCCAAAACAGTTGGAGCTTCTCCACACTTCTCCAAAACAGCACAAGCTCAGACTTTGACATTTCCCTCATTTCTGGCCATCCTTTGTGAACACACATGGAGGTGGCTGCAGCAGAGCTTCTATTTCAGGGTCCTTTCCACAGCAGCTCCTTCCAGCCTGAAATTCCCAACTTCCCCAATTGATAAGCCCCAAAATAAGCCACTGAGCATTTCGAAAATAACATCAGCCCCCATTTCTTACTCCTTCTGTTCTCTTTGACTCTTCCAGTGCCATTAAATAAAGCCTTATCAAGCCATTAAATGTGTAGATTTATCAACTACCACCACTGTAAAGCTTCAAGATTTACTTTTGCACATCCTCACGCCAGGAATATCAGCACAGACACCATTTTGGTGTAATGGCTGAATTAAAAAAGCTCTTATTGACTTAAGAACTGCTGGTTTTTAGCAGTGGTGATTTCTCCACTACTCCTAGGAGCATTTCCCTACAGAAAAAAGGCTCAGCAGGGTTTTCCCCTTTCCTGACACAAATTTCACAGCTCAGTGCCTGCCCAGAGCTCACCTACACCATCAAGTGTTGTTCTCTACCTGCAAACCAGAAATAAATACTTCCCTAACAGACAACCAGGATCAAACACCTTTGCTCAAGGCTCACAGCTGCCAAGTTTATCACCAAAGCTAGCATTCATGCCAAAAACCTGAAATTCCCACAAATAAAATGAAAACAGAGCAGAAAACCAGCAAAACACACAGCAAATCATCCTTTTTCACCCTCCACCTCATGGACAGGGCCTGGAGCAACCTGGGACAGTGGAAGGTGTCCCTGTCCAGGACAAAAATGAGCTTTAAGGTCCCTTCCAACCCAACCCAGCCTGGAATTCTGTGATATTCCCCTGCAAAGCTATGAGGCCTCAGTGATGATTTTCTTCCCTTTCCCTTGGTGCAGTCAGGAATTTTGTTTAGTCTAAGATTTTGCAAAATGGCATCACTGGCACGGGGGAAGGAGGGAGGGAGGGAGAGAGGAGCAGATGCTGTTTTTGTGGCTTAAATACCAACAGCAGATCAAGCAACCCATTTTACTGATAAATCAGCCTCAGATGCAAAAAAAAAAAAAAATCAGATATGGGGCAGCTGGTAAAACCAATCAATCAAAAAAAAAAAAAAATCTGTGTGAGGCAAAATCATTTCCAGGGCCCAAACCTCACCTGCTCCCAGAGTATATTTAACTGTATTACATAAACAGAATAAAGCAGGTGATTAATAGGCCTTTGCTCAGGGATTAATATCTTGTCATTTCAGCGTCACCGTACGAGAGCAG